>OY728140.1:703483532-704212760 GCA_963277665.1 Viscum album | reverse complement strand
TTATATGTTATATATTCAAAATATTATTTTAAATTTAATTCAGTAAGCTTTATTAGGATTAAAATAACTATAAATCAGATTATAAGATAAAAGATATATATTTTTATGAAACAATTTACCTCCTTTTAATGGTAATACTATTTTAATGATAATGAATAAAAAATTTAATTGATAAAAAAATAATTTTTGAATGGGAGATATGAAAAATATCAAAGGGTGATTTTTTTTGGAGAAGCATAATTTCAATATTAAAAGTTAAAATATATTGAATTTTGATTGAAGTATCCATATTCATATATTTTATTTATATTGTTATATTATATTTATGAAATTTTAAACATTAATTGGTATATAATATATAAATATATCTTATTTAAGATATTATATTCAATATCTACAAGAAATTTGATTTAAAAAATTCAAACATTTGAACATTTTTACATAAATATATTATTTCCATTACGTTTGTGGGATTAGATTTAAAACTACTTATTCCTATTATGTCATTTTCATTTGTAAAATTAGTTCCATATGTGGAATTAAAATATTAATCATATATTTTAAAGTCAATATTTTTTTTCCATAAAATATGAAGAGTGGTAAAAATATTACCTTTGTATCAGTAAAATAACGAATTATGTCACTATTAAAAGTTAAAATATTAAAATACCTAAAAAATAAAAGATTTAAGGGGTTATTTAAAACAATTTATAACCTAGACAAATGATAAAACAACATTTATTATCCAAATTTATGTAAATTAATTCCACCTCAATGAGGTTGACTTTAAATGTAAAATACTCATTATTTACTAACAGAACCCCCTTCCTCCACAAGTACAAATACTAACCACCACCCAATTTCTCCTCACAAACTACGAATACAATAAATTCCATAAAAAACTTCAATATTCACTATCTATATTCCCATGTGGTTCTAGTGTCACCCAATGACCACTTCAATGGTCTTCAAGTGGTCTTTATAAGAGGTGAGATTCATATTATAATTTTAATAACAGAATAATTTTATTATTTTACATTCCTTTTTTATAATCAGAAAATTCATCCATAGATGTATGATAACTACAATTTAATTTATATAAATTAATTTTATATCTAAAATAGAATATATCATATCTATTTCATCTCTTATCTATTCTTATTCATTAAAATGAAACCATTGTCAGAATTTGGGTGGTGTGAGGTCTCCATGAATAATTATTTTTCATTATCCTTTACAACATTTATAAATAGTAAGAAAAGTGTTATTATGGTTGATATATATTTTAATTGTTATATTATAACGAATTTTATGTTCTGTAATAAAAATTTAATAAGAATATTAAATATAACTAAACATTTTTTTTATTTTTGGATAATAGGAGAACAAAACAAAACAGTTATAGTTAATATTTTCTCTAATGAATCATCCTCTTATAAGAGAGAAAAATGATATATGTGTCCATTTATAATTATTTAGGTTTATAAAATCAATTTCATTCAACATATTTAGTAATCATTACAATTATAAATATAGTACATAATTTTAAAAAAAATAAATCGATTAGGAAACCATGAAACCAATACTACCAAACAATGAAAATAAAGAAATATTAGTATTAGAAAGGTGATAACATGTTTCAAATACATCATATATAAACTTTAAATTATAAAATTGTTCAAAAATGGGATTATAACATTTTTAAACGAGTATATAAAAGTTTTTAACACTTTTTATGGAAATCAAACCTAACGTAATAGAGTTCATAACCCAATCTCAATTTATTGTGTTGAACTTCAAGATCATTGATAATTTCATTCTAATATTATGACTAAAATGAATTTTTTATTTCAAATTATTCATTACCACATTTTATGTAAATTTATATAAAATATAAATAATCAATTCTATTTTTTTATACTGACATCAATTATTTTATATTTATAAGTGACATTAATTTAAAAATATTCTTTTAATGTTTCTTATTTCAAATGAATGATTTTTTAAATATAAAGTATAAACACAATTTTCCACTTTCATGCCTCCTTAATATTATGAGAAACTACTTAAATTATTATATGGTTACTTTCAATAACTGTGGTTTTTGATGTGTGTGTAGAAGTTTTCAAAATGAGCTATTTGAAAATGAAAAAATCATTTTATCAAATATTGTTTTCAAGATGAAATCCTTAATTATTGATGATTATGTTATGGTTATTATGAATAATATATATATATATATAGGTTATTAAATAATTAATCAATGATGTGATAATAAATTATGGGTGGTTACATGATAAACCTGTGATGGATGGTTCCATGATAAATTAAGGACATGTTGTTACGTGTTAATATCAAAAGCATTGGGTACTCTAGAGATTCAGTTTGACCATATTGTTTACCACAGTTTAATGATTTATATAAAATTATATCCCAAGTTAACTTCATATATTTTCGATTCTTTCTAATGAGTTTAAATGAATATGTATTTATTTTTAGAAGGTATGCAATTAGTTTTTTTAATGGATGATTCTTTTTTTGAAATAATAACGTATGTTTTTATGAACATGACTATATGGATATGGATAGGATTGAAAATTTCCTTTATTTAATATTTGTTACTAATATTTTGCTACACAAATGATTTAAAATGGTTTTCCAATTATTTAAGGGGGAACTAGGACATGGGCGAGATCAACGGAATAAATGTGAATATTTTTTTGGAAGAGATAACATGTTTTATATTATATATTATTATATTATGGATATGTATATGTGTTCATTTTCATGTATGGGTGTATAGTGTATATTTTATTCTTAATTTTCTAAAATTGATAACTTAAAATATACTTTGTATTTTAAAAATTTTAAATCTAGATTATGTTAACTACAATATGTAATGATTAACGTGGGGTCCTTATAGTCAGTATCAACATAAATATTAGATAACCTTAGTGTATAGGATAATTTAAATATCTATTAAAATTTATTATTTGATTATTTCTTATAAATGATACATAATTTTATGATTATCATGATTCTTTATTTAATATATTTCTAATATGAATGGTTTTCAACAAATGAAAAATCGAAGCTCTGGTAGGATGACATTGGATGGAAAAAATGCATCCAAAATTTAAATCCTGAGATGTGTGGAATCCGAAAAATATTGTTTTTTATAGTTATGGATCAATTGAATATGTTTATAAATTATTTCATTATCCTTAAAATGTTGTATTAACATTATCCAAAGAAAAATATGCCAATATTGCAACAGTTAATGTCGGAAAATCTTTCATATTGAATGAAACCTCATATCCAATGGTATGCAATGGATGGTTCAAGAGTCACAATAATATATTCAATTTCATGGAAGTTTTGGATATAAAAATTCTAACCATATCCATTTATCATTTTTATGGTTAATCATGTTGATGGTGGTCTCTAATTAAAAAACAATATATTGTAATTTTACATTAATGTTATGGAATGTGATGATTTTATGATTATTCTATGGAGAAAAATTTCCCATAGACCGTTCGACTCAGAATTTATAAACTATTCCTAGAACTATGTTATAAAGATGAACATTGAAAAGTTTTATATAAATCTATTATCACAAGTCTTTCTAGGTATGTATCATATATGGTTCCAATCATTGATAGTAAAATTAATAGAATACAATCTAGTTTAAATCTAAATTTACAAAAAAACAATGTATTTATAGGAGTTTTATATAATTGAAATAATTATTTTTAGTTATGAAAAATTTTATTTGGAGTTTTTTATTTGTATTCACCACTTTATGATAAGAATAATAAGTGTTTAGTGTTTCAGGAATTTTAAAATTATCATATAATGAATTGAAATGTACTAAAATTAGGTACCCTTCTTAGGAGAAGAATTATTAGAATCACCCTTGGGAATGAGCCCCATAATAGGTGAAATGATTTTGATATAGAATTAATATATAAATGGAACATTACACTATGGAAAATGAATATATAAATAATAAAAATTATATCGTATGATTCGATAATTATAATTAATTGGGAGATTATGATAATGTGTAACTAAAGTAGGAAACTAAGGAGAGTATTAGCCCTATATGAAATAGAAAAGTGTGTGAAAATATTTCCCTGTTAAAACCGTTGATATTGGGCTATCAATTTAATTGGTTATAGTTATTGTACATGTATATTTATAATTTTATAATTTATTATTTGATTCTAGATATTCACAATATAATAATTTTGAGAAATTGGAAATACTACTAGGAATATCACATTTGGAATGTATGATTAAACTTTAGGTAAAAATTGGGTGGAAGTTGAAAATAAATCATGTTTTATAAGAATCATCCAATTATTTTTAGTGAAATATTATTTCCTACAAATCATAATAAACTACACAGATTTTATTTAATATAATTTTGGGTATGGATTGGCTTTTAGTTTATCATGATAAGATAAATTTCAGGTCTATAAAAGTTGAGTTCAAGAATTTCATACCACTATTAAGATAACAATAATTATATATGGATTGGATTTCCAATGTTCTTGTTTTTTTAATAGAAAAAAACCCAATGATTCTGTATCTATAGGGACCTACATTTCAAATGCAGGTAAGAATTATAGGTTTTTACCCAGGTTGATTAAAATATAGCAGTGGTCGAGAGGATGGGAGGTCCAGCTCATCAAACACATTTGGGGGGAATTATTGCCTATTCAGGATTCTCTTATAGATTTATGATATGTTCATGAATATGTCATTAATTCCCACGTATTATGTATGTTATCCAAATATTAGAATCTATTAATTAGTACATGTGGAACATAGAATCATCTATAAGTATTCGAGGTTCTTCATTAATAGAGATATCTGTTTGTATATGAGGTTCTCTATTAAGGGGATCCTCTAAAATAATACATAGATATTTATTGGTCGTTATTATGGTGATACTAGTTTTCTAGCCATGAAGGGTGTAATCTAGAGTTATGTTCATTCAGGTAGACACATTTATCTCTATAATTTATCATCATCACGGTAGAAGAAGTTTTTTATGAGGTTGGGATTGAACCCATAGGGTGGATTCTTACATATCCTTGTAAAAGGAATCTGAACCCACAGAGTTTTTTGTCTATTACATGGACACAAAATGTAACACCCCGAGATTTTATGAAAAATATTCTTTTTACTTTCATTAATGTCTTGTTTTGTACGCTACACCAAAAGGATCTTGCAAAACACGCATCCTTGACTTGCCTTGCATTACACGCAATCACGACCTTCCTCGATAGCGTGTGTAGTATGCAATACCGAGTTTCACTAAACAAGGATATACTATTAAAATATTATTAAAACTAGAAGTTATGAATAGTAATAACCAATTTTTGAAATTATATAAATTTTATTTTTCAAAATGGACTTCATTTTTGGATTCGGAATATCGAAATTAGCCTAGGGTAAAATTTTGGTATTTTTCTGAGAACTTTCAATTTTTGATGAATAGTGAAACCACTAAGTGGTAGTTAAAAAAACAGAATTTTTCATAAAACATAATTTTACCGCTTCTGTGAGTGGAATTTCAAAAATATGAGAGACACGGTTGACGTCAGTAAGTAAAATGTGGTTCAATGAGATGAAAATAATTTTTGGTGAATAGTAACTTTTTACTTTTTTTTAACCACGGTTAAAAGTAAATAGGAATATTAAGGGTAAAAATGATATTATTATTATCTAACACATGTCCTAATTCTACTGGATAAGTGTATTTCGACCAAAAACAACCTTAGGAATAAAATATGACCATTTAGGCCCACTTGGATTAGATTAGGACATTTATTATTAATTTATTTAAAGAAGGGTTAAAATTGTTGAAATCAATGTTTAATAAGTATATCATTTTTAATATAGGGTTATACATAAGATAAATTCGACTATAAATATTAATTAGAAAGATAAAAATATTTCCTACATAATGATATTTTATTTGTAATTTCTAGACTTTATATAAGTTAATTTATTTATGACACAAAGATGATGCAGTAATTATCTTATTAATGAAATATTGACATAATTGATGTTATAAATACCCAAATAAATTTATTTTGAGACTTTTTATGAATTACACTAATTTTATACGTTAATAGTACATGTTAGTATTGATTTAATTAACACTTTTAGAACTAATTATTCTTTTATGAGTTTCAAAAAAATCAATTACTAAATACTATCAAAATTGACAAACATTAGTTTTTAAAACAAATATTATATTATTAATTGTTATTTTATTTCTAAAAATCAAAGGATCGGCCAAATGACTTATATAAGGTTATATATATTAATAATAAACAACTTGGTGTTCGTTTGGCTTGTTATAGTAAGTTTATTAACCTTATAGTATAAGAACACAAGAAGACACGGTAAAAGTAAAATTATTTAACTTAATGTTAAATCTAAATGACAAGGTTAAAATAGGAACCTAAACTTGTCTAAATTATATTGTATGAGAGGATTTCGACCCATAACCACCTTAGCTTCGAATTAAATCAATTTGGATTTATTTAAAACCGAATTTTGCTTTATAATAAAATAATATTTTTAGTTATTCCAAAGGTGCCCCTCTCCTCCCTTATAAAAGGGAACCTCCTATCCCTCTTCCTCACACCACTTTGAGCCTTCATGCTCGTCCAAACCCTGCCAATTTCACTTCTCCACTTCCCTAGAAACATCCTAGAGGTCCTGGTATTCTTCAAAGACCAATTTTATTTCCTTAAAAGAAGATCTCAAAGAGGCGCTTCAAAGAAGAGGTAATGTCTGTTACCAATTCATTCAACTTTATTTTTTCTTCCAATTATTCTTCTTTAGTTGTTTCATTATGAAGTAATAACATCAGTATCACTAATATAATGATATGTTATTATAAGTATGAAACAACCCTATTTCACCATCTATCCATCCTACGGAAAATGAAATCACCACGCGTGCGTACCTATGGAATACCGTCTCCACGCCGTGGTGTAATCTATTTTCCACCACCACCTTACTTGGATGGGTATAATGGTGTAAATATTAACTATATACAATTATTTTAAAATGATATTGATACTGAAAAATCATACATACACTCCAATACAATTCCACGATCATGAGAACGATATCATCTCTTGTGTGTACGTACGGACTATCGTCTCCACCACGCAATGAGATTCATTCTCCACGTTAACCATTCATGAATGATTATAAAGTATATATAATAAGTAATCATGAAATATATGAAATAATAATGATATTGGATTTATCTGTATATATATGTATGTCATCTACTTAATTCCATTCAACTCAATAAGGAAACGAAAACAGCGTTCATGCATACGTACGGTCTACCGTCTCCATGACCGGTGTATTTCTTTCCATTTACTAATCTATATATATATATTCTGAATATATATTATATTTAAATCATGTTTAATATTCTGGAATTAAGTAATCATGATCTATCTAATCATATGAATAATTACAAGTCAAAACACGGACAACAGATAAAACCATTTTACCCAAAATGCTCTTTAACATGGAATTTACAAAAGAACGGGTGAAATAAAGTCATATGTGAACCATATATGATATCATAACAATGCGTAGGATTCTGTAATAAGTCAATGACATTATTTAAATCATTATACAGGTGGTTCAGACACTTATGAAGCAAATTGGACCTAAGGTAAGGGAAAATATCACAATCTCATTTTTATCCGAGATTGTTTATACTTTGGTATTTACTGGGGTGTATTTTATCATCCACATCCTTGTTTCCTCAATATGTAATATTATTTCCATCCACCTAAAATGTTTTAAATCCAACTTTACCCTTCGGTGAGTTTTTAGTAAAAGATATGAAAGGAATATTTTGTCGTTTTTCGTACGAGGTAATTTTTGACTTTTCCGACAAAAGTACAAGAAGAATGTTTTTTTAACTTATATAGCATGAATGGATTTTTAAAACATTATTTCCAAGAATCTTCCTTTACATGTTTTCATGTTTATTTTTAATCAACTTCTTTTAGTTTATAATTTTATGACATGTTAATAAAGGAAAAGTGGTTTTGAAGTAGAAAGGATATTTTTCTCAAGAATGGAGTTCAAGTGTTTTTTCAAAATTATTTTCCATCTAAGATAATAAAGGGTTCTATTTCTATCCCCATTATTACATTGATTTGATTATGTTGTGATGGAATTATTTTTATTAATTCCTTTATCTTATATGAATTGTTTTATGAGGTCATGATGTTTAAGATTCCCATTTTTATTTCATGGGTTATGCTATGATGTATGGTTTATAATTTTGTGGCACACATAAGAATGGTATCATTATGAGATGGGTTGTACCTATATCTCTCTCCTATGAATTGGGTAAAGATTTTATATCTCATGATATAGACGTGGCTGGAACGGCAGGTTAAACAGGTTCAGTGAAACAGGACTGAAACGAGGAGTGAACTCGGTTCAGAAATGGACTTTGTCCAATAAGATAGTCTTGGCAATGAGCCTTGGCTAATAAGAAATGATTCTCTATGATTATGTGTGTATGCCACAAAGTTTCATGTTTTAAGTTATGATTATTGGGATTACATTTCACTACTATGATTTATACCATGTTATGAAATTATGATTTTTTTTTCAGGTTATGATTTCCAAAAGTTATGTTATTATGTATATGATGTGATTGATATTTCTTTTGTTTACCCTTACTGAGCATTTGAGATCACCCTTTTATGTTTTCTTTTTCCCAGGATATAAATAAATATTTTAGGTTAAAAAAGGGGAAGATCTTTATGGGAGATGTCGAAGATCTTTCACCATGATTAGAAGATTATATTCTAAGTTTCCAAAGACACTAAACTATTACGGTCCTTGTGTGTGTGTTTTTTTATGTACTATGTATTCCGCAAACGTAATGTAATTTCCATGTACGTTAAGCTTTGGGTCTCTACAGTTGGTATCCGAGGAAAGGTTTAGTCAACCTTTGGAAACTAAGATTCGAAAACATTAGTGAGATCCCTAGAGATATTTCTAAGGTATGTCTAGAGATGTCCCTAAGGATATGTATACGTATAGGATATGGTCCTAGAACTATGGTAACGATCATAGAATTTAACCTAAGATGCTAGATATTGAGGGTACTCCCCCTTTATTATGTTGTTTTCCCTAGCGTGATTTTTCCCTCTCACACTATTTTTTTTGGGTTTTAGATGATGGCTGGAACCAGAAGGAACCCTGTTGATCAATGTAATGGAAAATGCATGGATTGTCCTTCTGATCAAACAAATGTTATGGGAGATGGAGTGAAAAATCTTATTGCTATACTTACACAATCTATGAATCATTCTGGACTTCCAAATGAGCAGAGAAGGGAACAATATTCTATTGATACCTTCATGAGGCAATGTCCGCCTTCTTTCAGTGGGTCTTCTGATCCACTTGTTGCGGAACAATGGATCAGTACTACTGAAAAGATATTATCAGTTCTTCAATGTTCTGGACATGATAAATTCATCTTAGCAGTGTATCATTTGGAAGGTGATGCTGATCAATGGTGGAATCTTATCAAGAATACGAGGCCAAGAGATGAAATTGTGTCCATGGAATGGGACGAGTTCAAGAACATATTTTTCAATAAGTACTTACCTTGAATTCTTCGAACAAAGATGGAGAAGGAGTTTCTGGAACTAATGCAAAAGGATGATGAATCTGTTGGTATATACGAAGCGAATTTTACAAGGCATTCAAGGTATGCATCTGGATTTATCATCCAACCTGAAAGTAAGGTTGATCGATTCTTTAGTGGCTTAAAACCAAATCTTCGAAGGGAATTAGATATAAGAGACTTCAGTAGCTATGAAGAAATTGTGTGTTGTGCTATCAAGGTAGAAATGGATGTTGGTGTTACTTATCCATCTCATGGTTTTGACAAGAAATGAAAGATGGAGTTCAAGGAGAAATCTTAAAATAATTGTGAAAAGGAGATGAATGTATCCTTATTCTCAAAGTGCGGAAAGAACCATGGTGGAGATTCTCTTAAAGGGACTAGAAAATGTTTTAAGTATGGAAAATAAGGTCATCGAGCAGCTGAGTGTCAAAGTAATGGAAAAAGAGTTTCTAATGATGTGAATAAATAAAAGACTACAGAGAATGCACCCCCCAACACTTCAATGCTTCAAGTGCAAGGAAATGGGGCATTATGCTAATAAATGCCATAATCCAAGGGTTATTGATGATCAACTTGAGCAACCACTTAAGGAAATGGAAAAAGGGAAGTCACATGTGATCACTATTGGCGATGATGAATATGACAACAATGTGGTAGAATGATTAAGTGTTTATGTAATGGGATTCCAAAATAATGTTGTATATAGTATCGTGGAATATGGGAATATTTATGTATTGGTCTATTGTGGTTTTCAATGGTACCGATAACCATAGAATGTGATTGAGATATTTTGGGAAAAAAAGATGATATGCGCATAATGAAGAGGAAATGAGAAAATGAAATGTTTGACAGTATTCATGAGCTCATGATTGATATAAGGACTATGTGATATCATGGATTGAGTATAAAGAATTTTGAGGATTTTGGTATGTGGAAAGTGTTAACTTTTAACTGCATTCTTGTTTTCACTAAGGTTCAATGGGTATTCATTCTTCAAGAGAATACATGATTAAGGTATTCACATGTTTGTAATTTGACCAACAAGATATATCTTATGATATATGGGGGATAAATGATGGCATTCACGTGATTATTAGGTGACATTTCAAGTAATCATTTTCTTTATACAATGAGCTTGGACCGAATAAGTTAGAATTGTTTAAGGATAGAACTTTTTTTCGATATTATTGATGGGATGTTATAGTAATGTAGTTTCAGAAAAAGGACAACATGCAGGACGGGCGACAGCCCATCGCGTCAGACAAGGCTGTGGGAATCGAACCCACAACCAAAGTGCGACTGGCCTTTATCTCCTACCACTGGCCTACAGGAAGTCCCTGTTTAGTCGAAACTAGTTTTATTATATTAAGAAGTATGATATATGAAGTATAAGTCCATTTTAGGAACCATATATGATTAATCTCACTATAGATGTACTTATGTATTTTTTGATAACTTTTCTAACCTTTTGTTTGAGACAGATGGAATGACCCATCATTCTATCACATGATCTGCTAACACATCTCGAATGACAAATTCAACTTCATTTCATTAAGGGATGAAGTGGAAATTGTTCAATTCACGAACAATAGTGAGATTGTACCAAAATCATGTAAGTATTTCTTTTAATTCATCAAATTTAGGGAAATGATCTTGAAAACCCAAAATGTTGTCTTAGTGACCTTATATCCGATGAATTAGATGGTACCTTAGATCATCACAAATCTATGGCTTTTTGATTGTTGGATTTTTCATAGGCATGTTCTCTACCACTCTCTATCAGAACATTATGGTTAGATTTCTTTTCCATATCCATATTTTCACCTATGTGGAAACCCAATGATTAGTTTATTTGGGTAACCGTTACATTTCATACTTTTGTTTTTAAATATTGGTTTTGGTATTCCATTTTACGATGTGGGTTTCTATTAAATAATCTTTCGAGTAGTAAACCATTTATAACCCTGATGAATTTTGAGGGCGAAATTCATTTTAAGGGGGGTAGAATGTAACACCCCGAGATTTTATGAAAAATATTCTTTTTAATTTCAATAATGTCTTCTGTTGTACGCTACACCAAAAGGAGCTTGCACAACACACATCCTTGAGTTGCCTTGCATTACACGCAATCGCGACCTTCCTCGATAGGGTGTGTAGTACGCAATACCGAGATTCACTAAACAATGATATACTATTAAAATATTATTAAAACTAGCCATCATGAATAGTAATAACCACTTTTTGAAATTTTATAAATTTTATTTTTCAAAATTGACTTCATTTTTGGATTCGGAATATCGAAATTAGCCTAGGGTGAAATTTTGGTATTTTTCTAAAACCTTTCAATTTTTGATGAATAGTGAAACAACTAAGTGGTAGTTAAAAAAACTGAATTTTTCATAAAACATAATTTTACCGCTTCTGTGAGTGGAATTTCAAAAATCCGAAAGACACGGTTGATTTCAGTAAGTAAAATGTGATTCAATGAGATGAAAATAAATTTTGGTGAATAGTAACTTTTTACTTTTTTTTACCACAGTTAAAAGTAAATAGGGTAATTAAGGGTAAAAATGATATTTTTATTTTCATAACACATGTCCTAATTCTATTGGATATGTGTAATTAGACCGAAAAAAACCTTAGGAATAAAATATGAACATTTAGGCCCACTTGGATTAGATTAGGACATTTATTATTAATTTATTTAAAGAAGGGTTAAAATAGTTAAAATCAAAGTTTAATAAATATATAATTTTTAATATAGGGTTATACATAAGATAAATTAGACTATAAATATTCATTAGAAATCTAAAAATATGTCCTACATAATGATATTTTATTTGTAATTTTTAGACTTTAAATAAGTTAATTTATTTATGACACAAAGATGATGCAGTAATTATCTTATTAATGAAATATTGACATGATTGAGGTTATAAATACCCAAATAGATGAAATTTGAGACTTTTTATTAATTCCACTAATTTTATAGGTTATTATGACATGTTTTTATTGATTTAATTAACGTTTTTCGAACTAATCATTCCTTTATGATTTTCATAAAAATCAATTACGAAATAGTGTTAAAATTGACATAAAATAGTTTTTAAAACAAATATTATATTATTAATTGTTATATTATTCCTAAAAATCTAATGTTCATCCAAATAACTTATATAAGGTTATATATATTAATAATATACAACTTGGGGTTCTTTTGGCTTGTTATAGTATGTTTATTAACCTTATAGTATAAGAACACAAGAAGACACGGTAAAAGTAAAATTATTTAAATTAATGTTAAATCTAAATGATAAGTTTAAAATAGGAACCTAATCTTGTATAACTTCTATTTTATGAGAGGATTTCAACCCATCCCCACCTTAGATTCTAATTAAATCAATTTGGATGTATTTAAAAACGAATTTGGCTTTTTAAAAAAAATATTTTTAGTTATTCCAAAGGTGCCCCTCTCCTCCCTTATAAAAGGGAACCTCCTCCTCCTCTTCCTCACACCACATTGAGCCTTAAATCTCAGCCAACCCCTGACACTTTATCCTCTCCACTTTACTAGAAACATCCTAGAGGTCCTGGTCTTCTTCAAAGACCAATTTTAGTTCCCTAAAATGAGATCTCAAAGAGGCGATTCAAAGAAGAGGTAATGTCTGTTACCAATTCTTTCAACTTTATTTCTTCTTCCACTTGTTCTTCTTTAGTTGTTTCATTATTAAGTAATAACATCAGTATCACTCATATACTGATATGTTATTATAAGTATTAAACAACCCTATTTCACCATCTATCCATCCTACGGAAAACAAAATCACCACTCATGCGTACGTACGGTATACCGTCTCCACGCCGTGGTATAATCTATTTTCCACCACCACCTTACTTGGATGGGTATAATGCTGCACAAAATAACTATATATGATTATTGTAAAATTATATTTATTCTGAAAAAGTATACATACACTCCAATACAATTCCACGATCATGAGAACGATATCATCACTTGTGCGTATGTACGGACTACCGTCTCCACGACGCGATGAGATTCATTCTCCATGTTAACCATTCATGAATGATTATGAAGTATATATAATAAGTAATCATGAAATATATGACATAATAATGATACTGGATTTATGTATATATGTATATGTATGTCATCTACTTAATTCCATTCAACTCAATAAGGAAACAAAAACAGCGTTCATGCATACGTATGGTCTACCGTCTCCATGAACGATGTATTTCATTCCATTTACTGATCTATTATATATATATATATATTCTGAATATATATTATATATAAATCATGTTTTATATTCTGGAATTAAGTAATCATGATCTATGTAATCATATGAATAATTACATGTCAAAACACGGACGACAAATAAAACGATTTTACCCAAAATGCTCTTTAACATTGAATTTACAAAAGGACGGGTGAAATAAAGTCATAATTGAACCATATATGATATCATAACAATTAGTATGATTCTGGAATAAGTCAATGACATTATTTAAATCATTATACAAGAGGTTCGGACACTTACGAAGCAAATCGGACCTAAGGTAAGGGAAAATATCACAATCTCATTTTTATCCGAGATTGTTTATACTTTGGTATTTACTGGGGTGTATTTTATTATCCACATCCTTGTTTCCTCAATATTTAATATTATTTCCATCCACCTAAAATTGTTTAAATCTAATTTCACCCTTCGGTGAGTTTTTAGTAAAATATATGAAAGGAATATTTTTTCGTTTTTCGTACGATGTACTTTTTGACTTTTCCGAAAAAAGTATGAGAAGAATGTTTTTTAACTTATACGGCATGAATGGATTTTTAAAACATTATTTCCAAGAATCGTCCTTTACAAGTTTTCATGTTTATTTTTAATCAACTTCTTTTAGTTTAGAATTTTATGACATGTTATGAATGGAAAAGTGTTTTTGAAGTAGAAAGGATATTTTCATCAAGAATGGCGTTCAAGTGTTTTATCAAAATTATTTTCCATATAAGATAATAAAGGGTTCTGTTTCTATCCCTATTATTACATTGATTTGATTATGTTGTGATGGAATTATTTTTATGAATTCCTTTATCTTATATGAATTGTTTTATGAGGTCATGATGTTTAAGATTCCCATTTTTATTTCATGGGTTATGCTATGATGTATGGTTTATGATTTTCTGGAACACATAATAATGATATCATTATGAAATGGGTGGGAACTATATCTCACTCCAATTAATTGGGTAAAGATTTTATATCCCATGAGATAGACATGGCTGGAACGGCTGGTTAAACCGGTTCAGTGAAACAGGACTGAAACGAGGAGTGAACTCGGTTCAGAAATGGACTTTGTCCACTAAGATAGTCTTGGCAATGATCCTTGACTAATAATAAATGATTCTCTATGATTATTTGTGTATTCAACAAAGTTTCATGTTTTATTTTATGATTATTGAGATTACAATTCACTACTGTGATTTATCCCATGTTATGAAATTATGATTTCTTTTGCAGGTTAAGATTTCCAAAAGTTATGTTCTTATGTATATGATGTGATTGATATTTCTTTTGTTTACCCTTACTGAGCATTTGAGCTCACCCTTTTATATTTTCTTTTTCCCCAAGATATAAAGAAAGATTTTAGGTAAAAAAAGGGGGGAAGATCTTTATGGGAGATGTTGAAGAACTTTTACCATGATTAGAAGATTATATTCTGAGTTTCCAAAGACACTAAACTATTACGGTCCTTGTGTGTGTGTTTTTGTTATGCACTAAGTATTCCTCAAAAGTAATGTAATGTCCATGTATGTTAATCTTATGGTCTCTACAGAAAATTCCTATTAAGTTCTTTTGATAAGGTACCAACCATGAAGTTTAAGGACTTTACATAAGGACTTTTATCTTTAAGGTGTGTAGTCAATTTCTGGAGTGGAACTTATGCAAAAACAAACCAAAGATCATGTACGGGATAAGTCTTTCTAAGTTGAATTAGTCCATGATGAGGATACGGTCCATAATAACATTACTTGTTTGGGTTTTGGTATTTAACCTCAAGTTGGATTCCTAATTATCCCTTTTGGATAGGAATTAAACCCTCATAATTTTTTAGTGAGGACCCATGCCTTTGGAGGCCCTCATGGGTATGTATCACAGGGGTATCTCCAATTGAGATGATAGGTTTATGATTACACCTAATAATGATATATTCTATGTAGGGACCATGATGGATAGTTTAACTCATTGATATTTGGAAAATGAAATCTGGGTTTACAGTTGAGGGGGATAAAAGAATTACCGGAATTATTATTTGGGCTTATTCTTAAGGAGGATGCCCATTGATCTCGGACCAAAAATTTGATTCATATGTATCCTTGTTAACAGAAATTAGTGTTCTCTTAGTTCATTCATTCATCTAAATTATCAATTTGTTGAGATAAATACCAATATTTAATATTAGCTGAGTCATGATTTGTGGGAGAAATAAGATGATATGAATGAATCAATAAACCCCACACTTTTCCTCAATTTTTGGTGGATGAGTTCAAGGTAGAGGTGGATGAGGTCATGGATAGGGTGGAAGAGGTCATGGATTTGATGCTTACCCCTCTTCTATTTACATTGTACATGGTACCAACATAAGAAATGAATGGAGGTGAATGACAAAGAGAGTAGCAAGATGTAAATGTCAAACATGAAATGTGAGGGTATTGCCTATGGAGGAGTTTCCTAAAATACGACATATAGTAGAAGGAATATAACATTATACGTGGTAGGGAAAAGAAGGCCTGATCCTTACCCACTATATTGGGAACTGGAGGATTAGGGTCGTAGAGTTGAGAAATGGATGAGAGTGTCATATCCTTAGATTCCAAGACTGGAATCTCCAAAATAGAATCCCTAGGGTAATGTTCCACATGACCATAAATATCCGAATCTACCTACTCCTAGATTATCCTTACCCTCTGGATAGACATGTGTTGGAAACCTCTGATCATAGAAATTAAAATCAAAAAATGAGACATGTTGGTTTCTTATTCCATATAGTATTGTAAATCAGAAGTTTATGGGGGAGTTTTCAACACGGTCCCTTTCATGTAAATGAGTCTATAAAGGAGAAGCCTTTCCTTGAGTGGCATTAAAGGATCCTTCACGAAATTCTAGAATATGATAATGGGTAGGGAGAACAGTGGAGAGTTGTCCAAGGGTTTTCCATGCATGTAAGATTTAGTGAATGGATGGAACCTTGGGTTATGAACAACCTACATGAATACACTTGGCCAAGACATGACATAAGACTTCATGGGTATTTATAGGTATTCCCATAATTAAGTAGCATCTGTTCCTTTTTGATGATGGGTGAATTACAGTAGTCTCCATAAATTAAGGGGGGGGGGGGGTTGGGTGAATTATTCAAAAATGTGTTATTATTTCTAACAATGAATAGATTTATTTTTCACTATTCCCTTTTGATTCCCTCTCTTTAGGTGTTAAAAAATAACCACATAGGTTTCATAAGTCTTGAGAAAAATACATGGGTTATAAAAGAAGTAATCATCCTTTGGGGAATATTTTTGGTAAAAATGAAGGCCCCATGGATCTATTTGTTGAAAAATATTAGGCCCTTGGATATGGTGTCTAGTCGCGCAAGTGGGGTGGAAAGCAATGTCTTGTACATTGAGTGTTATTAGGGCTATAATGTGGGAATCTATTTTAGTGGCTTTGTTATACGTTGAAATTATGCATCTAACATCTCTTCATTTTCCTATAGAATTTCCTGCTGTCACTTTTTCATCCATGTGATAAAATGGGGTTTCAACAAATCCCCTCCTCCACCCCTTCTATATGGGATAATAATGAAGAATGATGATATATTACTGAGGTAAAAGGTATGAAAAATGAAAAATGGATTTCACATGTATCTATGTTTAGTTGATGGTGCATATTAGGAACCGGCCTTATTGAATTACATAATATTTATTTTAGTTAATAAATAACTTCCTTATACATTGAGAATATTTTCAATTTTAGAGTCTTTGAGAATTGGGACATTGAACATTCATAAAATCACACATTGTTACATAGTGGATACCATAAAAATAGTTTCCATTTTTTCAAAAATATAAAACATTAAAGCTAGATACATGATTTCATTGAAAATCTATATACATACTAAAGAGATGTTTTTTCAAGGACATGTGTCACCATCTCCTTAATTCTCTTAAATATATTATCTCATTCCTCCATTGCATCTGCATCGTACCTCTCCTGATCGCGATTTCCATATCCCTGTACTAGGGTTACCGCTGAAAATTGATTACTCCATCCTCTTTCCCCGCCTCTTCCATCTTCATCTCATGTGAATGCTCCACCTCCAGTAGAGACACATACAACTCTTCTACCTCCATCTCCTCCACATCTGGCTGCTTCGCCTAGGGCTCGTCCATGTGTAACACCCTTCTCGTAGCAGTGGATGCTAAGCCTAACACCAATATTCGTCAGGGTCCTCCACCTACGAATCCTCCTCCTTTGGCTCCTCCACCTACGGATCCTCTGCCTCCATCTTCTCCAAATGAATCCCCTCTAAAAAATATTTTTCTGTGCCCTACAACCCACTCCCTCCCCTATATGACTCCGCCTATACCTCTAAAATTTTCTCCCATTTTCAATCCCTAATTTTTTTCTTCTATTCTAGAATGTTTCCATGATTCTCTCTATCCTCTATCCGCTTTTCCCACCTCTGCCATCATAGTCTCTAGTTGCTGATCCACTTCTAGTGGTGACACATACGACTCCTCGGCCTCCATCTCCTCCAAATCCATCTTCTTTGACTCATTCTCCTCCATGTGTAACACCTTGCTCCCAGCACTTGATTCTACTCCTAACCCCACAAATCGTCGGGGTCCTCCACCTGTGGATCCTCCGCCTTTGGCTCCTCCAGATACAGATCCTCTACCACCGGCTTCTCCAAAGGCATCTCCTCTACATCCGATTTATCCTTGCCCAATAACCTAATAGTCTCCTCTCTATGACTCTTCCTCTACCTCCACAATTGTTTTAGATTTTCAATCCCTAAAATTTTTTCCTTCCATTTCAGAAGCCTTCCATGATTCTCTCTATTCCCCCTTTGTAGGTCATATGTGAAATTGACTCTAATATTGAATTTCAACTAAATATTTATATATTTTTCAGGGATTTATGAATTACACCCACTTCATACATCTAAGAACTATTCAGATGGGATGTTTTGGAACCCTTCTTGTCTTATCTAAGGTAAATCGATCTATTTTACCCTTGATATTCTCCAGAATGATGGGTTGATTTTTTAATGCATTTTAACCTCCAAAAGAGTGATTTTGATGCATATTATTAGAATACATTCATCCATGTATTCCAAAACATTTCCTCTAGACCTTTTTATAAGTTCATATCTATAAAACATATATCAGTTTCAATACATTACATTCAACCTACAAATTTGGTATGAATTATTAATTATATATTATTATTTATAAGGGTAAATATACAATATAAATATTGTAATTTCATCTATTTTTTTGTCATTTGAATACATTTTATAAGGTTTTATTTCAATTTCAACATTATGTGGTGTGAAATTTTTAAAATTTTGTTCTCCACCATATACATTAAACAATTTTATTAATTTATTATTATCATTTTCCATTCTTCCATCTGTTTATAATCGGTTTTTTCTACTTCATTCTGTTAGCATTTGGAAAACTATTCTCATAATGAAAATCAAGTTTTTTTCTAAATTCATTTCAATTATTTTTGCATAGAAATCTAGATTATCATTTTATGTACTAAACATTAATTTTTCTCTACATATAAATCCAGATTATCATTTAGTATTCAACTGGTTAATAGTAAATGTTCATTTCAGTGAATTATTGACTAACTAATAGTTTTTTTTCCTTAATTATTCTAGGTTTACGGAATGATGATAATATAAATAGTAGTTCATCCCTTGAATTATCCTTGGAGTAATCACATCTCATTCTATTTCTGATTTTCTTTTCAGTTCAATTTTATTTCTTAAACATCCCCCTTATTATAACTGATTATTATACTATTTTTTCCAACTGTAAAATTATTATGTATACATTTATTTTATTCAAGAATATTATTATACTATTATTTTCTTTCATTTTAAAAATAAAAACTACTTATTATAGTAATTATAATTTTATTTTTACCATAGCATCCAGTCATATTTCCGGTTGTTGAATATTTCAACATTTACATTTTCTACCTACGTAGAATGTATTGCACTTCACATCAATGCCTGTCACACTTTTGGTAAGATTAAATTTTCGTATATATATCTCTATTCTATGTACATACTAAAGAATGATTTTATCTTACTGACGTGTTACCACCTCATCCCTCCACGTCGCCCATCCCCCACCGATTTTTTGGTTCCTTCCTTTCATACCGAACCTCGCTCTATATTTTACTCTCTTGCTTTTAGTGTTTCAGATGATTTCCATTCCCTCCTCTGCCTATAGCATGATCTTCTTCTTCCTGTTCATCCTTGGGCACCCTCAGCTTGCTCCGCCTACAGTTCCTCAACTTTGATTCCAAGGGTTCCTGGACACGAACCCCCTCCACTCGTCCTACAGATCCTACATAACACCTACGTTGTCCTCCAAATGTCTATCCTCTTAGACTTTGGATTCTCCTAGATATTCCCCTCATCTCATCCTATGTTTTCTGTATAGAAATGCAGAAATTATGCACCAGGTAACTCATTCGAGGAAATCTTTTATCCATTTCAAAACAATCCCATACCATTGCACCGAACACCCTCTGTCTCTCTATTTCTGTCGGGTCTTCCTATGGTACCCACTAGAAATTTTTCTGTCGTATCCTCCTTGCCCTACAACCCGGTTAGGAATTTTTGTATTGTCCACTTACACCAGCATCTGCCGCATTTGTCTCTTTCTATTAAAAGACTTTCGGCCGACATGCTTCTCACCATAAAACTATTTCGGGATTCACTTTAGCTTCTTCAGAACATCCATTGTTAGTCAACATAGTAATATTTTATTCCTTCATATAAATTGTGATTTGAAGATATAGTAAATTTTTCATCCATACTTGTCTATACTTGGAAGTTTATGAATTTTTTATCTCTCCCTAATATTTTATATCTATCTCATGAAATTTATTCTTCCATTAAACAGTAACTATATTCTGAAGTAGTTATTTATGGACTATATCTCGGTAGTGAGATGTCTGATGCTTTTATTGTTTTCTATAAAATAAATAGTTGTGGAATATCCCTAGATGTTTATAGCTTCAATAATTTGATATAAGGGATTTTCTAAAATAGAGATATTGAGAAAGGTATGTTCTTAATTTCATATAATAGTTTGGAGCAGTGGGTCATTTTATTTTGATGCATGTTCTACTAAATTCAATTTTATCAATGATTTGTACATTGGATGTATGATTTATAATCATTGTAATTGTACCCAATATTCTTACATGTCTTCTTTAATTTAGGTGCATTTATCACCATCACCAGTATTTGAATGCAATTTTATCACAAATTTAATGTAATTCTCCTGATAATTTTTTAAATTAACTAAAATTTTAATTTTTGGCACTTACATTGCTTACTTAGATATGTGACATGCAATCATTATGTTTTCAAGTAAGTGCGACAAAAAATGAGTAAATATGGTTCCTAAAGGATTCGATGTATTCTCGAAGGTATGGGTAAATTCTTCTAAATTTTTTATTGGAAATCATTTATTAATTTTTTTTATTTCCTTGATTAATTGCTTTTAGAAGGATATGGATGATCGTGTTTTCAAGCATTCTTTTTAAAATACATATCAATGTTCATATTTTCATGCTAGGAATAAAGATTGTATGTCATTGATGACAATCATACCAATTGGTTAGTAATTTTTATAGGGAGATTATTCATTTCCTAGTGACTTTCCAATAGATATTTCTATAATTTAAATAGTCATTTTTGATTTGATGATAGATAATTTCTCTAAGATATTCTCATTAATCATGATACTAATAAATATTGCTTGATTGAAGGATATGAATACAAAATCAATAGTAATTTTATGTTTTTATGCGACATTAGTAGGTTGTTGTCTTTTAGGGGAATATTTTCAATTAAGAAGATGCAGGTATTCATTGAATCAACTGTGAAATTTTTTTGAAAATTGGATGCACTTATGAATGCTGAAGTTTGTAAATTTCTTATGTCACCCGAAGATTTGTCTCCAAATGGCTTTGGAGAAGGTTATTAAACCATATAAATATGTTTCTAGTTAAAAAGTCTAATTGAAATTTTTATAGGATCAACCAGTTTCAACTTCAAATAAAGAACTATGAAACATTAAAAAGTTTTTAGTTTCACTTTTGATAGTAAATTCATTTTTTAAGTGGAATGATTCAATCATATTTTTTATTTAATATAGATATCGGTTGTTACATGAATTTATTCCATTTTATTTCCTCTTAAAATTGATATTTTTAATTGTTCTTGTGTGGGGCTACTGTATACTATGATGTTTATAGTCATATTTCTTCCCAGGTTGGAGTTGTTGTTTTTGACATAATATTAATTTCCATGAATCTTTGTGAATATTCTAAAACCAGTAGTTTAGATCCGAATACAAAGGCATTGCTGCATTTTTGAGACCGCCTCTTGATTATGAAACTTCCCAAAAGATCAAATATGTTGAACCGGAGTTCAAGAAACCAGTAATGCCAACCAAATCTACCACTAATCCAAAAAATAAAATGTGTGCCGCTAATCCAAGTTGCGCTCACCGTGTCCCCTTCCCCCTAACTATAGATGATAATTGAAGTTCCTAAGAACATAGTAGCGACATAGGTCCTGGTATCCAACTCACCATAGAATGTTCCATTACATATTCTTCCATTCATTTATATATATATATATATATATATCAAAAGTTGTGTTAAATTTTATTATGTGTTTTTGTATTTTATTTCATGTGTTTTTTTATCCACTATGTTATGTAAATATGCCCATCTACATGACTATTCCTCTTTATTTTCATATCTCGAAGCCTGGTGGACATTTACCGGTCAGGCATATTGAACATGAATTGAACACATCAAAAAAGATGTGATTTTTCCTTCAAAACATTCTCTATTGATTTCCTCGGCTTTTATGTATTCCATTTAACTCTCTTCATACAAAATCTCGACACTATATTTCATACAGGTATGCTGTAAAATTTAATATACTAGATAATTTTAATGGTATATGTTGATTATAAATTAGTTATTTATATTAAATTTTTAATTAAAATAGTTTAATTTTTAGATGTCATGTTTTTTTATTCTTGTCATTACTTTTCATTTTTCATTTTATAATATATAATTTACAATATTTTTAGTTATTTAAGGATCATTGGTTCACACCTCATATCGGTATGTTTGATATTTTCTTATACTTTCATCATGATTTGAATAAATTTGTTATTTAGAGGGGATTCAAGTTATTGTTGTGGGGTATTTTGGCCTATGAAAAAGATGAACTGGTTATTGGTGACTGTATTTTGTACTTGTAATTATCAATACATCCTTGAAATGAGTGTCTTTCATGTTAATTATCGAAATGTATTCTTACAGTATTATTTTATAATACTATTTTTATTTCACTTTATTTTAATAGACCTCATGAACAATTAATAAAAGCTCTAAAACTCTGAACTAATTTTCAAATTTTAGGGGTATGATCTCAATCAAGAAGATTCTAGGATTAATTGAATCAACTGTGAAATATTTTGGAAAGCTGGTTATTTTTGTGAATGTTGTAGTTTGGAATTTCTTTATGTCACCAAAAATATTTGTCTCTAAATGGGTTTGGAGAAGGATATGAAATCATATAAATATGTTTGTGGTCCAAAAATATACATCTATTTTTTTATAGGATGAACCATTTGCAGCATCAAATATAAAATTATGAATCATTTAGAAACATTTAGTTTCTCTTTTGAAAATAAATTCAAAATTGTTTTGAAATAGAATGTTTCAATAAACTTTTGAATATAATATATCTATATATATATCAGTTTGTACATGAATTTATTCCATTGTAATTCTTCCTGAAATAAATATCATTAATTGTGTTTTTTGGGGAAACTGGATGTTATAATGTTATTGAGTTGTATTTCATCCCAGACTGGTCTTGCGACATTGGAATTAATATCATTTTCCATGCATATTTTCCAATATGATGAAACGAGCAGCTCATATCATAATGAAAAGAGATTTCTACATTTTTATGACCGTATCTGGTTTATCAATTTTCTCATAGGTTCAAAGATGTTGAGTTGGAGTTCATGAAACCATTCATGACATCAAAATCTTCAACCACTCCAAGAAATAAATTAACATTTGGATTTGGTTTTATGTAATTACACCTTTATTTTATTTTTTCAAATTGATCCATGCCTATGTTCTTTTAAATCTGTAGGAACCCTCCTATCCTAATGTTAAGGATCTTTTTCATGGACATAACTAGCCACAGTTGGGTGTACAAGATAAGGACTTAGGACCAATCAAGTAATTTCTGTGAAGGTGACATATTTTTTCACAAGGGGATGATTGATCAAAAATAGTATAGAGTATTTCCACTATCACTTGTTCAATGTTCACCAAAGACTCATAAATATTCCGAGAGAAGAACTCATGAGTTGTCCAAATTATTTATCTATTCTAATGTGTAAATTTGTTTTCATGGATGATACCTTGATTCCTGTACCAACTAATAATCCAATAATTCGACTATTTTGGTATTATTCTGGACATAGTGCCACACACACACACACACACACATATAATGTTAAAAATTATTATGAATTTAAATCAAGGGTGTTATAATATTTGAATCATAAAGTGAAATTTATTTAAGATGATGATAGGTTAAAAATATGATCTCCAAACTATATTAGCTTTCAAATACAGCAAATAGATCTATATCATGATTCTTACTAATCCTCACCCCAACATATTCTCAACCCATCAAATTCGTTCAAAATCCAAAAACATTGAAACTCTATCTTGGATGCCTACCACCATTTATCGCAATCTTGCCTATTTCCTCTCACATTCACCTCCAACTCCGCCTTCACCTTCACTTTTTGTTTCACCTATGTCTCTTATCTCGAACTCTTCCCTTCTGTCATTTTTAATCTACATCAAAATTATTCTTCACTTCATTTCCTCATGTCATGGGCACCCCATTCACTTCATTATCATCATTTTATTCTAAAAATTATAATGAGTAAAATGATATTACAATTTTTTTAAATGACATAGAACCATATGATTTGAATGAAAATTGAATAGTCTCATGCATTTGCACGGGTGGAGTACTATTTCATCTAAAATTTAACTTTTCCCCATTATTTATCTTACACATCCTTATGAACTATGGATATCATTTAAAATACTTGGAATGAGTACATAAATATCAGTAATGGATAAAAAAGATGTAAATAGCACATTAGACCATGAAAACTTGCAATGTATGAAAACATTTTCAAAAGACAGACTAGTCACTCATCTATATATAATTTGTGAAAAATGATATTTCAACACAATGTAATCAATTCATAATAACATAAATATAACTATAAATTTTAATTGGGCCATTACATATATAATCTTGTTACCCACTCGGCTACCTTACAATTTGTAACCTTCACACCTACCATACAATTTGTGTAACCATTGTAGTTAAACTAGGAGTAACCATACGGCCAAACACCAACTAAAACATACCCAATGCATATTTGGGAGATATTGGTACCACCATTCATCACTAAAAATTCCCATGAACCAGAACATAATCGTAAAACATTAAAAATTTCATAAAACATTACTTTTAAATTTTGTAAAACAATGTTTTAAAAGAATATTTTAAAGTAAAAACCACTTAGAAATATCATATAATTCATGTGTGATTCAATAAAGTGTATTTAATATGTATAGACACTTTAAATAAAAATAATTAGACATGATATAAACAAAACCTATCAAACAAACAATTTTAATACCACATAAATAACGAAGTAGAAGGTTTTCCCAAATAATGGAAATCTGGTTAAGAATTCCTTTACCTCGGGCTTTCCAAACTTAATAAATGTTTAAAACTCTTGTATAATAAATAAATGAGTGTTAATAATATCTTAAAGAATAATATCCATCATTATAATTCCTTATATTATCATTTCATTACATTATTTCACCATTTAATAATTTGTACTTTGTTCCTTACACAGTTTTTTATGAGTTCTTTACATGATTTCCATGATTGGTTCATGATGTTTGTTATTATTGATTGGATGTGAAAGTACATAATTTGAATGTTGTTGGATTAAAATATTTCCATAACCTTAAATTGTACCATTTATAATTTTTAATTCTTAAATGAGGATTATTCCGATGTTAAAACTTTAATGACGTTCAATTTGATCATTTTAGTGGTTTTTTGATAATAACGACTACATTTTGTTTTATAATTCAAAATCATGTATAAAAAATAATTACAGAACCATGTATTAGTAATAATACATATATTATAATCTGGTTCAACAATAAAAATCATTTCCTGACCGGACATGATGGATGTAAAAGAATTTTAAATCACATTGTCCACAATGTCGGTATGTCGACCAATCACATACATTGTTTTATTTCCTTGAATATGTGGGACAAGAGAAGAATACTGATGATTAAGTTTCCATGAACATGAGAAAATTTATAATATAAAATATTCTAGAGCTTTCATTCCTCTGGGATATGAGTAGTTGAGAAAATAAGAAGAAAAGAAAGGAAGACAAAATAAATCAAAATTTATGAAATCCCTTACAAAACTTCGACAGCTTAACGTCGTCACATAAAATATCATAAAATTGATTGATGAAAAAAAGGGGGTATCTCATAACTCACACATAATATAGTCAATAAGGGGAATATGTTATTAAATATCCCATCAAAATACAATGGGAATGAAAAATTATAACATAAAATTAAAGAAGAAAATAAAAATAAAAGAGGATGTTTACCTGTTGATCTATTCTCTTTGAGATCCTTATTATTGACTTTGGATTTGTCCTTTTATGAGACCATAAGCTCTAGGACGTGGGGAAGAGCCTTGGGGGGAGTATTTTCTAGAACATAGTTAATTCATAGGGCTTGAGAGGTGTGCAAGGAATAGGGTAAAGAGGGTTGTATTTATAATGGAGGAGGGGGGGATTAATTATTTTAATTATTATTATAATTTTTTTCTCATGACTACAAATAATCACAATTCATGTGAACCAAAATAGTGATAATGACATGTGAGTTCGAATCGAGTTTCCTTACAACACTTATGATGTAATAAATAGTGTATTTTAATAATTATTTGAATATACAGTATTTTACCGTATTTCACTATTCAACGAAAATTCACGAATTTCAAAACATCCCAAAAGTTCACCCTTACCACTTCTCATTGTTTAGAATTCCAAAATGAACTCCATTTTCGTAAAATAATTTTCTAAATATTATTAATTAAATTTTTTAAATAAAATCATACTTAATTCAAATATTAATAATTTAAAAACTGTAACTTATTTTATATCACATTGAAAAATTAACCAAGATGACATTATTTTAAAGCCTTATGAAAATAAAATAATAACCCAATATTCTATTCAATACAGTAATATTACAACTTATGTTACTATTCATAATGGAATGTTACTATTCACCAAAAATAAATTCGGTTCCATTAGACTCAAAATGGCATTCTGAACAAAATTGTATATTACCATTTTTTTAAATTTAGAACATAATAGTGGAAAAATTATTTTCAAAGGATAGTTATAAATATCTACTTAAAACAATGTTTCATGCATTTCAATTTATTTTTAAAAAACCCTTGAGTGTTACATTATCCCCAGCTTCTGAAAATTAAATCCACACAATTTTATTTACATATTAAACAAGTGAGGGTACCTTCCTCTCATATCATTTTCTGACTCCCTTGTTGCTTCTTCTACAATGTGTTTTTCCACAAAACCTTTACCTAGTGGATTACCTTATTCCATGATTCTAGTTCCCTTTGATTGAGGATTTGAACTAGTTTCTCTTCAAATGAAAGGTTCTCTACCAGCTAAACTACTTCTGGGCTCAAGAAATGTGATTAATCTGGAACATATTTCTTCAAATACAAAACATCAAAAACATTGTTTACCTATGAAAAGGCTAGAAGCAAAGATATTCGGTATGAAACTATTCCAACTTTATACATGATTTCAAAAGGACAGATGAATGATGAACTTAACTTCCCCTTTTACCGAAACACGTCACACTTTTCTATGGAATGATTTTAAAGAAAATATTATCACCATATTGGAAAGATAATTATTTCCTTCTGTTATCTGCATAACTTTTCTTCCTACTCTGAGTTTTCCTCATGTGCTTTGGGATCTTCTTCACTTTCTCAGCCATCTCCTCTACAAATTATTTCCCCATCAACTTTCTTTCACCCACTTCCACCCAAAATGCTGGAGTTTGACACCACATTCCATAAAATTCCTCAAATGGTACCATCTATATACTAGAATGTGAACTATTATTATATGTAAACCCATTTAAAGAATGATTCCAATCCCCAATACACAGATAGTACATTTAACAAGCTCGAAGAATATCCTCCAAAGTTTAAATCGTTTGTTTTGACTAACCATTTCATTGATAATAAAAATATGTACTAAAATTTAACTTTGTGCCCAATGATTTTGAAGTCCCTTATAAAAGATAGAAGTGATCATGGGATCTTGGTCAATTACAATGGAATGTGGAACTCTATTCAGTAATAAAATATCTTTGAGGTACAGTCGAGAATGCTGATCCAAAGAAATTGAATCTCAAATAGAGATATAATGTTCAGATTTTGTTAGTCGATCAACTATAACCCAAATCACATCGTTACATCGAGTAGCCTTTGGTAGTACCACCACAAAGTCCTTGAATTAATTCTCTTATTTCCAATATCACACTAGAAAAGGATGAATCATCCCCTTCATTAAATAGTGATTTACTTTAACCTATTGAAATTTCAAACATTTCACGGTAAAATCAACAATATGACTTTAAATTCCATCCCATAAATAATACTCTTGGAGGTCACAATACATCTTAGTACTACCAAGATGAACTTTAAATGGAGAACTATGAGCTTCAGAATAAAATTATTTCTTCAACACGGAATCCCAATGACCCCACAACATATTACGAAATAATAAAACACAATCATTGTCAATGTCAAATTATGGAAACATACCCATTTTAACCAATTCTGATTTTTCTGTAGCACATGTTCTTCCTAATACAAATAAATAATTTTATCTGATAATAATGACTGAACTAAATCCTGAAACCAAATAGAGGTATTTCCTGCACCAACAACTTCTATGCCAAAATTCATCAAATCATTAATAAAGGCATCATTTTCCAAACATAACATGGTTAATGATGCGTTATGTTTTTTACTCGAAGCATCTGCCACATTGTGTTCTTTTTTCTAGTGGTAATTTATCATTCAATCATAATCCTTTATCAGTTCATGCCATATTCTCTACCTCCTATTTAATTATTTTTATGTGAATATATACTTTATAATTTTATTATCAGTAAATATTTGACATTTGGCTCTATATAAATAATTCTTTCAAGATTTCTAAAAAAACCACAGCTTTCATTTCCAAATCATCAGTGAGATAATTAAACTTCTAAGGTTTTAGTTGTCTAGAAGCATAAGCAATTACCTGATCATTATACGTCAAAACACAGCCATTTCTCTTCAAATAAGCATCATTCTCCATGAAAAATACACCGTTTCAAGAAGGAAAGGCCAAAACATGGGCATTCATCAATATATTCTTTGGTTCATAAAAACAAACACCACACTATTTTTTCCAGAAAAATGAACCCATTTTCAAATTTAACATAGTTATTGGGAAAGATAACCATGCAATGTACATAACAAACCGTCAGAAATATCATACTAATCCACGAAAAATACGAATCTCTGTAACATTTGTGGGTCTGGTCCATTAATCCACTAGTCTTGTATTAACTAGATCAACTAATATTCCATATTTATTTATAATGCTCCCAAGAAAAGAAAATTATTGAAACCAAAAATAACACTTTCTGAATTTTCATAATAGTTTATTTTCCTTTTTGGTTTGTAGAACAACCCATAATTTTTTTTCCAGCACCTTTTTATTTTTAAAAAATTCTGGAATTTCATCAATATATACAACATCTAACATATCCATGAACTCATTAAATATTATATTTATAAGATTCATGAATACATAAAGTGTGTTAGTAAACCCAAATGGTATAAAAACAAATTTATAATGCTCATATCTAGTACGGAAGACTGTTTTTGGGATGTCATCCTCCTTTACCTTCAGCTGATGGTATCCGGATCTCAAGTCAATCATAGAAAAGTATTGACCTCCATTGATTTGATCTCCAAAGACCTCAATATGGTGAAATGTGTAATAGTTTTTAATAGTGATGTTATTCAATGCTCTATAATCAATGATATGTCCCATGGAACAATCTATACTTTTAACAAACAAAATAACGGAACTCCATAGTGAAGTGCTAAGATGAATGAAACCTTTATCCTGAAAATCCTACAACTGATTTTTCAATTCAAGAAGATATATTTGAGCTATAAAATATGCGATGATTGAAATTGGATTAGCATCAGTAACTTAGTAAATTGTGAATTTGACATCTCGATCAGGTATGAAACCCAGAAACTCATCCGAGAAAAAAAATCAAGGTATTCATTTACCAATTTCACATCATTTATCTGAACACTTCCCCTATATTCAATAATATGAAAAAGATAACATTAATTTCCATATTTAAGTAGTTTCTCATTTTCATGATATTTTATCAATTATATGGGTTCATTCCTGTATACAAACTGAAACTGTTTCTAAAAATAAATTTTTTAGCTCGATAGTAAATCATAGCATGATATACCAAAAGACAATCCATTCCAAGAATTACATCAAGCTAAAATATGGGTAAAACAAAAAGGTTTTTTGGTAAGGTATTTCCATAGACCACAATAGAAGTATTCTTATAATTTTTCATTGATATAATATTTCCCCTTATTGTCTTAATAAAATGTTCCAGTCTCATTGGTTGAGGTGATATTTCCAATTTAATTGAAAATTTCACAGATATGAAGGAATGTGTAGTCCCCGTATCAAACAAAACTTTTTCTAAATATAAGTATACAAAAAAAGTATCTGATACAACTTCATTGGATGGCTCATCATCTACTGATGTAGTCATAAAATATCTTAATACAACTTTCAACTTATAGTTGAGATTCTTCACATCATTTGGATATCTCTTTGGGTATGCATTTTCATAGTGACCAATCTCACCACATTTAAAACACATTTAATTTATCTTATAAGGATTTGTCTTAGGATAAATTTCATTACTATCTCAGGACATATGTCCAAACATACCACAATTAAAACACTTCCTAGTTTTGGTAAGACATTTCCCAAGTTTCTTCTTTCTGCACTTTTTACAAACTGAAAACTAGAATTTCTTACAACAATATTTCTTTCGTTGATTCTTACCCATCAGATGCCATCTGGGCCTCTTATTCTCTATGTTTCCAAAGTGAACACGATCATCCCCAAACTATATCAATACCCTCTCATCACATCAGATAAGGATCTCATAACTTTTGAATTCATGGAAGGCCAATCCCCTTCAATGCCTTTGATTCAGTCCTGAGAAAAATTGGATAATTTTTCTATCATGATCCATAATAAGATTTGGGTCATACCTCACCAGTTGAGAAAGGTTATATTCATACCCTGCTACCAAATCACCATATTTCTATTTCAAATCAAGTAATATCTTCTCCATGCTATGTCTCTCCACCTAAGGAAAATATTTTTCAATAAATAGCCTTTTAAATTCATCCCATTCATAGATATCAAAATCCTCTATATCACCCATATTCATCACCATTGACCACTAATAATCAGCTTCACCTTAAAAATGATAAATGGAAAGACTTACCTATTTATTTTTTGAACATCACATGACATTAAATACCTTTTCAAAGGCTTTAATCAATCCTTCATCCATTAGTGGGTCAGAAGATTCATTGAATGTAGGAAAGTGTTCTATCATAAAATGTTCCACTATTTTCATGTTCTATTGTGTTACCTCTAGTTATTTTACTGTATGGATTCCACCACCATTTATTTCATTCATTAGTTGTTCCATTACTATCCCAAACTGCTCAGTTCTAATCCCTACCATTCTTGGCTACAAATTCAGAAGGATGTCGTTCTGTCCGTGCCTCTCCTCTTTAACTTCCCTGTATCATTTGCAGACAACCATTAGGAACAAAATATTTTAGTCAAAGATACATGTTAATCATTAAATTCAATATCATTTCAAATTGAACCTAGATTAAAAAAATATATGTTAATATATTTACATCATCCTACACCTAATGTTATATAAACCATCCACTGATACCAAATTTAAGGACGCGACCTTATTACATTAGATAATCACGATGTTAGTCAAGAAATCACTTCTTTTTTACATTGAGAATATTTTCAATTTTAGATCTTTAGATAAATGGGACATAATACATTAATAAAATTACACATTTTCACAGAGTGGATACCATAAAATTTTTTTCTATTTTTTTCGAAATATAAAACAATAAATCTTAATACATGATTTCATTGAAAAATCATTGAACATTTAACTTGTCTTTCTTCTATGTCTTACACATCCTTATTACCTTTGAAAATTATTTAAAAACATGGGATGAGAACAAAAATATCATTAAGGGGTGTAAAAGAAGGAATGATCGCCTTTGTCCATGAATACTTGTAATGTATGAAAACATTTTCAAAAGGCATACTCATCACTCATTAATACATAGATTGTGAAAAGTGATATTTCCACAATATTTCTAGAATACATAATAACATAAATATAATAATAAAGGTATATTGGGGAATTAAATATATAATCTTGCAACCCTCTCAGCTACCATACAATTTGTAACCCTCACAACTACCATAAAATTTGTGTAACCATCACAGTTACACTTCGAGTAACCATACAAAAGACCTCCAAATTACACATAATAAATGCATTTATGGGTGATTTAGGTACCATCCTTCATTATAATAAATTTCCAAAAACCATAATATAATCATACAACATTAATAATGGCATAAAAACATTCCTTTTGAATGTTTTAAAATAGAGTTATAAAAGAGCATTTTAAAGGAAAATCCCTTTATAAATATCATATATTTCAAGATAGAATTAATATAGTGAATCGAATATGTATAAAAACTATTAATACTCATAATTAAATATAATATAAACAAAACTGATCACACTAAACATTTTAATACAACATAAATGAAGAAGTGTAATGTTAACCCTAAGATTAGAAATAAGTTTAATAATTCCCTTACCCGAGGTTGGAATTAAAGAAAACATGTTTAAAACTCTTGTATAATGAGAAAAATATTTTTATTAATATCTTACAGAAATATATCCATCATTATAATTTTATATATGATCGTTTCATTAAATCATTTCACCTCTTAATTATTAGTATTTTGTTCAATTCGATGTTTTTGGGTGAGTTCATTACAGAATTACTATGATTGGTTCATGATGGTTGTTCTTGTTTATTGGATGTTAAACACTAGAATTAGAATAGAGTAATATTTAAATATTTCTAGAAATATTCATTATAACATATATCATTTTTAATTCTCACATGAGGATGGTTCATAAGTTAAAACTTTAATGATGTTTGTTTAGATCATTTTAGTGGTTCTTTGATAATAACGACATCATTTTGTTTTATAATTTAAAATAATGTCGGAAAAATAATTCCAGAACCATGGATGTCACATAATACATATATTATAACCTGGTTCAACCATAAAAATGGTTTCATGACCAGTATTGAATGATGTAAATGAATTTGAAATACCATTGTCTACAATGTCGGTAAATCGACAGATCATAGACAATGTTTTAATTCCTCGAATAAGTGGGGGAGGAGAAGAATATTAATGATGTAATGTTAATGAAAAAGGGAACATATATAATATAAAAAGTTCTAGATCATTCATCCCTCTTAGATAAGATGAGGTCAGGAAATAAGAATAAATAAAAGGAACTCAAAATAAAAGAATATTTAAGAAATCCCATACAAAAATTTGGTAGCCTAACAGAGTCACATAAAATTTCATAAAATAGTTTAATGAGAGAAAGGGGTATCTCATCATTCATACATAATATAGGATGTAAATGGTATATGTAATGAAATATCCCAACATAATCTAAAGGGAATGAATATGAATAACATAAAATGAATAAAAAGAAAGAAAATAAAAGAGGATGTTTACCTCTTTATCTCTTCTCCTTGAGGTCCATCTTAAGGCATTTGGTTTGGACTTTTTGGTGAGAACAACAGCTCTAGAACATGGGTAAGAGCCTTGGGGGTGTGTTAAATAGAACATTGGTAAGGTAAGAGGCTATAGAGTTATAAGAGGAATAGGGGAATATGGGTGGTATTTGTACTGGAGGATCGGGGGTATTTTTCATTATTTTAATCATTATTATAATATTTTTGCTTCAGACTATGAATAATATCAATTAATGTCACCTAAAATAGTAATTATGGCTTTTTTGTTTGAACAAAGTGGCCTTAAATCACTTATGATGTCATAAATAGTGTATTTTACTGATAATTTTAATATACGGTATTTTATCCTATCTAACTATTCATTAAAAATTCACAAATTTCAGAAAAAATACCAAAAATTCACCCTTACAATTTATCGATGTGTAGAATTCAAAAATTAACTCCATTATTTGAGAAATATATAAATATTATTAATTTAATTTTTAAATAAAATCATACTTAATTCAAAAAATAATATTTTAAAAACTATAAACTACTTTTATATCACATTGTAAAATTTAACGAGGTGTCAATTTCATAAATTCATTAGAAAATAAAATAAATGCACAATTTCTCTATTCTTTATTATCATATTACTATTCATATCAATATTCATATTACTATTCATAAGGGTATATTACTATTCACCAAATGAAATTTGGTTCCATTAAACTTTAAATGAAATACTGAACACAATGGTAGATGGCCATTTTTTGAAATTCAAAACATAGAAGTGGAAAAATTATTTTCCAAAGCTAGTTATAAATATCTACATAAAAACGGCTTCATTAATTTCAATTTATTTTTAAAAAACCTTGGGGTGTTACATTGTAGATCTATTGTACAAGATCATCATGCATGTAGGATTTCTCTTCTATATATTGAGCCATTATAATTCTAAAAATCTATTTTGATTTATAAATTCAATATCTCTCAGTGAAAGAATTTAGAAGAATAATATTTCATGTGGAATATTTTGATCAGGTAGATTATATAGTTTTTGAGTGTGATACTTGTGCGTCAAACCGTGAATGAGACCCTTGCACACACGCATATACTTATGCACCCAAATTCAGTTGACCAATTTTCATTATTTACAAATTTTTTGAAATGATCAAATTTATAATTTAAATTGATATTTATATTTAAGATAAATGGATACTAATAGGGTATGATTTACTGATGAATTAGATTACAAGTGAACTGAGGAAATGATAAAAATCATGTGGCATGATTACTACAACATTTTCCATACCACCATTCTTGATCTGACTGTGTATCTGAAGAAATATCATCATGATTTTCAAAAGAGTAATTATCTTCCAATTTACAGTTATTGCTTTCTATTGAATGTCCATAAACCAGATTAGATGAATTATCTCCCAGTCTGTTTTTTCATATACATAATAACTTTTTATCCTCTAACATTTTTGGTGGATGCACAAATATTAATGTTAAGATGGAAGCTAAGACATGTTTTATTCATCACATCCCATGTCATCCAGAACTGAGACTACGTATAGTCAAACATAATTACAACTACTATTCTTCCACTTTTTGACATTCACAGATATATCAATCAATGGGAGGGATGAGAGGTTCAGACTTTTTCCCAGGAGGCATTGTCAATCCCACATGGATGTGGGTGTACATGGTATGAAAAACATGCACAAAGTTCTACCATGATCATGAATGTATCATTATATATGATCATATATGGGTATAGAAACCAATGTGTATATGAATGGAAATTTTGTTCCTGAAGTTGTGAGTCAGTGGTCTCTGTAGATAAATTCCTTACATTAGATTCATGGAAAATGTGCATCAATATGTAGAACATCCATTAAATCTATGGGGATATTATGCCCATTGTGCTCGGATAAAAAATGTGATTCCTATGAATCCTTGTTTACAAAAATTAGTGTTCATATAGTTCATTCATTCATCTAAATTATCAAGTTGTTGAGATCAATACAAACATTTAATATTAGGTGAGTCATGATTTTTGGGAGAAATAAGATGATATGAATGATTCAATAAACCCCACACTTTTCCTCAATTTTTGGTGGATGAGTACAAGGATGAAGTGGATGAGGTCATGGATAGGGTGGATGTGGTAAGGGATTTGATGCTTACCCCTCTTCTATTTACATTATACATGGTACCAACATAATAAATGAATGGAGGTGAAGGACAAAGAGTGTAGCAAGATAGAAATCTCCAACATGAAATGCCAGGGTATTACCTATGGAGGAGTTTCCTAAAATGGGAAATATATTAGAAGGAATATAACATTTTATGTTGTATGGAAAAGAAGGATTGATCCTTACCCTCTATATTGGGAACTGGAGGATTTGGGTCGTAGAGTTGAGAAATGGATGAGAGTGTCATATCCATAGATTACAAGACTGGAAACTCCAAAATAGTATCCCGAGGGTAATGTTCCACATGACCATAGATATCCAAATCTACATATGCCTAGATTATCCTTACCCTCTATAAAGACACGTGTTGGAAACCTCTGATAATAGAAATAGAAATCAAAAAATGAGACACGCTGGTTTCTCATTCCATATGGTATTGTAAATCCGAAATTCATGGGGGAGTTTTCAACACGGTCCCTTTCATGTAAAGGAGTATATAAAGGAGAAGCCTTTCCTTGAGTGGCATTGAAGGAGCTGTCACGAAATTCTTGAATATGATAATGGGTTGGGATAACAGTGGAGGGTTGTCCAAGGGTTTTCCATGCATGTAAGATTTGGTGAACGAATGGAACCTTGGGTTATGAACAACCTACATGAATACACTTGGCCAAGACAAGACATAAGACTTCATGGGCCTATGTAGGTATTCCCATAATTAAGTAGCATGTGTTCCTTTTTGAGGATGGGTGAATTATACTAGTCTCCATAAAATAGAGGGGTTGGGTGAATTATTCAAAAATGTGTTATTATTTTTAACACTAAATAGACTTATTTTTCACTATCCCCTTTTGATTCCCTCTCTTTAGGAGTTAAAAAATAACCACATAGGTTTTATAAGACTTGAGAAAAATGCATGGGTGATAAAAGAAGTAATCAGCCTTTGGGGAAGATTATTGGAAGAAATGAAGGCCCCATGGATCTATTTGTTGAAAAATATTAGGCCCTTGGAGAATGTGTCTATTCACGCAAGTGGGGTGGCAAGCAATGTCTTGAACATTGAGGGTTATTGGGGCTATAATGGGGGAATAATTTTAGTTGCTTTGTTATACATTGAAATTATGCATATAACATCTCTTCATTTTCCTACAGAACTTCCTGCTATCACTTTTTCATCCATCTGATAAAATGGGGTTTCAACAAAGAACCTCACCCACGCCTTCAATATGGGATCATAACGAAGAATGATGATATATTACTGAGGTAAAAGGGATAAAAAATGACAAATAGATTTCACATGTATCTATGTTAAGTTGATGGTGCATATTTGGACCCCGCCTTATTGCATTACATAATATTTATTTTAGTTAATAAATAACTTCCTTATACATTGAGAATATTTTCAATTTTAGAGCCTTAGAGAATTAGGACATTGAACATTCATAAAATTACACATTGTTACATAGTGGATACCATAAAAACAGTTTCCATTTTTTCAAAAATATAAAAAATTAAAGCAAGATAAATGATTTCATTGAAAATCTATATACATACTAATGAAAAGTTTTTCCCAGGACATGTGTCACTCTATCCTTAATTCTCTTAAATATATCGTCTCTGGCCTCCATTGCATCTGCATCATCCCTCTCCTGATCGTAATTTCTATCTCCCTGTACTAGGGTTACCACTGAAAATTGATTACTTCATCCTCTTTCCCCGCCTCATCCATCTTCATCTCTTACGAATGCTCCACCTCAAGTAGTGACACATACAACTCCTCTACGTCCATCTCCTCCACATATGGCTGCCTCGCCTCAAGCTCCTCCATATGTAACACCCTTCTCGCAATAGTGGACGTTAAGCCTAACATCGATATTCATTCTGGTCCTCCTCCTACGAATCCTCTGCCTTTGGCTCCTCCATCTACGGATCCTCTGCCTCCAGCTTCTCCAAATGAATCTCCTCTAAAAAACAATTTTCTAGGGCCCTACAACCCACTCCCCTCCCCTCTATGACTCTTCCTATAGCTCTGAAATTTTCTCACATTTTCAATCCCTAATTTTTTTCTTCAATTCCAGAATCTTTCCATGATTCTCTCTATCCTCCATCCTCTTTTCCCGCCTCTTCCATTTTAGTCTCTAGTGGCTGATCCACCTCCAGTAGCGACACATACGACTCCATGACCTCTGTCTCCTCCACATCCATCTACATCAACTCAGTCTCCTCCATGTGTAACACCTTGCTTGTAGCACTGGATTCTACTCCAAACCCCACAAATCGTCTGGGTCCTCCACCTATGGATCCTCCACCATTGGATCCTCCAGCTATAGATCCTCTACCCCCGGCTTCTCTAAATGCATCTCCTCTACATCTGATTTATCCTTTCCCAGTAACCCATGAGCCTCCCCTCTATGACTCTTCCTATACCTCCATAATTGTTTTAGATTTTCAATCCCTAATTTTCTTTTCTTCCATTCCAGAAGCCTTCTAGGATTCACTCTATTCCCCCTTCGTAGGTCATATGTGAAATTGACTCTAATATTAAATTTCAACTACATTTTTATATGTTTTTTAGGGATTTATGAATTACACCAACTTCATACATCTATGAACTATTCGGATGGGATGTTTTGGCACCCTTCTTGTCTTATCTAAGGTAAATAAATCTATTTTATGCATGATATTCTCCGGAATGTTGGGTTTATTTTTAAGTGAATTTGAATCAACAAAGGAGTGATTTTGATGCATATTATTAGAATACTTTCATCAACGTATTCCAAAACATTTCCTCTAGACCTTTTAATAAGTACAGATCTGTAAAACATATATTAGTTTTAATACATTACATTCAACCTACAAATTTGGTATGAATTATTAATTATATATTATTATTTATAAGGGTAAATACACATTATAAATATTGTAATTTCATCTATTTTTGGGTCATTTGAATACATTTTATAAGGTTTTATTTCAATTTCATCATTATGTGTTGTGAAATTTTTAAAATTTTGTTCTCTACTATATACATTACACAATTTTATTAAATTATTATTATCATTTTCTATTCTTCCATCTGTTTATAATCAGTTTTTTGCGCTTCATTATGTTTGCATTTGGAAAAATATTCTCATAATGACAATCAAGTTATTTTCTAAATGCATTTCAATTCTTTTTGCATAGAAATCTAGATTATCATTTTATGTTCTAAACATTAACTTTTCTCTAAATATAAATCCATCTAATCATTTAGTCTTCAACTGGTTAGCAGTAAATGTTCATTTCAGTGAATTATTAGCCAATTAATAGTTTTTTTTCTTAATTATTCCAGGTTTGAGGAATGATGATAATATAAATACTAATTCATCCCTTTAATTCTCCTCGGAGTAAGCACATACCAATCTATTATAGATTTTATTTTCATTTCAATTTTATTTCTTAAACATTCCCCTTATTATAAGTGATTATTATAAAAAAAATTTCCAACTGTAAAATTATTATGTATACACATTTTTTATTCAAGAATCTTATTATGCTACGATTTTATTTCAATTTACAAATAAAAACTGCTTATTATAGTAATTATAATTTTATTTTTACCATGGAATCCAGTCATATTTCCGATACGTGAATATTTCAACATTTTCATTTTCTACCTATGTAAAAAGTATTATACTTCACATCAAAGCCTATCACACTTTTGGTAAGATTAACTTTTCTTATATATATCTCTATTCTATATACATACTAAAGAAGGATTTTCTCCTACTGACATGTCACCATATCATCCCTCCACGTCGCCCATCCCCCACAGATTCATTGGTTCCCTCCATTCATACCGCCCCTCACTCTAGATTTTCCTCTCTTGATTTTAGTGTTTTAGATTATTTTTATACCCTCCTTCGCCTAAAACATGATCTTCCTCTTCTTTTTCATCCTTGGTCACCCTCAGCTTGCTCCAACTACAGTTCCTCAACTTCAGTTCCAAGGGTTCCTGGCCACGAACCCCCTCCACTTTTCCTACAGTTCCCACATAACACCTACATCGTCCTCCATATGTCGATCCTCTTAGACATCAGATCCTCCTAGATATTCCCCTCATCTCATCCTGTGTTTTCCGTATAGAAACGCTGAAATTATGCTCCAGGTAACTCATTAGAGGTAATATTTTATCTATTTCAAAACAATCCCATACCATTGCATCGAACACCCTCTGTCTCACTATTTCTGTCGGGTCTTCCTATGGTACCCACTGAAATTTTTCTGTTGTATCCTCCACGCCCTACAACCAGGTTAGGAACTTCTATATTGTCCACTTACTCCAGCATTTGCAGCAGTCGTCTCTTTCTATTAAAAGACTTTCGGCTGACATGGTCCTCACCCTAAAACTATTTCTGTATTCACTTTATCTTCTTCAGAACATCCAATGTTAGTCAACATAGTAAGATTTTATTCCTTCATAGAAATTGCGATGAGAACATACAATATATTTTTCATCCATACTTGTCTATACTTAGAAGTTTATGAATTTGTTTTATCGCTCCCTAATATTTTATGTTTGTCTCATGTAATTTATTCTTCCATTCAACAGTAAGTATATTTTGAAGTAGTTATTTTTGGATTGTGTCTCGACAGTGAGATGTATGATGCTTTTATTGTTTTCAATAAAATGAAAAGTTGTGGAATATCCCTAGAGGTTCATACCTGCAACATTTTTATAGAAGGGATTTTCCAAAAATGAGATATTGAGAAAGGTATGTTCTTAATTTCATATAATAGTTTGGAGCAGTGGGTCATTTTATTTTGATGCATGTTCTACTAAATTAAATTTTATCCATGATTTGTACATTAGTTGTATGATTTATGATCATTGTAATGGTGCCCATTATTCTTACATGTCTTCTTTAATTTAGGTGCATTTATCACCATCACCAGTTTTTCAATGCAATGGTATCACAGATATAAGGTAATTATCCTGATAACTTTTTATATTAATTGAAATTTTAATTTTTGGCATTTACATTGCTTACTCAGATATGTGACATGCAATCATTAGGTTTTCAAGGAAGTGTGACATAAAAATGAGTAAATATGTTGGCTAAAGGATTCGATGTATTCTCGAAGGTATGGATAAATCATTCTAAATTTCTTTATTGGAAATCATTTTTTAATTTTTTTTATTTCCTTGATTAATTTCTTTTAGAAGGATATGGATGATCGTGTTTTCAAGCATTCTTTTTGTTTTTGAAATCCATTTAGGAAGGTCTTGAGCATGTTTTGAATCTATATTTAAATCTACAGTGACCTTCATCCATTTTACATCCACCATTTTATGAAATATTTTATTCATATCTAATGTAATTTTTTTACATTATATTGTCCATTATTTATTCTTTCAGAAGCTCTTCATTAGTTTTATCTTTGTTTTTAGATCTGCTAGTTAATTAAGTTCTTTGCGTCGAAATATAACAAATGGTGATATCTGATTCTTATATTTATTTATCCTTATCCTATTATTTATATTTTTGTTACCATTATCCATGATAGAGAATTTTCTTAACAGTAGATTGATTGATGTGATTGACAAAAAGGTCGGCACTTAAGTAGATACCATTGCATTTACATCTCCTTTTTCGTTTCAATTTTCCTTTGTGTTGTGAAACATAGACTTATTTGTTTATTAAATTATTTTTCTAAATCATATTTCTATCTATTATGTAAGCTCAACAAACTCTTAACACCATCCTCCTTCCTTTAACACTATTACCGCATAGTAAAGGTAAGCTTTAAACTTTAAACAACCGAATCATATTAATGTTTTATTTTATTTTCAATTAGTTATTTATATTAAATTTTAATTTAAAATATTTTATTTTAAAAATTTCATGTTTTTTATTCTTTCTATTATTTTACATTTTTCATTTTATGATATAAAATTTATTGTCTTTCCATGTATTTTTGGATCATCATTTCACACCTCACACTACCACAAAAACAGTTTTTCGCAGCACCCCCCCCCTTTTTCAGCGCTAACGAAAAAGTGCTGATAAAGGGGGGTGCCTTCATCAGCGCTCAAAAAAGTGATGATGAAGGGTCCCTTTATCAGTGATGATAAAAGAACCCCTTTATCAGTGCTTTTTTAGCGCTGATAAAGGGACCCCCCCTTTATCATCACTTTTTTTGCGCTGATAAAGGGACCCCCTTTATCAGCGCTTGTTTAGTAGCGCTGATAAAGGGAGGGGGCCTTTGTCAGCACTTTTTTTAAAAGCGCTGATAAATGGTTGACTTCAAAAAAAAATTAAAAAAATTATTTATATATTATTATATTAATATAGTTATATTGATATATAAATATAATATATAATTTTAAAATATATTTTAGATAAGTATAAATTTACAGTTACACTTAATATACTTAATATATAAGATATTTAGTGAAAATGGCTTCTCAAAAAAATTAAAAAAAATATTTTTAATTAATAATTTTCTAATTATTATGGAGTAATAGTCATTTAATAACAATTTTAGTGCTAAAAATATTTAAAAAATTAAAAAAATATCAAAAATATGTTGAAAACGCAACTCAAACATCAAACGACCATAACTTTTGATCCGGGTGTCCGTTTGAGCTCTACCAAATATAAAATCGAATCATGCGGTGAGATAAATGTCATTATGACTCGGAGGAACCTGGTCAATGGATTTTCGAGGCCAAAAAGAGGCCTAAAAGGCCTCCAAAACAGAGTTTTTTGTCGGGGTACCCCGATTTTTTAACATTTTGAGGATTTTCATCCTCATTTAATGGTGTATTATTTGATTTTTTTGGTGGGGTCTGAATTTATTCAAAGGTATTACATTCATATTGATATTATATCTTTGAAATTTCATCATTTTTTATAATGCACTAATATTTATAATCAAATATATAACAATATATTCATATTTTTTAAATATTCACACCTAAATATTTAATTATAAATATAAATAATAAAATATATTTACATATAAAATATATTAGCTTTATATAAATAATAAGTAACATCCATTTTATTTAAAATACAAATATATGAAAATTTATATACCTATATATTAATCTAACTATATATATATATATATTAATCTAACTATGTATATATATTAATCTAACTATATATATATATATATTAATGTAATAACTATAATATATTAATATAACTACATATATATATATTAGTATTACTATAAATATATATATTAATATCACTATAAATATATATATTAATATCACTATATATATATTAATATAACTATATATATATATTAATATAACTATATATGTGTTAATAAAACTATATATATGTTAATATAACTATATATATATTAATATAACTATATATATATTAATATAAATATATATTACTATACGAATAAATATAACTATATATATATATATTAATATAACTATATATATATATATATTAACATAACTATATATATATATATATATATATTATAATATAACTATATATATATATATATATATATTATAATATAACTATATATAAATATTAATATAAATATATATTACTATACGAATAAATATAACTATATATATATATTAATATAACTATATATATATTAAGATAAATATATATATATATTAATATAACTATATATATATATTATAATATAACTATATATATATTATCATATAACTATATATATATTATTATAAATATATATTTCTATACGAATAAATATAACTATATATATATATCATGAATTGGAAGACAAATCAAAATATAGTAGTGGTAAAGGCTTAGGCGCGCAGGGAGGAGGTCTCGAGTTCAAATCCAGGTGGAGGCAGGGGTGCGCACGCATGGGGGAATATAGCAGCAAGCGCTGTTAAAGGGTAAAGGGGGTGCATGGGGCACTGTACAGGGGCAGAAAAGTGCTGTAAAAGGGGGGCTCAAGCACTATAAAATCCCCCCGTTTGGCAGTATTTTTTTAATTTCTTTATAAATTTTTTTACCTTTTATCAGTGCTAAAACGAAAGTGCTGATAATGTAAGTGCTAATATAGGGGTCTTTTATCAGCACTAAAACAAAGCAATGATAAAGGACCCTTTTATCAGCGCTTTGTTTTAGCACTGATAAAAGACCCCTTTTATCATCATTTTTTAGCGCTGATAAATGGGGTCTTTATCAGCGCTTTTCAGAGCACTTATAAAGGGGAACCCCCCCCCACCCTTTATCTTCGTCAGATTATCATCACTTTTCTAGCTCTAATAATGGTCATTTTTAGCGCTGATAAATTGCGTATTTTTAGTAGGGTCATAATCAGAATGTTTGATATTTTCTTCTACTGTCATCATGATTAGAGTGAATCTGTTATTTAGTGGGGATTCAAGTTACTGTTCCAGGTTATTGTGGCCCATGAAAAAGTTTAACCTCTTATTGGTGGTAATGTGTTTTATATTTCTAATTATGTATACTTCCTTAGAATGAGTGTCTTGCAGGTTAATTTTTGATATGTATACATATACTTATATTTTGTTATAATGTTTATATATATTTTTATTTTAGTACACCTAATTCCTAATTACTAAAAGCTCTGACACTATAAACTAGATAAATAAGAGAGAACGCTCATATCCTCTTTTTTAAACTAGATATCAAATTTCATATTTTCATGCTAGGAATAATGATTTCATGTCCCAGATGACAATCATATCAATTGGTTAGAAATTTGAATAGGGAGAATATTCATTTCATAGTGACATTCTAGTAGATATTGCTAGGATTTAAATAGTCATTTTTTATTTGATGACAGATAATTTCTCTAAGCTATTCTCATTCACCTTGATACTAATACATCTTTCTTGATTGAAGGACATGAATACAACATCAATAGTTGTTTTATGTTTTTATGCGACATTATTAGGTTGTTGTCTTTTAGGGGAATATTCTCAATTAGGAAGATGCAAGTATTAATTGAATCGACTATGAAAAATTTTGGAAAATTGGATGTACTTATGAATGATGCAGTTTGTAATTTTCTTATATCACCCAAAGATTTGTCTCCGATTGGATTTGGAGAAGGATATGAGTTCATATAAATATGTTTCTAGTTAAAAAACTCTCATTGAAATTTTTATAGGATGAACCAGTTGTAACTTCAAATAAAAAACTGTGAAACATTAAAAAGTTTGTAGTTTCTCTTTTGACATTAAATTCATTTTTTTAAAGCGGAATGAATCAATCATATTTGGAATTTAATATAGATATCAGTTGTTACAAGAATTTATTCCATTTTATTTCCTCTTAAAATAAATATTTCTAATGGTGATTTTGTGGGGCTACTGGATGTTATGATGTTTATAGTCATATTTCATCCCAGGATGGAGTTGTTGTTTTTGACATAATGTTAATTTCCATGAATCTTTGTCAATATTCTAAAACCAGTAGTTCAATTACGAATAAAAATGCATTGCTACATTTTTTAGACCACTTCTTCATTATAAAATTTCCCAAAAGATCAAAGATGTTGAACCAAAGTTCAAGAAACCAGTCATGCTGGCCAAATCTACAACTAATCCAAAAAATAAAAGGTGTGCCGCTAATCCAAGTTGCACTCACTGTGTCCCCTCCCCCCTAACTATACATGATAATTGAAGTTCCCAAAAACATAGTAGAAACATAGGTCCTGGTATCCAACTCACCATAGAATGTTCCATTACATATTCTTCCATTCATATATATATATATATATCAAATTTTTTATTACATTTTATTAAATGTTTTTGTATTTTATTTCATGTGTTTTTTTATCCACCATGTTTTATAAATATGCCCATCTACATGACTCTTACTCTTTATTTTCATATCTCGAAGGTAGGTGGACATTTACAGGTCGGGCAGATTGAACATGCACTGAAAACATCCAAAAAGATGTGAGTTTTCCTTCAAAACATTCTCTATTGATTTCCCCAGCGTTTACGTATTCCATTTAACTCTCTTCATAGAAAATCTCAACAATGTATTTCATATATTTATGCTGTAAACTTTAATCTACTAAATCATTTTAATAGTATATGTTGATTATCAATTTGTTATGTATATTAAATTTTTAATTAAAATAGTTTATTTTTTTAATTTCACGTTTTTGTATTCTTGTCATTATTTTTCATTTTTCATTTTATAATATATAATTTAAAATATTTTTAGTTATTTCAGGATCATTGGTACACACCTCATATCGGTATGTTTGATATTTTCTTCTACTTTCATCATGATTTGAATGAATCTGTTATTTAGAGGGGATTCAATATATTGTTGTAGGGTATTGTGGCCTATGAAAATGATGAACTAGTTATTGGTGACTTTATTTTGTACTTGTAATTATCAATACATCATTTAAATGAGTGTCTTTCATGTTAATTATCGAAATGTATTCATACAGTCATATTTTTGTATACAATTTTTATTTCACTTTATTTTAGTAGACCTCATGACCAATTAATAAAAGCTCTAACACTATAAACTAATTTTCAAATTTTAGGGGTATGGTCTCAATCATGAAGATTCTAGGATTCATTGAATCAACTCTGAAGTATTTTGGAAAGTTGGATATTCTTTTGAATTTTGTAGTTTCGAATTTCGTTATGTCACCAAAAATATATGTGTCTAGATGAGTTTGGAGAAGGATATGAAATCATATAAATATGTTTGTGGTCCAAAAATATAAATTGTTTTTTTATAGGATGAACCAGTTACAACATCAAATATAAAATTGTGAATCATTTAGAAACATTTAGTTTCTCTTTTGAAAATAAATTCAAAATTGTTTTAAAATAGAATGACTCAATAAACTTCTAAATATAATATATATATATATATATCAGTTTGTACATGAATTTATTCCATTGTAATTATTCTTGAAACAAATACCACTAATTTTTTTAGGGATACTGGATGATATAATGTTATTGATTTCTATTTCATCCCAGATTGTCCTTGATACTTTGGAATTAAGATCATTTTCCATTCATATTTCCCAATATGCTGAATCCAGCAGATCATATCATAATGAAAAGGGATTTCTACATTTTTATGATCGTATCTAGTTTATCAATTTTCCTATAGGTTCAGAGATGTTGAGTTGGAGTTCAAGAAACCATTCATGACATCCAAATCTTCATCCACTCCATGAAATAAATTAACATTTGGATTTGGTTTTATGTAATTACACCTTTATTTATTTTTCTAAAATTGATCCTTGCTTGTGTTCTTTTAAATTTGTAAGAACCCTCCTATCCTACTGTTCAGGATCTATTTCATGGACATAACTAGCCACAATTGGATGGACAATATGAGTACATAGGAACACCCAAGGAATTTGTGTGAAGGTGACATATTTGTTCACAAGGGGATGATTGATCAAAAATATTATAGAGTATTTCCACTATCACAAGTTCAATGTTCACCAAAGACTCATAAATATTTTGAGAGAAGAACTTATGAGTTTTCCAAATTATTTATCTATTCTACAGTATTGATTTGTTTTCATGGATGATACCTTGATTCCAGTACCAGCTAACAATCCTATAATTGGACTATTTTGGTATTCTTCTGGACATAATGACACACACACACACAGAGATATATATATATATATATAATGTTAAAAATTATTATGAAATTAAATCAAGGGTGTTATAATAATTGAATCATAACGCAAAATGTATTTATGATGATGATAGGTTAAAAATATGAAATCCAAACTATATTATCTTTAAAAGACATCCAACAGAATGATATCATGATTCTTACTAATCCTCACCCCAACATCTTCTCAAACCATCAAATTCATTCAAAATCCAAAAACCTTGAAACTCTCTCTTGGATTCCTTCCACCATTTATCGCAATCTCGCATGTTTCCTCTCACATTCACCTCCAACTTTGCCTTTACCTTCACCTTTTGTTTCACCTATGTCTCTTATCTCCAACTCATCCATTCAGTCATGTTTAATCTACATCACAATTATTCTTCACTTCATTTCCACATGTCACAGGCACCCCATTCACTTCATTATCATCATTTTATTCTAAAAATTATTTTGAGTACAATGATATTACAATTTTTGTGAATGACGTAGAGCCATATGATTTGAATGAAAAATGAATAGTCCAGTGCATTTGCACGGGCGAAGTACTAGTTCATCTAAAATTTATCTTTTATCCATTATTTATCATACACATCCTTATGAACTATTAATATCATTTAAAATACTTGTAATGAGTACATAAATCTCAGTAATGGATAAAAAAGATGTAAATAACACATTTGTCCCTGAAAACTTGTAGCGTATGAAAACATTTTCAAAAGACATACTAGTCACTCATCTAAACATAATTTGTGAAAAATGATATTTCAATACAATGTAATCAATTCATAATAACATAAATATAACAATAAATGTTTATTGGGTCATTACATATATAATCTTGTTACCCACTCGGCTACCTTATAATTTGTAACCTTCATAGCTACCATACTATTTGTGTAACCATCATAGTTAAACTTGGAGTAACCATATGACCAACCTCTAACAAAGACATACGAAATGCATAGTTGGGAGATATTGGTCCCACAATTCATCATTAACAATGAAAATGAACCATAACATAATCGTAAAACATTAAAAATTTCATAAAACATTACTTTTAAATTTTGTAAAACAATGTTTTAAAAGAGGATTTTAAAGGAAAAACCCCTTATAAATATCATATAATTCATGTGTGATTCAATAATGTAGATTTAATTTGTATAAACACTTTAAATGCAAATAATTAAACATGATATAAACAAAACCTATCAAACAAACAATTTTAATACCACATAAATAACAAAGTAGAAGGTTTTCACAAATAATGGAAATTTGGTTAAGAATTCCTTTGCCTCGGGCTTTCCATACTTAATAAATGTTTAAAACTACTGTATAATGAATAGATGAGTGTTAATAATATCTTAAAGAATAATATCAGTCATTATAATTCCTTATATTATCATTTAATTACATTATTTCACCATTTAATAATTAGTATTTTGTTCTTTACACAGTTTTTTGATGAGTTCATTACATGATTTCGGTGATTGGTTCATGATTTGTGTTCTTATCGATTGGATGTAAAAGTCCATAATTTGAATGGTGTTGGATTAAAATATTTCTAGAACCATAAATTGTACCATTTATCATTTTTAATTCTTAAATTTGGATTATTCAGAAGTTAAAACATTAATGACGTTCAATTTGATCATTTTACCGGTTCTTTGATAATAATGACTACATTTTGTTTTATAATTCAAAATCATGTAAAAATAATAATTACAGAACCATAGATGAGTAATAATACATATATTATAATCTGTTTCAATAATAAAAATAATTTCATGCGAAGACATGATGGATTTAAAATAATCGTAAATCACATTGTCCATAATGTCGGTAAATCGACAAATCACATACATTGTTTTATTTCCTTGAATAAGTGGGACAGGAGAAGAATATTGATGATTAAGTTTCCATGAACCTGATAACATTTAGAAAATAATATATTCTAGAGATTTCATGCCTCTAGGACATGAGTAGCTGAGGAAATAAGAAGAAAAGAAAGGAAGACAAAATAAAAGAAAATTTATGAAATCCCTTATGAAAATCCGTCAGCCTAACATCGTCACATAAAATATCATAAAATTGATTGATGATAGAAATGGGGTATCTCATAACTCATACATAATATGGTCAATAAGGGGCATATGAAATTAAATATCCCATAATAAGACAATGGGAATGAAAAATTATTACATAAAATTAAAGAAAAAAATAAAAATAAAAGAGGATGTTTACCTGTTGATCTATTCTATTTGAGATCCTTATTAATGACTTTGGATTTGGCCATTTATGAGACCATAAGCTCTAGTACGTGGGGAGGAGCCTTGGGGGGAGTATTTTCTAGAACATAGTTAAGGCATAGGGCTTGAGAGGTGTGCGAGGAATAGGGTAAAGAGGGTTGTATTTATAGTGGAGGAGGGGGGGGGTTTAATTATTTTAATTACTATTATAATATTTTTTCTCATGACTACAAATAATCACAATTCATGTGAACCAAAATAGTGATAATGACATGTGAGTTCAAACCAAGTTTCCTTACAACACTTATTATGTAATAATAGTGCAATTCAATAATTAATTGAATATACAGTATTTTACTGTATTTAACTATTCAACGAAAATTCATGAATTTCAGAACATCTCAAAAATTCACCCTTACCATTCATCATAGTTTAGAATTGAAAAATGAACACCATTTTCATAAAATAATTTTTTAAATATTATTAATTAATATTTGTAAATAAAATTATACTAAATTCAAATATTAATAATTTAAAAACGGTAACTTCTTTTATATCACATTGAAAAATTAACCAAGATGACATTATTTTAAAGCCTTATGAAAATAAAATAATAACACAATTTTCTATTCATTCGGGTAATATTAAAACATATGTTACAATTCATAATGGAATGTTACTTTTCACCAAAAATAAAGTTGTTCCATTAGACTCAAAATGACATACTGAACACAATTGTATATTACCATTTTTTAAAATTCAGAACATAATAGTGGAAAAATAATTTTCAAAGGCTAGTTATAAATATCTACTTAAAAAAAGTTTCATGCATTTCCATTAATTTTTAAAAAACCCCAGGGTGGTACATTATCCCCACCTTCTGAGAATTAAATCCTCTAAATTTTATTTACATATTAAACAAGTAAGGGTACCTTTCTCTCATATCATTTTTTGACTCCCTTGTTGCTTCATCTACAATGTGTTTTTACAAAAAAAAACCTTTACCTAGTGGATTACCTTATTCCACAATACTGGTTCCCATCGACTAAGGATCTGAACTGGTTTCTCTTCAAATGAAAGGTTCTCTACTAGCTAAACTACTTCTGGGATCAAGACATGTGATTAATCTGGAACATTTTTCTTCAAATACAAAACATGAAAAACATTGTTTACCTACAACTAAACTGGAGGCAAAGCTACTCGGTATGAAAATGTTCCAACTTTATAAATTATTTCAAAAGGACCAATGAATGGCGTACTTAGCTTCCCCTTTTACTAAAACACATCACACTTTTCTATGGAATGATTTTAAGGAAAACATTATAACCATCTTGGAAAGATAATTTTGTCCTTCTGTTATCTGCATAAATTTTCTTCATACTCTAAGTTTTCCTCACGTGATCAGGATCTTCTTCACTTTTTTAGTCATTTCCTCTACAAATTATTTCCCCATCAACTTTCTTTCACCCACTTCCACCCAAAATGCTGGAGTCTGACAACACATTCCATAAAATTCTTCAAATGGTACCATAAATATACTAGAATGAAAACTATTATTATATGTAAATTCATCTAATGAATGATTCCAATCCCCAATAGAAAGATAGAACATTTAACAAGCTCTAAGAATATCCTCCAATGTTTAAATCGTTTGTTTTGACTAACCATCTAATTGATAATAAAAAGATGTACTAAAATTTAACTTTGATCCCAATGATTTGGAATTCCCTCATAAAATATTGAAGTGATCATGGGATCTCGTTCAATTACAATAGAATGTGGATCTCTATGTAGCCAAAAAATCTCTTTGAGGTACAATCGATAATGTTGATCCAAAGAAATTAAATCTCAAATAGAGATAAAATTTTCATATTTTGTTAGTCGATCAACTATAACCCAAATCACATCATTACCATGAGTAGTCTTTGGTAGTCCCACCACAATGTCCTTGGATACATTCTCTCATTTCCAATATCACACTGTAAAAGGATGAATCATCCCCTTCATTAAATGGTGCTCTACTTTAACCTATTGACATTTCAAACAGTTCACGGTAAAATCAGTAATATGACATTAAATTCCATCCCATAAATAATACTCTTGGAGGTCACTATACATCTTATTACTACCAAGATGAAATTTAAATGGATAACTATGTGCTTCACAAAAAAATATTTCTTCAACAAGGAATCCCAATGATCCCACAACATATTACGAAATAAAAAACACATTCATTATCAATGTAAAATTATGGCAACATACCCATTTTAACCAATTATGATTTTTTTGTAGCACATGTTTTTCCTAATACAAATGATTAATTTTATCTGATATTAATGACTGAACTAAATCCTGAATCCAAACAGAGGTATTTCCTACACCAACAACTTTTATTCCAAAATTCATCAAATAATTAATAAAGGGATCATTTTCCAAACGCATCATGGTAAATGATGCATTATGTTTTCGATTCAAAGCATCTGCCACTTTGTGTTCTTTTTTCCGATGTTAATGTATCATTCAATCATAATACTTTATCAGTTCAATACATATTCTCTACATCTTATTTAATTCTTTCTAAGTGAATATATACTTCATAATTTTATTGTTATTAAATATTTGATGTTTGGCTCTATATAAATAATTCATTCAAGTTTTAAAATAGAAAACCACAACTTTCATTTCCAAATCATTAGTGGAATAATTAATCTTATGAGGTTTTAGTTGTCTAGAAGCATAAGAAATTACCTGATCATTCTGCATCAAAACACAACCATGCCTCTTCAAATAAGCATCATTGTTCATGACAAATACACCCTTTCAAGAAGGAATGGCCAAAACTTGGGCATTCACCAATCTGTTCTTTGGTTCATCAAAACAAAAATCACATTCTTTTGTCGAGAAAAATTAACCCATTTTCCCATTAACAAAGTTATCGAGAAAGATAACCATGCAATGTACATAACAAACCGTCAGAAATATCATACTAATCTAAGAAAAATACGAATCTTTGTAACATTTGTGGTTCTGGTCCATCAATCCACCAGTCTTGTATTCACTAGATCAACTATTATTCCATCCTTATTTACAATACTCCCAAGAAAAGAAATGTATTGAAACCAAAAATAACACTTTCTGAATTTTTATAATAGTTTCTTTTCCTTTTGGGTTTGTAGAACAACCCATAATTTTTTTTCAGCACCTTTTTATTTTTAAAAAATTCTGGAATTTCATCAATAAATACAACATCTAACATATCCATAAACTCATTAAATATTATATTAATAGGATTCATGAATACATAAAGTTTGTTAGTTATCCCAAATGGTATAACAAAAAATTTATAATGCTCATATCTAGTACAAAAGATTGTTTTCGGGAAGTCATCCTCCTTTACCTTCAGCTGATGGTATCGGGATCTCAATTAAGTCTTGGAAAAGTGATGAGCTCCACTGATTTGATCACAAAAGTCCTCAATATGGTGAAATGTGTACTAGTTTTTAATAGTGATGTTATTCAATGCTCTATAATCAATGAAATGTCTCATGGAACCATCTTTCCTTTTAACAAACAAAACAAGAGAACCACAAGGTTAAGTGGTAGGATGAATGATGCCTTTATCATGAAAATCCTGCAACTGATTTTTCAATTAAAGAAGTTGTATTTGAGCTATACAATATGCGAGGTTTGAAATTTCCTTAGCATCAATAACTAACTCAATTGTGAATTCGACTTCTCAATCAGGTATGAAACCAAGAAACTCAGCCAGAAAAAAAAATCAAGGTATTCATTTACCAATTTCACATTATTAATTTGAACAGTTCCCTTGTATTCAATAATATGAGAAAGATAACATTCATTTCCATATTTCAGTAGTTTCTCAGTTTCTTGATATTTTATCAATTATATGGGTTCATTCTTGTATACAAACTGAAACTGTTTCTAAAAATAACTTGTTTAGCTCTATTGTCAATCATAGCATGATAAAACGAAATACAATCAATTCCCAGAATTACCTCAAACTCGAATATGGGTAAAAAAAAAGTTTTTTTGGTAAGGTATTTCCATAGACGACAATATAAATATTATTATAATTATTTTTTGATATAATATTTCCCCTTATTTTCTTAATAAAAAGTTCCAGTCTCATTGGTTGAGGTGATATTTCAAATTTACTTGAAAATTTCACAGATATTATGGAATGTGTAGACCCCTTATGAAAAGAAACTTTTTCAAAATCTATGTATACAAACAAAGTATCTGATAAAACTTCATTGGATGTCTCATCATCTACTGACATAGTCATAAAATATCTCAATACACCTTTCAACTTATAGTTGAGATTCTTCACATCATTTGGATAACTCTTTGGGTATGCATTTGCATACTGACACATCTCACCAAATTTAAAACACTTTTAATTTATCTTATCAGGATTTTTCTTATGATCAATTCCATCACAATATCAGGCCATATGTACAAACATACCCTATTTAAAACACTTCCTAGTTTTGGTAAGACATTTCCCAGGTTTCTTCCTTCCACACTTTTTACAAACTGAACACTGGAATTTCTTACAACCATATTTCTTTTGTGTATTCTTACCCATCACAAGCCATCTGGGCCTCTTCTTATCTATGTTTCCAAAGTGAACATGATCATCACCAAACTCCATCAATACCGACTCATCACATCAGATAAGGATCTCATAACTTTTCAATTCATGGAAGGCCAATTCCCTTCAATGCCTTTGATTTAGTCCTTAGTAAAATTGGATAATTGTTCTATCATGATCCATAATAAGATTTGGAGGATACCTCACTAGTCGAGAAAGGTTATCTTCATACACTGCTACCGAATCATCCAATTTCTATTTTAAATTATGTAATATCTTCTACATGTTATGTCGCTCCACCTTAGGAAAATATATTCCAATAAATAGTCATTTAAATACATCCCATTCTAAGGTATCAAAATCCTCTATATCACCCATATTCATTACCACTGACCAATACTAATCAACTTCACCTTAAAAATGATAAATGTAAAGACTTGACTTTTTATTTTTTTAACATCCCATGACATCAAATACCTTTTCAAGGTATTTAATCAATCCTTCAGCCGTTAGTGGTTCAGAAGATTCATTGAATGTAGGAGAGTGTTCTATCATAAAATGTTCCACTATTTTCATGTTCTATTGTCGTACCTATAGTTATTCTATTCCATGGATTCCACCACAATTTATTTCTTGAATTAGTTGATCCATTATTATCCCAAATGAATCAGTTCCAATCCCTACCATTCCTAGCTACAAATTAAGAAGGATGTCGTTCTATCGGTGCCTCTCCTCTTCAGCTTCCCTGTATCTTTTGCAGACAACCATTCTGAACAAAATATGTTAGTCAAAGATACATGGTAAACATTAAATGAAATATCATTTCAAATTGAACCTATATTAAAACAAAAATTTATGTTAATATATTTACATCATCCTACGCCTAATGTTATCTAAACCATCCACTGATACCAAATTTAAGGAACCGACCTTATTACATTACATAATCATGATTTTAGTCAAGAAATCACTTATTTTTACATTGATAATCTTTTAAATTTTAGAGATTTAGATAAATGGTACATAATACATTAATAACATGACACATTGTCACAGAGTGGATACCATAAAATTTGTTTCTATTTTTTTGAAAATATAAAACAATAAATCATAATACATGATTTCATTGAAAATTCATTAAACAATTAACTTGTCTTACTTATATGTTCTACACATACTTATTACCTGTGAAAATCATTTAAAAACATTGGATGAGAACAAAAATCTCATTAAGGGATGTAAAAGATGGAATGATCACCTTTGTCCATGAATACTTGTAATGTATGAAAACATTTTCAAAAGGCATACTCGTCACTCATATATACATAAATTGTGAAAAGTGATATTTCCACAATATTTATAGAATACATAATAACATAAATATAATAATAAAGGTAAATTGGGGCATTAAATATATAATCTTGTAACCCTCTCATCTACCATATAATTTGTAACCCTCACAACTACCTTACAATTTGTGTAACCATCACAGTTACACTTTGAGTAACCATACGAAAGACCTCCAACTTACACATAATAAATGCATTGATGGGTGATTTAGCTACCATACTTCATCATAAAAAATTTCCTAATACCATAACATAATCATACAACATTAATAATGGCATAAAAACATTCCTTTTGAATGTTTTAAAATAGAGTTATAAAATAGTGTTTTAAAGGAAAATCCCTTTATAAATATCATATATTTCAAGTTAGAATTAATATAGTGAATGGAATATGTATAAACACTTTTAATACGCATAATTAAATATAATATAAACAAAACCAATCACAAAAAACATTTTAATACAACACAAATGATGAAGTGTAAAGTTAACCCTAATATTAGAAATCAGTTTAATAATTCCCTTACTCGAGGCTGCAATTATAGAAAACATGTTTAAACCTCTTGAATAATGGAAAAAATAATTTTATTAGTATCTTACAGAAACATATCCTTCATTATAATTTCTTATATGATCATTTCATTAAATCATTTCACCCTTTAATTGTTAGTATTTTGTTCAATCTGATGTTTTCAGGTGAGTTCTTTACAGAATTTCTATGATTGGTTCATGATGGTTGTTCTTGTTTATTGGATGTTAAACACTAGAATTAGAATGGAGTAATATTTAAATATTTCTAAAACTATTCATTATACCATTTATCATTTTTAATTCTCACATGATAATGATTCATAAGTTAAAACTATAATGATGTTTGTTTAGATCATTTTAGTGGTTCTTTGATAATAACGACATCATTTTGTTTTATAATTTAAAATAATGTTGAAAAAATAATTCTAGAACCATGGATGCGACATAATATATATATTATAACCTGGTTCAACCATAAAAATGGTTTCATGACTAGTCTTGAAAGATGTAAATGAATTTCAAATACCATTGTCTACAATATTGGTAAATCGACAGATCATAGATGGTGTTTTAATTCCTCGAATAAGTGGGAGAGGAGAAGAATATTAATGATGAAATTTTCATGAAAAAGGGAACATATAGAATATATAAAATTCTAGATCATTCATCCCTCTTGGATAAGAGGAGGTGAGGAAATAAGAATAAATAAAAGGAACTCAAAATAAAATAAAATATAAGAAATCCCTTACAAAAATTTGGTAGCCTAACAGAGTCACATAAAATTTCATAAAATAGTTTGATAAGAGAAAGGGGGTATCTCACCATTCATACATAATATAGGATTTAAATGGTATATGGAATGAAATATCCCAACATAATCTAAAGGGAATGAATATGAATAACATAAAATGAATGAAAAGAATGAAAATAAAAGAGGAAGTTTACCTCTTTATCTCTTCTCCTTGAGGTCCATCTTAAGGCATTTGGATTTGACTTTTTGGTGAAAACAACAGCTCTAGAACATGGGGAAGAGCCTTGGGGGTGTGTTCAATAGAACATTGGTAAGGCAAGAGGCTTGAGTGTTGTAAGAGGAAGAGGGGAATAAGGGAGGTATTTTTACTGGAGGAGCGGGGGTATTTTTCATTATTTTAATCATTGTTATATTATTTTTTCTCGAGACTATGAATAATCTCAATTAATGTGACCTCAAATAGTAATTATGTCTTTTTTTTTGGACAAATTGGCCTTAAATCACTTATAATGTCATAAATAGTGTATTTTACTGATAATTTCAATATACGGTATTTTATCCTATCTAACTATTGATTGAAAATTCACAAATTTCAGAAAACATCCAAAAAATTCAACCTTACTATATCTCGATGTGTAGAATTAAAAAATTAACTCAATTATTTGAGAAAAACCTAATTATTATAAATCTAATTTTTAAATAAAATCATACTTAATTCGAAAAATAATAATTTAAAAACTATAAACTACTTTTATATCACATTGTAAAATTTAACGAGGTGTCAATTTCATAAATTCATTAGAAAATAAATTAAAATCACAATTTCTCTATTCTTTAGGATAATATTACTATTCATATCACTAATATTAATATTCATAAGGGTATATTACTATTCACCGAATGAAAGTTGGTTCGATTAGGCTTTAAATGAAATACTGAACACAATGGTAGATGACCATTTTTTTAAATTCAAAACATAGAAGTGGAATTTTTTTTCCAAAGCTAGTTATAAATATATACATAAAATCAAATTTCATATATTTCAATTTATTTTAAAAAAACCTTGGGGTGTTACATTGTAGATCTATTGTGCAAGATCATCATGCATGTAGGATTCCTCTTCTATAAATTGAGCCATTATAATTCTAAAAATCTATTGTGATTCATAAATTCAATATCTCTCAGTGGAAGAATTTAGAAGAAGAATATTTCATGTGGAATATTTGGTTCATGTAGTTTATATACTATTTGAGAGTGATACTTGTTCATCAAACCGTGAATGAGACACTTGCACACGCGCATATACTTCTGCACCAGAATTCAGTTTACCAATTTTCATTATTTAAAATTTTTTTTAAATGATCAAATTTATAATTTAAAAGGATATTTATATTTAGGATAAATGGATACTAATAGGGTATGATTTACTGATGAATTAGCTTACAGGTGAACTGAGTAAATGATAAAAATAATGTGGCATGATTACTACTAAATCTGTTATACCACCATTCTTAATCTGACTGGGTATCTGAAGAAATATCATCATGATTTTCCAAGGAGTACTTATCATCCAATTTATAGTTATAGCTTTCTATTGGATGTCCATATACCAGATCAGATGAATTATCTCCCAGTCTGTATTTTCATGTCCATAATAACTTGTTATCCTCTAATATTTTTGGTGGATGCACAAATATTAAAGTTAAGATGGAAGCTAAACCATGATTTATTCAACACATCCCATGTGATCTAGAACTGAGACTATATATAGTAAAACTTAATTACCACTATTATTCTTCCACTTTTTGACATTCACAGATATATCAATCCATGGGAGGGATGAGAGGTTCAAAATTTTTCCCAGGAGGTGGTGTTAATCCCACATGGATGTGGGTGTACATGGTATGAAAAACATGTGAAAAGTTCTACCATGATCCTGAATGCATCATTATTTATGATGATATATGGGTATAGAAACCAATGTGTATATGAATGACTATTTTTTCCAGAAGTAGTGAGTCTGTGGTCTCAATAGATAAATTCCTGGCATTAGATGCATGGAAAATGTGCATCAATATGTAGAAAATTCATTAAATCTATGGGGATATTATGCTTTGAGATATTTATGATGAATTCATTCCTCCAAAGGTGATGTAGAATGTCAACAACATGATGCCACTTTTAGCACGTGAGCTACTAGAAATATCCCAAAATGTCATGAATGAAAATCTATGTGCAAGAGGGGAAATTAATCCGGAGAAATGGATGGATATTATCTTGAAGGGTAATGGGGAAGGCCAACTGTGCAAGCCTACAATGATTTGTGCCAAGAATATAAATATAAGCTCACCTAATACCTTCTAGTTGATGCTAGAAAAATTATAGTTTGACAAGTGGGGATATCAAATAAACCCAAAAATTTCTACAAGGACATGTATCTCACGTTTTCTAGCTATATGGACAATTATATATTTTTTTAATATATATTTTTATAAAGGAATTATAAAGAATGGATCATTTTTTTCCACATCCAAGATAGCAGTGAATAAAATTGTGTGGATTCCCTTACTGATATTAGGGAAAATCTGTATGATCTTCTTCAATATTCTTGGAGGTATAGATCATTTTAGAATTATAGGTACATCATCGGTTTTTTAGTAATGGATACTGACTCATTCCAAGACTTATTCTATGTATACTGGGATCGAGGACCTCAATATATCATTTAATCCCTTCATTCCATCTTTCTCAGTTATTTTTGTCCTATCCATAAAACCTAAACACATTCAATAATGACTGAGTTTATTTATGGGGTTAAAAATCATTTCTTATGTGAATTATCCAATAGTATGTTTGTTTTGTTATATGATGACTTGCATAGAGGTTAGTTTATAGATTCTATTGTTCATGGATGGTGTGGTGGAAACCAAGATTGATAGAGAAATCATATGAAACACCTATTCTCCTTAACGATTAACATTCCAATTCAAATTCAGGAAAATAATAACAATGTTACCTTGTGTGCACGTAATAGTAGAAGAACATATGGTGGTGGTGAAAAAGAAATGGTTTCATCTAGCTATGGATATGAAATGTTACGTTATTAATATACCTATAGCTAATATAGTAAATAGATTGATTACACGATATTCTAAATCTTTTATTTCATCATAACCTTAAGGGGTATAAAACAATGTTGTTACATGGGTTAGAGTAAAGAGGTTTATCAAGAAAGAACCTTATTGTTTTAATGTTTCTTCATCTCTATAAATGGTTGACCTTTCAGATTTGGAGAACATGGATGATGAGGCTCCAGGTAATTCAAAATGAACTCAAGTGAGATAAAAGACACCTACCAAAATAAAGATATCTACACAATCCCCACCAACTAAGGATGAACCAAGGGGGTCTATTCACCTTCTATAATAATGAAATTTTGTTTTATTTTATCTTCTACCATTTATGATATATATAATTGGGAAACCCATCAAATCTAGGGCTCTAAAATCATTGTCCTATCAGAATGGGATGTATTCTGAATACATGGGCCCATAGGTGGTCCAAAAGTTTTAGGATGTGTCCATTGTTACTGAAACCATGTGGGAGCTCCTATATGATGGGTTTCGTATTCTAGTGATAGGATATCTCCAAGCCTCATCTGATATTCGCATTGAAGATAACCCTATGGAAGTTGGAATCCATATTTAGGAGATAGATATGGTCATACATGTGACTTATGATCTTGTACCTTTCAAATGGTGAGAGAAGGATATGACAGATTATTTTTCTATTGAAGGGATCAAACATTCATCCATTGAGAAATGGAATGATTTTGTCGATCCCAAAGATGTATGTTCTCTTCCTATCAATCTCTTTTCTGATTTTTTAATATATGTATCACAAATTATTATTACTCTAGTGGAATAAAATATTAATTGTTAACAAGATAGGGGGAAATCACATTAGGTTTCAATGTCAAAGAATTTCCATGGAGTCACTCTGATCAGTTCAATTGACTCACCCCACGAATTAGTAGATTTATCTCCAGGACGATAGGATGACGTTGTGGGAGTCTTTGCACATGCAATACATGTATTTTTTTAGGTTGATGAAATTCCCCCTTTGAAGAAGAAAATGAATAAAGAATTATAAAGGGTGAAATCCAATTATAAACCCTTCTAGGTAGTGGAAATTCGTCCTTGAATCACAAATTTTAGATTTATCTATAGTATGAATTTATACATATTTTAATTTAAGGAAATACTTTTGTTTCATACATTAATGATGTTACAAATTATTCATAGAGAAACAAAGAGGACACTTCTAATCTAGTGCATATTCCTACCAACGAAAGGGCTCCAATGAATGAAGATGTATCTAGGCCATAGAATATATCATCTACCCTTAGAAATGAACCTATTAATACTGTAGGGAGATATGATCCATTTTTTATGTCATAAGTTCTTCATGAGAATCTCAATATCAATAATTGACACTTATTTATATATTATTTTTTGTTTGTCTCATACACCAGAAAATCCTACGGTGATTGATGTTGACCATGTGACGAGCAATAAGGAGTTTGATTGGGGTGTAAATTCATTGGAGGAGGGTCACGAACAAACTTATCTATATTTCAAGACATGTGAGATTAAGAATGAGAATGGGATGTCTGTATAATCAATGATAAATCTTGTCAAGTATATTTATGATGTACTGGAACACGGTAATATTCCTTCTTCTTTAGTGGAATTGTGGCCATTATATATATATATATATAACCAAATAGACCTAGATATTTTTTCCATCTAATCAATATTCTTCTTCCCTATTCTCTAATCATTATTTTTTCGAATGAACAACCCCATCCATGGAATGTTCTACATTGATGGTGCATCAAAAGGGCATTGAAATCACTCTAAAATTTCATTGTTGTGGAGGAGCAAGCTTAGGGGTGGGGGCTAGAAATAAGAATCCTTCTATTGTCTCATCAGGCGGGTATTAGGAATACCCAATTAACTATTATACAACAAGATCTTTCATCTAAATGTACGGAGGGTGGGAATGATCAACAGGAATCTTTATAGTCGTCAGATATTCTATTTGTTAAGGATCACCAAATTATTGTGACGGTTCCCAATTAATTCCAACATTTTGAAGCTAATTATTATTTTAATTAATAATTTAGGATTAATATCTTTTGTGATTATGTATTAGGGTGATGATTTTTCATCATCTAGAACAACATCGAAAGAAAATACATCCACTATTTAGGAGGAAGCATAATAAGGAACTTAGTTGAGTGCATTAATCCAAGATTATATCCCTCTTTATGATAGTGACTTGGATTCTGATACCAAGTTATGGAACACTCTCTTTATTTTGAGTCACAGGGTTTTGCAAGACATAAGCAAGATAATCTATGAGGTTATCCTTAAGGAAATTCTTTAGAAAATCCCACGACATTCAACTATATTCAACATGTGAGGTTTTTGTGTATTTAATTACCATATAGTTCACACTATTGTTAATGAGAATATTCCTAAGTTAGATAACGAGTGTATGATTTGGAAACATATCATCATGTCTATGTTTCTTGTCAAAATTGTAGATTGTTGAGCTTCATTATCACATTCTGGGGATAATCATTGCAGGAAAATGGAATAAATCAAGATAAAATTTAAGGATAATGATGTTTGAGATTCACTACATCATTAAAAATAAACTTCCAATAGATATTAATTTGAACAAATTCACTATTCATTATGTTAAATCCACGAAGAAGGGATAACTTCTCTTGTGACTGATAAGAAAGCACATCATCAAGTCTAGGAAAATAAAGCTGGCAGTGGGTTGAACGTTAACAAGAAGCAGATGGGGCTCAAGAGTCCCTTCAACGGATGAAGAACTATGTCAAAATATATATATATTAAATGATTTAAATACCACATTTTTATGTTGTTCCACTAATTTTAATCAATAAATTAAATGAATTTTGTTTCCAATAATAGGTGTATTGATCCCTATTTTCCACCTGTAATCATATTGTTAAAACTAATTTCAATAGTGTTATATATTTATATTAGCTAATCCTAATTATAATGATAAGGATGAGGGTCCTTTGACAGTTACCTAAACCAAGGGGTTTAGTGAGGGTATTGAGATGGTTACTAGGGTTATATGGACCACCCTATAAACATTGTGTCTTTTGTTTCATTAACCACATTCTTTCATATGCTCCACAATGAGGAGGCTTAGAAGTTATGACTTTGTTTTTTCATAAGATGTATTTTTTGGGATTTTAATCCTCAAATGTTTTGTTACTTTTATCATTTCATTGCTTGATTTTTTCTAAATCAAAATTAGTGTATGTTTATTAATATGAGACACGAATTTTTTCCAGAGAACCTTTTATGAGGATTCATCCCACTAAGTATTATGTCTCTTTTTTGTGCACATTGGACTCAACGGTATAGTGAATTAGTTTTAACGACATTAGCATGATTTATTGTAATTATAATCTAAAAAAAGGATTAATGACTTGGAATGTTCTAATATTCTATATATACATCTAATAGGAATCATGAAATAATATTTTGATCCCCAAATTTAAAAATGGTATTTGAGAATAGAGAATGTTTTGCTTGTGAATGATGTTAACACTAGTAGAGAAACATATTATGAAGAATGTTTTAGGAAATTACAACTAGGTAACATAATACATAGTCAATAAAATGGAATCCTTAGGCTGACCAGAATGTCATGTAGGGGAATGTTATGCATTGTCATGTAATGGAGATCTCGTGAAATATTACATAATTTTACTAATGATAAAATTATGTCTATGATTTAGATGTATCAATAGAAAAGTGGATTTATTTTCAAATGAAAAATGTTTGATAATAAAGGAATCATATGAGAGGAATTAGGTGATGAATTGGAAGACAATCCTATACATATTTTATGTGATAATGAGGGTACATTTTTTCGAAACAGGGATTTTCTGATACCATATTTAAAGCCATGAAAAAATGATAATGTGTTGCTAAATATTTTAAATTCATGTAGCATGGACATTAGAGGTCGCGATGTATCAAGTAATTGTGAAAGGAAAATTGGATTTGTGATGTTTAAAGTCATGTTGTAAGGACATTAGTGGTTGGGAAGCTTCATGTCTGGCAGTTAGGATATTAGGGCCTATGTAGTTTCAATTCATAAAACATGGACATTATAGGGTTATATTTTAAGTTACTTAGAAATGAATGAAGGATTGATGATTATTTGATTCTTGTTAATATTTCTAGAAATTTACGACTATATTATAGTATGGAAAGAGAATTCTATAAGTTATTATTCGTGGATTTCCTTATTTGATGGATGTTGTGGGAAAAAGGTATTATGATTATAGAGGATTTATTTCGCGATAATGAGGTTACAACTTATTGAAACCCCTATTATGAGGGCTATAATATGTGAGGCCAACTAAGGAACTTAATTTATAGCCAAATAGTGGCTTACTTTGGCTGAAAACCTCATGATAGGGGAAGAATATACAGGGCCAACTATGGAATACACTACATGATCAGGGAAAAGAACTCTCAAGAATTATAGCATTATATCGCTAGAAGATCATTATAGTTTATGGAGGTTTTAATTTTCCTATACATCAAGTTTGTTTTTTGGAGAATGAAACTGAATACGAATGGGGTGTTTCATGTCAGGATTTCCAATGAATCAAGGAATTGAATGCTCAATTCATGTCTTATCCAAACATAACATGTATGGTTCCTATAATATTAGGACATAAATATAGGACCACTTTATCATGTATATGATGGATGGTATGTAGTCAAATTCTCCAATATTATTCTAGTATTAATTGAACATATTATGTGGGAAAATTTAAACAACGGTCTTAAAGACCATCATGACACACTAAATGGTATGTGAAAATATATAGAAGATGATCACTGATTTTTAGATTTTGGGTCCTAGCATACATTGGTCAAAGAATAATGGGATATAAAAATATACTCCCTTAAATGATGTTACCACATTATGAAAACCAATAATGAGGTTTGTTTAATGCATAGAAAAAATGGAAACATACTCGATAGCCAAATAGACAAATCATTTGGCTGAAGAAACCAATTTTTATGGAGACATATGTTAGGCCAATGAGGGCACAAACTTCATGGTCAGGTAATGAGCTCTTAATTTTTAGACATTCTACCACCAAAATCATGGAATGATTTTGAAGATATGAATGTATTCCAAATTAGGATTATTAAATGAAGAAATGATTTCTTACAATTCATAAATAAGTCATCAGATAGATAATTTTCAGTATTTTGGAGTCCCCGACAAAGATTTGACTCATATATAGAATGATACATATCTTCTTTCCTTGGTGGGCTATCTAAGGAGAATACCCTATATAAAATATCGTATATAAAATTTTTATTATATATTTCTTTGGGGAAATTTTCAATTACCATGTAAATAGGAAAAGGGATTACATAATATTCCTCACTAAAAACCCCAATGTGATGAGAATCAAACCACAGGTTGTTTTAGAGGTTCCAAGAAGTTTAATGTCATGTGATGAGGATTTCATTCATGTAGTTTCACATCATACACAAAGGATGATGGGAGATTATAATGTGTAAAGTATTATTTTGGCTTGAATAGGTTATAATGCCAAAGTGTCACTGTATATCTTTTTGTAGAAATAATAAAGACACACATTGTTCTAATAAATATTATTTTATGCGTAATGTGGGAATTCATATCATATTTCCCCATGTTGATGTGACTCATACATTGGATAGCAGGGTATTTTCTATTTTGTTAGGTAGATTTGACCAAAATTGAATATCTAGATGTTACTACGCATCTCATCAAATATATAATCAAGCCACATTCTGTTCTTAAATAAATTTCCTTCACCCATATCAAATTCCTAAATGGAGGTTAATGGGGGTTTATTTGAATACAGGTTCATACATAAGATAAGAACTCATATTGAATATCCTCACATATACATGTATCATACATGTGATAAAAGAGTCATTATTTCTATAATGATTCTACATTGAATAATATTGAGAGTCTAGTAGTCTCTATGTATATCATATGTGTGAGAATCAAGCCCGATATTGTTCATGAAGATGCTTTTTGTAAATTTTTTAACAACACATTGGGAGAGGGGAGTTTTAAATTACTGCTAGACCATCAGATATGACCCAAGTGTCACTACGTATCTCATTATAATTAGAATACATCCATATTTAGGTATTTTAATTCCATGTAGATTAACATCATCTGATATGGATGAAGGTGAACTGATGGAAAGTGGAAATAATATTATGGTTGGGCCAATGAATAATAGTCTAGGTGTCACAACATTTCTCATATGGGTTAGAATCAAGCCTCATCTAATCCTATATAGGCTCCCTATATAGATCTTATTCATGAATATGATGTAAAAAGGAATTATGATTTAATCATAGTTGGATCCGTGATTACAGAAATGGGCGTCACTATTTATCCCAACATGATAAAATCAAGCCACACATAGTTCATGAAATTTCATTCCCACACAAATCATTCATTGAATTTGGAAATGGGATTATTGATAACTTCCTAAATGATGTTTTTCATAAATCATGAAGTATATTTATCATCAAGAATCTCATTATTATGAGAATCAAGACATAAGTCTTCGAAAGGATCCCCTTGGAGATATGGTTCATGCCTAGGGAAAAGGAAGAAGGTATTTTTTCAAAAATTATGCATGTACCCATTATTGGAGATCTAGGTGTTACTATCTAACTTGTTGGGTAAAAAATCAATCCACAAGTAGTTCTTGAAAATGATCCATGAGCAGTTTTGATTAATGCCCACATTCAGTTAAAGGAATTTTTTTACATTGCGGATGCACTTAAGTTAGAAGATCTGGGTGTCACTTCATATCATGATGATGTAAGAATCATTCAACATGTAGTTTAGGAAAATTGTTCCCCAACCAACTAAAGTGTTATAGGATGAACAAGGATTTTAATTTTTTCAGATATTATAGTGAATAATGGATAGTTTCAACACACAAAATTGTATGAAAATCATGACAAATATTATGTAGTAATTCCCAGTACATATTTTGTTCATTCAAAAGGAAAAGGAAAATTGTTTTATGTTCATGGCTTGACCTATTATTGGAGATCCAGACATCACAAAATATAACATTGAAATGATAATAAGGCCCCACAGAGTTCTTGGTGATGTATATATTTAATTGATAGGTATTGATAAAGTGACATCTCCTAATGTGAAAGATACATTATGGATGGACTCAATATAGATGATCTGGGTGTCACTATGTGTCATGGTAGGGAATTATTCGAGCCACACATAGTTCTTGAATTTTATTCCCAATGTAACTATGATACATAAAAATTCTGAAGTTGTGCTCATGTTCTACTAGGGAGTGGAAATGAAGTGTATATGGTTTATGGATTGAATATACTCATCTTTTGAGGGAATAAAAGGGGTTTCTTTGCATCGTATCTTGGGGGATTTCATAACATCGAATTATGGAGACATTAACTACATTGATTAGCATCATGTGGTGAGGAAAACTGGTGTTATGCAATATAACGTATTGTATATTAGAAAACATGTCATGTAGTTTATCTTCATGTGATAAGGACGACGATGATATACCATTTAACATTGTGGATCATGGATTAAAATTGTTTTATATAGTTTAACGTCCCACAGCGATTTGGAGCTTTTCCTGATTACACAACACAATCATTTTGGTACCTTTCACTATTTGGAGTTGTAGCGAGGTCTCCATCCATCGGGATTATTGAATAATATCCACTATAGTAGGCATTACTTATTGATTAATGACCCTCCCACTATTTCTCATGTTTTAGATGATTCCTTCTAATATCAATAGACTTCTAAATACCAATACTAATTATCCTTGGTGGAATTAAGGAATACATACCTTCTTGTTAAATGATCGTGCTATATAGTTCTGATATATCTCCATTTGATTCTTGGTTTGCTATTTATCTTTTTCCAATCACTCCAGCTCATCTAGTCATTTCTATTATTTCACATCTATGGATTGATGGGGGAAAATGTAATACAGAGTGATGGAAACTGAACCCCAAATAGAAAGGATTCTTTTGTTCTATATAACCATTAGTACAGGTTTTCTCACATAGAAGTATGGGTATTAGTCCAATAATCCCATAAGGGATTCAAGATTTTATCAGGACATACTTCTTATCATTATCCCACATATTAGGGAGTATGTTCGATAGGGTCTTGTTAAAATCTACTATCTATCCATTGGCCACTGCATGATAGTGGGATGAATGGTTGGATTTGATATTGTATTCTTATTATAGATTATCCACCTCAGTAGTATATAAATTGGCATCATTGACTATCAAAATGGTTTGAGGGACACCATATATGTTTATTATGTTGCCTTTATCAAAAGTAGATATGATATTGGATCCTAATTATTTTAGGGGTAATGCCTCAGCCCACTTGGATTGGAAATCGATATCATTAAGGATGTAATTTAATTTCTTAGTCATGGCTAGATGATATGGTCCAAAAACATCTATTCACCATTTGGTAATTGGCTATGTGTATTTAGTTATATGCAGAATCTCTATGCGCTGATGGATGAAATTGGCATGCGCTTAACCAGGATGATATTTCATTTGAAATTTTGTTTAATTCTGCATCATCGAAGGCCCGAAGTATCCAACGCTTCAAATTTGACCAGAACACCTATACCATGATTGGTGGGCACCACAGACTTCTGCATGCACTTCTTTCATAATAGTGGTAGTCTCTACTGCATTAATGCATCTGAGAAGGAATCTATAAAAGCAACACATTTAAAGGACATCCTAATGATTTGGTCCATTATATAGAATAAAATTAGCCCCTCCCTAGTGATATGCTCTCTTCCAACCATGTATGGTGGATGTATTCCGTCGTGGAGATATTTCATGATGGGATTCATCCATCCTCTAGTATGGATATATGGATCTATGATGGGACTAATTTCATTGATCAATTCTTATTTTATTCTAAAAAAAGGTGAAAAATTTTGGTAGTGGGAAATAATAATAAATGTTTATCCCAATATAAAACATAAATGATTTAGATGCCTTTGACAAATCATCTACTTAAAAATTATGTGATCACGGGATATGAGTCAACGCTATTTCTTAGGTATATTCTTCCATTAATCAATGGGCATAATCAAATAGGGGAATTAAATCCACATATATGGAGTATTAATCCATATTTATTTATTTTAATATCAATTATGTATCTCCCTTCACCTATATGAGGTTGACTAGTAATTGGATTGCCAAATCTATACCTAAAATGTGAGAGTGATTTTTTACCTTGTTGTGGGTAGCACCTTCTGATAACATGAATGTGTATGGTAATTCTATTTTTTTGGGAGATAAGAACAATTCCATACCCCAATATTATGAATTTAGGGTCTCCCAATCACTTTCCCTTATAATTCATGAAGCACAATCAAAATACATCTCCCTAGTTTTGGAGATATTCAAAATAGGGATGATTTATTCATTGGGGAGTTAAGTATTTAATAACGTTTGTTCCTTAGATGGCTTCTTTGTGAGGATGTCTAATAAGGCTTGGACTATCGTTTCATTCTAAGGCATAAAAATTATATCAAACTACCTTACGAAACATCCCACCAATACAAATGTTATGTCATCCTAGGATGACTGAGGATAAATTTTAGAGGATTATCACGAGAAACCAAGTGGTTCTTGTGGTGCTAAATGTGGTGCCTCTTCTTCTAAACATAAAATATTAATGTCAGGTATATATTATCAATATCTAAATATGGGTCTGTTAGTAATGAATTGTTCGGATGAGATATAAAATTATGTTTTCATTCTATTAAATAATATTTTGAGCGAGGAACGAACCCAATAATCATTCCAAATATGTTACATATAGAATCAGTGGTTTCCTTCAATTGGTGGCATCAATATATATGGTCTCTATATATATTTCTTGAGGGCATCAAATATGTCATGAAATTACTTAGTCCACTGACTTTTGACCCCCTTCATCAACAATTTGGTTAATGGTAAACACTTGCCTATGAGGTTGGCAATGATGTGCCGAATGTGGGCCATGTGTCCATGAATTACAATTAACTCTAATAATATTTGATTAGGTGAGGTAAAAAGGATAGATATAGACTTCCAAGTATCAAATTTGATACCACGATGGGATATAATGATGTGATGAAAATTTCTAGAGGTTACACCGAAAGAACATAAAAAGGGGTTCACCTTCACATTATACTCTCAATGATTTCTAAATATGGTTTCTTGGTTATCCAGGTGATCTAGGAATTATTGGGATTTGACCACCAGATCATGAAAAAAGAATTTAAAAAAATTCCCATGAAGGGAGTAAATATGTGAAACATAACACATTGATATGTAGAAATGAATTCTTTAGGTAGAAGGGAATTACCAAATATTAGAATATTCCTTGACGTACTCTGATGGTGGTGGATTCTTCATCTTTTGGGGCCATCCAAATTTGATTTATCCTTTAGTTTCTATCCATGAAAGAGAGTGACTGATAAGCATCAATTTCATCAATCGATAGTTCTATGATTGGAATCCAAAATTCATTTTTGGAACAACGTGTAGTACCCCCATTTTGTTGTATGTGGCCTTTTTTTAATGAATTTTTTATGGGTTTAAATTGAATGTTATTAGTTGGGAAAAGGTTGGGAGAGTTCGGAATGGTTTTGGATAATTTTGGAGGCTTTTCTAGGGGAGCACAGTTGGAGCACGGTTTTGGGAAACCATGAGGATGCTCTAGGAAACCGTGCTGGGGACGAAAGTAGGCTTTAAACGACATGTGCATGGTTTGCCAAAATGTGCGAGGAAAACATGCATACCCTCTCTCTCGATCGAGGCAGTAGCATGTACACGGTTAGCGCACAGTTTTCCAAACCATGTGGGATAACCTTGTGGCCACTTAAAAGTAGGGTTTTAAAACCCGAGGTCACTCTGGATTCCTTTATTCCTCTCCAAATTCTCTCCCACTCGAACCTCACTCAGGTTATTTAGTGGTCAAGGGTTTAAGGTGCTCTCCCACACAATTTGGAAGCATTTTGAAGGGCTTTTGAGGTCGTTTGAAGGAGGTTTCTCTCATGTAAGTCTCTCCTTTTAGGTTTTTGGTGTTTTCCTCTAGATCTACTCTTCCCTCATTCTTGATTTTCAAGATCTACACTTTTTGTTTGTAGATATAAAGTTTTGGTTTCCATGGATATTGATTTTAAAGCTTTTGGATGTTAGGGAAGGGGATCTAGAGAGGTTTCGGTGGTGCATTCGTCAGATTTGAAGAGTGGGTACTTGTGGGTCAATTTTTCCGGATCCCTAAATGTAGGTGACTTCTCTCTAGACTCCACATGGTTATAACTAGTGGTTCTTTGTTACAATTAATTTTTTGTTCCGAAAAATTAATTTTGATTTGTTGTGCGAAATTGGTTTGAAATCCCTTGGGTGATGTTTTGGGAATTTTTGGGAAAAAGGGTTTTTATGGTGAAAGGCACTTGATGTGGATTTTAAAATAGAGATTTTAAAATGGGTTGTTGAGATTGATTTGGGGAAATGGTTGAAGAAAAATGGATTTCAATAAAGATGTTTTTTTATTGAAATGTTATTTTTCATGGAAAATGGTCTTAAATAAATGGATGATTTATAGAAGTGGGTTGGTAGGTGATGGAATTGGTTGATTGCATGTTTTGGTGACATTGGTGGGTTATATGCTCGGTTGTGATTGATTAGAATGTTGTGTGTATGTGGTGAGAAGTACAACTATAAAAAGGGGATGGATAGCAGAAAAAAGGGTAACCATCAAAGGATAAGTGGATGAGAAGTACCACTAGGTGTGAATGGGTGAACAGTTTGGATGGAATCTCCACCATTTGGTAGTGGCCGGGAAGTACCACTATGTTTGAAAGGGTGAACGGGTTGGATGGAAGCTCCACCATTTGGTTGTTTTGGTTGTCTGTTGTGCGTTGCTTTACATGTTGTAAATTTTTGTTCAAGTCTGTGAATGGTGAAATGGATTGTGGCATGTTTTATTGGCTTTCCTTGGGTTCTTGGTTTGGGTATGATGGATTGGTATGGTTGGGTTTGGCTTATGGAAATGGTTTCACTTGTAATTATTTTATATAAATAGTTTTATATAAATGTCCTAACAGTTCTATCCAAGTGGCATGTGTAGGGAAGTCATTTGGGGATATCCTACCGAGTTTTAGAACTCATCCCCAGCATTGGAACGTTGGTGTCTTTGCAAATGTTGTGTACTGTGATGTGGGAAAAGGTAAGGCATCACCCTCCATTTGGGGTGCATTGTGATTTCTGGTAGAAGTTCAAACCTGGAGCTTGGTGTGGAGCCATGGAGTGTGTCTTGGCTTATTTTTGGTCTTCTATTGAGTCTTATTCATATTACTCTGATATGGTATTGGTTGTATTGGTTTTTGATTGTATTGTGGAACAACAAGGTTGTCCTTTTTGAATAAATTCTTGAATGTTTTGATTGACATGCATCATATAGTTGTTGGTTTTGTCTTCAGGGAAAATCGTTTCCCAATTTGATCTCAAAAACCTCGCCATTTATTTCTAGCCTTTGGAACCTCTGGAACATTGCCTAAGGAAAAGTAACCCTCACCGCCTCCCCAAGACAATGAGGTAGGGACGGGGTGTTACAAGTGGTACTAGTTTGTTCGGTTCTCGGCATTCTAGTGAGAGCAGTTGTTCAGTCTCTTTGGTGCCTTGGTTTTGGAGTTGACATTCATTGTGGTAAATTCCTTATGTTGGGATGGTAGTAAGGTGTAATAATTTCAGAACATGGAGTGTATTGTATAAAAGAACGTAGCTAACCCTTGTATGCTGAAATTCAAGTTACCAGGGAGTTGGGTACATTAGTGTTTTGAAGACACTTATACGCATTATAAATCTAATTGTCATGGGTGTAGCTAATGAGATGTGTATGGAATATAAGGTAGAAATTAATTCACTCTAGGATGAATATTTCATTGGGGTAAAATTATTTATCGGCTGAATTGAGAAATGGTTTTACAAACGTGTGAATTTGTTATGTGAATAAATATGGTATTTTGAAAATGGTTTGGTTTTCAAAAATGGTGAAACATAGATAATGTGGAAAAGGGGGAAAGACTTTTTGTAATAGTGTTGTGTAATTTGATAATAAAGGATATTCTTGATGTCTACCAAAGGGAGACTCATGGTTGTTTATTTTCTTTTGATAGAAATTGAACTGGGTAGGCGTCGTAGCGACCAACCGGACGAGGCCGTTGAGAATATGGTATAACCTTAGCCTCATGTGAACTAGAATCTAGTGAAAAGAATAGTGCATGTGTTCTAAGTTGTGGAAAGTGGAAATAAAATGGATGAACCAATTAATGTGGATCATGTGGTTCAAATTCAAAAGTCGAATCCACCTATCTTTAAGGGTGATTCAGAGACAGAGAGGGCAGAACCATCGTTGTATAGAATAAACAAGATTTTCGAGTTCTTGGGAACACCGTTAGAGATAAATGTGAATTTGGCCAAGTATATGTTGGCAGATCTTTCCCTTCAGTGGTGGGAGTTTGTAGTCCAAGCAGGGACGGACCATGGTGTGACGTGGGAAGGCTTTTAAAAAATATTAAATAAACAATTCTAACCACATGTGTTCAAAATTCAGTGTACTACTGATTTCTACATTTTGAAGGAAGATCTTATGTATGTGATGGTGTACACAGCTACGTTTATGAACATAGTGAGGTTTGCACCTCTGGTAGTGGGTAACACGTCCTTTAAGGAAAGGATCTTTGAAGTGGGGCTAAGGAGAGAAATCCGTTCAATGATAGGATTACTATGTATAGATGATTACACAAAGATGGTGAATAGAACCTCAGTGGCTAAGTGGGATCTTTTGGATTCATTGGGTGGAGGAAGCATGGTGGTACCCATGGGGAATATTGGGAACTCTAACACTAGGTTCAAGTGGAGGAGGGTCACTTTTTTCCAGGGTGAGAGTATGGCACATAATCCAATGGCAGGATTGGTGAATATTCCTCTGAATCCCAAGAGAAAACTAGGATGTTTTCCGTGTGGTTCGATGAGCCACATCAAGCGAGATTGTACGACACAACATCGAGCATGTCATAATTGTAAGAAGATGGGGCATCTACAGCGTTATTGTTGGAATTATACAAGGTTGAGTGGGCATGATTCTCCCCAGTGATCATAGATATCGTATGCTTTGATGGGACGGGGACATTAGCATACCCCTCAGAAGCAGAGTAAAGTGGGTCATGGTGATTCTCGGAATACCATAATGCCTCACACGGAAATAAAGAGCAGAGCATGGAAAACAAACATGTTTCTGGAGCTGAGCTGGTTGTGGAGGATGATCAGTCGTTACCATCCACGGTGCGAGGTAATATTCTTTTAAATTCTACGTTGATGTAAGTGTTGTTCGATATGGGTGATTGAAACTCTTTTATTGATGCATGTGTGATTGATTTTCCGGGTTTATGGGTAGGAATGATTCCCTAGGTCTTAAAATCTCAAACTCCTCTGGGTCGAAGAGATTGTCGAGCCTTCTTTTGTAGAACATGTTGTATCGTTGTGGGTGAGGTGGAGCTAATGTGGAATTTCTCAGTGCTTGAGATGAATGGGTATATTGTAATCCTGGGAATGGATTGGTTCGCGGTGTTTAAGGCTCACAATGATTGTGATGCGCGAACATCATCTTTTATGACACACGATGGCATTAGACATTGCTTTAGAAGAGAGAGGCATAAAAGTAAGGGTGCAACATGTTTGTTGGAACCTGTAGTGGGCACGCTATTGTATTGGTTGGGGGTATTGTCATTAGAATCGTTAATGTGTGTTGAGCAGAGTGTTCTTCTGGTAGTTGTGGATCAGTTCGTGGAATTTTATCTTGAAGAACTCTTTGGGTTACCTCTCATAAGAGAAGTGGAGTTTACGATTGATCTCCTTATGGGGACCAGTCCAATCTTACTTCCGTCTTATCGGATGGCACCTACTAAATTGCGAGAATGGAATTTCTAGTTTGAAGATTTAGAAAAAAATGGTTTATTAGGCCTAGCATGCCCCCATGGGCAGCGTTGTTGTTGTTTGTGAAAAATGCGGATGGAACTTTGAGGATCTATGTTGATTATCATATAAATAACCAAGTTACGATAAAGAATAGATACCCACTTCCATTAATTTGAGATTTGTTCGACTAGTTGATGGGAGCCCATTTGTTATCCAAAATCGACCTGTGGTCGGTATATCATCAATTGCGGGTAAGGAAGGCCGATATTCCTAAAACAGCTTTCAGAAGTAGATATATCCATTATGAATATGTGGTTATGCCCTTTGTTCTAACAAATGCTCCATCGGTTTTATGGCATTGATGAATCAGATATTTCAGAGATATCAGGATTCATTTGTGGTGGTGTTTGTAGATGATATTCTGGTGTATTCAACGACAAGGGTGGAGCATAAGCAGCACTTGGATACAGTACTATAGATCTTGAGGGAGCATTGGTTGTATTCCAAATCATCATTTTGTGACATTTGGATATAGGAAGTTCATTTTCTTATCCATGTGATTTCATAAAGAGTTGTTTCAGTGGATCTAGAAATGATAGAGGCTGTTATCTCATGGAAACCGCCAAAAAATGTGTTTGATATATGTAGTTTCCTTGGTAGAGGTGGTTATTATCGACATTGATTTCCTAATTTTTCACATTTTTCTTCACCGATGATTGATTTGACAAGAAAGAATAATCCATTCTAGTAGAATTAATAATGTCATTAGTGTTTTGAAGCGCTAAAGGGTCACCTTACATCAGCACCAATCATGGTTTTTCTATAACTAGGATAAGGGTACATGGTGTATTGCGATGCATTGAGATCAGGGTTGGGGTGAGTTCTCATGCATGGAAATCAAGTAGTTGCGTATGGCTCAAGACATTTGATGGTTCATGAGAAGAACTACCCAACTCATGATTTAGAATTGGCGGTCGTGGTGCATGATTTGAAAGTATGTCGTCATTATCTCTTTAGTGATATATTCTCAGTATATACAGATCATAAGAGCTTGAAGCATATTTTCTCACAAAGATATTTGAACTTGAGGCAATAGAAATTTATATAATACCTCCAAATGTTAGATTTTTTACTTCATGTACACACCAGGTAATGTATATTTGGTGGAAGATGCATTAAGTAGAAAATCATATGCTTAGGCGGTGAAACAGGTATCAGAACAATGGGAGTAGATGTCGGTTATAACCGACATGCAGTTGGAATATAAGGACCAGTTAGGCAGAGCAGTCTTCTTTCTAGTTTTGTTGATTCATGACTTTGTTGGCCGGGTTAGGGAGGTACAACTATCTGATTCCTAGTGTGTGACCATGTGGTCGAGACTCAATGGTGGGGAGACCATTGAGGGTTGTAAACTGAATGGAGATTCTATTTTTTGTTTTCGGAATCAGATGGTTATACCAATTTCTTTTCAGGAGGATCTTCTCTGGGTGTACCATCATTCCAGGTGGGTTGTTCATCATGGAATTCATAAAATTTATAAAGTATTGAAAGCGCGGTTTTGGTGGGCTGGTATGAAAAAAAGAGTGACTGAGATTTTTTCGAGATGATTGACTTGTCAGTAGGTCAAGGCAAAGCATCAGAGGCTAGTAGGAATGTTGCATTATTTACCAATCCTTGTCTAGAAGTCGGATATAATAGCGATGGATTTTGTCACAGGTCTCCCATGAATGGTCAGCAAGCATGATGCCATTTCAGTGATAGTGGATTAGCTAATGAAGTTAGCCCATTTCATCCCTATTCGTGAATCTCATATGGTGGATGACCTGTCCAAATTCAATAACTGAGAGGTGGTAAAGAGGAATGGTGTTTCGGTTTTGATTATATCCGATAGAGACCCGAGGATTACATCTCGTTTCTAGAAATCCTTACAGAAATCCCTTGGAACTACATTGACCATGAGTACAGTGTATCACCCTTAGAAGAATGGTCAATCTGAGAGGATGATACAACCGTTGGAGGATATGTTGCGGGATTCTGTTATGGATTCTGGTCACTCGTGGGAGGATCACATGTCATTGGATGAGTTCTCATACAATAACAATTATCATGCATCAATATATATGGCTCCATTTGAAGCATTGGATGGGAGGTCGTGTTGTTCCCCACTATGATGGATGGAAACGGGTGAGTCCTTGATGGTTGGACCGAGCCTTGTCCAGGAGACTACGGAGAAGATCAATTTGATCAAAAATATAATGGAGATGTCTTAGAGTCATCAGAAATCGTATGTGTATCATTGTTGACATCCATTGTCGTTCGAGGTGAGTGATCATGGTTTCGTGAGGATCTCTCCTAGTTTCGGATGTCGTAGGTTTGGTAAATAGGGAAATTTATCTCCGAGGTATATTTGACCTTTTGATATTATTGATCTTGTTGTTGAGGTCGCTTATCGTTTGGATTTGTCACCTTTGTTCAGTGCGGTGCACAATGTGTTTCATGCGTCCTAGTTGAAAAAGTATCATCCAGATCATGACCATGTGATTCGAAGTGATCATGTCTATCTAGAACCGGATGCTTCATTTTTACATGTTACAGTGTGGGTTGTGGATAGGAAAGAGAAAATATTTCATGGTAAAAGCATTAGTTTTAATTGTGTTTTGTGGAAACATGGTCAGATTCAAGAGGAGACTTGGGATCGGGAGAAAGATATGGTCAAGTAGTGGCCCGAGCTCTTTCTGTAAAGGGCGGGTTCTGTAGACCACCAAAACGTGTCATACAAAGACATTACATTACTTTTGAGAAATATATAATACATAACAAAAACAGACACCAAAATACCATAATAGTTTAGTGTCTTTGGAAACTTGGAATATAATATTCTAATATTAGTGAAAGATCATAAACATCTCCCATAAAGATCTTCCTTTTTTTCTTACCTAAAACCTTTCTTTATATCCTGGGGAAAAGAAAACATATAAAGGGTGAGAATAAATGCTCAGTAAGGGTAAGCATGGAGAAAATAAAACAAATGATATACATTTTAACTTCAGAACATGAACATAATATTTAAACATCAAAATCTTGAGCAACGACATAAAACATGATAGTATATAAGGCATAGTTCATAATGGATCATAAATCATGATAAAATAGAATGGGAATAAAGCATGTAATTGTGGAAACAATTAAGCACATGATATTATTTCCATAGTATCCAAGGCATTGCTGCCAAGACTATTTTTGTGGACAAAGTCCATTTCTGAATCGAGTTAACTACTCGTTCTAGTCCTGTATCACTAAACTGGATTAACTTACCGTTCCAACCATGTTTATCTGATGAGATATAAATCTTTACCCAATGCATTGGAGGGAGATATAGGTCCCACCCATCTCATAATGAAATCATTCTTACTTGTGCCACAACATAATCTTAAATCATTCATCATAACCCAATGAATAAAATGGGTTTCATAAACATCATTTCATCATTACATAATCCGTATAAAAAAATATATACAATTTCATCATAAAAAAAATTAAACCATGTAAATCATAGAGAAATTATACTTGAAACATAATCATACTAAATAAAGTCATCTTAAATGGAAAATAATCTTTACAAAACACTATGAAATGAATTCTTGATTAAAATTTACTTTCTTCTTCAATATCATTTTCTTTTCACAAAATGCAATGAAATTTTAAAAGAAAAGTTTTTTTTTTTGAAAATAATCATGAAATATTGTGGAGGAAGATTCATGAACTTGAGGCGTTATGAAACCGTAAAAATAAATTCATTCCGTATAAGATAAAAAACATTCTCCACATAATTTTTCCAAAAAAGTCAAAAAGTTCTTCGTATGGTAGTTCGAAGAAAGATTGTTTCCATAACACAATGTAAAAGTCAATGAGGGGTAAAAATTACTTTAAAGATACATGGAAGAATATTAAGAACTTTATGAAAAACATTTTTATTGAAATGGAAGAAAAATATAACCCTAGTAAATACTTATGAATAACAATCTCGGATAAGAACAATATTGGAATAGTTATCCCTTACCTTAGGTCCAATATGCTTTGTACGTATCTGAACCTCCTCTTCTTTGACACGCCTCTTCTTAACCTCCTTTTAAGGCACTCGGGTTGGACTTTTGAGGAGACAAAAACCTCTATAATGTTTCTAGGGAATATGAGAAGGGAAATGGGTAGGGTTTGGCCAAGCTTAAAGGCTCTAAAGGGTGTGAAGAGAAGATGGAAGGGGTACCCTTTTTATAAGGGAGGAGAGGGGAACCATTGGAAAAACATAAAATATTATATTATAATAAAGTCATATTCAGTTTATAATAGCTTCAAATTGATTTATTTAGAAGATAAAGTGGGGATGGGTCGAAATCCTCTCAGCCAATAAAATTTAGACATTTTTAGGTTACTATTTTAACCTTATCATTTATATTTAACTTTAAGTTAAATAAATTTACTTTTACCGTGTCTTCTTGTTTTCTTTGCACTATATGGTTATTAAACTTACTATAACAAGACAAAAAACCCCAATTTGTTCATTATTAATATATATAACCTTATCTATGTCCTTCTCCCATACCATATATTTTTAGGAATAAAATAACAATTAATAATATAATATTTGTATTTAAAAACTATTTAATGTCAATTTTACACTATTTGGCTATTTATTTTTGTGGAAATCATAACATCTTGGTTAGTTCTAAAAAAGTTAATTAAATCAATACTAACATCTCATATTAACCTATAAAATTAGTTTAATTCATAAAAAGTCTCAAATTACAATTATTTGGGTATTTATAATATCAATTATGTTAATATTTCATTAATAAAGTAATTACTGCATCATCATTGTGTCATAAATAAATTAAATAATTTAATGTTTAAAAATTATAAAAAAATACTAATATGTTGGAAATATTTTTATCTTTATAATTATTATTTATAGTCAAATTTATCTTATGTATAACCCTATATTAAAAAAATTTTAGTTATTAAACTTTGATTTTAACTATTTTAACTCTTCTTTAAATAAAATAATAATAAATGTCCTATTCTAATCCAAGTGGTCCTAAATGGTATTATTATATTCCTAAGGTTGTTTTTGGTCGAATTAAACTTATCCAATAGAATTATGATATGTGTTAGGATAATAATAATATCATTTTTACCCATAATTACACTATTAACTTTTAACCGTGGTTAAAAAAGTTAAAAGTTACTATTCAACAAAAATAATTTTTATCGTATTGAACCAAATTTTACTCCTTGATATTAACCGTGTCTCTCATATTTTCAAAATTCCTCTCACTGAAGCGGTAAAATTATGTTTTATGTAAGTTTGCAAAAAGCTCCTATGAGGTAGATAAAAGAAGGTGGAAAGTTCAATAAAATTTTTATATATCTAAAATTATTATAAAATGTCTTCAATGAATTAAATTGAACTTATATAGGTATTATGTATCAATTTCTACCTAAAATAAATTTAAATAAAATAAATATTTATTTAAATAAATATTCAGTTTTAAAATAGTAACAAAATGTTTTCACTATTCATCAGAAATTTAATGTTTTCAGAAAGATACCAAAAATTCACCGTAGGCTAATTTCGATATTCCAAATCCAAAAATGAAATCCATTTTGAAAAATAAAATTTCAAATTTGGATATTACTATTCATAATGGATAGTTCATAATAGTATAATAATATCTCATTTAGTGAAACATGGTATTGTGTACTACACACACTATCGAAGAAGGTCTCGATTGCGTGTAATGCAAGCCATGTAAGGATTGTGTGTATTTAAAGCTCTTTTTAGTGTTGTGTATTACATAATCAAACCTTATTTCAATTACACATTAAACAAAAATTATACTTAATGTTGCGTAGAATAATTTTCACAAAATGAACTTGAATTTTTGTGTAACACGAGCCAAGAATAGTGTTGTGTATACTGCAATCTAATAGGGTGTTGCATATAGTACCATCCAATCTTGGTGTAGTGTATAATAGAAGACATCAAAGAAATTAAAAATAATATATCTCATAAAATCTCAAGGTGTTACATTATACCCCCCTTAAAATGAATTTCGCTCTCGAAATTCGTTGGGGTTATAAATGGTTTACTACTTGAATGTTTCTTTCATAGAAACCCACATCGTAAAAAAGAATAATAAAAATTCATTTTAAGAAGGGAATTTAGAATCATAACATTCACCCAAAGTAACTCAGCACTGGGTTTCCACATAAGACAACATATGTGAAAATATGGATATGGAAGAGAAATATAACCATGAACTTCTGATGAAGAGTGGTATAGGAAATGGCTATGAAAAAACCAACAATCACAAAGCCATAAATTTGTGATGATCTAAGGTACCATTTATTGATCAGATATAAGGGCACTAGGACAAGATTTTTGCTTTTCAAGATCATTTCCTTAAAGTTGATGAAATTGGAATTAGAAGAAATGCTTTCTTGATTTTGGTACAATCTCACCATTGGTCGTTCCATGGACAATTTCCACTTCATCTCTTAATGAAATGAAGTTGAATTTGTTATTCATGAAGTGTTAGCAGATCATGTGAAAGAATTATGGGTCATTCCATCTGTCTCTATCAAAAGGATAAAAAAAGTTATCAAAAATACATAAGTCTATCTATAGTGAGATTAATCATATGTGGTTCCTAAAATTGACTTATAATTCATATATTATACTGCTTAATATAATAAAACTAGTTTCTACTAACCTGGGACTTCATGTAGGCCAATGGTAGGTGATAAAGACCTGTCGGACATCGGTTGTGGGTTTGATTCCCAGAGCCTTGTCTGACGCGACGGGTTCTCGCCCATCCTATGGGTTGTCCTTTTTCAAAAACTACACTATTATACAATCCAGAAATAGTATCGAAAAAAGTTCTAGCCTTAAAAAATTCTATCTGATGTCCAACATAATCTATTCCATCCATTAAGCTTATTTAAAATACTTATGTACAATCTTATAGTATAAAGAAAACGATTACTAGAAATTACTTCAACCAAGCATGTGAATACCATCATTTCTCCCCCATATAAGATATATCTTGTTCGTCACATTGAAAACATGTGAATACATTAATCATGTATTCTCTTGAAAAATTAATACACATTGAACATTAGTGAAAACATGAATGTTGTCAAAAGTTAACTCTTTCCACATACCAAATTCCCAAAATTTCTATATACTCAAACCATGATATCACATTGTCCTAAAATCAGCCATGAGATCATCAATACTATAAAAAATCTCATTATCTCCTTATCCCTTAATTATGTGCATATCATATACTTTCCAAAAATATATGAATTAACCTTTCACAGTTACCGACACCATTCAACATATACTTTCAAATACTTTTGGAAAAAAAATATTGTAACAATCCTTAGATGTGTCTTTATTCCATAGTACCATTACCAATAAAACATAACTCTTGATAAACATAAATCATTCCACTAACTTCTTAAACCATTGACCAAGCATCAACACTTCTTTCATCTAATATATCATTTGTAGTCTCCTCATCATCATCCACATAAATACTACCCATATGACCATGCTGATTATCTTCATGATATTTTCCCTTAGGGAATTGGTTTGCATAATGCCCATACATTCCACATTTAAAACATCTAATCATTGTTGATGTCGTAGCAATACCATTATCCTTCTCCACGGTGTTAAATGAACCTTTTCCTTTGCACTTACTGGATTTGTGTCCTTCTTTTCCGCACCCAAAGAATCTTCCAGTTCATTTGAAACATTCTCCTTGATATCTCTTCCCACATGATTTACATTAGAGAAATTGAACATTATTTCCTCTATGATCATCATAAAACTCCATCTTTCTCTTATTAGCTGAGTCATGAAATTTACCAAAGTTGAGATTATTGATCATATTATGAGATTGCTGATTAGGCATAATAACGATTTTTGGAATTCCAAATCCCATTTCATTTGGTTTCCCATGAAGAATATCATTCCATTGTCCATCATATCCTCCATTATCATGAATCTTCCTATTTCTAGCAATTTTGTAAAACTCAAAAAGAATAGTGTGAGAGGAAAAAATCATGCTATGGAAAACAACATAATAAATGGGGAGTACCGTCAATATCTAACATCTTAGGTTAAATTCTAAGATGGTTACCATAATTCTAGGACTGTAATCTATACATATACTTATCCTTAGGGATATCCCTAGACATAACTTAGAAATATCTCTAAGGATTTCACTAAAGTTTTTGCATCCTTATTTCCAAAGGTTAACTAAACCTTTCCTATGATACCAACTATAGAGAACCAAAACGTGACATAAATAGACATTACATTACTTTTGTGAACTATTTAATATATAACAAAAACAAACACAAAAGGACCATAATAGTTTAGTGTCTTTGGAAACTCGGAATATAATAATCTAATCTTGGTGAAAGATTTTCAACATCTCCCATAAAGATCTTCCTTTTTTCATACATAAAACCTTTCATTATATCCTGGGGAAAAAAATATAAAGGGTGATCTCAAATTCCCAGTAATGGTAATTATGGAGAAAATAAAACAAATCATATACATTTTGTCTTCAAAACATTAACATAATATTTAAACATCAAAATCTTGAGAAATGACATAAAACATGATAGTACATAAGGAATAGTTCATAATGGATCATAAATCATGATAAAGTATAATGGGAATAAAGCATGTAATTTCGGAAACCATAAAGCACATGATATGATTTCCATAGTAGCCAAGGAACTGCTTCCAAGACAATCATAGTCGATAAAGTCCCTTTTTGAATCGAGTTCACTTCGCGTTCCAGTCCTGTATCACTAAACCGTATTAACTTACCGTTCTAGCCATGTCTGTCTCAAGAGATATAAATCTTTACCCAATACATTGGAGGGAGATATAGGTCCCACCCATCTCATAATGAAATCATTATTACTTGTTCCACAACATAAACTTAAATCATTCATCATAACCTAATTAATAAAATGGGTTTCATAAATATCATTTCATTATTACATAATCCATATAAAAAAATATATATAATTTCATCATTAAGAAAAATTAAACCATTTAAATCATAGAGACATTATACTTGAAACATAATCATACTATATAAAGTCATCATATATGGAAAATAATCTTGACATATCACTTGAAATTAATTTTTCAGGAAAATATCCTTTCTTCTTCAAAATCATTTTCTTTTCACAAAATTCAATGAAATTTTAAAAGAAAATGTTTTTTTTAAAATAATCATGAAATCTTGTGGAGGAAGCTTCATGAAAATGAGGTTTTATGAAACCATAAAAATCCATTCATTTCGTATAAGTTACAAAATCATTCTCCACATACGTTTTTCGAAAAATTCAAAAAGTTCTTTGTATGGTAGAAAGAAGAATGAATCTTTCCATAACACAATGTAAAAGTCAAAGAGGGGTAAACATGACTTTAAACATACATGGAAAATATTATGAACTTTATGAAAAACAATTTTATGGACATGGATGAAAAATATAACCCCAATAAATACTTATGAATAATAATATTGGATTAGAACGATATTGGAATATTTATCCCTTACCTTAGGTCTGATATGCTTCATACGTATCAGAACCTCCTCTTCTTTGATTCGCCTCTTCTTAACCTCCTCTTAAGGCACTAGGGTTGGACTTCTGAGGAGACCATAACCTCTATAAAGTTTCTAGGGAAGATGAGAAGGGAAATGGTCAGGGTTTGGCCTAGCTTAAAGGCTCAAAAAGGTGTGGAGAGAAGTGGGAAGGGGTGCCCTTTTTATATGGGAGGAGAGGGGAACCTTTGGAAAAACTTAAAATATTATATTATAATAAAGTCATATTTAGTTTATAATTGGTCCAAGTTGATCTATTTAGAAGATAAAGTGGGAATGGGTGGAACTCCTCTCAACCAATAGAATTTATACAAGTTTAGGTTACTATTTTAACCTTATCATTTAGATTTAACTTTAAATTAAATAATTTTACTTTTACTGTGTCTTCTTGTTTTCTTCAACTATACCAGTAATAAAGTTGCTATAATAAGACAAAAGAACCCCAAGTTGTTCATTTTTAATATATATAACCTTATATAATTCATTTGGCCGACCCTTATATTTTTAGGAATAAAATAACATTTAATAATATAATATTTGTTTTAAAAAACTATTTTATGTCAATTTTGAAATTATTTGGTAATTGATTTTTGTGGAAATCATAACAGCATGATTAGTTAGATAAAAGTTAATTAAATCAATACTAAAATGTCATATTAACCTATAAAATTATTGTAATTCATAAAAACTCTCAAGATACATTTATTTGGGTATTTATAATATCCATTATGTTAATATTTCATTAATAAGGTAATTACTGCATCATCATTGTGTCATAAATAAATTAAATTATTTAATATCTAAAAATTATAAATAAAATACCATTATGTATTAAATATTTTTATATTTATAATGAATATTTATATTCGAATTTATCTTATGTATAACCTTATATTAAAAATGTTTCAGTTATTAAACTTTGATTTTAACTATTTTATCTCTTCATTAAATAAAATAACAATAAATGTCCTAATCTAATCCAAGTGGACCTAAATGGTCATATTTTATTCCTAAGGTTGTTTTTTGGTTAAATTAAACTTATCCAATAGAATTATTACATTTGTTAGGCAAATAATAATATTAGTTTTACCCTTAATTACTCTATTTACTTTTAACCGTGGTTAAAAAAGTAAAAAGTTAATATTCACCAAAAATTAGTTTTATCTTATTGAAACACATTTTACTCCTTGATATTAACCATGTCTCTTGAATTTTCAAAATTCCACTCACAGAAGTGGTAAATATAAGTTTTTTGTAAGTTTGTAAAAAGCTCCTAGGAGGTAGGTAAAAGATGGTGAAAAGTTCAATAAAATTTTTATATATCTAAAATTATTATAAAATGACTCCAATAAATTACATTGAACTTATATAGGTATTATGTATCAATTTCTACATAAATTAAATTTAGTTAAAATAAATAATTATTTAAATAAAAAGTCTGTTTTTAAATAGTAACATAGTGTTTTCAATATTCATCAGAAATTGAAAGTTTTCATAAAAATACCAAAAATTCACCCTGTGCTAATTTCGATATTCTGAATCCAAAAATGAAGTCCATTTTGAAAAATAAAATTTCAAAAAGTGGATATTACTATTCATAATGGTTAGTTCATAATAGTATAATAATATCTCGTTTAGTGAAACATGGTATTGCATACTCCACACACTATCAAAGAAGGTCTTGATTGCGTGTAATGCAAGCCAAGTCAGGGCTATGTGTAGTGAAAGCTCTGTTTGGTGTTGCGTATAACATAATCAAAACTTATTTCATTTATACATTAAACAAAATCTATACTTATTGTTGCGTAGAATAATTTTCACAAAACGAACATGAATTTGTGTATAACACAAGCCAAGAATAGTGTTCTGTATACTGCAAGCTAATACAGTGTTGCGTATAGTACAATCCAATCATGGTGTAGTGTATAATAGAAGACATAAAAGAAATTAAAATTAATATATCTCATAAAATCTTGGGGTGTTAAATGTTCACTACATTCCAGGGATGGAAAGTCCAATCGTCGGGAGAATGTAGTACCCCTATTTTGAGGTATGTGGCCTTTTTTAATGAAATTAATATGTGTTTAAAGTGGATGAGATTAGTTGGGAAGAGGTTGGGAGAGTTTGTAATGGTTTTGTATAAGTTTGGATGCTTTTCTAGGGGAGCTCGGTTTGAGCATGGTTAGGGGAAACCGTGGGGACTCTCCAGGAAACCATACAGGGGGAGAAAGTAGGCTTCGCACGACCTGTGCACGGTTTCCCAAACGATGTGAGGCAACCGTGCGGACCCTCACTCTTGATGTAGTAGCGTGCCCATGGTTAGCGCACAGTTTTCCAAGTCATGCGGGATAACTGCACGGCCACTTGAAAGTAGGATTTTAAAACACTGGGTCTCTCAGTCTTGCAGCATTCCTCTCCAAATTCTCTCCCACTCGAGCCTCACTCAGGTTCTTCGGTTTTCAGGGGTTGGAGGGGCTCTCCCACACATTTTGGTAGCATTTTAAAGGTGTTTCAAGGTGGTTTGAAGGCTTTTTCTCCTATGTAAGTCTCTCCTCTGAGGTTCATTGTGTTTTCCTATAGATATACTCTTACCACATTCTTGGTTTTCTATATCTAAACTTGTTTTGTGTATATCATGAGTTTTGGTTTCCTTGAATGTTGATTTTAAGGCGTGTGGATGTTAGGGAAGGGGATCTAGAGAGGTTTTTATGGTGCGTTCGCTGGATTTGAAGATTGGTTGCTGGTGGGTCGATTTTGTAGGAACCCTAAAGGTAGGTGGCTTCTCTCTCGACTCCACTTGGTTAGAACTATTGGTTCATTGTTAAAATTAATTTGTTGTGCTGAAAAAATAATTGTGATTTGTAGTGCAAAATTGGTTGGAAATCCATTGGGTGATGTTTTGGGGATTTTTTGGAAAATGGGGTTTTATGGTGAAAGGCTCTTGTTGTGGATGTTAAAATAGGGATTTTTAAATGGTTTGTTGAGATTGATTTGGGAAAATGGTTGATGAAAAAATGTTTTCAATAAAGATGTTGTTTCTATTGAAATGTGGTTTGTCATGGAAAATGGTTTTCAATAAATGGATGATTTATTGAAGTGGATTGGTATGTGATAGAATTGGTTTATTGCATGTTGTTGTGAAAATGGTGGGTTATATGAATGGTTGTGATTGATGGGAATTTTGTGTGGAAGTGGAGAGAAGTTTAACTATAAAAATGGGATGGATAGTGGACAGAAGGGCCACCATCAAAGGATAAGTGGATGAGAAGTACCACTAGGTGTTAATGGGTGAATAGGTTGGATGGAAGCTCCACTATTTTGTTGTGGTCTAGATGTACCACTAGGTGTGAATGGGTTAATGGGTTGGATGTAAGCTCCACCATTTAGTTGTTTTGGTTTTTTTTTGTGTATTTCTTTCAAGTTGGAAATTATTGTGCTAGTGTGTGAATGATGAAATGGCTTGTGGCATGTTTGGTTGTCTTTCCTTGGGTTCTTGGTTTGGGTATGATGGTTTGGTTAGGGTGTGTTTGGATTATAGCAATGGTTTCACTTGTAATTATTTTATATAAATTGTTTTATATAATTGTGATAACGGTTTTTCTTAGTGGCGATTGTAGGGAAGTCATTGGGGGAAATCCTACTAAGTTTTGGTACTCACCCACCAATTTGTCACATTGGTATCTTTCCATATGTTTTGTACCATGATGTTGGAAACGTTATGGAATTACACTCCTTTATTGGTGCATCATGATGTCTGGGTGGAGCTTGGAGCATGGAGCTTGGTGTGGAGCCATGGACTTTGTCTTGGATTATTTTGGGTCTTTTGTTGAGTCTTCTGCATAGTACTTTGATATGGTATTGTTTATATTGGTTTATGATTGTATTGTGGAACAACATGGTTGTCCTTAAGGAATACATGCTTGAATGTTTTGATTGAGATGAATCATATAGTAGTTGTTAGTGGATGGTTTGGTTGGTTTTTTCTTAAAGGAAAATCAGTCACTAATTTGTTCTCAAAGCCCTCATCATTTATTTCCAGCCATTGGAACCTTGGGAACATCGCCTAAGGCCAAGTAACCGTCACCGACTTTACAAGCCAATGAGGTAGGGGTGGGTTTTTACACAATGCCTTTATATATCTATGAAATCTATGTGAGCTATGATTTTAGTATTCATATTTTTCATTGGAACAATGGTGTCTTGACAATTTGGGTATTTTACTTCTCGGATAAAATCATCCGTAAGGTGTTCTTTGACTTCATCCTCTATTATGGAGGAATGAATCAAGTGTGTCCTTTGGGATTCATGCTGGTATCCCTAATGATATCCTGGATGTCCCAAACAATGGGAGGACACCATAGGGTCTAGGCCTAACATCTCTATGTAATTCAAGGAATACACACCTTGAATCTACTCTAGAATTGAGATTTATTCCTCCTATTATTCAGGAGTCAAATACATGATAATTATAGTGGGTAGTGAATCTTTTCTTGTACCTATATTTATTTCAATGATTTCATCCACAATAGTGGATATGCATTCCTCAAATACGGTTGGGGAATTTTTGAGATCTTCTTCTTCTTCTTCATTCTCATGCTCTACTGTCTGTGATTCTGACTGAGGATGAGGTGATAAAATTATTTCCTCTGAAGGTAGAGGGGATTCACCATTTGGACATTTATAGGTTGATGAAATCAAATCAAACTCACTTGTTTTCATTATTCCTTCTTCGAGTCTTGAAGTAAAAACGAGGTAATGAGATTGAGTCTCTTAATATTCACATATAGTCATGATTTCTTCTTATATTCCATATGGTAGAACTAGTCCTTCTTAAAGCTCTGGAGAGAGAATGAAGACATTTCATTCAAGATATAATTATCATTTATGGTGTTGATAACGTCTTTACCGCATTTGGGCTCAATTATTATGACTAACATTATGGATTTCTTTGAATGATAATTTTGAATTCTGGACCATCCTTTCACTTGGAATAATAGTATGTATGTAGTCTACCATGATATACATGAAAGGATTATCAGGGATTATCTCCAATCCATTTTGTGCATTGATTTTGGTGGCATCATTAGAAATTGATTGATTTCATAAATTTTGATATAATACTGCATCGCTGTAATATGTCTTGTAGGATTTGAATGGATCCTTGTCACTATAAAATGTACTAATTTGTCCATTAAAATAATATTTTTTATGTTGGTGGTATGAAAAATAAATCGTTGTATGCTGATTTAGTAATGGTCTTCATTGTAGATCATTGAAGGGCTTTTCTTGCCAGACAACTATGACCCATTAGTCAGAAACAAGATCTCTGAAAAACTTTTAGTGTCCTCTTTATGACAGGCTCTTTAACATTCTTTTTATATCATTATAATATTAAAGTGGAGGAGGACAAACTAGATTCAATGAGGCACCGTTGAAAATGTGTATGGACTGGAATGACGTTGACTCCTGATCCATTTTCAACGAAGGCTCATCAAATATTAATGTCATTTAGCCAACATGATATATACAAGGGTTTGACTTGTCCTTGTATGATAGCATACTCATATTGGTTAGTTATGAACATAGCCACATGGAATTATGAAGGTTTATTATATGCTTGATATTATTCAGCAGCAATGACCTTAACTTCAATTTTACAAGGGTTTCAAAATGCCTTTATGAGTGCTTCTTAGAGGTCTTTTAACAGACATATGTAATCTATGATTGTTAGATTACCTATCACATGGGTTTGTTACTTAAATATATAATATTTTTCCCAATGTTATTATCTTTATGTAATTAATATTCTCTATTCATGAATGATATTAGGTGATGATCTGGATGTTGTGGGGTGTCTCTTTGGATATAAGATGGAAGTGTTTTTATCCATGGTGTATTATGATGGCTAGGTCATCCCAACTTCATATGAGGTGGTGAATTATCCTCTAAATAGTCTTAAAAGATAATTATTTCAGTGAAGATCCAGGGATATATGGAGGAAGAACTCCCCTATTCATATTGATCACACTGGAGAGGTTTCCCAAAACATTCAACCTCTTGGATAGTTTGAGTAGTGGTTTGGTTTTAGTAGTAGATTCTAACCCGATCATATCTTCACATGTATCCTAGACCCTAAAAAATATTCCCCAAGTTCTTTATTAATGTTTAGATAAATCATTTTCATAATAATAATCATCATTTGAGTAGTGATCTTTTATTTGTATAGTATTAATAGAACAAAAGATCATCTCTCCATCTGATGAAGATTCAATCAGATAAGATGACTCTTGTCGTACTATTTTAAAGGGAGGTTCCCATTCATTTGATATGGTTGGAATGAAATTATGTACGGTCCAGGGAAAAAATTTCCTTGATATAAAATCAAAACATTTTATCCTTATTATTCAATCCATGTATCTTCCTTGATGATGGGCCTTAATATGATTGGGATTTCGAAGAGGATTTCATTGGTGTAGCGGAAGCTGAAGGAGGAAAAATTTGTTGTTTCGACTATATTCATAGAATAACATGAGTCTGATAGATTTTTTTCTCACCATACAGTCATTAAAATTGTACTCATTATTCATCTAATCATATTTTAACTCGCCTCCCTCCTCACGATAAGTAAATCAACATATCCCACCTGGGCTTGTCATTTTTTCAGTATCACATACCCAAATTCAACCATCTTTTATATGAGGTCCACAAAAACTAAACACTCTAGAATGGGATACCCCAAAATATTATTTAAAATGAGGTATCTTTAGATATCCTCATCACCCACTTTTATAGGATACAAGGGCTTCTAAAACTGGACTAATTGATTTTCCAAATATAAGATGAAATTGTCACATACTTGGTAATTTTTAAAGGAATAGACCTTATGTTAAACACCTGAAGTCACTTTCAACTCTAATATCTATGATCATATTGACTAGGAATATTTTTTGATTAACGATTATGAGATAGAGACTAATGATATGATGTACAATTTTTTAAGGTTTTGGGGAAGGGGTTGGCTTAAGCATAACAAAAATAGCCTCTACCTTTCTTATTCTCATTCCTTGAGCTAATGGGATTACCCATGTCCTAGCATTGGTCTATGTGATGGTGTTTTCCAATTGTTGACCAATTTAGGATTGATTTTGAAACTCTCCTATATAATTCACAGGGATCAATGGTGTGAGAAACTCTTCTAGAAGATTTTCTACAAAGATATGGAAAATATTTTCTTGAGGGAGTGGTAACTTCAAGGAGTAATTCAAAAATTTCTTATGACAAATGAAATTTGATAATCTATCATTATAAATTTTCATGTAGTTTTTGATATCAATGATTGTTGTATTCTGCTTCATTGAGATGAACTAGAAGAGGGACATCTGATGAGGATCTTCCCATCTAGTGATCAATTGAGATTTCTAACTCAAATAATATATAAAGTCTTACCCCCTGATATGAATTCATGGAGAATCTATATTTCACTATGTCCTTATGTTTAGGGTTATTTTCATGTGATTGTTGCAAGAGTGTTATTTTCTCAAGTGCTGCTATGAATCTCCCAATCACTTGAAAATGTAAAATGTATGTTTCCGAAAGATTAGTTGAGGAGGGGTAAGACTCAACCATTCTGGATAAGCAATATTTATAGAAATATTTGGGCACTCCATTATACCATTGCTTCAACATGAGTCATTAATGACTCAATTATGTTCATAACAATTCTATTAATATTATACTGTGCTAGAACATGAATAAGTGTGGTGGTCGGTGCCTCAACTGGTGCAATGTAACGAACCAGGTATTTAAAGAATAATGATTTTTAATTTTTATTAATACTTATGGATAAGATGTTAATATTATGTTAAAAGAGTCACATTCCCAAATAGTGTACTCGACATGCAACAATGGTCTTCTATGGAATCAAACATTGCACACAATATTGATTTATACTGAAAAATAATACAATAATATTATTATTAATTTAAATTAGAGTTATCACCTAACCTTTGGTTAGATGGGAAAGAATAGTATAAACATAATTTTTATATTTGGTTTACACAGGTTTGAATGTTGATTCATTGATTACCAAATTTATTAGAAATGAAAATAAAAACCAATTTAATATAATGAATGTTTTTTATGAGAACAAATTTTAAAGGGAATAAATGTGTTTTCATATCAGTATTTATAGATTTTTATTTCACGAAAATTATATGATATATATTCAATGTATTGTTTTAAATTCATCTTATATGTTTTTATATATGATAAAATAATAAATTCAATTTTTTTGGATAAAAGAAGTATTTTTTAAAAATGTAGTTTTACTACCTTCTGATGGAGAACCCATTTTAAAATTATTTATTGACACCATTTATCTATTATTTTACATAAAAATATTTTTCTTTAGAAGAGAAACATCATAATTTACTTTGGATGATATTTGGGCATTTTTATGCTAAATTACATTTTTAATTGTATAGTGAAAATAGTACATTTTAATTCAAAACTACCTTTTAATCTAATTTATTTATATTGTAAGATTATAATTTTAATTGGATTTATAGTTTAATTGGATTTTATTATTATCATTTAATCCAATAATAGTCATTGGAAGTAATTTTATTTGGAAATTGGACATGAACGCATGTCAATTTTTGGTAGTTTCATACTTTTTAAAAACACATTTTTGGCTTTTGAAAATGAGATTTAATTTTATAATAATTTTCATCCAAATCTATGTCTTTATATTGGAAACATTTCTTCTATATTTGGAATTAGGATGTTCAAATTGTGAAAATAGATATCTTTTATTTTTAAATCCAATGAATAGTAACATAAGTAAATATTTTATTTACCATGGTTAAAGGGTAAATCCGATAAATAAGGGGAAAATAATCTTACAATAACATTAAATTACCGTAACACATGTCATAACCCTATTATATGAGATATGTCTAACCATAGGAATACTTGAGTTATTTTTTGGACCACATGGAGCCACTTGTGAGTGAAAATGTCATTTAATTACTTTTATTTTAATGTTATGGAGAATATAACATAAACAAGTATCTTTTAGTATAACAATTTTTATATGGGGTTCTATAAGTAATAATTTATACTATAATTAGTCATCATAAATATAAAAGGATTTAATACCTCACAGAATTTTATTTATAATTTTTAGACACCAAATAAATAAATATATTTATGAAACAATGATGATGTAGTGATTACCTTATTAATGAAATTTATAAATAAATGAGATTATTAATATTAAAATATTTTTTGCATATTTTTATTCCATATACAAATTTTAGTGATTATTATGACTTGTTATATTTTAATTTATGATTTTTTTTAGAGAATAAAATTTTTATTTATTTTTAAAAAGTCATGAAATGAACAGTATAAACATTGACAAAAATTTTTTTTTTAAACAAATATTATTTTATTAAATGGTATAAATGTCCTAAAAATATAAAATTTGGAAAAATGAAATAGATAATGTTTTAAATGTCATCAATGAACTACTTGTGGTTCTATTGGAATTTAATGGTAACTATATTAACCATATAGTATTAATATACAATAAAACATTATAATAGTTAAAATAGATAACTAAGGCTTAAAGCTAAATGATAAATTTAAATGTAAATGAAAAAGTTTTCTAAAACATATTGGATGAGAGTATTTCCCAAAATAATAATTTTATATTAAATTTAAAAGAGATGTGAACTGATTGCATATTGAAATTCAATTTATAATAAAATAATATTTCCAGACATTCCTAATGTACCCCTCCCCCACTTATAAAAGGCACCACATCAAGCCCCTTACTCACACCACTCAAGAGACATGTCCTGTCCAAAATATTCTTCAACATGCACCATACATCCCTCTATTCCTCCAAGAATCTTTACCTTAGGAAGAAGGAAATTCAAGAAAGCCTTTTCCCTCAAATCAAATATAGTGTCTCGTTTTAAGAGGTAACATCTTCTCTAAAGTTCCATTCCAAAATTATACTTCATCACTACGTATTATATTCTTATTTCTTAATTACATAACAACACCAGTATCTTCACTATGCTATGATGATTTTATGAGATTTATTCTATCTACAATTACACACGACTTCAACTAATTAATTTAGAACATACTATTTAGTGGACGACGAACTACTTCCTCACGAAACGATGATTGTAAAATTATCTCCTACTAACTCACATGGTGGACATTATGATGGATCTATATTAATATGATATATATTATTCTTATATTTTCTTTATTATTTTGTATTTTTTATGTACAATATACCTTTATGCTTTTTAGTATGTGTAAACATGATAACTTCATTTGAGGAACGACAGACTACCTCCCCTTCAATGTGATATTACTCATATGTGCCTTATATGGAACATATAAAGGATGGAATTAATGAACTTATGAAACATATAAAAAATGTAGATTATAATATAATTATAATTTATGTATGTATCATTATGTTTTAATTCCATTAAATATGAAATAGAAATGAAAGTAGCGTTATTGTGTACGTATGACTTACCGTCTCCATGAACAATGAATTTCCTTTCATATATAAAAATGTTATGGAATATTATTAATAAATATATAATGGATATTAATTATATATATATGAATAATATTATGAATATAATGGAATTTTTTCTACGTGGAAAAATATTAATTATAGTAAGATCATTTTCGACTCACGTACCAATTATCAACAAAACGACCGATATTAACTTAAATAATTATGTACATTTTATAACATGGTGATAAGTTATTTAAAATGAATAATAAACATGAAAAATATTCAGAAGAAAGTATAAATTAACATAATATTATTATTTAGAAAATTAATGTACGAACGAGTCCACTCAGACATGTAGTAAGGGACTTCGTCTCAATATATATTCATTGAGGCATATTTTGATAATTATACCTCCTTATTTTATACACTGTTTAATAAAACCCTTTTAATTTTACTTTCATTAAAAGGGAATAATTTTTTATGAAGTGTTTTTCTGAATGAAAAATAGAATATTTTTAACGTATGCGGTGACAATGACCACTCCACCTCTGTAATCATTAATTGGATTCCACTATAAGAATTAATGTATTTTAAAGGAAAAGAACCCCATTATTCCATTTTTGGGTGTTTTGTTATTGAAAATGGTTTTTGAAAATGGATTTTGTATTTGAATATATTGAAATGATATCTTGGGATTTTAAATTAAATTTTATTATTGAAATGTTAATATTTGAAATATTTTATGTGTTATGATTTTGTAATGGTACATGGACATTTGATGGGTGGTTACAGGATAAACTAATGATATGTGGTTATGTGTTAACCCAAATGACTGGTGGTTTCGTGATAATCCAAGGATAGGTGGTTACGTTTTAATATCCAATGCATTGGGTATGGAAGTCAATTGTATGGCTATTTAATTTAGTAATATTTGTGGAAGTCAATTGTATGGTTATTCTATTAATTATGTTTATTTCCCAAGTCACCTTTATATGTTATACGTTGTTTTCTATGGGCATTATGTTATTCTTTTGGTTACCAAAAGGGTAATAAATGGTGTTATATTCAGTGAAGTTTTTTTTATACTTCTTGAAGGTAAAATATATTATTTTATGATAATTTATTCCCGATTTACATGTTGTTTAGAAAATCTAATAATTTTTCTTCTTTATATATCCCTTACTAAGATTTTTATCCTAATCCCATGTTTTGAAATTTTTTTCACAAAACATAAATATGAATAGGGTCAAGGATGGGGTGAAGGAATTGTTATGCAATCTGACACATAAAACTAGACATGTTTATTTTTTTAAGTGTATTAGTTTCATGAAAAAGGTATAGTGATTAAAAGTGTCTGCATATAATATCCATGTACTTATGTATCTTTTATGACCTAATTCTATAAATATCTAACCAATAAAATATCCTCAATGTGAATTACTAATTTAATTCAAGATTAGGTACGGTGTATGGGTGGGGCCTTACAGTTGGTTTCAGTGGTTGGTTTTGATAACACTAAATGGCAGGCTGTTATTTAAGAATAAGTGACATAACCATAATAGTTATCATATTAGAAAAAGTCATAGTTATTTTAGATGTATTGAATTAGTTTAAGGTAACATGAATAAGTATATCTTAGTATTTACCTTCATCATAAGATTTTATATGATGATTTTATTAACATACTCACAGTGACCTTTTTTGTATTAGTAAATTGATTGATCTAGGAGGGACCAACATAATAATGGATGTGAATAAAACTATGATGATTTTCAAAATATGAAACTGAATGAAATGGGAGCTGCCATGAGAAATATTGTTGTTATTTTCAACCAACTACATGGAGTTCTGATTGACCACATAAACCTTTGTAATTTTTACAAATCATCATATAAGAGAGAAACAATTACCTATGGATGTTCAAGTAATAATCATAAATGCATTTATATTAAATAAATTTATGTATCAAGGATGTGGAATGAAACACATAGAAAAATGCATCAAATGGAAAAGAAGATGTTATATATGTGGTAATGAAAGTAATAAACAAGAACCTTCCTTGGAAAAAGGAATCATCTAGTTAACTCTAGAAATGGGAAATAAGTTTATTCCAAGTGATCATTTGAATGATTTAATTTTTTTGTGCATGGTCATTATAAAAATAGATGTACTATGAATAATGTCCAAGAATGGGATCAACAAGATAATACAAATATATGTTTACCAATTCCTATTTTTATTCTAATTGAGGATGAGGAAACGAACAATGACTGATGAATGTTATGGATTATTTCATCAATGAAGTTTTGAAATTATTGATTCTGAAGATATGATTCAACATTTTTAATGTTGTAAAGATGTGTTACAGAATAAGTTTTAAAATAATGTTTAATGGATCATGAGGAATGTTGAATGATTAAAGTATACATGTAGGGGATTCAAGTGTTACGGTATATTTTAGTACGAGGAAATGCATAAATGTATTAAGGATATTTTGATGAGTGGTTTACATTTGAAGAATTTTTCTAGTATTTGTAACCCTGAATTTTGATATGCAAAAATGTTATTCAAGAAAGAATTTTCTTTTCTTATGTGGACAAAATGTATAACCTTAGGGGTTCCTATGTTCTTTTTTTACGTGAAATATGGTATTTAATTTTTGGGATGTAAATTTAATGTTATATGATAACCATTGAGGATATAATGGGTTATAGTTATTTTTGAGGAAAATATATTATTTTGTAAAAAGATATAATAATGATATGGTGTTAAAAAAAGGACAACCATGGGATGGGTGACAACCCGTCGTGTCTAGAAAATACATGGGAATCAAACCCACAAATGATGGGTGACACATGCACATCACCTACCACTGGCCTAAGTGAAGTCCATGGTTATTATGGCTTGTTGTTTTTATATAAATGAAATTATTGTTCTAGAATATGTTTATTTTGGATCATATGTTTTATCAAATCGATATCCTTAGTATAAGAAAATGATTTGGAGATTATGTGATAATGGTTATTTTGGAAGATGTTTTCTCTTTTTGGAACACTATATGCCTTAGAAAAATTGAATACTTTGGTATTTCAATTTAGGATTAATGGTGAAATTTTATTTTGGAAATATCTATTTTTTTATTGAGTACATATAGAGATTTCAATTATTTATGTAAATTATTAACCTATCATATAGAATATGGGATTAGGTTAATTACTTTTCAGTCTGATACTTTAAGTGTATCCAATGTTATTTAGAGATAAATGCTAAAATATTTGAGGAAGACTTTGTTATCAAATCCTTTTGAATATTGGTTTTTAATCTTATATTGGATTTTGGTGAATAATTTTAAGGAAAATTTTGTATTGAATGGTCTTTGTTGAGATTTGGGTATTTTTGTCCAATATTTGAGATTAAGAGAAGTATTTCATTTTTATATATTATTGTCCTTTTTCTGTATTATCTGATCTTGTACTAACAATTTTGGTTTTTGGTAATGTATACATATAGGGGAAATATATGGTTCATCTTTTTTGGATAATGTTATTATCTAGAAGTAGATTTTAATGCTTTAGGTGTGAACAAGTCATCTTGAAAACTCATCATTTGGAGAAAGGATAATTTTTGTGTAGATACTTATAAATGGATGAATCATTACTTGAAAAGTAAGTATATTTCCATATGTTATAAGTAAATCTCAAAAATAAATTCTAAAAATTTATGAATGGGAACTTAAAACAATAAAAAATCTTTCAGATTACTTTTCTTACAAACTAAGCAAAGACTGTTAAACTTATCAAATGATTGTGGTTTTCTAGTGGTTAACTTTCTCCTGGTTATGTTTTCATTCACACTCCATCAAGCCATGATGGTTGGTTTTCATTCCCATATCCATTATTTCATGGAATACTATAATATTTTATCTCGGGTGACCTTTTTACTTCTCTATCATTGTTTTAAAGATATATTTTTATTGACTCTTTTTTTGATGTGGGACTTTGAATGAAGATTTTGAGGCCAATTTTAAAATTGTGAGGACACAATTTTCAAATGGGGGGTAAGATGTAATGACCATGATATTAATAGAAGAAATTTTTAATTTAAATTAGTAATTATGAATAATACATTAATTTTATTTTAAAAGGGATAATATTTATGATAGCATACTCGACACAAAACAATGGGATTCTCTGAAATCGTACATTGCACACAACATTGAGATATACTGAAATATAATACAATATTAATCTAATCATTTTAATTTGTAGTTAACGTCTAGCTTTGGAAATAAAGATAATGAATAGTATCAAATGAATATTTAAATATGGTTTACACATGAAAAAATCAGAATAACTTATTTCTAAAATTATTAGAAATAAAAATAAATAACCAATTTAATATAATGGATGTGTTTTTATAAAAACCTATTTAAAAGACAATAATTTTGTTATAATATCACTTTTTATGGATTTTTATTTAATTAATAATATATAATAAAAATTAAAAGTAATGTTTTGAATTAATTATATAGGTTTTCTAGATATGATAAAAGAAAAAATTCATTTTTTCACATAAAAGAAGTATTTTTCTAAAAATGTAGTTTTACAACCTTTTAGAGGAGAAACCTTTTGAAATCTAGTTTTGGACACCATTATATGTTTTATTTGAAAAAATAAACTACCTCGTTAGATGAAACACATCCAAATTTACTTTTTATGAAATTTTGGAATTTTAACCAAAAGTTCATTTTTAATGAATATTGAAAAATATTACATTTTAATTCAAAACATCTTTTTAATCTAATTTATTTATATTTTTAGATTTTAATTTTAATTTATATTAAAGTGTAACTAGATTCTAATTATATCATGTATTCAAATTTTTGTCAATGGATTTAATTTCACTTTGAAATTGTACATAAACACATGTCAATCTTTTTGTAGTTTTTACTTATTTAAAAACCAGATTTTTTATTTTTGACAACAGAAAATACTTTTAATATTAATTTGTTCATATTTTGTGTTTGAAATTTATAAAAATGGATTCAATATTGGGAATAAAGGGGTTAATATTGTCTATATAAATTCCTTTTATTTTTAGACATTATGAATAATAACTTTAGTAAATATTTTATTTACCATGTTTAAAGGTTAAATATGGTAAATTAGGGTAAAAAATAATATTATAATATTATTTAATTACACTACAACAAGTAGAAGCCCTATTTTATGATATATTTATGACCATGAGAATATTTGGGTCCATTTCATGACCCCATTGGGAAACTTGTGTGTGAAAATGACATTTAATTACTTTTAATTTAAAGTGAAGGAAAATATAACATAAACATGTATCTTTTATTAAAAAAAATTATATGGGGTTATATAAGTTATGTTTTATACTATAAATATTTATTATAAATCAAAAATGATGTAATTAATCATGTTATTATATTTATAATTTTTAGACACCAAATATATAAATACATTTATGACACAACGATGATGTAGTGACTACTTTATTAATGAATCATTTAATGAAATGAAATTATAAACATTAAAAAAATTATTTTTTACCTTTTTATACCATCCACGAATTTTATGGAAGATGATGATTTTTTGTCATTAATTTGATAATGTTTTTTCTGAAGAATAATTTTCTCTAGATTTATTAAAATTCATGGTTTGAATAGTATAGAACATGGCATAAATGAGTTTTTTTAAACGAATACAATTTTATAAAATGATATAATAGTCTTAAAAATCTATGATTTGACCAAATAATTTAGATAGTGATGGAAATGTCATTAATGAACAACATAAAGTTCCATTTTCATTTTATGGTAACTTTATTAACCATATAGTATGAATATTTAAGAAGACCTGGTAATAGTTAAATTAGTTAACTAATGGTTAAATCTAAATGATGAGGATAAATTTGAAGCCAAAACTTGTCTAAAACCTATTGATTGAGAGGATGTAGGACAATAATTCTCTTAAATTTGAATTAAATGAGTTTTGGACCTTTTGAAAATCAATATTATGTTTACAATATAATAATCTTCAAAGGCATTCCAAAAGTACCACTCTTCACTCTTATAAAAGGCCACCACATCAATCCCCTTACTCACACCTAGAAATCCACTTGGATCATCCAAAATATTCTCTAATTAGATCCCAAAATCACTCTATTCCTCCTAGAAGTCTAACCTTATGCATAAGGGAATTCAAGAAATCCTTTTGACTCAAATCTAATAGAGTTACACACTTTAAGATGTAGTGCCTTCTCTAAAGTTCATTCCCATATATTATACTAATTGAATCCCTTTTCTATTCTAATTCATTGATTACATAATAACCCTGGTATCTTCAATATACTTTGATGTTTTTATTATAATTATTCTAACTACCCTTAAACACACCTCCATCTAATGGATTTAGAACATACTACTTCTGTGGACGATGATCTATAGCCTCACAAAAAGTTGCTTGTTTATGTATCCCCTAACACCTCTCATGGTAGCAATTATGATGGAACTGTATTTATATAATATATATTATGTTTAATTTTTCATTATGAATAAGTAATATTTATTTACAAAATACCTTTATGCTTTTTATTATGTGTAAACATGATAATTTCGTATGAGGAAACATGGACTACCCCCCCTCAAAGTGATATGAATTTTTCATGACATACATCAAGTGTATAAAGGATGGTGTTAATAAAACTATATAACATATATGAAATATCATATTATACATGAACTAAAATATACATATGTATCATTATTTTTTCATTCCATAAAATATGAAATTGAAATAAAAGTAGTGTCCATGCATACGTACGACTTACCATATCCATGAATAGTGCATTTCATTTCTTGTCTCCAAATGATATGTAATATTATAAATATATAAATTATATATATATATATGATATATTTACAAATAATATTCTATAGATAATAGAATTTTGACCACATGGACAAATTTTAATTTTAACAAAATCATTTTCAACTCAAGTACCCAATATCGACAAAACAACAGATATTAACTTAAATAATTATATAATATTTATAACATGGTAATAAGTGAAATAAAATAAATAATGAACATGAAATAGTTTCTAATGCAATATTAAATTAAAATAATTTTATTATTCAATAAATTTAATAATGAACAATTCAAGTCAGATATGAGGTAAGGGACTTCCTCTCTATCTCCTTTCATTCATGCATATTTTGATAATTTATACCTCCTTCATTCATACAATTCTTAATAAAACCAATTGAATTTTACTTTTATTCAAATGGGATATTTTTTCTATGAAGTATTTAATAACGACAAAATGAATGTTTTTAATGTATGTTGTGACTATGACCTTTCCACTACCGTAATTAATATTTGGATTCTCCAATAAGACATAATGTTTTTAAAAGGTAAAAAATACCTTATTCACTTTTTGGAGGTTTTGGTATTGAAAATGGTTTTTGAAATAGATTGAGTATTTCAATATCTTGAAATTAAATCTTTTGATTTCAAAATATATTTTATTACTGAAATTTTGATATTGGAAATAATTTTTGTGTTATAATTGTGTAATGGTACTTGGACATTTGAATGGGGGTTATGTGATAAACCAATGAAGGGTGGTTACATGATAATGTAAATGATGGGTGGTTCCATGATAAACCCTAGATGGGTGGTTACATTATAACCTCCAATTCATTGGTTATGGAAGTCGCATGGATGGATATTCTATTTAGTGATATATGTGGAAGTCGACAGTATGGTTATTCTATTTATGTATGTCTATGTCCCAAGTTACTGTTATATGAAATATGTTGTTTTCTATGGGATTTATTAAATAAATTTGGTTACAAAACGAGGAATAAATGAGAATATCTTCAATGAAGTGTTTTTTCTAATTCAATAACGTGAAAAGTATTACATTATGATAAAGTATTCATGGTTTATATGTTGTTTTGAAAAACTAGTAGTTTTACTTCTTTATGTATACCTTACTGAGATTTTTATGCTCATCCCACATTTTGAAATGTTTTTCACAAAAAATAATGATTAGTAGGGTCAGGGATCAGATCATGGAAATGTTATGATGTCAAAAACATGGAACTAGACATGATTATTATTTATGAGTTATTATTTTATGAAAATAATGGATAGTGAGTTGAAGTGTTTTCATGTAATATTCAAGTCATTATGTATAATTTATTACATAATTCTATAAATCTCTGAACCATAAAGACACTTAATGTGAATTGTAAACATAATTCAAGATTATTTAATTTTTAAGGCTCATGCCATACATGCAGCAACTAACAGGCCCAATAATTGTGGAACTGTTGGTATCAATCATGGGTAAACAATTGAGGAAGGCTTGTAAATATGTGTCTAACCATGTTCTAGAGGTTTACTCAATGGATATAATTCATGATCTTATATAATTGGATTCCATTATATTGGTGGTTAAGGTACCAAATTGAGTTGATGTTATTTGTTAGGTTTTATTCTTGTGAAAAACCCTATTTTATAAGGTTCACTAACTAGAAAAATGTGTATATGGTCAACATTTGGAGAATATCTGGATGGAAGAATGCCGCATATTATATCTAAATTTAATCTTCTAAAATTTCTCATTTCGTCCTCTTGCTTAGAAAATATTCCCTATAGCGAACGAGATTGATATTCATTATGGGGATGAAGAGACATGTTATGACCCATACATATTCCCTTATTTGGTGACTTTTTAAGAAGTAGAGGAGGAATATTTATGATTAAAAATATTCCCACTCACAATCTATGATAGACTATTTATTTTTTCCATCTCAATTGGATAACGAATACCCTTCGAGTGCATGGAAAGGTGGGTCAGAATCCAATTCATGTGGTAGAAAAGGATAGATCATTTCAAATAATATCATAGAATATTATTATTATCATAACCATTGATTGACAATATTAATTTTTTTAGGTATTACTAGTAGGTGGAAGAAATATAGTTAGGACTCAGGAGGTAAGAGTTAGAAGAGTGTCATGATCTCATCACCTATATAAACATCACGTTTCCTTGTGATGATAAATTTTGATTCTTTGATTTGGGTATTTTGGTATGTTTTGATTTGTTATTCTAATGTTTGTAATTCTGTTGATGAATTATGGGTTTAATGAGGAATTTATTGTATTTTTTGAGGATATAGTTTTTGATTTGGTGGTATATAGTGATATCACATAGTCCTTTGGCCCTTGTGGATCCTATAGAGATTGATATATTGTTTCTGATGCTTTCTGTCAGGGTACTCCATTCGGGTTTGTCGTCGTCGACACTTGTTGACTTATTATTGTACCATGCATTACTATTTTCTAATTGAGGGTGACATACTTCATTTCATTACATATGTATTCTCAATGAATGAATCATTATAATGGGATGTCAGTATCCCCTTTTATGGATTCATCCGTGAAATTCTTCACCTAGTTTGAGTCTCCCTTAATGATTAAGACTTTGTTCATGAGACCGGTTCCCGGTGCCAAATCTTTTCGGGAATTGGTAAATTTCTTCCTTTCTGTAAGGGCATTCCAAATGGATGACTGAGGTAGAAAACCTTTGGTTAGGAGAGTATTCATGCTTGAAAACAATTTCATGAGTAGACGGAGATACAATAGAAAACATGTATTATTTGTAACACCCCAAGATTTTATGAGAAATAATATTTTTAATTTTATTGATGTCTTGTGTTGTATGATAAACCACGATTAGATTTCACTAAAAGGAACATTGTATTATCTTGTAGTATATGCAACACTATTCTTGGCTTCTATTGCACACAAAAGTGACCTTCCTAAATAGCATGTGTTGTATGCAAAATCGAGTTTCACTAAATAACTATATATTGTTTTAATATTATTATGAACTATGCGTTATGAATATTATTAACCACATATTTAATTTTATAACATTATCATTCATCTTAAGCATTATCTAGAACATGGTATGTGAACAATATAAATATTTTGGGTAAAATAATTATTTTTAAAAAAATACAATTTTTCAACCTTTTGATGGCACACCCACATTAAATCTATTTTTTGACATTTTTTTAGTTAAATTTAAGAAATTATACTTTTTAAATGTAATCATGATTTAAAATTTTACTTTGGAAAAAGTTTTTATATTTTTCTGATAATTTTTTATTTTGATTAATAGTAAAAATACACTAAATTTTAATTGAAAACAACTATTTTCATCAAAATAATTTATATGGTTAAAATATATTATTGAATGGATTTAATATATAAATAGAATATATTTTTACCATTTAATATAATGTAATTCATTATCATTAATTTTTACATTGAATTCATAGGTAAAAACATTTCAATCTTTTGTAATGTATTAACTTTTAGAACTCGTTTTCTCAACAGCAGGATTAATTTTAAATTAAATACTGAAACTTATGTGTTTCTAATTTGGAAAAATGGATTCTATATTTGGAATCATTAGTTCCAAATTATGTTAATAGGATAATTTTTATTTTTTAGTAACAACAGTAAATTTTATTTACTACAGTTAAAGGTAAATCAGATAATTAAGGGTAAAAATAATATTATAAAATTACCTGAAAACATATTTTAATATAATTAGATGATTATATTTCTTCCTAAAATAAAATTGTGTCGAAATGGTATCTTTTGGAACCCACTTATATGTTATAAAGACCATTAATTTATTTTATTTAATTAAAGTGAAATATGACTCACTCAAACATTAATAATTAAAATATTTTTAATATACGGTCATACTAAATATAAATTCTATTATAAATACTCATTTGATGGATAATATGTTTTTATTAATCATATTAATTTAGTTGTGATTTTTAAGAAATATATAATTACCTAAATAGCTCATACATTAATGATGCAAAAAAATATTTATTTAGTGAAAAATTAATAATATAGTTTTTATTAATATAATAATTCCCATAAAGAGGACCATAAACTTAACAAAACCTTATTGGTAGAGTATATATATACCCTATGAATATAGTGTTAGAATTTTGGACCATTGTGAACCTTATAATATTTATTATGACATTTATATTATTTAATTTTAAATGATGACAAAGTTGTCACCTTCATAATTTAATAATCATATCATTCTAAATATTGGGTGTTTTATAATATAATGTTTAATAAAATTATTCTTATATATTATATTAAATTTATCTTAATCATTGTATTTTATTTTTAATTTTTATGCAACAAATAAGGGTATTAAATAATTATACAAAAAGGTTGTAGTAATTATTTTATTATGAAAAATATCTAATAAATGGTCATAAAAATAATTAAATAAATATTATTTGAACTAATTAATGTGCTACAAGAATTTTATAGGTTCATAGAACATGTTAGGAATCTATTAAATATTTTCGTTCGACTCTATCATCTGATTGGATTTTATTTAAATTCAAATAAATTAATTGTGTCAAAATTGACACTAATAATATTTTATAAATATATCATATTATTAAAGTGTTTCAAATTCACAAATATATATAAAAAATAAAATTTGAAATTTATATGGTCTCAAAGTTCATAAAGTATCCAATTATGGACATTTCACAACACATAAGTAAGTATTTATAACAATTTTAAATTTAGAATATTATTACCAAAAATAAAATTATATTGATTAAATAAGGATAAATCAAAATGATAAGGTTTAAAATAAAATCAAAATTGGTCTAACTTTAATTGGTTGATGATATTATAACCCTATATTACCTAATATCATAATTGGATTCATTTTTGAAGTTCTTAGATAGGGTTTGAGTTTATTATAAATTAATATTTCAGAGGTTTCCAAAAGTGCCCCTCTCCTTTCTTATAAAAGGGAACCTCGTCCCTCTTCTCTTCACTCTATTTTAACCCTTCATGCTAATACAAACCCTAGAAATTACTCTTCTAAACCTCTATTTTTATATTATAGAGGTTATGTTGTTTTCAAAAGGCCAACTCTAGTGCCCAAAGAGGAAGTTTAAAATAGGTACATCGAGGAAGACGTAATCCCTTCTACCGATTCTTTCAAGATTCTATCTTCTTATACATCCTATTATTTATTTGTTTCAATATAAAGTAATAACATCAGTATAAATAATATAATTATATGTTATTATAAATATTAAAAAAATCTAATTCAACTTATATCCATCGTACGAAAAATGAAATCACATCGCGTGCGTACGTACAGCTTACCGTCTCCACGCCGTGGTGTAATCTGTTTTTCCACCACCACCTTACTTGGATGGATATAATGGTGGAAATAATAACTATATATGATTATTATAAAATGATACTGATTCTGAGATATTATATCATACAATACAATTCCATTCAATAATTATGGGAATGATATAATCGCTTGTGCGTACGTACAGATTACCGTCTCCCCGACGCGATAAGATTCATTATCCACATTAACCATTCAAGAATGATTATGAAGTGTATATAATAAATAATCTTGATATATATGACATAATAACATTATTGGATTTATTTATATGTTATTTACTTACTTCAATTCAATTTAATAAGGAATCAAAAACTTTGTTCATGCGTACGTACGGCCTACCATCTTCATGAACGATGTATTTCATTCCATTTTTTGATCATTTATATATATATATTATATTCTGAATATATATTATATATAAATAATGTTTTACCTTCTGGATTTAAGTAATCATGATCTATGTAATCATATGAATAATTAGAAGTCAAAACACATACAATAATGAAATTATTTTACCCAAAACACTACTTTAACATGGAATTGACAAATTAACGGGTAATATAAAGTTGTAAGTGAATAAAATATGATATCATAAATATTATTATGGTTCTGTTAAAAGTTATTAATATTTTTAAACCCGCTATATAGGAGTCTCAGACACCTATGGAAGAAATTGGATATAACTTCAGGGATAATTAATCCAATCTCATTCTTATCTGAGATTGTTTATTCGTAAGTATTTAATGGGGTTATGTTTATCATTAATGTCCATGTTTTCTAAAAAAAATTCAAATTTTTTTTAAATTTCTTTAATGTATGTTTAAATAAATTTTTACCCTTTTTTACTTTTAACACATGGTATGGAAGGAATCTTTCTTTTTATTACCATACAAGCTACTTTTTGACTTTTCCGGAAAAAGTAAGAAAAGATTGTTTTTTAACTTATACGACATGAATGAATTTTTACGGATTCATAATGCCTTATTTTCATGAAGAATCCTCTAAAGGAATTCACTATTATTTTCAACAAAATATTTTTCTTTTAAAATTTCCATGCATTTTGTGAAAATGAAAATGATTTTGAAAAAGAAAAGTTGTTTTCCTCAAGAATAATTTTCAATTGTTTTATCAAAACTATTTTCCATCTAAGATGACATTATTTAGTATAATTACGTTTCTAGTATAATGTTTATATTTTTTACATTGTTTTATTTTTCTTATGATGAAATTATATCAACATGTTTTATATGGATTATGTTATTATGGGATGATGTTTAGGAAACCCATTTTATTCTTTCAGTTATAATGAATGATTTATGTTTATTTTGTGGCACATGTAAGAACGATTTAATTATGAGATGGGTGGGACCTATATCTCCCTTGAATATATTGGGTAAAGATTTATATCTCATGAGATATACATGGTTGGAACGACAAGTGAATCTAGTTCAGTAATACATGGTTGGAACGATAAGTAAACCCAGTTATGTAATGGACTTTGTCAACAATGATGGTCTTGGAAGCCATGCCTTGGCTACTATAGAAATCATTTCATGTGATTTATAGTTTTCCAAAATTACATATTTTATTCCCATGCTATTTTATCGTGATTAATGGACGTTTATGATCCATGCCTTAAGTACTACCATGTTTTAGGTCATTGCTCAAGATTTTGATGTTTAAATTTTTTGTTCATGTTTTTAAGTTCCAATTTTTATGGATTGTTTTATGTTATCCATGTTTACCCTTACTATTAATTTGAGATAACCCTTTATATGTTTTCATTTCCCATGGATTTAAAGAAAATATTTAGGTAAGAAAACAAAAAGGGAAGATATTTATGGGAGTTGTTGAAGATCTTTCATCATGATTAGAAGATTATGTTCTGATTTTACAAAGACACTAAACTATTACAGTCCTTGGGGGTCTATTTTTGTTATATATTAGGTATTCTGAAAAGGTAATGTAATGTCCAGATATGTAAATATTTGGGTCTCTATAGTTGGTATCATTTGAAAGGTTTAGTTAACATTTGGAATCTAGGATGTGAAAACATTAGTGAGATCCCTATAGATATTTCTAAGGTATGTCTAGGAATGTCCCTATGGTTAAGTATAAGTATAGGGTATACTCCTAGAATTACGGTAAAGATCTTAAAATTAATCCAAAGATGTTATATATTGAATTTACTCCCCCTTGATTATGTTTTTTTCCTAGCATGATTTTTTCCTCTCACAATATTCTTTTTGGGTTTTAGAAAATGGCTGAAAATAGGAAGATTCATGTTAATAAGGAATATGATGGACTATGGAATGATATTATTCATGAGAAACCAAATGAAATGGGATTTGGAAGGCAAAACATTGTTATTATGACTAATCATAAATCTCATAATATGATCAATAATCTCAACATTGGTATGTTTCTTGATTCATCTAATTATAGAATGATGGAGTTTCATGATGATCACATAAGAAATAAAGTCCAATTTCCCTCATGTAAATCATGTGGGAAGAGGAATCAGGGAGAATGTTTCAAAAGATCTGGAATATGATTTGGGTGTGGAAAATAAGGACACAAATCCATCAATTGAAAATGAAAAGGTTCGGTTAACACAATGGACAAGGATAATGTTATTTCTATGACATAAAAATGGTTAAATGTTTTAAATGTGGAACATACGGTCACTATGAAAACCAATTCCCTAAGGAAAAATAAAATGAAGAGAATCAGAATGGTCATATGAGTAGTATTTATATTCATGATGTTGATGAATAGGCTACAAAAGATACATGAGATTAAAGAAATGTTGAGGAATAAAACTATGAAGCTCGGTCAATGGTTTAATAAGGTTGTGGAATGATTTAATGTTTATCAAGAGAAATGTCTAGATGTAATTTCAAGGTAATATAGAATAAATTAACATCTAAGGATGGTTACACTATTATTTTTCCTTATGTTTTTTCAAGTATATGTTGAATGGTACCAGTAACCATGAAAAATGATTGAAATATGTTTGGAAAGAAGATGATATTTGCATAATGAAGGGATAAGGATAAAATAATATGTTCGTAAGTATTAATGAACTCATGAATGATATAAAGACATTGTGATATCATGGTTTGAGTATATATAAATTTTGGGAATTTGGTATCTGGAAAGAGTTAACTTTTGATAGTTTTCATGTTTTCACTAAGGTTCTATGATAAATCTTGTTTCAAGATAATACATGATTAAGGTATTCACATGTTTGGAATATGACCAACAAGATATATCTTATGATATATGGGGAATAAATGATGGTATTCACATGCTTGGTAGACGACCTCTCTAATAATATTTTTTTTATATATTTTTAGATTGGACAGAAGTATTTTGGATAAGCCTAAAGATTTGAATGGATTATGTTAGACATCAGGTAATATTGTTTAAGGCTATAAATTTTTGATATTATTTATGGAATGTCATAATAGTATAATTTTAGAAAAAGGACAACCTGAAGGATGGGTGACAACCCATCGCGTTGGACAAGGATGTGGGAATAGAACCCACAACCGAATTGCGACATGCCTTTATCACCTACCACTCGCTTAAAGGAAGTCCCTGATTTGTAGAAATTAGTTTTATTTTATTAAGTGGTATGATATATGAATTATAAGTCCATTTTTGGAATCATATACGGTTAATCTCACCATAGATGGACTTATGTATATTTAATAATTTTTGCTAAAATTTTTCTGATAAAGATAGATGGAATAACATGTCATTCTATTGCATGATATGCTAACACATCAAAAATGAAATATTCAACTTCATTTCTTTAAATAAGAGATGAAGTAGAAATTTTCATGGAATGACCAATGATGATATTAAACTAAAATCAAGTAAGTATTTATCCTTATGCAAAAAATCATAAACTTTAGGGAAATGATCTTGAAATAAAACATTGTCCTAAAACCCTTATATCTGATTAATCAGAGGGTACCATAGATCATCACAAATTTAGGGCTTTTTGATTATTGGATTTTTCATAGACATGTTCTCTACCACTCTCCATCAGAACATGAAGGTTAGATTTCTTTTCTATATCCATGTTTTCACCAATGTTCTCCTATGTGGAAATCCAGTGATTAGTTAATTTTGGAAACCATTACATTTCATAATTTAGTTTTTAAAATTATGTTGTTGTATTCCTTTTTACTATGTGGGTTTCTATGAAAAAGACATTCAAATGGTAAATAATTTATAAACCCGATGAATTTCAATGGTGAAATTCTTTTTAAGGGGGTAGAATGTAACGCCCCAAGATTTTATGAGAAATAATATTATTAATTTTATTGATGTCATGTGTTGTACACTGCACCAAGATTAGCTTGAACTATAATAAACCCCATATTATCTTGTAGTATACGCAACACTATTCTTGTGTTGTGTTGTATGCAAGAGTGACCTTCCTAAATAGCGTGTGTTTTACGCAATACCGAGTTTCACTAAACAAAGATTTATTGTTATGAATTTACTATGAACTAGCCGTTATGAATATTATAAACCTCATTTTTACTTTTATAACATTATAATTCATCTTAATAATTATATAAAACATGGTATGAGAACAAAATAAATTTTTTAGATAAAATAAGTATTTTTAAAAAAATGCAGTTTTTCCGCCTTTTGATGGTGCAACCACCTTAAATTAAGTTTTTGACATGTTTATAAGTTCAATTTTACAAATTATACTTCTTCATTAGAATCAGGATTTAAAAATTTATTTGGATATATTTTTTATATTTTTCTGATATGTTTCTTATTTTGATTAATAGTAAAAATACGCAAAATTATAATTGAAAAGTACCCTTTTCATCAAAATAATTTATATAGTTAAAATATATTATTGAATGGTTTTTAATTATAAATAAAATATATTTTTATCATTTAATATAATATAAGTCATTATTATAAATTTTTACATTGAATTCATACGTAAAAACAATTCTATCTTTTGAAATGTTTTAACTTTTAGAACCTGTTTTCTCAATAGCGAGATAAATTTCAAATTAAATTATGCAACTTCTGTGTTTTGAATTTGGATAAATGGATTCCATATTTGGAATCATTGGGTCCAACTTATGTTAATATGATAGATTTTATTTTATTAACTAGGATAAATTTTATTTACTATAGTTAAAGGTAAATCAGGTAATTAAGAGTAAAAATAATATTATAAAAATAGCCTAACACATGTATTAATATAATAGGATGATTATATTTTGTCCTAAAATATCCTTGGGTCAAAATGATATCTTCTGGAACCCACTTATATGTGACTAAGTCCTTTAATTTATTTTATTTAATGAAAGTGAAATATGTCTCACTCAAACATTAATAATTAATGTATTTTTAATATAAGGTAATACAAAATATAAATTCAATTATAAATTCTCATTTGAAATATAAAGTGTCTTCCTTCATCATGGTAATTTATTTTGAATTTTTATGAAATAAATAATTACCTTAATAGATTATACATTAATGATGTGGAAATTATTTTTTAGTGAAAAATCAATAATATAGTTTTTATTAAAATAATAATTCCCATTAAAAGGACCTGAAACTTAATCAAACCTTATTGGTCGATTATATCTATACCCTAATCATCCAAGGGTAGACTTTTGGACCATTTAGAAACTTTTAAAATATATTATGACATTTATATTATTTTATTCTAAATGATGTCAAAGTTGTCACCTTCATAATTTAATAAACATATAATTCTAAAGGATTGGTGTTTTAGAAGATAAATTTGACTAATTTTTTTTTGAAATCTATTAAATTTATCTTCATCATAGTATTTTATTTTTAATTTTTATGCAAAAAATAAGTATATTAAATAATTATACAAAAATGTTGTAGTAAATATTTTATTATGAAAAATATCAATTAAATGGTCTTAAAAAGTATTTAAATAAATAATGTATAAAATAATTAATGTTATCCACGAATTTTATAGAATAATATAACATGTTAGGAATCTATTGAATATTTTGGTTCAAATATATCATCTAATTTGATTACATTTAAATTCAAATAAATGAATAGTGTCAAAATTGAAACTATTTATATTTTAAGAAAATAACTTATTATTAAATTGATTAAAAATCACAATAATATTTTAAAAAATAAAAAATTTAATTTATATTGTCTAAAATGTCATTAAATATCCAATTATGGACTGTTCAAAACACATAAGTATGTATTTATAACCATTTTTAATTTATAATATTATTACCACAAACAGAATTAAACAGATTAAATAAGGATAAATCAAAATGATAAGGTTTAAAAAAAATAAAAACAAGTCTAAATTTTATTTTTTATGATATTACAACCCTATCTTACCTCATATACGAATTTGAGTCATTTAGGATGTTCTTATGTGGGGTTTTAGTTTATTATAAATTAATATTTTGTGGGTTTCTAAAAGTACCCCTCTCATCTCTTATAAAAGGGAACCTTATCCCTTCTCTCTTCACTCCATTTTAATCCTTCATGCTCAGACAACCCCTGTAAATTACACTTCTAAGCCTCTATAGATATATTATAGAGGTTTTGGTCTCTAAAAAGGTCAACTCTAGTGCCCTCAGAAAAAGTTTAAAAGAGGCACGTCAAAGAAGAGGTAATCTCTTCTACCGATTGTTTCAAGTTTCATTCTTCTTATACATCCTATTATTTATTTGTTTCATTATAAAGTAAAAACATCAATATCTCTAATATAATGATATGTAATTATAAATAAGAAAAAAACCCTATTTCACCTTATATACATTCTACTAAAAACGAAATCACTGCACGTGCGTATGTATGACTTACCGTCTCCACGTCATAGTGTAATCTGTTTTTCCACCACAACCATACTTGGATGGATATAATGGTGTAAATAATAACTATATATAATTTTTATAAAATAATAAGGATTGTGAGATATTATATCATCCACACTAGTTCCATTCAATAATTATGGGAAGAATATCATCGCTCGTGTGTACATACATATTATCGTCTCCATGACACAATGACATTCATTCTCCATGTTAACCATTAAAGAATGATTATAAAGTATATATAATAATTAATCATGAAATATATGACATAATAAATATACTGGATTTATATATATGTTATTGACTTACTTCCATTTAATTTAATAAGGAAACGAAATCATCGTTCGTGCGTACGTACGACCTACCGTCTCCATGAACGATGTATTTAATTCCATTTATTAATCCATTATATATATATATATATATATATTATGAATATATTCTGGAAGTAAGTAATCATGATCTATGTAATCATATAAATAATTAAAAGTCAAAACACATATGACAAATGAAACAATTTTTCCCAAAACACTGCTTTAACATGGAATTGACAAATGAATGGGTAATATAAAGTTGTATGTGAAACATATATGATATCATAAATATTATTATGGTTCTGTTATAGGTTATTAATATGTTTAAACAAACTATACAATAGTCTTGGACACATATGGAAGAAATTTGATATAAGGTATGGTATAATTATTCAAATCTCATTCTTATCTGATATTTTTTATTCGTATGTATTAGTTATGGTTTTGTTTTTCATCCATGTCCAAGTTATCTAAAAAAATTCATAAAATTTTTATTCTTCTCCCATGTATTTTTAATGTAAATTGTACCCTTTTTTGAATTTTAACACATGGAATGGATGGATATTTTCGTTTGTTTACCATACGAGGAACTTTTTGACTTTTCCGGCAAAAGTATGTGAAGAAAGTTTTTTATAATTATAGGGAATGAACGGATTTTTATGGTTACATAACACCTTATTTTCATGAAGCTTACTCTACAATATTTCATTATTATTTAAAAAAAATCATTTTTTTTAAATTTCATGGAATTTTGGGGAAAAAAATATTTTTATGAAGGAAATATATTTTCATCAAGAATTAATTTCACGTGTTTTATCAAAACAATTTTCTATATAAGATGAAATTATTTTGTATTTTTATGTTCCAAGTATAATTTCTATATTATTTATATGGTTTTATTTTTCTTATGATTAAATTATATCCATTTGTTTTCTTTGGATTATATTATTATGGGATGATGTTTTTGAAACCCATTTTATTCTTTGGGTTATGATGAATGATTTATGTTTATTTAGTGGCACATGTAAGAATGATTTCATTATGAGATAGGTGGGACCTATATATACCTCCAATGCATTGGGTAAATATTTTTATCTCATGAGATAGACATGGTTGGAACAAAAAGTGAATTCGGTTCAGTAATACAGGGATGGAATAGCAGGTAAACCTGGTTCAGTTATAGACTTTGTCCTCTTTGATGGTCTTGGCAGCCATGCCTTAGCTACTATAGAAATCATATCATGTCCTTAATGGTTTTCCATAATTACATGTTTTATTACCATGCTATTTTATCATGATTAATGGTACTTTATGATCCATGCCTTATGTACTACCATGTTCTATGTCATTGCTCAAGATTTTGATGTTTAAATTTTATGTTTATGTTTTTTAGTCCAAATTTTTATGGATTGTATTATGTTCTCCATGTATACCCTTACTAAGCGTTTTAGCTCATCTTTTATATGTTTTATTTTCCCCTGTATTTAAAGAAAATATTTAGTTAAGAAAAAAAATGGGAAGATCATTATGGGAGCTGTTAAAGATCGTTCACCATGATTAGAAGATTATGTTTCGAGTTTCCAAATACACTAAACTATTACGGTCCATTGATGTCTATTTTTTATGAATTAAGTATTATGAAAAAGTAATGTAATGTCCATGTATGTCAAGCTTTGTGTCTCTACATTATTCCTCATCATAGGACATATTAAGGCCGCCTAAACTCGATACATCCCAAATCAATCACAAGGTGTCTTTTTCTAGAGTCATGTCTTCATGTTTTTCCTCTGAATCCCTTGTTTAACACATGGTATGATGCAATTTTAATATATAAAAGAGACAGATCATACTAATCAGAAGACTTATGAAGGTTTTTTGGTTTCAAGATCAATATGAGGGAGCACCAATAAGGTTTACTAGATGAGTGGATCCAAGAACCCAATGAGGATGAAGCCATTAATTGAGTGTCTCATGAAGGGAATTTTTTACACCATGAATGATTATCAAGACATCTCTAATAGAAAATCAGGGATGTTGACTCAAATGTAAGGAAGACACAATTTATAATAATTTAATGGCATTGAACCTCATGGATCATTCCTACGTACCATGGGTAAATGACAGGGATCAAAACCCTGGTATTTTGAATGTGAATGGATTGGGGGTTATGTATGGATAGTTTCCCATCACAAGAGGATCTGTCTTGGTTGATGGTGTGTGAATTATGTGGGGAATACACATAGTTAGTTTACCAGGTAATACAAATAGTATCAATTAGACGAATGGGTCTTATGAAGTGATATGACCCATGTTATACTAAGAACGATGAAGGGAAGAATGGGGCTTATACACTGAGATGACCCTTGGTGGGTATATTGGACATGTTTTTGGCGATAATAAGTTAATATTCCATTGTGGACCAGATGGATTTGTGACATCTAGATGGGAAATGATCCTCTTTACATATAATGGATCAAGGGAATGACCAGGATGTAAATGGAATATGGGATTGCAACTCTTAGAGGTATCATGTGTGCCCTATTTTGAAAGAAGGGATCAAATTACATGCAGATCATGATGGAGGCATAGAATTGGGGCGTACACAAGGACATTGGCCCAAATATGTTCTAGGTGATTATGAATGGTTAGTGGCCCTTCATACGAGGATTAATTTTGGTCGGAGGGGTGAAGATATATTTATGGATTAGGCATGGTTAGAAGCCCCGAAGAATGGATCAAGACACCGTAAGGGGTGGATATAGGTGTTTTTTTCATAAAGGTATGGTGTCACAGTAAGAGGGTACTTCCCTTGGATGGTGCACTAGAGTTTACCACTGGATGGGATTGAAAAAAAATGTGACTACCTATATACTCTAAAGGGATAAAAATATGCATAGTTTAGAGCATCTAGTTTAATAACATCTTGGATGTGATCCCGCCACGAGATAGATAGAACAAATGGAATGTGGGGAGTGATGGGTTTTTACATCCAAGTTGCATCCTACATACCCATTTTAGAATACAATGATAAAATTCCACATAGTTTGGTGAGTGGTGGTCATTTAATTGGGGAGAACACATGGCATGTGACCTCAAAACATGTTCCAGATAACACATTGTTATCAGAAAATAGAGGATGTCATGGTCACTATTAGTCTAAGCCAGTGTGATTTATGCTCAGTGTGATAATCAATAGGTATAAGTAAATATTATTTTCAGGTCATGAAAACTACATTCAAAAGAGATGTGTTGGGTTACACATGGCTCGTAGCCTAGGGACACTGAGATTTGGAAAATGTGAAGAAAGAGTTCTACATCATGCAATCTAGGTAGGGGCTTACACTAAAAAGGTTTCCCTTCACCATGGGAAGATAATATTTGGCACACGATGATATCATAATATGTGAGGTAGGTGATAGTACAATAGAGATGAGTGGGCTTGGAAAATACCTGAGGTAGGTTACCACATATGCATTTCATGGGGAGAGGTTACAATTTGACATTATGTTCTGTGTACAGAACTACTTTTATGTTTAATGTCCTACAACTCAGATGATGAAGAATATATCCTCACTTCTTGGACATACTTAACTTTATCCTTTTATCACTTGTCGATGTTATATAACCATCATTTTTGGATGATAAAAGGGTAGAGGAATGGTTAATTGGTCTTGTTTTTGGATGTATCCTAGGTGCCTCTACGAAGAAATAATAGTGAATGGTGCTTACAAATTAATGGTTATTAGGTGTATCTATTGAGAGATAATGGTGAATGGGGATTAGACATGGTATAATCCAACAGTTTATTCCTCATTTATGGACATGAGGGTATCTCATGTGCATTTCAAATGAGAGGAATTAAATTTAACTTCATTTGATTTGATGATGAGCATGGGGGTTACAGAAGGAGGTTTCCCATTCTTGTTGCATCATAATGGGTCATGAGGGGATCCCAACTCATAGGTGGGTTGAGGAAAATTATTGAATCTTATATTGGAGATGGTCACCAATTATTTTTTCGTAGATTCCATACCAAGACAATGGCCTAAGTAATCTTTTTCTTATAACATAATGCATCCCTTATTTTGAAAAAGAGGCATCCTATTTTTGACATATTGGGTACACTATCGTTTACAGTCGTAGGGCGAGAAATATTTGGAATAAGACGTCTATAAATGGATGATGTGGGATGTAATAAATGAAGACCTACATGTATCATTCTGGAATAATAGTAAGGTAAATAGAATTTGTGGAGAATAATATAAAATGCATTGACTTAAGATGCACGTGAAATCGATGACCAGAAGTTCCACTCATGAAATGGGAATGGGAAAAAAAGAATAGATCAACTCATGGTGCTTGAATGAGTTTTGAGGAATATCTAATATCATGGTATTATAGGGATAGAAGTTTGTTGAAAAAGGTAAAAAGTCATTGGCCCAACCCAAACATCCAGTACTATAGCCTAGAAGTGATCCCGAATGGCGGTGCAAGGGTGAAACCTTAGCTATAAGACTATTGTGTGCAAATGTAGGAGCTTCATGACAGATAGGGCTTTGATATGGTGGATGATTATTAGTGAATAGGGTATCACAATGTATTGGGATTCTTGGAGCTCAATTTCTCATGGAGCTTGGGGCTTTGTAGAGCTTAGATTCTTGTAAAGGTGCCCCAATTTATAGTGGAGTTATTCCTAAAAGATTAAGGCTTTATGAATCCTCTAGTACCATAGAGGTCCTTCTACTGTTGTGAATGGATTAGGACTTCATGAAGTACATCCACCTTGGGTGGAGGCTCTCAAGACCACACATGATTTTACTACATGAATCCTAGGGGCTCTACAGAATAGGCTCTCACCAAGCACATGAGATCAATAAATTGAGAGCATGAGGGTGAAACTAGGTGGCATCTCCTTCTGAAATGAAGACATGAGAAGGGTTATTTATAGGAAAAGGGACCCCTTGAATGCTAGGAAGTGCACCAAAAATAAAATAGGATCTTTATAAAGGAGAAGATTATCATTAGTCTCATGAAACTATCTGTCAATATCCATCACTATGGTCACAGAGCACATTGATCATGTTATTTCATCCATAAAATTTAATAGTGCGCTTAGAGGGAGATCTGTGAACCATATCTCTATTAATTTTCTCTTTGGACCATTTTTCTAGCCAATCATTTAATGGCCATAACAAATACTTAGTAACTCTATTCATCCTCTGCGACCAATCAAATAGAATCATGTAGAATAGGTTAAAATCATGGATCATGCATATATGTATTTGGTGTATCCTTTAGATGAGTTTAATGGTGGAAAAATCTATATTAAAATTTGATATGATCACAAGGTCCACCCATCCATGTGGCCATTTTTTTACATTCAATTTACACGTTTTTAATGTCAATGTATAACATGAACTTTCAAAATAATATTATTTAGGTTTGATTAATAGATTATGGGAGATTAATATACATTTAGATTGATGATTATATATATTAAAAAAATAAATTTTTTTCATTTGAAATGGTTTTGAAAGATAAATTATTAATTATATTATTGAAAGTTGTTTTTGAATTAGATAATTGTGTGCATTCTACTGTTGATTATATTTTTATAAAGAAAATCTTATTCTTTTTAGATTGTAAAAAAAATTATGATGAGGATTCTATTTTTGAAATATTTAATGATTCCCATTTTTAAATAAATTTTTATTATATTAGTTTTTGGTGATTTAGAGATGTTTTAGTAGAGGGTGTTTGAATAATAAAACGTTTTTATCATTTGGATGTAGATTTTAGTTTTGTGGTTTTCAAATATTTAAATGAAGAAATTATAAGATGATTATTTTTTGTAACCCGTTTCTAAAGAGTATTTTTTTGGAGTTCTAGAGTCAAAATTTAGAATTTGGAATTTCTTTTTCGGATGTAAGATAGATTATTTCATGGATTTATGATTGATAAGGTCATATGATTTCCTCATTACATCATGAATGTTTCCATGTAAGTTAATTATAATCAATGAGAACTGATGATCATATATTTGTTGATTATCTAAAATTTAGTTTCACAAGTAATTCTACTATTATTGAATATCCATTGTCCCATTCACGGTTTTTTCATGGAGGGGTGAGTTTCTTTCATATCTAATTGTGAAATTGTTTAAATGATGGATCGATTGGATATTTGCATTGGGATATGGTTATTAAGGATTGACCTTGGGACTTGGAGAATTGGGAGAGATTTTACTGTGTTATTTTTGTTGTAATCATGGATGTGAACATATTGAAGTAATGAAATGACTTCTATCTATTTGATTTAATAACATCACTATAACTTTTGTGTTTAGTATGAGGTATTATATTATTATTTCTATATTTGTAATGAATTATTCAATCCCATGTTTTTTATGAATAACTCTTTAAGGTTATGTTGGCATACCTTTTGTTTCTTATTTTTGTGTTTGGAAATAGTATTATCAGAATTTATGGAAACTTATTTTGGTTTTTATCTCCTTGGTGAATCATTAGATTATATTTTTGTGTTATCTCTTACTATTTTACTTACATATCAATTATTGGACCCTTATGTTTGGTTTTTCCTTATTTTTCATGTGGGAGAATAAATTGATTCCTTGATGATATTATTAGAGATTATTTAAGAGGGAGTTTTTGTTGATCAATTCGGTTTATTTTTTGGGTTTTGGATTATATAAATATTTCTTGAATTATTTTATCTTGTATGGTCTACCGTAACAATTTGTTCAATAATTTTGGGGACACTAATTATATGTATCTATTCCTTTATTTCAATATTAATAGTTATGGGTGAATTATTCTTTGAGAATTTAGTGTTCTGTGGATATTTTGGAGTAACATTTAATGTATTGGGTGAAATTTTGTTTCAATTTTCTTAAAATTCAATTATTATATTGAATATTTTTACTAAGTTTTTCCTTAGAATGTATCCTCAAATTATGTGGATTTATAGGTGTGTAATGTCTTATTATTGGTATAATTTTAATCCTGAAAATTTCAGCGATTAATTACTTATCTTGTAATATTATTGTTGTGATTTTGTGAGAACTCATATTAAAATTATTTTTTTATTGAAGTTATATCACATGAGTTTGGTTTTGACATAGTAAATAAACACCATATGTTAACCATGAAAATTTTTCTACAACATAATAGTGGTATTTTTCATTATCAGATCATTATTATCAACACATCATGTTCCAACCATGTGAGTGTCATAGCGTATCTGGTGATGGGAACACAGATATTTCATGGGTGGATCATATGGATATATAAGTCCATTGAGTATAATACATATGTTTTTATCCATATAAGTATTATGGGGATTATAATTTTAATGTGTCCCACAAAAATTACACAAGGAATATAAAAAATGTGAAGAATGATTTTTGGGATTACACTCTATTTGAGGCCTTCATATACATGTATAGCACGTTGAGTGGGAAATATAGTTTCATTGGATTTTGGGTGTAATATGAGTCATGATATGTAATTCACACGATTAGTATCATGATATAGAGGAGGATTCAACCATATAATTACAATAGAAACCATCTTTATCAAAGAAATAGATGATTAAAAACACGGTGGTATGGATTCTAATGATGTATGTGGGGGTCATCCACATTATTGATAGAATACATATGAGTTCAGTTCGAAGACATAAGAGAGTGATTATAACATGTGTGGGTCCTAGTAAAAATTAACTAATACCGTTATGTGGGATATAAGTGGCACCCAATTATATATACTAGATAATGGGTTCACATTATTATAAAACTGGATTAGATATTAGCCAAATAAGGACCCTGAATGGTTGGATCCCAATTTGGGTATCCTCTAAAAAATGTCACCATAATATGTGGTAATAGAAAATTTTCACCCTCGTATAGATAATAGGGCGATGTTTCACCCTTGTATGAAGGGTTGTGTGATGTTTTTCTCAAGTATAAACCACACCAAGTGACATTGGAATGTGGCACCCTATTATTGTACTTATAGAGTATATTGGTTGTGTAGAACCACAATTTCTACTTATATAACACCTTGGGTGCATAGAGAACTAATCATGTAACTATGGGATGGGTCATTCAACCTTTTTCAAACATATAATTTATGAAGTGATATTTCCTAGATGTTTTAATGTTGAAAAAATAGTTATCATGGAAATACAATTATGATTTTTTATAATACGTAAGTTATGATATAGGAATAATGATAATGAGATGATAAATGACTTGATGTATACAATGGGTGCCTTCATTTATATCACAATCTCCACTTCATTCTCTATAATATCAACAAAAATAAGATGAATTATGTAATTTATATGTATGCATACATACTAGTTCATATGTTTATATGAGTAACTATATCTCCCAAGGGCTTGACATAATGGTTCCTCTGAAAAAAGTTTGGTTAGAGAAGGCATCTGTGTATGTGATTCATGTATTAGTGTTTCGGGGTAGACGCTTGAGCATGGAATAATTATTATCATGTATAAGACATTTAGTTATTAGAATATGGATAATGTCAAGGACTATAATGGGTCAATGAAGCCCACTTTTTGTTTAGGTTATATTTCCCACGGTTTTTCTCTCACCTTACTAATGTATATATTCTAATAAAGTAGAAGGTAAAAACATTTTTTTGACATATGTAACATCCATTTGATGTTTTATCAAGTAAAAACATAATGTCTTTGTGGTCTTTGCTATCATTTGAGATCGGGAGGATAATTATAATGGTTATGTCTGGGATTTGTTAGACCCTCACCAATAATAATTCATTTCTACAGGATGAAGGGAAGTTACACATTGTGTAACTATGTGACACACCAAGTAATGGTTGTAGGATGTTAGTCGTGAATGATGAATTCATGCGGTGAATGGTTACATATCATGACTATGACTTACACAACATGATTAATTAAAGGGTTAGTTTTTTTATCCAAGTAGATGGGTCTTTTTAATTATTTGGAACATGGGTGTTAGACGTCATGTAACTAGGATACACTCTGTTAAATGGACCGTGTACAATTTTTATGAATAAAATCCATTTTTTGTTTTGTTTCCTTCATTGGTTCCTCATGGATCTCTACCTAAGGCAGCTCTAGGCTGTTTTTGAGAGACTCAACCCCTTCTATGTTGATCTATTCAGCACTTGATATCTGTTTCAGTTAAGTTCTGTATCTCCGAGAGAGTATCCATTTCATTCATTAATAATCCTTGATCACAGGTTCTCCATTGGGTGGTGTCTAAGGATCTGTGGTTCTATGTTTCGTAATTCTATTTCATTTCTCCCATGATCCATTATGTGAGCACATTCTGAATAAATTTTCATCTATGGGTTATATCGTGGCAAGTGTTCATCTTTGGGGTATGTGGTTTTACTATCTTCTACTGAACCCATGTCTTCTAAATTGAATCAATCATGATATGGATTTAATTATCGGTCCTTTTTCCACATTGTTGGTGGATCCTATTATGTTCTTCTGTGAACCGAGTTCAGAGGTAGGTGGTACTGTCAATAGCCTATATTGTTAATCTTGATTGTTCTTTTTTTATAAATCTATTTATAAGTAGAATTATCAAGCTCATTTTGTGTTTTTTGAAAATAATTTTCAAATCGAAATAAATTTCCCATTATTATTGATAAATGAAAAAATGGGTTTTTTAAAGTATTGAAATGAAAATTATTATATGTTTTCAAAAAAAAATCTTTCAAGTGAACTAAATTGTGATAAAGACCACATTGGTAACATTGAGTTTATAAGTGGAAGGACTATTTGGGGATATCATCCAATATTTTTTGAATTCCATATAGGTTTGTCTGTGTTTTCATTAGATTCCTAGGCACATTCTTCTAGGGGAACGATATTGAAATTTTAGTGGGGGAGTTTACTAATGGGGTATTCCTTTGATTCGTAGGGATGATTATCATGGATTGGAATTATGAACATTATTATTGTGGTATGATTATTCTACAACATGGACCTATAATATTCCTTGGTGTAGTGAACATTCTGCATCTATATTGTATTACTTTTTTTCTAAGTTATCCTGCATATGATTGTTTATTCATGTCCAAAATGAAATGGGATTGTGCATTTAATTTGATATTCATGATTTAGTTTAGAACTATGAAATAATAGAAATGTTTACTGTTTCTAATATAAAACTAAATTACTCTATACCATTCCCATAATTTACCAAAAATGATCATATAAGAATTATTGTTAATAGGTTTGTTATGGAATACCTAGGCTGGATACTACTGATCCTATTATATAACACCATATTCCCCTCCTCGGTGGTGCGTAGACCTTTTTTTTATTACATTGTTGGTAAATGAAAGGATCCACAGTGAAGCGGTGACGTTCCTGTCATCTGGTTGGGTAGATGGTGGTGAGAGGGTGGGAGTTCATCTGTAAACTAGTTTGGAGTGGTTTTTTGTTTTTGTCCTTTGTAGTTGGGATTTTCCTTTGGGGTTTTTTCTAATCTCTCAGTTTTTTATTTTTGATATTTAATAATAGTTATGGAATATATATATTCATCATATTCTTCTTTTTTATAATATTTTACATATATATGCAATGTGGTTGTTCAGGTTGGGAGAAATTGTTCCCTAGGTTGTGTTTTTCTATGACTAGGTGCTTGTCGCTAGTAAGTGCGGATCAAGAAAGGCCTTTGGGTATGTGATGGATCGGTTCAAGACCTAGATTTGAGGGTATCCGGAGAAATTTTGCTAGAATTTTGTATCAAAGGGAGGTATTACCTCAAGATTCCTTGTCTTGGAACATCTCTATGATGGAAGATAGGTTTTTCTTACATGATATGTATATTGTTATATGTTCCCAGAAAACTATTGTTGAAATGTGAATCATGTTTCCATGGGATGTTAGGATGTGTGTCTCTATTATTGGATGTAGTTTAAAAAATTACACTTTTTTCTTATGGTTTCTGTAGTATGAAATGATATTTTTTTGTCGTCTAATCGTTCTTATGTTTCGGTGTGTCGTACTATGCCTCTGAGATGTCTTATACAAGTTCTTCATAAAGTTACAACTGATTCTCCTCAAGGGAACACACCAATAGATTTTTATTTCATCAATATTATAAAATGAATAGTCATTCACATGGAAAATGATGTACCAAAACTTCAGAATGATTTAGTTTATGTACAACCATGAGACAGAAGAGAGAGAGAGAGAGAGAGATTGCAAAAACTCATGCTCGAGAATCCACTATCCTTTAAAAGTATAAAAAACTCAAGAAGAAACATACTAGATGGATTGGATTTATCAAATCATTGAATTTTTTGAGACAATGAAAATATCACGGAAAAGTGCACAATGTTTAGGAATAAGGGGTCCGACAAACGATAGTGGAAATTTTATTCCTAGAAGACAGAAATGAAGACTTGGATTAGAAGGATTGTAAAACCAATTTATTTGTATGGTTTTTCCCAGAGTCATTAGTGAAAGAAAATTCAATAGATTTATTGTTTTTACAACATGAATGTCATTCAACGTCGACATACACCAAATGTTTTGCAGAGATTTTCCATTTCTTCCCGGATGTGGTGAAGAATGACTTGTTGAAGGAACAAGAGTACCTACGGGGATTGCAATAAAGTGACCCTACATTTTATTACATTAATATCAAATAATTATAAAGATAATAAACATAAAAGTATTGCATAAATAGGATCCAAAGGATTAGTGTATTTGGAAAACTAGGACCATACATAACATTTACAACATAAAAAATAAACACTTATTTAATCCATGTTTTTCTAGATTCTTATTGGCACTTGGTGCCTCCTTAGTACACGTAGCCACATGAGGATATACATCAGAAAGGTGTGAGGTAAAATCTTAATAAGAGGATAGATATTAACAATATAATAATGACTGAGCACAACCATAACCTAGAAAAAGGATCACGAACATGAGAGGAAGCATTAATAAAAGACTTGAAATGTGGGAATGCATATAAAAATAAAACATCATGACTTAGTGGTTAACCACCACACATAGTTGTGAACAATGATACCGTAATGTTCACAATTAACATCCCTCTATCTCATTATATTATCCACAATACCGAATTCATTGGAGAACTTAATAATTCTAGGCGCACCTATCACAATATAACATTCATATTATGCTATTTAATTCTAGATGCACCTGTCACACCATAACATTTACATTATCATGAATGCCATATAGAACATATGTCAATCATGAATGGAAAATAACCCATGGAATGAAATGGGTTTCACATAATATGTAACACATTATAAAAAATTTGGAAGCCATAATATAGAGGGAATAACATTCTTGACATAGAACAATCAACGATGGGTGCATAAGACACAATCCTTGAGAGCGTGTTTATTTGAATGAAGAGTTAATTTGGAAAACATTAAATTTTTCATGAACATAAGTATAGAACCTGTATATCTATGAAAATGTAAGATATTTAGGATCAAATGATTTTTATGGAGTAACCATACCATAATTGGATTAAAAAAGGGAAAAATAAAGCATGTGAGTTGGGTTCAGGAATTTCCCCTAACCTTGTATCTAAAGGAATTTATTACATTAATCTCATGCAAAAAAACATTAGATTCATTAATTAACAACTACAAAACCTTATATCCATTAGTAAATTTCATTAAGGTTTATTTATGTTCATTTATTGTCAGTTTTATGAGTTATAGAGTATAGATACATTATTCAAGAGCGTTTGTTTTTATAGTTTTATTGAACGGTTCAATTGTGTTCATGAATTTTAGTTCGTGTAGAACATACACAGACATGAATAACTAATATTTCATGTTAATAATGATATTAACGAAGATTAAATTATCTTATAATGAATTTAATAATATTCCACATGGATGAACCATTAGATAATAATTTATGATGATCGTTTGGGTTAATTTGTGCGGTTTTTTCGACCACAACGAACGAGTTTTTTATTCATTTATTAATATGTACATATGTTATTTTCAGAACCATTAATATAATGTAATTTATATAACATAATCTGGTTAAACCATAAATATGGTTTCATGACTAGATCAGAAGGTGTTAAAGGAAAATTAAAACATGTCATTCTTGAAGATGATAAATTGACACCTCACGAACAATGTTTTCCATTCTATAATAAAAAAATGATAAGGGGGATGAATGTTATATTATCCCATTAGTAAAACAATATTATATTATTTTATAGATATTAGAATTACCATACCATGTGGATGAGAATATGTGGTGATATATTAAGAAACAATAACTTGAAATTGAATAGAAATTAAAAGAAAAGAGAGAGAGTGTGTGGAATTACATCTTTAATCAACCTCTTGAGATATTACTAAAAAACCTAGGATTAATCGTTTAAGGAGACTTGAAGAACATGGACATGTTGGAGGGGCTAGAAAATATGTTTATGTATATTTTAGACAAGTATTTAAGCATTAGAGGTGTGAGGAACGGATGGTGTGATGGGTGTTATTTATAGTAGAGGGGAGAGGGGTTTGTCAATATAATAATCAATAATTAATTAATTCTCCATAAAATAAGTTATATTTTTGATTCCATTACCAATAATAGTAATAGTTTCATGTGATTTCTTGATTTGGGTGCTTATTTCACTAATGATGTTTGGAATAGATAATTTAAATGATAATATATTTATATGGTAAATTAATGTATTTTACTATTCACCAAAAAATCTATAATTTAATAAAAATACCATAAATTTACCAACATAATTTTTCAACATGTCGAATTCAAAAATGAATTAGATTTTTAAAAAAAATTCTGTGAATATTATTTTTTTAATTTGAAACCAAATTCATAATTTCCTTGATTTTTATTAAAACATTTATTTACTTATTAGAAAACATACGTTTCTCATACATTAACTAAATTTTTTTATATATACTATCATATATGAGGTTAAAATTCATAATTGTAAGTCACTATTAATAATGGTGACATTACTATTCATCAGGGTATGTTAATACTCATCAAAAATTATTATTTTTCTATTAGACTCCAAAAATAATTCTGGACGGAACCGTGTATGTCATATTTTCAAAATTTAATACACATATTTGGAAAAATTATGATTCTTGGTCACCTAGTATTTAGTATCCTTATATGTCATTTAGTTTTCAAATGTAGTTATACTTTATGGAATTATTATAATAATGGATTTCCCTTGATAAATCTTTTGGTGGATACATTTTTCCCCCTTAGGAATTTTTCCCATCAATTTTTTTACAAAAAATAAGTGAGGGAACTTCCCCTTCATCACCTCCTACCATTCCATATCTTCTTCTTAAAACATATGGTTCCCCTAAAACATGTTGACATGGTGGTTTGGCTTGTTGTGTAGAACCGTTTCTCCCCATTCCAGAAACTTTACTGACCACTCCTCATATTAGAGATCATCTTCCTATTGTACCACCTCTGAGTTCAGTACATGTTAGATTTCTGGTTTGTACTTTCTTAGGAGTGATATGTGAAACACATCATGAACATGATCAATATTTAGTGGAATTTCAAGTCATTATTCCACAACTCATATATGGAAAATGATCTCAAAGGTGTCAATATAGCTTAGCCTTAGCTTCCCATTCATTCTAAATCACATGACTCTAATCCATGGTGATATTCGAAGGAAGACATTATCTATAATGTATAACTACAAGTCCCTTTTGACAGTTTTCATCATATCCCTTTTACCAAAACTGAGCAGCATTGATATGTTTCTGGATGAAATGACCTTTCTCTGTCATCTCTTGCCCAAGATTAGGTCCATGTAGCTTTCAATCTCCAACATTATCCCAAGAGTTTAGAGTTCTACATCACTGTCCATATAGAGCTTCATATGGATCCATCTGAATACTCGAGTGGAAGATATTGTTGAATGAGAACTCATATAATGGGAGACGATAATCCCCATAACTTTTGAATTTTAGCGAGAAGTCTTGTAGAATATCTTCAAGTTTCTAAATATTTCATTCAGATTGGAAATTATTTTGGGAGTTATATGCAGTGTGGAAATTTAATTTAGTACTCAAATAATGATAAATAATCCTCTATAATTTAAATGTGAACCATGGATCACTATCAGATACAATTAATAATGGAACACCATGCATTCTCACCACATCATTCACACATATCATTTCAAGTTTTTCAAGCTATAGATCTTCCCAAATAGCGATAAAATGAGAAGTCATGGTGAGCCATTCAACCACCACCCATATCAAATTATTTACATTCGGCATCTTTGGGTGAAAAGAAACAAAGTCTATAGTGATATTATCCCATTTCCACACGGGTATAGTCAATGGCTGCATCATCCCTTTGGACTTTTGTTGCACTTATTTATCTTGCTATCATACCAGGCACCATGAGATATATTAAATAATATCCTTCTTCATGTTTTCCCACTAGAAGAGTTCTCATAGATCTCTGTACATCTTGGTTCGACCAATATGGATAGAGAATGTTGAGTTATGTGCATTATCGAATTGCTCCATCTTTATCCTTGGTGATGAAGGCACACAATTCCACATTCCCAATCAAATCACACCATCATCGTCAAAATAGAACACTTTCATCATCAATTCCATTATTACATTCTCCTTCTTTTGTAACTCCAAGTTATCTCTATGTGCCTCCATAATAATCTCTTGGATTTATGGGTTCACATTCATTTGGGAATGGTCGTATTTATCCCCTACCCTTATGATTGAAAAATTCATCCATTTTATATCCAAGAAGATAGTATATTTCTCAAGCTATAACATGGATTTAGTAGAATTTTCTTTTCTACTTTGATCATTAACTGCCATGTTCACATTGTCGGGATGATAGTGAAATGAGAAATAGTAGTCCATGATTAGCTCTAATAGTCTCCTTGGACACATTTTGAGCTCTTTTTCTGTGAATATATACTTTATCCTCTTGTGGTTGGTGTATATGTCAAACTTCTAACCATAAAGATAGTGCCTCCATATTTAAAAGGAAAAAATCACGGTAGTCAGCTCAAGATCATGCCCTGGGTAGTTATTCTCTTGGATATTCAACAGTCATGAGGCGTAGGCTATCCCAAAATTATTTTATAGTAGACCAAAACCAAATCCTTTCATTGAAGCAACTCTATATATCACAAAACATTATCCAATTTTTGGGAATGAGAGTACAGGTGTAGTGATCAACCTCATCTTTTCCTCCTTGAATGTTTCCCCACATTCTTCTATCCACACATTCGTTACCATTTTCCTTGTTAACCTGGTTATTGGTCATGAAAATCATGAGAAAAGTCTCACTAAATGTTATTAGTACACAACTAATATATGAAATATGTAGCTTTTTTGTGACATTAGAGGGTGTGGTCCATTACTAAATTTCGTTTATATTTTAAGGGTCGATAGAAATTCCCTTACTTGAGATCAAATAACCCATGAACATGACTTGCTTCATCCAAAAGTCACAATTTCTGAACATGGTACACAACATCTCCAATCTCAATGTCACTAACACAAGTAGTAGATGTTATTCATTTTCCTCCTTTTTCATGGAGAAGATGAGAATATCATTGATAAAAACTACCACATATTTTTCTATGTAATGTCTAAAGACTCTATTCATCAAATCTATGATGATTTCAAGGGCATTTGTTTGTCTGAACGGAATCACCAGAAACTCATAGTACCCATACCTTGTATGAAATACAGTCATTCGAATATCTTCATTCTTCACCATTAGCTAATGATATCGAGAACGATGTTCCACTTTTGATAAGTATTGAGCTCCATATAACTGATCAAACAAGTCATCTATCCTTGTAAGAGGATACATGTTCTTTATGATGATCTTGTTTATTTACCATCAATACATTGCTACATTGATCCGTCCTTATTCTTCACAAAATGCACTGGAACACCCCTAGGTGATGCACTATGGCATATGAACCCATTGTACAACTGATCTTATAGTTTTTTCTTTAAATCTTCCAGTTCGATAGGATCCATCCCAAATGGAAACATTCAGATTGGAGTATCTTCATGTATGAGTTATATTAAGAACTATTCCTCATGATCCAGGTGAAGTCTGGGTATCTCTTTGGTAAATACATCATTATATTCCCTCACAATGGGCATTTCAGTAATGTTGGAACTTTCTTTGGACAAAACCATTTGGGAGAGGTATGATTCATCATAGGGTATCAACACCCATATAATTTTAGGATTTTAAGAGAATATTTTTTATCACCCTTTATTTTTAGAGGATCATGGGATGATTAGGAATATGAAAATATATTTCCTTTTATTAGATGCTGATATGTTCTCGATATAATTAAATCATATTCATTCCCATTATTGCATCGAATTCCATCAAGGTAAGTATTATGTGATTTTCTAGAAGAATCCTCCCACATACGCCAATAAAAGAAGAGTCAAACACTTGGGTTTCAATGGTGTCACTACCTAGTTTTTTTACAGATATCGTTATATCATGGATTTCACGGGTTTGATTTTATAGTTATAGGAGACATGCCAGATATTATGAAATACATTGAACCTGAATCAAATAATACTTTTTGCATTATTGATTGAATAGAAAGTGTACCATTTATAAATCATTATATTGATCCACTTATGTGATATTGAAGGTATAGTCCTCCCATTGTTCCTTTTTATTTGGTGGCAGTTGAGGTTGATTACACTATAGGAGTCGAGGTTTAGTGCACCAGAATGTATAGTGCACATTCTACCAATAGTGGTAGCATTGAATCATGGATGTTTCCCTCCTTTATTTCAATAAAATGTCCTTCCTTATCATGTATTTTCGTCACTATTGAACATGGTTTCCTTTTTTCCAACACATGAATCATTTCCCCATCCCATTGAGTTAGTTTCGATGAAGCATATTACAACATTTTTGGCATGTGGGTCGTTGATTTTTATTCCCACCATTATCATTGTATACTTCATCCTAAAACTTTATATTTTCATTCTAATTAACATATCCATGGGACCATTCCCCATATTCTATATCCACATTGAGAGCACATCGAATAACATATTCAAAACACCCAATTTATTCAATTGAAATAGCCCTCCGAAGGGGTGGTTTAAATCCACCATAGAATCTATCAATTTTTCGTTAATTGTTGATAACAAAACCCAAATCATAAAATGAAATCCTTTTGAATCTCACTTAATAGGTTGAGAGAGATTCTCCTACATTTTTATTGAGCTACATGAACTCTCTCTCCATTTTTGTATGATGAGTTCATGGGAAATACTTATTATAAAATATAATCATAATGTATTCCCATTCAATCTCTTCAATTTCATCGCTTGGATTGGGTTTCTTAATCAAGGACCACCATTGATCGGCCTCTCTCTAGATGATAAATAGATTATGTCAACATCTCCATCCTAGAAGAGTTAATCACATAAAATATTTTCTTCATGTAGTTTACCCACGGGTCCACAACTAGTGGATCAAAGGATCCAATATATGTCGGTGGTCGTTATTACATAATATTGTCAATATCCAGCTGTTCCCTCTTATGGGAAGGAGGAAATTAACCATTATTCAAGTTATTATTCATATCCTGAGATATCTCGGTAAGCATCCCCATGATGTTTTTCACTCGACATATCACATCCTTGGGGATGTCGTTCGAGCAATTGCTACATGGGCCCTTGCACGGGTTGTTGGCCTGGTTTTTCCTTGTACCCACCATTTTCAAAAAACGAAAATAGCAGAACAATACAGAAGTCCACATGAAATGATTAACATATTCATTTGTTAAATTTAAACTAAAAGAATATATAATGGGATCCCAAGGTTTAGAAAATAATATTGTGCACTTATTTACTTAATATCATTCTATAGGTTTTCTCTAGGGTTCACTAATACTAATTCCCAAATTAACTAAACCTTTCCACTAATACCAACTATAGAGACCCTTCCTTTTATTACATTACAATTAAATCATTGTAATAATAACCAACATTATTGTATTACACAATGATGATCCAAAGGATTACTGTCTTGTTAAAATGAGGACCATACATAACATTTATAACATAGAACATAGACATTTGATTAATAAATTTTTATATACCTTCTTATTGGATCTTATCCACTCCTTAGTATAAGTAGTCACATGAGGATATACTTCAAAATATGGTGAGCTAAAATCCTAGTAAGAGTATTGATGTGAAAAAATTAACAATGGGGGAACACCATCATTACATAGGAAAAGGATCATTAACAAGAGCAGTTGCATTAATAAAATACATTAAATGAGGCAATGCATAAAAAAAACGAAAAATCAGGTATTAGTGGTTAACCACCACACATAGTTGTGTACAATACTAGCATTATGTTCATGAATTATTTCCATTTAACTCAGGATATTCATCACTTTATCCAATGAATTGGGGAACTATATAATTCTAGGATCACCTACCATATCATAACATTCTAATTGGGATATATAATTTCAGGAACACATTTCACACAATAAAATTTACATTGTCATGCATGCCAAATAGAACATATGTAAAATTTGAACGTAATATAACCCATGGAAATAAATGGGTTTAAAATCATAACGAATACATTCATAATCATTTGGTTTCAAAAATATAGAGGGGATGAAATTTTTGACTGAGAACAATCAACAATGAGTATTGAAGAAACAATATTTGAGAGTGTGTTTTCATTGAAAGAAGGGTTCTTTTGGAAATAATTGTGGTTTTCATGAACATAAGTATAAAACATGTATATACCAGAAAATTTAAGACATATATGAAAACATGACTTTAAGGAGTAACCATACCAAAAATGGATTGAAAGATAGAAAACACAGTGTATGATAATGAGTTCGAGAATTTCCCATTATATTGAATCCAAATACATTTATCACATTAATGTCATCTATACCCACATTTCAATCAATAATTAAAAAATACAGAACCTTTATAAATTAATAAGAATCAATAAGGTTTTATTAAGTTCATTAATGGACCTTTGAATGTGTTAGAGTTTTTAAATCCATTGTTCAGAAATGTTCGTTATTATAGTTCTCTTGAACAGTTCACTTGTATTCATCAATTATTGTTCATGTAGAACATGTATAAACATCCAGAACTGATATTTCGTATTATTAATGATATTATATGAGTTTTATATTATTATAATGATTTATATTATATGTCATGTGGACGAATCATTAGTTAAGAATTTAATGATGGTCATTTCGGTTAATCTGTGCTGGCTTTCTAACACAACAAACCAGTTTTGTTTAAACATTTATTAATATGTACATAAGTTAGTTATAGAACATTAAATAGGATATAATAAAAATAACGTAGTATAGTTCAACCATAAAAATGGTTTCATGACCATATCTGAAGGAATTAAAGGAAAACTAAAAAATGACATTCTTCAAGTTGATAAACTAACACCTCATAAACAATGTTTTCCACTATTAAATAAATAATGGAGGATAATGGGGTTGGATGATATATTATGAAATTATTAAAATAAAATTCTATTATATGTATGATATTGGAGTTACCATACAATGTGGTTTTGGATAGGTTGGGAGAGACTAAGATAAGAATGTGAAAATGAATGGAAATTAATGGAAAAGAGAGAGAGACGAATTAACCCTCGAATAATACTCTTGAGATCCTCCCTAAGGAGCCTAGTCATGGACTTATGTTGAGTTCATAAGCTCTTAGACGTGGGCGCGGGTCTAGAGAAGATGTTTCCACAGATTTTAGTCAAGGCTCTAAACATGAAAGGTGGGAGGAAATGAAGGCGTGAAGTGTGGTATATCTATTGGAGTGGAGAGGGGTTTTCTAAATAATATAATCATTAATTAATTATTTCTCTAGAAAACAAGTAATAGTGATTATTCCAAGACTTGGAATAGTAATAAGTTCATGTGAGTTCTTAATTTTTGTTCATACAACACTTATGACGTCTGGAATAATGGATTTAATTTATAATGTATATTTATGGTAAATTAATGCATTTTAATATTCTCCAAAAAGGCATGTATTTCTGAAAAATCACAAAAATTTACCCTTTCCATTTATCAAGTTATAGAATCAAAAAATGAAGTTCAATTTTTTAAATTTTAATTTCAAACTATTATAAATTTAAATTTTAATGAAAATTCTAATTTATTGGAAAAATAATTTTTTAAAACATTTATTTACTTATTCCAAAACCTAGGTATATAATAATTTCAATTAAATATTATATATACACTATCATAGGTGATTAAACTATCCATAATGGTATCTCACTATTCATATGGGTGATAGTACTATTTATAAGGGTATGTTAATATTTACCAAAAATTATGTTTGTTCTGTTAGATTCTAAAAATCATTGTGGACGCAACCGTGTATGTCATATTTTTGAAATTCAAAACATAAAAGTGAAAAAATTATGATTAATCTCCAAATATTATTTAGTGTCAATATATTTCATTTGGTTTCCTAATGTGATTATACATTAAGGAATGGTTATAATAATGTATTTACATTGATAAAACAATGTGTCGTTACATGTAACTGGCTATCAGAACACAGGGGGTTATGATAAAGCATTATACCTATTCATAGATGGTATAAATATCATTGATGGTGGAAATAAATATGGAATGAATGGTGGGATTTACACTTCTTCTCTTCCATCGGGTGGATACTTCAATTGTGCACATGGGAAGAAGATGAAGTTGCAAGATCATCACAAGAGTAGTGGAGGTGGGTCTCTACAGTGAGCCTCAAATGCATTATCTATTCCAATGGGAATAGTCCTTTGACAAACTATAAGTGTGTTAAATGATGGCACAGAAGAATTTATTATCATATTTTTGTGAATATGTAAAATATTTTTGGATGTGTTGTTCACATTGAGTGTTTTTGTCAGGCTCAAAATACACCTCGTTATGGTCAGGTTTCATCGGCTCTATGGGCCACAACAATGTAGTCAGAAGCTTCAAAGACTACATGGCTCTCGCCACATGAATAAAGAGTAATGAATTTTTATGCTTTTGATGAGTGTGTTGATAAAGATGATGATGGTCCGACAATAGTGAGAGGTACTATACTTAATTAATCTTCTTTAGGAATTTTATTTTTTCATACTCTTTCCTCTTTCTGTTTAATATCTACTTGATTTGTTGGTATTATTAAACATCCAAGGAATCTCATGTCCATTGAAATATACATAGAAAAACCTCTTTGAAAGAAGAAATATAATGGGTTCTTGTGTCATTCTTATATGTTTACAATAGATGATGTGGGTTTTATGTGGGAGTATCTCATTACTATTCTAGATTTGTTTGACATCATCATTGGTATAGATTGTCTTTTCTCTCATGAATATGGGGATGATTGTTATCATTGGTATGTTTTTTCAAACTACAATGGAGATCTTTCATGTGGTTTAGGGGGACTGGGCCCTGAGTTCCAGTCATAGAGGTCCTTCCCACTGATATCTCATAAGTTTGTTAGTTTCTATTTTTTTAGCTCGATGATGCAAATTTTATTGTTGATCCCCCTATTTTTGTTTGATCCTTCCTAAATGATTTCCCAGATGGATTCGCTAGTATTCTAAAATAGATAGTGGAATGGTTTACAATTAATCTAGTTCCAGGTATGTACCCAATATCAATACCTTCTTAATAAAAGGAACCATTACAGCTGAAAGAGCTCAAAATTTATTGGGATGAACTATAAAAAAAATTATTTGTTCACAGTTTCATTTCTTCCGGGGAATCCCTTGTTCTCATTAACAAGATAGAATATGGTTTACTTCATTTTTATGTAGACTATCAAAAGATAAATAGCGTAATTGGTTTTATCAAATATACTTTTCCATGTGTGGATGATATGTTGGATGAGTTAAATGGGAAAAGGTGGTTTTCAAATATCAATATTCAGTCGGGTTATCATCAACTCATTGTTATACAGTTTAATATACAGAAGACATCCATCAATAGAATGTATAGTCATTGTGAATATCTTGTGATGAATTTTAGTATAACTAACGATCCTATAATTTTTATTTATTTGATGAATCAGATAGTCGATCAATATCTTAGCACTTTTTTTGGTAGTTATCATGGATGATATTATGGTTTATTCTAAATCTGTGAGTGATAAAGTGCACTATAAAATATTTTTTCTAATAATTTTTAGGAGGAGACACTTTTATGGAAATTATTCAAAAATTATTTTCTGGATTCAAGAGGGGATTTTCTTTGGGAACATAATTCAAGACCCTAGATTTTCAGATGATCTAGTGAAGTTAAAGGATGTTTTTTCATGGAACTAAACATAGAATTTGTTTAATATATGAAGCATCATGGGTCTTGTTGGACACTACTGATGTTTTATCAAATAATTCTCTATGCTTGTGTCACACATGAAAAATATTCCATGGAATGTGGTTAAATTTACTTTGGATTAAAAGTGTCAATATTATTTTAATGAACTAAATAGTCTTCTGAAATCAGATCTTATTATGATCATACATGATCCTAGTAATGAATATTTGTTTTTTTCAATGCATGTGGTGCTAGTTTAGGATGTGTGCTTATATAGTATGACCATGTGGTAGCTTAGGGATCTCATCACCTTCGACTGTAGGAAAATAATTTCTATATTCATTATTTTGAGCTTTCTGCAATCATGCTGGTCATTAAGTGTTCACGGTATTATCTAGTTTGGGAAGTCTTCATGGACTTCATTGATCATATGAGTCTGGGTTATATCTTTTCTCAGAAGGAATTTGATCTCAACAATAAGTGATGGGTATAATAGCTTCAGACGTTGGACATCAAAAACTCCTACACCCCAAAAAGAGGAATGTTGATGTAGATGCTCTTAAAAGGAATGTACAATTAGTGGATAGTTTTTATTAATGGAGGATCTAAACCTTGTAGGAATTTTTTCTCAATTTCTCATAGATCTACATGATTATGATTTAAGAATGGTTCTTACTACTGTTCAATTATTATCATCTCTCCTGGAGTATATTTTTCTATGTTAATAGCAGGGTGATGTGTATTAGTATACTTGGGAATGATTTTAATGTGGGGAGACCATTTCAGGTTTGTCTCTTTCATAATATGTTATGGTCCAATTTGAAAAAGGTTAGACATTCAAGTATATGTGAGGTGTTTAATCATTTTTGACGTTCGTAGCTCTTCATAGGCCACACATAAAGGCACTAAAATGATATATTATGACATGAGGTAGAGATTATTATATCTTGGTATGAATCATGACATCCTAGAGTTTGTGTCTCACTAATACAGCTATCACCAAATAAATCCAGATCACTTGAAACCATCTTTGTTGCTTCAGCCTCTTCTTGTGTTGGTTTGTAAATGATATGATTTATCAATGGACATTTTTATTTAATTACTATAGTCTCTCTACGGGAGGAAATCTATATGTGTGGTTGTTGATAGGTTAATGAAGTATTCTAATTACATTAAGATCAAAGTCACCCCTAAATTTGAAGAATTGGGTGCACTAAAACTGTAGTAGATTGAGTTGTTAAATGTGAGACCTTATTCCCTCATTTTGTATAGGTATCATGGGTTTACCTTGATGTTCTTGAGGATTATTCAAGAGGCAATGGGAAATCATGTCCATTTGATCACAACATACCATCAATAGATATATGGTCAAACTATGTGAGTAATCCAGTTCATGGAGTATATGCATCGTGCCATTGTCTTGGATTTCAGAGGATCATGGGATAGTCATCTAGGACTATTTGAGTTTGATTGTAACAATATTTATCAGTTTTCAATCAGAATGTCTCCCTTTAAGGTGTTGTATGGGTGCCCATGTAGATGACATCTTTTTTGGGTTGTGATGGGAGATTTATTTTTAAATGAAGATGTTTGGTTAAGGAAAAATTCCCGAATATTAGTGATGTGCATCGACACCAGGTTAATGCCAAATTCCAAAATTAATGTTATGTGGATCACCAGAATCAAATTTCAAAGTTTCTCATAGGGGACTAGTTTTTCTTGAAGGTTTTTCATTAGAAGGGGAACCATCAACTTGGAATGCAGGTAAAGTGGGATCCATGATATTTTGGACCATTTCAGGTCACTAATCATCTCATAAAAGCTTCTTATCAGTTATAATTTACTATTTAGTTGATAGGTATTGATTATGCTTTCCAAATATCTCACCAGAAAAAATATCACCCTAACCCCCTCACATTCTGAGTTGGGATGAAATTGAGATAGATCTGGATTATTGTATTATGGGGAAACAATTTTAGATTGTTCACTCTCAAGTGAATGATTTTCATGGAATGTATATTTTTTTGGTTAGAGATATATGGAAATAAGTATCATAATCTAATGAGGATTTAGAACATAAATCATTAATGATAGAGCAGTGGCCACATCTATTTCTGAGGATTACATATTCCACCTAACTTCCTAGGGACATGATGTTTTTATGGTGATGAGTTTGTAAAATCCCATTACCATTTTATTAGGTACACCCTTAACCTCATCGCGGTTTTCCCCTACATTGAGATTGGGGGTATACCTAGGATTGAAAATTCATAGATTTGTTGGAAATTTAATAAAAAATGATAATTTCGGTAGGCTATAGAGATGGTACATGACGTGTAACTATGTTACACACTGAGTAATGGTTGTTCTATGAATGTCATGAATAATGAGTTTACACTGTGAAAGGATACACATTGTTATCATGGAAAACATAAGATGGGTTATTAAAAGGACATCTTTTTATCATAGGTGGTGGGGTTTCTACCAATGTGGACTGTGGGGGTTACACATCTTGTAACTAGGTTACACACAATGAAACACCCCGCATATGTTTTTTTTAAAATAGCATGCAACAATTTGGTTTTAGTTCCTTCGCTTGTTCATTATGACTCATGAACTAAGGAAGTTCCATGGTGTTATTGAGAGACTCATCTCCTTTTTGGTAGATTTATTTAGTGCTCAATCTCCATTTCTATTGTGGTGAGTATCTATAGGTTAGTAACATTTTTATTCCATCATAGCTTTTGATCATCGTATTTCCATTTGGTGGTGTCTGTGGATCCATTAGTCTATGGTTGGTGATTATTCTTTGTTTCTTCCAAGATTCCTTGTGTGAACGTTTTTTTGAGTCCTTTTATTCTATGGGTCATAGTGCAGTCGTCATTCGTCTTTGAGGTATGTGGGATTCATATCATTGTCCAACCCCTTTTCTCCTAAATTAAATCAATCATGACATGTAATTGATTATAGGTCCTTTATCCATGTTCTTGGGTTTTGTTGTTGCTAGATCCCCTTATGAGCATGTGTGACATGAGTTTCAAGGTAGGTTGTTCTATCATTATACTATGTCGATATGATTTTTTTAAAGGTTAGGGATGGATAATTTTTTTTATTATTAATGAAAATCAATGTCCCTTTTAAACTGGGTAGAGGGAGACCCATTACATAACCCAATGGCCCAGTGGGAATATAGCCCATTACATGGATCATAGGCATAAATTTTATGCCCAAGACCCATTATGTGAATAGTACATCCTTAGTAACCACATGCTATAATACCGCATAGTTTCGCTGTTTCTATAGTGTCCTTCCACCTCTACAGTGCCCTGATGCCACACAAGTGCCCGATGTTGCTATAGTACTGTCGCTATTAATGTACTTCTACAACACTACTACAGTACCTGCGCCCAATTGGATTTGAACCCCCCTTTTTCATGTAGGATTACGAGGAGCTTACCACTATACCAAAACAAAACTACTCGATATTATTTATTGTACATGAAATATAAATTGATTTATAAAGGGAATTTAAATTATCTTTTTGTGTTGGTTGAAAAGTGTTTTCAAATAGAAATGGGTTTTCATTGGATATTGATAAATGGAAATAAAATTGGTATTTTCAAAAAATTGAAATTAATTTTTTCAAATGGTCCTCAAAGAATATAACTAAAATTTGAAAAAGGGAACATCAGTTACCTTGGTTATATATGTGAAAGGCTTAGCTTATGGCTATCGTCTATTATATTGAAAATATCAATGAGGTTTGTCTTGGGGATTCCTTATGTTTCCATGTCCTATTGTTCCATGAGAACAATATTGTTATTTTCTGTGGGTTTAATCATAGGAAATTACCCTATTTCCTAGGCATGTTGTTCTAGGATAGTAATTTTCCACTTGATTATTGAGGATTGAGTAGTATGCGACCTACACCTATAGAATACATTCGTGTTGTGATACCTCTGATTTTTTTGTATTTCATGAATTTATGAGTTATCCTTAATAGGCATGTCAATTCATGTAGAAGATGATATGTAAAATGATAATTTAATTTGAAATACCTATATTTGTATATAACATTAGAAAAAGGGAAATGTTTATCTTGTTTTCAATAAAACTATTTTTATAGAATATCATTCCATGTTATTACATAAAATGAGAATACATGAATTGTTATAAAAAGGGTAGTTAGGGAACACCTGAGTGGGATCCTAATAAGAATGCACGATTACACCCTGAGAAGCTCTTTGGTAAGGCGTAGACCTTCAGTTTTCTTCCAGTTCATGGAATAGGGATGTTTCAAAGTAAATAATTGAGGTATGTATCATCTTGTTTGTATTATGGTGGTGAGAAGTGGGGTGTTCATCCATTGGTTCATTTAGAGTATTTGTTTGGTTAGGGACCTTTATAGTAGGACTTGTGCTTTGGAGTTTCATCCACTCTCACATTTGACTCTTCCCACCATTTTCTTACTATTATGGGATATATATATATCGTCTATCGTTGTTGCATCAAGTTTTACATGTGTCTACCATGTGGTTGTTCATGTTTGGTAAAATCAATCCCTCAATTTACTTGTTCGATGCCCGGGTTCTTATCACCAGCCCATGGGGATTCATAATGCCTTTTTGGTACGTGATAGATCATGTAGGGTTCCATTTTTTAGCATAATCTAGGTCAGTTCATTACAAATCATACATGAGAAATTAACGTAATCATGGTGTAGGTTTTTTTGGTGTTTGTTTGCTGGTAAATCAGACTCTCTTGATACATATTTCAAAATTTACTATTTTGTAAAAGAAATGTTTGTAGGACATTATGATGTTTTATTGGATGGTTCAACATGCATTGATGGTTAGCGTCATTAAACATTCCATAAAATACTTTCTATGATTGTAGTGTTTGGTTATATTTATAAGGATATTATCATATATATTTTTTGGAAACATAAATTATTTTTTGGGTTCACCGATATGTGGTTAGTAATAAATAAATCAACACGGGGTCATGTTTTTTTACAATTAATAATTTTATATCATTTCATACACCCATATGTGTTTCCTTATCATTGATAAGGACCGACTAGTAGATTTCTATTACGTTTTATTATAAAAAATCTAAAAATAAAACCTTGTGATTATACAGGCATATTATTTAATGATTTGAGTAAGGGGAAGGCCCCAATTTTGGGTAACTTCGTAGGGGTATTTTGGTATGGATGGGGCCAATACAAGGACATATGTTTTGATCATTTTAGTAGTTTATAGTATTTTTTAAAATATATCATACCAATATTCTACTGATGATGATCATTATTTGACTAATGTATGATTAACATGGAATTATTTATTAATTACATTTTATATGAACTATATAGAAGATATAATGTTATAATTCCATAATTTAATCATTAATGATTATTAAAAGATTAAAAAAAATTTGGGAAGATATTGATGAAATAGTATTTGTGATTTGTTTCTTTATGCCCTCGGCATTAGTCAATAACCTTTTTCATACAGGGATCAAGCATCATGTGACATCCCTATTATGGTTCACATCAACTATGAATGAACTCAGATTCAAAATACCTCAATGTGACACTATATACAATAGTAGATGTGGACATGTGGAATGAATCAATATAGATATATTAATATATTATAACTTTATGTATAAATAATAATTAAAAAATAATAAAAGTAGAAATAATGAAAAATTCATTATAATATACAACAAAAATATAGATTCAACATCTAAATTCCATCTAACAATGAATATAAACATTATGTTGTATTATGTTTATATTTTCTACCTATCATTCAAGAAATTATATAAATATCTGATCTCTCAAGGGTAAATCATACATAACATGGTTAAAAAATAAGTTTAAGAAATGAAGACATAGAGAAAAATGGTATTGGGTTCTAGCCTACCATCATAACCCTACACTATATTCACATCCTCCTGATATGATCTAATGGTGTTTGCTCATTCCTTTTATGTAATTCATGTAACATAATGCCTTCTTCAAAACCAACGTGCTAGAGTATGGTGTGAGTAAAACTATATATGCTACTTATAATTATTTCCTTCATTATTTAAGTAAAATATATGCACATTAGAGATGTGATGTATATATTAGTTGAGAAAATAAATAAACCATCACATCATTGGTTCATTTTCTTCTAGGTGTGACCATACAAAATTCAGTCTGCGCTAGAATAAGATGATATACCCATAATCTCAAAAAACATTAAAAATGATAGATGAATCAATCCTCATATAATAACATGGGTGAATATGTTTTTTCATTGATCATTAATAAGTGATTGATGTATCATCATCGAATAAATATTAGGTGATTGACCAGTCATCAGTTTGGTGACATTAAAAAAAAGACATCTCTCAATTAACAATGTATCACCCATCCTAGGAGGATGATACATCATCACTTCTATTTATGAAATAGATAATAATGACGAATTTTATATATTATGCTGTTGAAACCCACCAAGACATCCCCACTGGTGGATGTAATCCATTCCTTTCAAGTCATTATGTTAAAAATTCACCCCTGAGACAACATCCATAGGTGTATGATGCACCAGAAATACCATTACCTTGGTGGATAGTCCACTATTATTGTCACATCAGTATTTGTGGATATGACAACATAATAAAATCTTAGTTGGATGGTGTACCACAAAAACATGTAATTGTTTTCATGATGTCCCACTAAGATAGTTCCCTATAGTGGAAAATGTTCCACTAATTAGAAATCTCATAAGAAAGATATACAACATACATTACCTATAAAGTTGATGATGTTACAAGATTTCATCATCATTATAGGGATAATGCATTATAGGCTCAGATAGAGTGCATGAGACACCACCAAAACAACCTGAGTGTATAATACACCACCAAACCATTTCACAAGGTAAACAAGATACCACTACAATTCTGAGAAGCCCGTAAAAGGAATGTTGTGTTATTTATAGATTACATATTTCAGAAAAATTTGCATTGCATTGATAAAATAAATATCTTAGATCACTGACTAACACTAATCATTTTTCCTCGGTCCAATCATCCTTATCTTGGTATATTTTTCAAGATAAATAATGAATATATATACACCAGACTATAGAGAAATTAGTTTTTAAATTCTCATTGATTATGAAATCACTACCCGTTGACCCCTTATTTAATACCAATATATTTTCATTAAATTGAGATTAAAATTAAATAATTTAATGAAACTTATATCTTAACAAAAAAATTATCATTTCCCTTATTCTATATGAAGCATCATACACATGTAATAAAATCAATAAAACGAAATGGGTCAAAAAACATAGAAGAGTAATGTGTATAAAAAATATCACTAGTTCATTTAACTCCATTGAAATAAATTAGAAAAGATGACATAATGTCCCATATTGGGATCGATTTATAGTTCATAACAATAAAAGAATTGATTCTAAGTTTCAACATAAATGGAATGCTAGACTGGACCATGAGGACTCACTAGACTGGATTACACTCTGATTTAATCATTAATGGATATTATTTTGTCTAATAGAATGAATAACACTAAATATATGAGATAGTGGGGTATATAATTTCCTTTCATGTAATTGATAGAAAAATCACATTTTTAATGTCTTCAAATTCATTTAATTAATTCAAATTACAATATTAAAAATCATGGATATGTACTACTAGAAATCCATTGTACACCCACCTAAACAATACTATTCCCATTGGGGTTTTAAAACACATTCATCTCTGTTATACTTGTAATATAATCATCAAATTGTAACTCAAAAAATAATAATGTTGGATCCCATTGAAATTTTATTAGGAAATATTATACATAGTAGATTCTCCATATGTTTTATCTATAGTTTTATATGTTGTATTTAAAGAATATATTTAGGTAGAATCCCTATAAAAGCGTAAAATGAATAAATGATGAAAAATATTTTGATATCATTCTTGTTGGATTATAATAAATTAATTTGATGTGATGTATAGATAGATTGCTGAATTATAATCAAACAGTGGAATGGTTTATAAAAAAGGGGAATGTTATATAAATTTGGTGAATTCTTGAAAGTGGAAACACCATATATATACATATATTAAATAATTATAGTTTTTATCCATGATTTTTAGGAGTATTGATATTTATATAGTTCATCTATAAATTTATAACCAACAAAGAATCCTTGAGAATGTGAGAACTAAAAAATGCCAAATGTGGCATGACCTAATTATATCTATAGTGTGGTTTATATATTGTTTTTGTGGTCAATAATGATTCAAAAGGTCTATAGATTGAATGGGATGGCACATGTATCAAATTAATAAGTGCTTGTGTGGTGTGTTATCCCTATGATTCATTAAAATGTTCTCATTTCACAAAATGTCTTATTAATCCCACGATAGTTAAAATTTGATTTTTAAAAAGGATTTTAATATATATAAGCACTATTATATTATTTTAAAAAGTGAGAAAAATTTAATTGGAAAATAGTTGTTTTAATATTTTGTAACATTTATAAGGTTTGATTCATTCCCAGAAGATAAAAATCCATAAAAATTTAGTATTTGGAAATGAGATATAATGCATCCATATATTAGAATAAAGATAAATATATATAAATAAATATCTCCAATCAAAATAGTGATTCAAAAAAAGATATGAATAAAGGAAATTATTGTACCATGAAATTAAAAATAAGTTATAAATGGATAAGCATTAGTTATGGACGAATGAAATGGGAAATCATGTCTATACATGATTCAATATAGACTATGGAGACTAGAACTATAGAATATGTTAACACCATATGATGGAGTATCAAGCCATGATCATGGTAGTTTCAACATGATAATAATATTTTTAACAGTTCATATATTTAATTATTTTCCATATATATTTTATTTAAAAAAATGGACAATAACTGTTAGTTTCTCAACACGCTGATGTTTTCTGAAAAATAATTTCCATTAAATTTAATTTCATTGATATCATATATTGCAGTAAATACTAATTATAAAAAAATGTGATATAATAATAAAATATTTTTATTTAATAATGTTGTTATAACGTAGGTGTTAAATTGATGTGTATTTTAGGAATTAACAAAATTTGAAAATTATCTTATTTATAAATGGATAAAATAAATTCATTATTTATCAATAAATATCAAATGAGAATAATATTCAATTTATAGAAAAATAAAATTTTATTCTTATGAAAAATCAAATCTTATATACACAATGTAAATTTATATTAATAAATTAAACTAATAACTATTAATGAATATATTCAAATATATATAAATATATATATATATAAGATAAAATATTTTAAAATTCATTAAATATTTCTTCTAGACATTGGATAGGAGAAAATTATGTTTTATACTTAAAAATCAGATTTACAAAATTACAGTTTAATCCAATTTTATAAAATATTTCAAATTTAATATTTTAAAATTTTAAAAATTTTATATTAAAAATTATTATTCACTTATGAAATAAATATAATAAAATATCTTAGAAATAATATATTAAAATATCCAGAAAAAAATATTTTTTCGTGAAATCTTGTAAAATTCATAAATTTATTATTATTTTTTATTTAACCATTTAAATATACAATTTTATTGAAAAAGTTTTATTTAAAATTAGTTCATTCATATTATTATTATTATTATGAATTTTACACTATTAATCAATATTCTTCTAAACACTGTTATAATAAAATTTTAACTGATGAAAATATTTTTTTATAAAACCTTGTTTTCATTATTCTTTCCATTTTTATTTTAAATAAAATTCATCTGAAAAGGTTAATTAAATTATGAATATTTATTCCATATTTAGACTAATAATAAGTATTTTTGGATAAATAGGTCAACTTTTTTGTCATAATTAAATGAAAAAATAGTAACAAAATTAATTACCCCTATTATGGTTAATATGGGTTTCTTGGTTGGGGGACCCAAATATATGGGTAAGTATTCCAATTAAAATATTAGGAATAATTTTTTATTGTACATATATATACCTTATTATATACTAAATTAGAATTAATTTTCATTTCGATGAATTTTTATTATGAATAACATTACCATTTTGTATTCTTTGTGGAAATTTTATAGTGGTTTCCAAATGGGTCCTCTTTCTAACTGATATTGGGAGTCCTATAATACTCTCATATCCACACTAAAATGACATTGGGTCTTATGAAAATAAAAAACCGAAAAATTCCTTATATAACATTCCAATTTCTAGAGTTTGTGGACAGATTAAAAAACCCTCTAATGAACGCTTGTTGGTAAAACCTAAAGTGGTTTTGTAAAGAAACATTGTCATTTTTAAACGCACAAGCAATAACCATTATTAATCCCTGATTATACAATATTATCCAAATACTTTATATTTTTATATATCATTATTTTAATGGAATATCCTACAACCATACCCTCTTTAATCAATTGGAAGAAAACCCGTCGATCATGGGATACATGCAGACTACCCACAAAATGAAGTAATGTGATGAGTTTAAAAATATTATTTTGAAATTGAGGTGAATGATGATATATTTTAGGAATATATACGATATATATGATAAAATATTATTATTAAGTGTAAATTTATATAAAATTTTCTTTCATTTAGTCTTTAAATAAAATATAGGAAATATCGTTCATGTGTGCATATGACAAACCTTCTCCACGAACAATGTAATAAATTTTTCAATCTATAAAAATTATGGATGAACATAAAGAAATTTAAATTAATGTATTTGATATTTATATAATGATTAATATAATATATATTATGGAACCATTAACAATGTACACATAGAAAAACTACTGATCGAAAATATACATGAAAAACGAAGAAAATATCACCTGGAATAGGGATCTTAATAAAAAATTGTTGATAAATTTGATTTAAAAGGGTATATATAATTAATATTTTGTATGATATATATTATTATAATCATTAAATATTATTATAATTAATCTATATATATTATTTATTAATTTTATACATATATTCTGAAAGTTTGATAGAAGTTATGGTTTTTTCATCTCAATTTTATTCCTGTGAGATAGAAGTAATATTAAGGAAATATATATTTAATGTGGTGTATATAATAGCAATGAATTAATTTTATTAATATTTAATGAACCATAATTTTATTTATATATCCATTTCATAGTAATTGTTTTACTGTTCATATGATTCAAATGTTTCAATAGTGGTAAGAGATTTATTACACAATATCACGGTATACTAGGATTGTGTTTTATAATGAATAATTCTTTAAATTTATTTATATAACATTATATAATCTCATAAATTTTTTTGCCATAGTATTTTTTTGACGAATACACGTTTCCCTTAACTTTTAATTTCATTATTAACTAATGATACAAATATAAAATTTTGAGTGAAAATCAATTACAAATCCTTTTTCAGTTGAAAATATTTTCATCACCATGTTCATGTTTTAAAAAAAATATAGTGATGAATTTATTTAATAATATATAATTATTTATTAACATATTTTTATCATATTTTTAATGTTTAAAAATTGTTTAATGTAATCACATTTTAATTTTCCAACTAATCTACTTTTTTTCATTTTTACAAAAATGTGAAGAAATGTTACTTTTTAACTTGTAATGCTTGAATGAAATTTATCAACATCAAGACCACTTAATACATTGAATATAACTTTATATGTTTCTATGATTATTATAAAAAAATGGGTTTTATAATAATTTTTAATTGATTTTATTCAAAATGTGTAGATATTATTTTCTATAAATATTATTTAATGGTTTTAATAGGATTTTTATTCATAAATGACATTGAAATTTGGTGTTTCATCTATTTTTCTAGGGATACTATCAAATAGAACAATCATTATTATTTCCATTAATGGTTAATTATTATGATAATGAAATGATTTTGAAACCGTATTTCTTTTCAAGAATTAAGATATATTTATATGATGAATGTTTACTAATTTTACAGTTTTCATTATGTTACAGGTTGGACCATAATTATATTTTCCACCTATCCATTAGGTAAATTATTATATTTAATGAAATTATTATTCGAATAATTTTGATGTGTTTGAACCATTTTGGGACACAACCATATGTTCTTGATATTTTATGGGAAAAAATAGAAAGTTCTTGATACCCCATGGGAAATATGTGTTGATTCTAGATCTATTATTATTCAATAGTCTATGTAGATTACCATGATATATGAAATTTATTCTATACATATGAAAGTTTCATAGTTATATGACATTAAATTACGGTTCATGTTTGATTTAGAATGATTTTTTCAATTTTACGATTCATGTCATTTGAAATGATAATGTTTTATGCCCTGAATCATGTTTATGGTCTACGATAGATTGAGAATGAAATTATTATGTTAAATTAATTATCACATATCAATCTTCTTTTCTTATTCTTTCTTATGATCATCGATTTATATCTCTCAAGTTAACTGTTACTAAGCATATGATCTTACCTTTTATTATGTTTCATTTCCCTATGTTAAAAAAGGATTATAGTAGGGTATGTTTAGTGAAATTACAACATGAAGTGATCTTTATGAAGTTGGGTGATGATATTTCATGAAAAAATTAATATTTTGTATCTATTATCCCATTAAAATAAACATTTATTGTCCTTGAAAGATTATTAGAGAAATATATTGAATATTCCTCTATAATGATTTGATATTTATATAGGAAATCCCTATGTAGCAATAGTGGGTATCAGATAAAGGTTTAGTTATCCTAGGGAATTATGGATTATAATAGATTAATGAGAACCTTGGGGAATAGTAGAATTATTTGAAAATATCATGTATTATTTGAAGTATTGAGTTAGTGGTTTCTATGAAATGAAATCCAAATCAGTAAATTATAAGTGGATGTGTCTCTAGAACATTTCTAACATGGTATAATAAATATTAATGGGGATATTGGGATATAGCTCAATAGTCCACAACTAAATGATAATGGTCCATGATTCCCACATATTTTGACACTCATGGGTGATATTTTTTGGAAATTTAATGAGTCCTTAATAACAACCATGACAGTTTTGGGAAGATATTGACTATGAGTGACCTAGGGTAAATTAAATCTATTATATGATGGATTTTTTGTTTCAATATTCTTTAAATACAATTATATTAATCATAATTATTGGGTTTGATATTATTTATATTATTTATCACACTTTATTTATTTGTTTTAGTAAATATATTGAACTAGAATATATTATTATAACATTTAATGTGATTGAAAATGAAATGAATGTCCATTTGAACATCTAAATTTTGCGAGAGTTGAATTGAAAAATCTGGTATCTCTTCTTACACAACTATCTAAAACAATAAATCATGGTTAGCATCACATTTTGAAAAACTAGATTTATATTTAAAATAAGTCCTTAATGAGGTAACCCACACCATAATTTAGTGGGTTTATTGATCAATGTGTTTCTAATAAATGAATTGACACCGTAGAAAATATATTTTAAATTCTATAGATTTCGAGTCATTGAAAATTATTTTTTTCATCTTACATATTTGGAAGATGAAATATAAAAAAATTTAATCTTATTTATAATATGATGAAAACAAATAAATTGACTCTATGATGTGGGATGGGTTCGTGTGATTATTTTTCAATAAAAATATGAAATTTATTATTCTAAAAAAATAGAGTCAGTATCTGTTGAGCTAATATAATCAAATGATGAATCTATAGCTACCTACGAATGGAATTTTATAATGATTTGCATATTTACTCCTTGTATTATTAACTATCCGAAATTTAAGCTTGATCATATCATTGTTGGCCTAAAACCATATCTTCAAAATTCATTATCTATAAAAATACATTAGTAGTTATGAAAAAATTGTTCAATGTGCACAAAATTTTGAAAATGAAATTTATTTATTCCCACTATTCCCATGGTTTTGATAAGAAAAAGAAGATCAAGACTCCTGATAATATGAAAAATTCTCATTGGGGAAAGAAATTTTATATATCATCATGATAGAAATGTGGGATAAATCATCATGTTTACTACATGATTATTAAGGGGAGTTAATTTAAATGTAGAAGGGTAGATATTAATGTTCATTAATGTTAAAAGGTAATGAATGTGATGTCCAATGAAATAGAAGAGAAGAATATTAGAAATACTACACCAATAATGATCCTATTATTTGAATAAAATGTGAATGTGAGTTATTCAATCTAATATATGAATAAAATGGTTTATGATAATCATTGGTGTCATCAAAATCAAATGACAGAATAAAAAAATGAAATCTTATATTATCATGACATTTTATATGGGTTGTGAGAATTACATGGGGAGATGTAAAATTATTATCAACTATAGATTAGATAATTTATTATTATTTTTATATATCTTCACACTTTATTATATTTATTAATTTAAAAGGGGGATTGATTTTCCATGCCAAAAATTATATATTGAGGTATAAATGAAACTTGTTATGGTATTATGGTCATATCTCAATTCTATAGTACCATTATAATTGATGTTAGAGAGAATGTTCTATATAAAATTAATTTAATATACGTTCTGTTGATTTTTATGTGATTATAGGAAATGAAATATTTTATTTAGATAGATAGTATATCTATTTCTGAGGGTGGAGTATAATTTCATATTCCAAATGAACGTATACTCATTTATCCGTGTGAGGATGAATAAAAAAAATCAAATTGTAGTTGCATCAATTATATAATAAATGATTCATATTAAAAGATTATCTTATAGTAGAAGGTCAAAGACAAGTTCAATATAAATGATATATCTATTGTCTGGGTGGAGGCTTTGTTTATGTATTTCAAAAAGTGTTTCCAAGACATTCACTAAATTGTGATGTTGATTTCACAAAAAAGATTCATTCCTTGTACTACAACGATTTCAAAATATCATTATAGAATGGACCACAATGAGATAACTAAAATAAATTAGAAACACCATAAGATTCATAACAATGTATTTGTTTTTAGAAGTGAGTTACTTTTAGGGGCACGTGTTTATTTTATTTGGAAGAAAGGTGGATCGATATGACTTTGCACTAACAATAAGGAACTAGAAAAGTTCACAATTATGAATAAGTATCATCTACCCTATATTGGTCACATTTTTTATAAAATATATAGATATAAATAATATTATCAGATTGACCGCCACTCTAGATATGATCAATATATGGTTAAAAATTTTGATATACTCATGAGAACTGTCGGAAAAAGTTATGGACACTCTGAATATATAGTAATTTCATATGGTTTTGCCAATTCCACCATTATAATCACTAATTAAAAAATCATTATAGATTATGTAGAAAATTTATTCCATTGATTTATATATGTTATTTTGACAAAAAAATTTTCCAAAAATGGTTTTTGGGAAAATCCTAAAGATGTTTTCCCAATAAGATGTTTCTTTCTGAAAAAAAAATTCATCTATCTTCCAACTTTATCAAGTTATATTCGTAAATTATGAAATATTAAAATAATTATGAACTATATACATAAATTTTATTATGTTAATTGAATAAATGAAATCCATACCAACTTGTATCAAATGGTAAATGATACTGTCAATTGAGTATACGAATGACTAATACATCATGAATGGATGCAATTCATTTTTCTTCACTGTCTCTAAAATATTGTATTAAATGATTCATTGAACATATTTATATTATGTTTATGACATAATTAACGTAATGTTTTTATAATATCCATTCTAATAGAGTGCCCTCAAAGTATTGAAACAATGATAATGGCACCTTTGTGTATAAGTGGCCTATAACCTCCACAAAGAGAAGTGGTGAGTTGTTTTCATTTCATTTTGAGAAGGATGGTAATATGGATAGATTTAATGAATATAAATATTGTATTCATGTTATAATAATTATTATGAAGTATAAATTAATATATAATTTTTTCTATCTATTGTAGAAAATGATACATCATTCACTCATATGTCTGCCTAACCATCTCTAGGAACGGTGTAAATAATTTCTACATTGAACATTTAAGGATGAATATAAATATGTTTATAATGAATTTTTAATATATTTATTTAATTATTATCATTTTGGAAATCATATAACCATTATCAAATTATATAGACCAACACTGTTGTACCAAATAATACTTGAGAAATGAAGTTGTTATCCCCCATAAAATAGATATTAATAATGAATTATTAAAAAAATTGGTAAAATGTCCCAAAAATATATATTTTCTAACATATAATTAAGGTAGTGTAATATATCTATAAAAAATACATATTTATTATACTATAGGTTTGAAAATGAACAAGTAAATATGAAAAAATAATAATATATTTTTATCCAATATTTATTTTTATTAGACACATTCCATAGTAACCACTTATTTCTCTTATTTGAGGTATATAATATCCATTAATGTGTTATATTATTATTAATTTTAAATTTATTTTTATTTTTATATAGATATATTTTTTTGTAGGTATTATGATTCAAATGTGACAAATGTTGTAAGGGATTTATGACAAACTATAATTTTTTATTAGGGTTCTTTTATTATGATTTTGAAGATGATATTTATTAATATACATCTTAAAAATAATTTAAAATTTATTATAGACCTATTATTTCATGATAATACAATTTTCTATTCCATTTTACACCCTTTAAAAACTGATGATTCCAAAAGTATGTTTTTTGAGAAAATTAACATTATTTCTCTCTTCAGTCAATAATACCTTCTATTCAATGTCCATATTTTATAAAATTGTTTCATATAATATTTTAACACTCTCCATTTATTTATTAAATACCATTGAAACCTTTATGAAATTTATTAAAGTAATTTAGAAGCAAATTTCATGTAGTATTCAAAACTAGCTACTTTTTGTTTTTTTACAATGATGTGAAAGGAATGTTCTGTTTCGATGTGAACGGAATAAAGCATATTTTCAGAAATATTGTCTAATTAATTATTTGAGGTAAATTTATTAATTTATATCAATTTTTTAATGCAAAAATATTTCTTAAATATATATGTTTTGGAAATTTTTGGTTTTAAAAATGAAAATTTCAATCTAGAAATAATATGTTACTACAAAATGTCCAAAATATTATTTTATGTAATTTATATTCATTAATGATAAAAAAAACCGTGATCATGTATATTTTTTACTAGGGATATGATCCAATGGTACTATCTTTATTCGTTCTTTACACTGTTTTTTATTATAATAATTAAATTTTTCTGAATACTGATTTCTTTTCATAAGTTATCAAATAATGATATTTTTAATGTTTAAAGATTTTATTGAACACATATAAAAGATTTTTTTTTTATATTAATAGTGGGACTAAAATTATATAACACAAAAATGTCTTGGTAAATTTATTTTTTCTAATAATATAATTATGGTGACCAATTTTATTTTCTAGATCCACTATGTGCAATAAGTAAATGCGGTTGATTCACTATGGTAATAAAGTCAATATTCCTTAACCACTGTGGGAAATAACAGTTGATTCTTGATCTTTTTTCATTTTATTTTTTTGATTGTTATCCTTGAAATGTGAGGTGGATTTTATTAATTTTATTTTTTTATACATATATTACATGAAATTATATTTCATCATTAATTTATGATGATTTCTCACTCTTACAATTCATTTAATTTAAATGATATGGTTTTAAACCATGAATCTTGTATAAGGGTTATGATAGGTGGGATATATCCCCTATAAGTGGTATTGAAAATATCATATAATTATTTAAATATTATTCACTCATATGATCAATGATTGATTTCATCAATTTTTACCCTTACCAGTAATCTATTCTCTCCCTTTCTTATGTTTCCTTTCCCTAGGTTATAAAAAAGGTTATATATTGGGTATGTTTAAATATATTAACAAATTGGAAGATTGTTAGAGAAAATGTTGAATTTTTTTAAGGAAATAAAAAAATTATTTATCTATTCTCCAATAACTCTAACCACTAGTGGTCCTTGAGATATTATTTTTTAAATGTATTGAATATTTATATAAAAAGAGTTAATATTTATGTATGATAATATTTAGTCATTATAGTATTGGTGGTTTGTATAGTGGATGGATATACTTATCCATGTAAGGTTCTGGTGAAGCTCACAAAAGTGAATGAATAATAGTTTTTTGTAAGGATCCTTACAACATTGCATATTGGTCAAAAATATTTACATTTTGGTAAACAAACATGACTATGAAATTGTAACACTGATTATGAATATCTATAAAATTGAAATGTTACATTTATATAAGTGTACATTCTGAACAATAGATTATTTCATTGAAGTATATAAGGGAAACTTGTGGTTTAAATAAGGTTAACAACTATGTTTCCAAAAAATATACATTCAATTAATTCTGATGAAGATATTATTCCAAGATATTAAAATAGTTAAATGAAAACTATACAAAATGTTTTGAGGAATTTTAATTGAATATAAAATTATGAAAAATATGGTGGTATTTTTGGATGATTAAATATCAATTCTATGGGGATATTTGGTTAAGCTATTGAAGGTTATCGAGTTTCGTTTCAATTGATTTTTCGGAGAATAAATTGAAATAAATTATCTTCGGTATTTAAATATCTAGTTGGTGGTTGAAAACATTTTGAATGTTGTTGGAAATATGGAAAATAAAAAATAGAGATTTAATATTTTATAAATTTGAGGAAATGAAAATGGATACAACTTTGAAAATGAACTGTGATTATGAAAACTATTTTAAACAGATATATGGTTTCTATATAAGAAAACATATAGATTCAATTAATGGTAAAATGAAGGGATAATGAAATATTCGATAAAACAACATGTAATTTATAACATGTATGTTGAGTTGTCCATGTGTATATATAAATATATATTTTTAAATTTGGAAGACAATAATATAGATATACTCACAGATATATTTGGATATTAGTTTTTGATGATTCTGAGGAATATATTTTCAAATAAAATTTCATATGGAGTAAAAAAGATAGATAGATAAGAGTATTCATATATGAAAAATGATTTTATTTAGGTTAATAAAAGATAAATAAGGTATCCATTTAATCAAATCTAGTATATATTAAACTAGAGAGACTCGTATTAGGGTGGATATCAAGAACTAGGAAATTTTTCCATCAAACCTGAAACTCGACCAGGATCGTGGCATTTCCAATATAGTGTTCCAGATCCCCATGGGGTTGATACTACTACCATGGAATCAAAAATCACATTAGGGAACTATTCCACCAATAGGAATCCACCATAATCTACCTATAAGGATCATATTACACATCACAATCAACAAACCAATCACAACACGAGCAAAGATAATACTACAACCTAATTTAAACCAATTTCAAATAGTAACCCCTTACCAAGCCACTAAAAACATTAGTTAATCCAAATAGAAGTACTAAACTCAAAATAAACATGTGGGCTATCACCCTCATGCCACTTACACCAACACCTTCCAAAGGAGGAACCACTAGAAATTGGATACATAACCACCACCATAGAATAACATTCATTCATATTGGTAAAAAATAACAAGATCTACATACACCTGATGGTGTATATAGGGTGAGATAAAATGGCACAATAGGTTACCACAAAATATATCCAATGAATTAAAATTAAATGAAAAATTTTTCAAGTTGATTTTAATAACAAAAATCTATATTTTTAATAAAACTATCTTTTATATATTCAAAAATATATATAAAGGCTTTAGAATCATAAACAGTAATAATAAAATGATAATCAAGGGAAATTATTAAGGAACTATGGTCAAAGGGGACCTTTGATACACATACAAATTGTGATTATTACATCTCCCAGAAACAATTGTCCCTCTCAAGCCACAAATCTCCATCAAATGTATGTCTAGTTACTATTGTAATCCTATCCAGTTAGGGAGACTGGGATTCGACCATGCTAACTCGAATAAAATACTAGAGATAATATTCCCACATATTTACCTTGAATTCCCCTATGCTCAATTACATTCCCTATGTCACATGAACCACCTTTAATAGAAACACAACTCCAATAAGTGAAACACACATGATAAACACCCATTCACATTACCCAAATATTATTACACCATTACGTGCAAAAAACCCCATGGAAAACATAATGTTTTCTTCTCAATAAATTTATAAAACCACTAGAAATAAATTCAATAATTACACTAACATAAAATAACTGTAAATAATGTAGTCTCCTCCATATTACATTGTAACTTACAGAAACTGGTTGGAAACTACAACAACACCAAGGAGAACCCCTATAAAAGAAAAAAATCACTTCATAACCATCAAGATCCATCCCCTATAATCATGGTGGATACAACGTTATGTCAACCCAATATTATAAAGAATGTGAGAAATTTTATATAGGGATAATGAAATAATAAGTAGAATAAAATGAGTAAATAAAGAGCATATAGAGGGAATTTCAGAGTAATCCATACAAAAAACCTCCAACGATGGAATCTTGAGGGACTGAGGAGGATGAGGGTGGTGATCCTAGGTCTTGGGATTCCAAATGAATAGGTTTAGTGGAGATTTGATGTTAAATTTAGTGATTAATAAAGGGGAATTTAAATTTTATTAAATATCTGGTAGAGTTTATTGTTCGTTCGAATGGTCTTCCACACCATTCCACTAACCATACAGTACAACTATATAAAGGAAAAGTAGGTCACATATTTCTCCACTAGGGTGTGAATAACAATGAACCTATCCATGTTCCCTAGATAGATCCAATATCCTATTAAAAAGTCATCTAACAATCTAGGGCACTAGGTCGTGAATACTGGATAGTGCCACAAGCCACATAACATGGATTTTAGTATGTTGTCCCAAGGTTCAAACTAACCGCATGCCAAGCATGTGATTCCGTATTCTATGCCCAAAAACTGTAATGTTTTTAAAATATTCCAATGAAATATCTGAGATAAAGATATAAATAGTATAAAAAAGATTAATACATTAAAATATACCAATATATGTGACAATTCCTCGCACCATGAAAATATTCCTCCATTAAAAACACACCCCAATGTTTAATTAGAGAATAAGTTTAGATATTTATCCTCCATACCTGTATTATACTCTCATCAATATTAATCATCATTCCCATTCAAGAAAATAACATTAGATAATGGTTTGATAATTCCTAGAAGAATATTTTCCTGACAGTCCATAATTTGGACTCGTCACTCAAGCACCAAAAAATTATAATCCAACCCCAACTCCTCCCAATAGAGAACATTAGATGAGTCTTGATTATTCTTTTTAGTTTTGAGATATAAATCAAATCAGGTATCAACATCAAATGTGAATAAAATATAATTAGATTTCCACATTAACAATTCCCTCGGTAAACTAAAAATCCTCAAGATACCTTGATGTTATCTTCCCTTTCATACCTTGATAATGGTGATCCAGGTGAGGGGACACATTTAGAAACACATGATGACCTACTGGTAAATAAAAGTCTTAACACCATTAATAATATTATTATTTTTGGTAGATATTAACTATTAAAAAAATATTCCCTGGATAAATTAACATTATCAATAGACTCCTACACAAGGTTTGGTCTGAACAAGGATGTCTCACCCATATCGATCTTGAACATAGGTGATTTAAATAGTCATCCACAATGTGCCTAAAATTGATATATTATTATTGATTGTTGGTGACTATAATTATAATAAAATTTAAACCATCCCAAATGAATTTCCCATGGGGTCCAAAATCCAACACACATTCCAGGAGAATGTTTTTGAGATCTGATTCACTTGGTCCATTCTACCATCTTTTTGTGGATGATATATTGAGACAAGATTATAATATGACCACTTTTACTCTTAAAGGACTTCTCAAAACTAATAGAGAATGTGGGTGTCCAAATATTTGAAAAATAGGCAATTCCACACAGTGAAGCCTCATGATATCATACATATATAGCTTACCCAACACATACAACATTGTTGAATTCCAGATAACATTAAAATGGGATGATTTAATTAGACAATAAAAAACTATGCATATAACATTAATTCCATATAGAATATCATTTAAGAAAATAATGAATTAAATGGTTACCTCATCCCTCTTATGGTTAGGAATTGGTATGGGTTATTGAAAATTATAGGGCATTTATATGTTCTGTTTAACCTGATGGAATGAATAACATATGGATACAATATATGATATATAATACCTCATATGAGTACAATAGAACCAGAAAAAGACATCATAAAACATCTTGGTGGACCTATGATGAACAAACAACTAATACTTTTGGATATCCTATATCAAAAGCCTCTTTAAGGAAAACATCAATGTGATGTGACCCTTTAAGAAATGAACACCCTCTAAAGATAATGAAAACTCAATAGGAACCTCCCAACCATTGGGTATATGAATAGAACATTGAAAAAAATTCACACGATGAAACTCTTGTATCATCTAGAGAATGGATGGTTTCAATTAATAACTATCCAAGAACATACATATACTACCCTCATGGGTCTGTGTGTTCTTCTATGAAAATTCCCCATCAAAGTCCACTCATCAATGGACTCTTTCCAAGAATTCAATGGCGCTATACATCTCATGGTATCCAAAAAATATATTCCTTTTTCCATGGTATAAAAATAAAAATTGAACCCATATGGTTATGCAAACCATCTGACAGACCTCATGTTTTGATCCTTATCAGATAAAATTTAGGCGACTACCTTATGTTCAGAGTTGATTAAAAAAAATTCAAGGAAAATATAGTGGAACATTGCCTTCGATCCATGCAACAACACTTCCAATTTGATGTAATGGAATGGGTAATTACATTCGTGTGGTTGTATTTAGAGAGAAACAAACTCGACCACATTATCAGCTAGAAGCAACCCACACTAATGACATGTATATGAAGCATTATAATCGAACACATATCCCTTCACTTAATATGCAATAATCAATATAGGGGAATTAGTAAAATGTTGCATGAGAATATCAATGAATTCATAACATTATAGGATCTATTCAAACCTTACCCCTTTTGGGTATGTGCTGAAATGGGTGGTGCACAATGAGACTAGTCCCTAACAAACATCTTTTAATACCCTAATAGGCCCCAAAACACCTTATCCCAAAAATGTTTCTTAGCCTCTCCATTGAAATACCCGATGTGATATTTTCATGTTACAATAAAACCCCATGATATGAGATCACATTACAAATAAATATTACTTCTGTGATCTACAATGTACACTTGGGAATAAAAACATAGGGATGGTGTTATCTAAGAGGGATAATCATAGTCCTCATGTACCTATAATGCTCTTCCTTAATCACTAAATATTCAATAATTTAATTCAAAATCACTATGTTGAAGGTGTCAAGGTATTTATAGAACGCATTATTCTTATGTTCTTTGAAAACAACCATTATATTTGACTACCCAAATGGTATGAAAAATTAATCGATGTGTCCATTATTTAATTGGAAGGATTACATAAGAGAATTTTCATATCCGACCCAAGACAGATGATACCGAAATAATAATTAAATCATGATAAACCCACATTCCCCAAAAAAATTGATAAAATAGGCCACCAAAATGTTTTTATGGATATAATTTATATTAAAATTATTTAACATGTTGTTATTTATGCACTACCCGAGGGATATTTTACCCTTTTAGAAAAATCCAAGGGGTGATCCAAGGTGATATGCTTGGTAGAATTATTCCTTTTCATTCCAAATTATAAAATTGTATAATTATTTACATCAACCTGGTTGGGGGCATATTATATTAGGGGTGTTTTATAAGTTATGTTCCCATTTCTAAATCGATGTAAAAAAATTAACATAACATTCTAGATGATGGCTATAGAAGTCATCCAAAACCCTCTGGGAACTCGTCTTCCTTAAGAGGTCATTTACCAATAAAACCTAAACTACAATATCACAACCTGATATAGGAGATTTGGAAAATTAAACTCCCATATCTAATAGTGGTGGTCTATCTCTCCTATATTGAGGATCCCATTGAAGGTGAAAAACATGGGTACTCAAATCGTGTTCTACGGAGATTATCCACCAATGATAAAAAGTGATATCTACCATGATTTAGTCCATTTAATCTAAAATAATAATCTTGTCAAAGAAGTATATTTCCATGACCAATAAATCTCATTCCAGTTCGACCACTGACAATGGGAGATCAAATGATAGAAACTAAAACCTAGATCCCTTTTTTCCTTGCAGTGTAACTTAATCATTCACATAAAAAATTTGATCAGTTTGTAATTTTATTTATTAAAATAGTTTGGATGATATAACAGAGTTAGAACCAATAATGCAATGAAACTCAAAATCTTTGGATGATTCAATATAGAAAATTAATTGAATTTTTATAGGTCTTGTATCTAATTCCACTAGCACCTGATCGATGGAATGTATGTGTTTTTTCTATTACAAGTCCTATGGTTGATTACTAACAACATTCTGTATCATTATCTGAATATCCCCATTAGTGGAGCCACCCTTTACACCATACTAAATCGAATAATTTCCCATATCTTTAGATTCTCTACACATACATAGTAATCCTCAATTCACTGAGGAACATTCAACTCTATGAGTCATCAACCCACTCTTATAGATTTTATTAAATGTGACCCATGCACCCACACTGATAGAAGGATCTAGGTGTAGATGCACTTCCTTCCTAAATGTTTCCTAATCTTCCATATTGGTAGCATATGACTGACCTACCACCATTGGTCTTATATGAAGGAAGTAGAGAAGGATTTCCCAAATAAAAACCTCCAATATTTTCATGTTTGTAATGATTACTATTCATTTATGTTGGACCATTGATTCCATGGCCCACTATTAAAACTCCTCATGAAAAACAATACATTCAAGTATGATCAATCCCTACCATCAAAGATCGATCAAATATCATCGAAGGAAGTTTAAAAATTATAAAGAAAATATATTACTAAATGTATGTCCCTAAACCAATTTCAAAATGATGGTCCTTTAAAAGCTCATTAGAGACTACCTCGTGTGTTAATTAATAAACTATATATAATAGGTGTCTTATTCCACCACATCTTATCACCCAATTGGAAATCCAAAAATAGTTTGTTCTAAGAAATGGACTAATGTATTAGGAAAATATTTATCATTAAAGGAAAATGTGATGTACTAACAACCCATCTACTTCTGTTTATTATATGGGAATTCAAATTTTCACCGTAGATTATTATATCCATTTGAATTGAAAAAATAACACCTCAATTTGGCTACCTTAGAAGTATCATTAATCCAAAAAATAATTTCAATCTATTCCATAAAACTATCAAACTCATAAGGGTCTTCTCTATCCTAGAAAGAATAATGTTTTCTAAGATAAAAATGTGGGCCTTGTCTTTTTCCATACACAGTTTGACATCCTTAACATGAGGAGAACCTGATCCCACTCCTGGATCTAATGATCTGACATATTCAACCATGTCACACACTAATCAATCATTAATTGATTGAATAGAACTCCCCATTTACACTTAATGAAATTACACAGGATGTCTTTGAGGAGGAGTGATTCAAAAAAATAGATAAACATAAGGAAACCATCTAAAAAATGATAAGAAATGTTTTAGAGAAAAAAACATTAAAACATTATTAAAAACCAAAATAAACCCACAATAAGAAAAATAACAAGTCATACCACTATACCCATTATCATTTTCCATGAATAGTATACATATTGTACATCACACTAGGTGGAGAAGTCAAATAAAATATTAAACATCCCATGTTGACGTATGGCCTGTTATAAGGTTAGTTTTCTAGACACCCTAATAAAAATTATAACAACAAGACCCAATGATCCTAGATCTATTATATGATCACTTACTGAAATAACTCACTCTTATTTCATTAATTTATCCCGATCAACCCATAGTAAATATCAACGACACTATAAAAAATTGTTCTCAATTACCAATTGGATACTCTTCCTAATAATGTTTTTCAAATTATAGATCATTCTCATTTTTCTAACTCAATATATTTTATAATTTGGGAATCTACTCACAATTGTTTGCTAAATTTGAAAATATTCTACAACCATGCCATTCATTACTCTAAAAATGAATTTAAGTGCATTAAATTCTATGATAATTATTGGATTAAACCTTCTATACTCATTCTTATTTGTTGTATTTCCTATAATATGGTTCCCACTAATTCTTATTTGCAAACTTTTGGGATCCAATTCTGATCAAAATGTCATCCCTATAGTCAACATGGAGAGGATACTAACCATTTATTTTTGTCTCGTGCTACTACCAATACCCTTTGGAACTATGTTTTTGAAATCTTTGATTTTAGTTGGTTAATTCATGTCTCTATAAATTAATAGTTTAAACACTATGTGGAAATGGAAAACTCCCAAAAAATAAAAAACGTATTTCTTCCTGGGGTTGTAGAGAATCTTCATGTAATCTATTCTGATGGAAATGTTATTTTTCACAGAAATTTCACAATGAACATCAATGCAAGTAAAATTAATATTCTCATGGCTATTTGTGAACTAGAATTAATTTAAGAAGTGTGTTGTGACAACTCAATGGCATATTTAATGGTTCTGCAACGTCTTTGGTTTTGTTGTCAATTTCATCCAGCCGAGACACTTTTTTGAGGTTTTCTGGATACTGTAGATCCTGTGGTTGACTAAAATCAATGTGGACAGATCCTCCCAAGGTAATATGGGTCTCGTAGTGTGTGGTTCCATCAACATAAATCATCTTGGTTAGATCATTGGGTACATTTATAGTAGCTACTGTATTGCAACCTCAAAGGAATCTGAAATTATGAGTGTAATTCATGCCATTTCCTTTGACATGCACCATAGTTTGAACAATTTATTGATTGAAAGTGATTCTATGACTGTGGGAAGGCCATTTGGAATGGGGTTATACATCTATCTTGGTCCCTTACATTGCGTTCTATGAATTGTCTCTATTATCTCCATGAGACCAATTTCACTACAAATCATACATACCGTGAGGTGAATATGGTTTCGAATGGTATCACCAATAAAGGGGTTGCACATGACCTAACCTGGATAAAGGATCTCTCATACAATTTTCATCATCTTCATGTGAAATATTGTTAGATGATTCAGTCTTTTATACTATTGTAAGACCTTCTTTTTAATAAATTATTATTTGGTCTTTTGAACAAAGTGCAACCTTATATAAAAAAGAGGTAATGAAAGGGTGAAACCTATATTGATAATATTTTTTCTTGAACCATAAAGATATACTATTTAACCCAAAATCACACACATCTAGTGGCATATCCCGAGGGTAGTTCTCAATCCCCATGGGATAGAAAAAAATTCATGGTCATCAAACATCACATATGGGAACAATTTCTCTAATAATAATCAACAATAAAAAATAAGGCTCTTACACCACAACATAATCAATAAAGAAAAAAAAAAGACCGATAATGTATCATTATGACATTAGTTATAACCTTTAAAATATGTTTCTACAAACCAAAACACCCTAATAGGGATGGGAAAAAATATTAAATATGCTCCATGAATCATTGGGGGACATCACCCTTATTGCACCTCCATCAACACTTTCCATAATAGTAACCACATGAAACATGATCCACCATCACCACATGGTAATGAATTTCCATTACCTAGTTCAAACAAAATATTGTTTAAATACTCCAAAGGGTTTATGTGGGATTTAAAACAAATTCACTATTGGATAAAAAACAGATTTCATTATTTAACATTAAATGATAATTTATTTTTTCATTAAATGAAAGATAAAATTTAAATAAATAATTTTATGGAAATAAAAAAACTTGAATGGTAGAAATATCATGAGAACCCTGAGAAATAACTAAGTATCTTAGATTAGAGGGCTCCTTGGAACATCATACTCTTATTTATCAAAGCATTTCTCAGATGAAATTTTCCTTCTTGATCCATCAATTAAAATAACATATATTTTTTGTTAGTGTTTTATTTTAATCCAGTTATGGAGATAAGGCCTCGGACCTACAGACTCACCGAACGTACTAGGCCTAGTTTACCGACCTAGATACCCATAACTCACTTGATCACATTTCCATTCCCTATGTCACATAAACTTCCAACTATAAAAACCCAATTCTATTAATTTATATACAATTGATAAACAACCATTTACATTGATAAAATCATTATTACATTAATAAACACACCAAAACCATTATAAAAAATGATTCTCACCACTCAATGAACTTATAAAACCACAATAAAACAAATTCATGTTTATCAAACTAATCAGACACTATAAAAAATTTGTTTCACATTACTTTTTCTTCTATAAATCTAGAATTGGGATGGAAACTACAACCTCCAAAAAGAGAAACTATATTATGGAAAAAGATCTTCATGTAAACAAATAACCAACCCAAATAATCAAGGATCAACCCTTAATGGGACATCTTAATCCAATGAATAAATATTCCATGATAAATAAGCTTCAAAATAATAATAAGAATATGAAAAATAAGAAATTAGTACCTTAAATGGAGGCACCATGTTGATTACACAAAAAACCCCCATAGTATGTCTTCCAAAGGGGGAAACAAGGATATGAGAGGCATGGATTGTGTAGTGGAAAGTGAATTTAGAATTATAAGGGTGATTCTGGGTTATATTTTAAGAGGGGAAAAGATAAATTTCAATAATTTTTATGATTTGTCTGGCTGTTGAGTTTGTCCTCATTGTCTTCCAGACCATGAACCTTCCATGGCATACCTATATTAAAAGGTAGAATAGGAATAATGGTTTTCCTGCTGGGGTATTCATACCATGCACCTATCCTCCCTCTTTGACATATTCATTGTCCAATGTTCATGTCTATCCCCCATGCTCATTCAATAGTATATTAACACCAGGAAAAATCCACTGTCTATGGTTCATAGTTTCCATATGGCCTGCACAATTTCTCCAAATTTTTCTCCAACCATGCACAACCCCCATCCGAAAAAAACCATACATTTTCCAAAAAACCACTTTTGAAATTAAATACATAAAAATAAACCAAAATAAAATATAATCATACCAAAAAAATAATAATAAATCATTAATGTAATTGTTAAAACAAATATATATATATATATATAATGAGTAATATCTTATAGGGATAATTCTCATCATGGAATTATCATCACCTATAAAAATTACTACTAATTTTTATGAATGTATATGTACAAACATCTAACCATTTTATAGTTTTCTCCATCTCATTTGACTAAATAATTACACTTCATATTGGAGTTCAAAGGAAATCCAATTGGAGTGTAATATGCATGTTGATCCTCGTTCTTAAATGATACATACCTATATTTCACTACAATGTTTAAGATTTTACTTAATCTATAAAATACCCATCCCAAAAAAATAATTCTAGAAAAAGTATGTAACTTCATTGTGTTTGGGATCGATAATCAACCCCTCTTAATAACTTCCAATAACCCCTCTATCAATTACATTATTTTTGTGAAACCAACACATCGTTGATGTGTGCTCCTTAGTGTGTCCCCTTTTAGATAGCCATGTGAAATTATTTTGTTCATTATGTTTACTTTCTATAAAAATTTTAATTAAAGGAATTTTTAAAATAAAAAGTTGAATGAATAATTTGGTTATCATGAGAATAATATCCTGAAATAAAGAGGCATACATGGATTAATTAATGGAATATAATTAGTATCATCCTAATTCATTCCACCTATCAAGATAAATTTTTTTCCAATAACATTCGTAAATCATAATGGTACTATTTTTATCCAATATAGATTATGTGGTTTGTGTTTCTATGAAAAATATATATGACTCCAATAGTGATGGTTCTTAAATTTTATGGAATATATATATATAATAGGATGTATAATATTATTCAATTATATGAAATAGACATTGTAATTATTTTTTATAACTTGATTAATTTAATATTATTATAACATCATCATTGGAATGTGTAAGAGTAAGATTTATAAAATATTCATTATCATTATTTTTTGTTGAAATAATTGATGGATTCATTATAATAAGTGATATTTGAAAATATTCTCTTTTGAATTCTATCCAAACATTAGTTATTAATTTTAGAAGATCTGTATGGTAAAAAATATTTCTTTAAATATAGAATTATCATTATATAAATTTTATGGATAATGATTTAGATAATAATTAGATTGATAAAGTATGTCGCCAGGATAAATTTCAGAAGAGGAAAACCAAGAAGGGGTCTATTAATAAATTGGTTATTCATATTTATTAAAATAAAATTATTCATTTTCAATATGAGTTTTTAATCATATCAAATATATATCTCAAATTTGATAATTCATTTTCTATATATGATGGATATTTTGAACCTAAATCGGCCACATAATAAGATTTTATAGAAACCATCTAAAAATGGGGAGAAAATGAATAAATAATTTGATTGGATTGAAACATTTATCAAATAATTAAACTAATAGTTTAAAAATATAATCCATGTATTATCAAAGATATCTATTTCTGAATAATGTGAAGGTGAATTATAAGAATCATAATATTAAATAAATTATAAAATTGACAATTTAAATTATAATACAGGATGATAAATAAATATGAAATATAATGATTGAATACAAAATCATTAAAATGATGATGCATTTTGTCTTTATTATTCCTAAATTAAAACATTCTCAAAATATTAATAAGAACAAATTAAACACATCAATACATTGGAATTGAATATTTGGAATTAAAAAAATTAATTGTACAAAAAAATTGAGATTTCAATTTACTTTTGGGGGTAATAAAGGAAATTTAATGAGTAATAACATTGAGAAATGAGGCCAAAATATTGGAGGAGGACCTACTTTCATGACACAATTTTCTATATAGCAACATCACATGATTTAATATTATATATGATTTTTTATTCTTTAAATATTTATAGTGAAAAGGCCATATATGATAATATAAATAAAAGTAAAATTGTATAGAAGATATTCTCAAAATATATAACCAAAAAGAACTTATTTTATTTTTATATATTGTGGGTCACTTGTAAACAATACATCCAAAATAAAAATATCCATGATAAAGATAAAAAAATAATATTTAGTGATTCTTCAGTTAATAAAAAACATCAAAAGATTAGAAGTAAGTGTAAATAGGAATTGATGGATAAATTTATATCATAGTATATAATAAAATAACTCAATAATTTTGATGATGAATAAAACAATAATGAATATATGAAGATCTCGTGATAGTCTAATGAAAGCGATGGCTTATAATCTAAAGAAATATTTGAGTGGTTTCTATCATGCTGATAAAAAATAAATGTTTAATGATGATTAATTATATATTCTATGGAGAAAAAATCATTGAAAGGAGTTTGTAACAGTTACCTCTTATACTCAAACTTTATAATCATTCGTTATATTTAAATTTATTTATTTCATATATCGTCTGTGAGTAATCAAGATCATTTTTAACAATTTCGACAATAATATATTTTATATTAATTAATATACTAATGTTGTTCATTATATGATAATTCATATTACTGAATGTATTATATATTATTTTTTAAAGATAAAATTTCATGCTTATTAATATTAAGTTTCACTCTTTGATGATGAACTCATAAATGCTCATGATGTAGTGATTTCTAAAAAAAGAGTATGTTTCAAAAAAATTGAGTATAATTTTATTATTACCATTATAAAACAAATATGAAATCATTATTCTCTAATATATATCATTTATATTCATTAATAACTACTGCTTAGTTATAGATGATGTTATTTTAATTCAATTTCATTAAAGGTAGTTTAACCGAACCATATTTGAACATGCACAAAGAAGTTGAATATTTTGATTATTAGTGTGGGTTATATTAATAATAATATCAATATTAAAGAAGAAAATTATATTATAGAGAAAATATTACATTATTAGTCATTCTTTAATAGTGTTTATTAATTAATAGTGAAATATATGAAGTAAACAATTTATGTTTCTTCATGGGGGTGATTGTATGCACAATACAGATTTTATATTTTCAATTCTCGATGGATGAGAGGGAAGGGTGGTGGATTATAATTGTACTCATAATGATCAAAATTATAATTTATATTTCATATTTATTCTTTATTTTTTAAACAATAACAATTGATGTATCGCATCATTGGAGAAATAGAATTGTTTGGTTTGTGGATGTGGTAGTACACACAATACATTATTGATGGTTTTATTTTCTGAAATAGAAAAGGGTATATGTTGTTAATATTTTTACCATAGAATAATGAATATAATCATAAAAATTATAATTATTTTATATTTTAGTATTAAAAAATTATTCTTTTGATGTGTAAGATAGAAGAGAAATGAAGTTATAAAAATGAGTTATCACAATGAAATCAATCTTTTTTATTTAGTTGATTTACTAAATATGGTGGTATTGATCATATATCACATGAATATAGGCTCACAAAAAATGGATATAATTATATGTGAAAAATGGGATATTTTCATGAATAACCAAATTATTTGGGTGACATTGAAGGGGTAGTGAGAGTCCCCTTTTATAAATATTGAGAATGTAATATTTGTAATTATTTCAACGTAATATAAAAGGAAAACACTATTAAATAGTAATTTACACAAACAAAATATGTTATAAATTATTATGGGATTATATATGATTTCAAAAACTATAAACATTAATTTGTAAACAATTTTTAAATATGTTATGATGTCTGTTACTTGATAAATTTTTCATTTTTACAATTTTTGTATTTCCTTCATAACATGTATATCCCTATTTAATTAATTTATTATTCTTAAAACTAAAATGGAACATTATAAATAAATTTTACCCACTAATTCAAAATTTAAAATAAATTATATCTGATTAAATGTCTATTTTTTCTAAAAATTAATTTTAACAATACCACATGTAACATATAAAACCTTTTATTTGACTAAGTGTATTTGGATGAAAAAAATTAATATATTGAGAAATATTATAATTTTATATGATATTAATTATACAATTTGGTTTATAATATGAAAAATAAAATATTTCTTCCTTGTAAATGAATATTGAACTAAATATTACAAAAAAGTCTTTTAATTAAAAGAAAGATAAAAAATTTGTTTTTAAAAACTATTAATTTAGATCATAAAATGCTAATAATGTTAATACATAGTGTTTTTAAAATTTATATTTTTACGTTTTAAATAATTATAGGAGAAATTTAAATTTTTATACACCTATATCCATTTATTATAAAGTCATAATATTTATCATTTTGGAAAAAAACAATAATTTTAAATATTCAATAAAAAACTATTTTAAAAAAAATATCAAAAATTAACACTACTATTATATTGTATTCATAAATTTTGAAGAGAATTTATTTTTATAAAATTAAAATTCAATAATTTTTATGAATTTATCTCTTAAATATTAAAATATTAGAAAACCATTGTATATAAATGGATTTAATTTTAATTAAAAGAAAAAACATAAAATATATAAAATCCATGTGTTAAATATATTATTAAAATGATAAATACATTTGTATGTATCCCATATTTATTTTTACATCCCCCGTCATTATATTTTCATAAAATCTATGCATGTGGTATCTATTAGTGATAGTCAACGGTGATGATTCTCCTAACATAGGTATTAGGGAAATTTCCATGACCTTGAATTTCTCTCACATATGATATTTCACATACTATAATTGATTGAGTTCAATAAAGTAATGGTCTAGAGGAAAACCTATTGAATTTCCCACTTTAAAGTTCACACATTAATGACCATCATAAGGTATACATAAATTGTGAACTGTTATTTCATAGAATTTTTTATAATATAGTTACTTTATTATATATATGATAATTTATCCAAGATATTTTAGTGGTAATATTTTATTATTACATATTTTTCTTTCACTTCAATTTCGTTATTGGGTGTATATGTAGCTAAGCTATTAATTTCATAGATGTAAAATACAATTTGAAAATTCATACCATCAGAATAGAGGTGAGAACCAATGTCGACAAACATTACTGTATCAAAAGGTTTATAGTGAGTGTGATTTATTATTTATATAAATTCTTCTATTTCACACATTGCGGGCCTTTAAAAAGAGTATTTTATAGTAAATTATTTCAAATATAGTTTTATTGTTTATGTAAAAAAATTTATCCTTTTATATAGGATGTACATTCATGTGGGAATTGTTATTTTATTTTAATACAAAAGAGGACATTAAATGCAAGGCTTTATTTAGAAAAATCAACCTTTTGAATGTAAATTTTATTTTAAAAAAAAATTGAAACAATGATACACTGATAAAAAATAAATGATTTATTATTCTACAATGTCTTATGTTGGAGATAAAAATAAATAATGATATATGACTAGAAGAATCTAGGATTCTCAGAAATATTTTAATAAATGTGTAATTTTAATGGTCTAACAAAAACAAAATTAATAGATAATCTTGTGGATTGGATGAAAATATAAGTGGAATGATTAGATAAAATTAATTTGTATGATTCCTTATTAATTGTGGGAGGATAAAACCATGGTCCATAACAAAATAGTAGTGTCTTAGATATGGATACCTTGCGGACTCTATCACAAATCCATTTCTACCAGAGGGTACATACAAATTGTGAGTGACTAAAAAATCATTTGGGAGTCTATTCCATCAATATCATACTAATAATTTACAATAATAAATAATAATATCCCCTTACTATTATATAGAATAAATAATCCCATCAAATAACATTATAGCTGTTTTCAAACATAACAGACACTAACCACCCACTAGTCTATTTCAACATGTGTCATATATATATATATATATCTGTGTGTGTGTGTGTATGTATCTACACAATCGACCAATTACAATACCTAGTCATAATTCAAATGTATGGATACCATCAGGTTTCTTCCACATGATCTTTTTCAGAACCAATTCCCCAACATCAAATGAACACATATAGACCAGACATTAACTAATTTTTCCATGTATTGTGATATTATATAACTCATTATGGAATCATTGAGAATTTATAAAATATTATAAAATATATGTGTGTATTTATGAGGAAATAAAATACATTAATTGCCATTATCATGGAGATATCATGTACTAACTAGGATTTTAGGACACTCAGTGATGTATATATTCTAATTAGGTCATTCTGTACGAAATAGGAGAACACAATACTAATCATAAATTCCCCATCACTATGTTGAAATCCACTCAATGCATCATTCAACCATAAAAATAACAATACAGTACAAATATACTCAAGGTTTGTAAGAATACATACCTCAACACATTACTCATATACAATAGGCATGATCATACCTTTTTCCCCAAGACCCCTAATTATTCATTCCTTTAATGGTATATTGGTCTTATCACTAAACACCATCACCCATCCCCCAGGGTAGACCTTAACCCATTTATGATAAAGGTAATTAATAATTATTTCATTGTAACCCAAGGAACATCTACAAAATTAATCAACCAAATACCTGAAATAATTGGACCCTTCATTTTAGTATCCAATCTCGACAAACTCTATGGTGTTCACAAGAAAATTGACCCATCATCAAATATTCCTGGGCACTCAAAATCATTCTTGCTGACTATATGGAGGATTATCATTGATAAAACCATTATTGTAGACATTGGGGATTCCCATCACTCCCTAGTAAAACCCTACAGACTCAAGAGACTAGAAATAGTGACATAAAATATAATAAATACATACAAGATACCATAGAACTCACTAGATCATTCCATGTCCCTATTTTTGTGAGAAAAGTCAACTTAAAGAAACACATATCCCTGAGCCCACTAGGATACCCACTGGGTCCACTATACCCATTATGATTAATGATTTATGATATCATCTTTCCCATATCACATGATATTTTCATCCCTACCCAAAGGCTCCTTCGACCCATACCATAATGTTCAATCAACCCATGCCTAATCCTTCATCAAACAATGTATAAATACAAAATTACCTTTTCATGACAACATAATCCATCTCACCATATGTTCATTAGGTTGATTCCAAAACCAAAATAAAAACCTATGGGAATCACATCACCATGTCTCAAGGACTCCTCTCACTGAAATAGAACATCTAGACTCACCTATAAATCCATGAGGGAGTTCCTCACCCCTCACAAGATGTAATTCTATCTCATTCATTTAAAAATATCCCAAATCCTCTGAAACCTACCTAAAATTACTTATAAGACAACTATGGTATCCCATATATAAATTCAAATTATAATACCACATAGTGGTCTCTGATCATATCATCTATTGTTGACTCACCACAGATACCTAGTCGTCGGGTGACCCATATTAGTCTAAGTACCAAAGAAAAAATAATCCAGGCATATGCAGAAAAATTCTATTCTATTCTATTTACCTTGGAATTCTTCTATACCTAAAATTTTTACTATTAATATGAAATTACATATACAATAATTATTATAAATATACATTTATATAAAATTTAATCATTGGGAAACCATCCTTGAACATTATATTAACTGATTTTCGAGCCTTTTCTAAGCCTTCATAGTCTCATCCATGCTCCCTGGAAGCAGTCACATATTAAAAATCACCCATAATTAAATATAACACATTATAAAAATTTATGTTAAATTAATTAATTGTTATTAAATTCCTGAACACTCATATATTATTATTGATCCAATGAAACCTCAATCAATGTGGTGTGATCCACTCCTAACACGTGACTAGACCAAGTCAACCCAAATGCCCCAAATTAAACACCGCATCCAAAAGACAATTTTATCTAAATAACCAAAAAATACTATAAAAACATAAATAGTGATGTACCATTAATGAAATGGCTTCCAATAATGTTCATATAGTGTCTTGGGTCATTCTCTATACAAAATGAGAAAATCCCCAATCCATCTCTATCAATTAAATCATATTATGTTGGAATAAACACCAAAACACAATAAAAAATAAAAAATATGGTGATTGAACAGAAACTAAAGCAAGGGAAATCATATGGAGATATTTTCCTAAAATCCCAAAAAAAACCCCGAATCGCCTAAAATGGAATGAATAATGAAGGGGTGTGAAGTCTAACACTTTTACCTCCAAATAATGAACTCCTCAACCACGAACAAAAAAGGGGTCAATACACTTTTTTAAAGATGTATCATTATCAATTCATGTCATAACATAATGGTTTACTCCATGAACCACCAAGGAAGGGGATCCACAGTACTCTATCTAATAAAATCATGCAATGAGCCCATGTATCATGATTTAAATACCCTCTAGGAGGTACATTTTGTAGAATTACCAATCTGTTTCCCCGATAAGAGTCACTTATATATTTAGGTCACTCATGAAACCAATGTAGATGTAAAAACACACTATTTATGAATGGTAAACCTCTTAGAATTTGGATCTATGTCCCTACTCTCAAAATAAACCATACAAAAAAATAATATTTGAAGTTTTATTTGGAATTTAAAACCGATATGAATATATGTAATTATAAACACCTCTCTATAATGCTTCTCAAACTAGAAAATCCAATAAAGTCTTTTATCTACAACCCAAATCCTTAAATGTTTCTCAAGTCACCAATAACACCCAATTTTGTTCCCTCAATTAAAAATTTCATTATCTATGCATCATAAATAACTAAACACACAAATCATCAGATGGCATTTCAGTCAATCAATATGAATGTCAACATCGATACAACACTCAATACTCTGAATTTCATTTCACGATAAATTTTTATGATATAGATAATACCATGGATTAATATTCTCCCTACTATAAGGATATTATCATATTTATTCATCTCATATATTGGTTCTTAATAAAATAGCAATGATATATCCAAAACACATTTCTAGTTTTCCACTATCAATCATGATACATTTTGAATAAACTTTTGACTTGATTTCAACATAGACACATCAAAACTACTACAAAAACCCAAATCAGATCTCCATCATCAAACATTTCTCAATAAACTCAACTGTAACCACTAACATGTCCAAAAAACCCTCCCTGCAATATTTTATTTTCTAACAACATCCATATATATGGCCTTTCTCATTCTTATATTCATCCATATACAACATCGATATATATTAAATCATTTTACCAGACTGTTATATAATTTTTACAGTAATTTATTCCTGAGGACTATAGATGATTAATTTCTTTAGAAATATTGATACATAAACAATTGATTCATAAATATCAATATCATTTCTCATTTAGTTCTCCACAAGTATCTCCATTCTCATAAATAACATACACTAAATATTTCTTGACAATCAATATTTGGGAATATAACAAGGTGTCAGAATAGAGTGTAATTATGACCAAACAAATATAAGTAAACAATTGATCATAATTAAATATAATAAAGGAATAAGTGAAAGATAACATCATAAAAACATTTCAAAATCATTCCCATTAATCAAAATATAATTTTTGAGATTCATGAAAAAATATCAATAGATGGAAAAATTATAAGAGAGCATAATCATAAATAATTAATTTTGATTAATGAAAAAGTAAGAAAGAATATAACTTGTGTTTTTAGAATGAAAATAATAATAGAAAATCATTTCCATTTTCAAGGATCATTACCATGACTATCATAGTTGATTGGGATTTCTCCCTATTATATTATTTCCATTCAAAGGGTCCAATCGAAACACTATATTGTTGGTAGAAATCTCTTACTAAAATTGGATAACATACCCTTATAGTTATTATTATCCAATTTAATGTAATTATTTACCCAATTTATTACTTTTCTATACAATTTTTTCAATACCCATCAAAATATTAAACCTATACATATTTGTGTTGCAATATAATAAATCATTCATCATATTATTAAATCAAAACCTTTGAAAATATTTTTTGTTTCAAAAATATTTCACCATCATAAACATAAGTCGTCAATAAAAAGAATAAATATTGTAATATCAAATGATATCCACATAATATTATGTAAAACAAACATGTATATTTTTACAAATAAAAAAATTATCAAATCATCATATGAATATCTCTAGAGAAAAAAACATTTTTATTGGAAACCATTTATTTAGAAACTAAATATTTTTCTGACTACTAAAAAAAATTCATGGAAAATAAAAAAAGAATAATATAAATAAATGTATATATAAATTTCATTTCATGATGTTGTTGAAATCCATTTCTGGGGGGTATGTTAAAATAATCAGTTTTCTCAAAACTTCCATAAAATTTCATATAATCCATGTTTTTAAAATAATTTGAAAATGAATTTTTAATAATGTTTATAAAGTATAATATTGTTAAAAACAATTTTATATAATTTTTTTTAAATAGTATAAACATGATTAAAAAATTATAAAGGAAATATATAAATCAAAGCGAAGAATTATAGTAGAAGTGGGATATAAAATCAGATTTTCTTAAAAAATACATCCACAATTATTATTACATAAAGAAAGGTAAATGAAAGGTAAAAAAATTACTCTATACAATAACAGTATAATAAAAAAATAAAAAAAATTTTTAATAGATATATAATGTGATTATATCATGGTATCATTAAGCGTATTCAATACCTGTAAAAATTATATTGTAACATTAAACCCTAACCCTTGTTGTTACATTTGAATCATAAATTAAATGGAAGATATAACATAAAATGAATCATTGAATTATATCTATATAAGGATATTAATAAGAAAACATATAATTATGTTGTTACATACACCTTGAATTTAATATAGTTGTATATTTCAAAGATGTATTAATGAAATAAAATTTTTATAAATAAAACTTACAATAAAAAAATATTTGGAAATGAATGTACATGGAAACTAGAAAAGCATACGTTTCAAAAAATAAAATTAATTAATTATATGTTTATTCAAATTAAAATTCAACATATTTATATACATTATTGTAACAAACAATTGGTTTATAACATTAAAATGTGGATCAATAATGAAAATTTAGATGAAAAAATTACATCCATAATTATATTTGAATAAAATCCCTATTAGAGTTGTATCAATAAATATAACATTACAAATTTTGAAATATAAAAAGATGACGATAAAAAAATTCAATACTGAATTATTTACACCATTGAAAATTTTACGTGGTGTATAGATTAAATAGGGCTCCTGGGATTCGAATTTGAGATAAACCCCCAAACAATTTATATTTCATGGTTCACACAAAATCAAGAAATCATAAATATTATATTATGATTTATTCTAATATTACAAATTAATAATATTAATATATATTATGTAATATATTTTCAACTATTATATTTTTTGTGTCTATTTATTAATAATTTGTGGTTATTGTTATTATTTTCGGTGTTAAATTATCTATTTCCAATTTATGTTTTTGAATAAATTATAGTTATTTAACATTGACCACGGTTCCACCATATCAATAATTATAATCATTATATGATTATAATATATTATCTATATACATAAATATATACATAATAATTTGTAAAAGTGGTGATGAAAAATGAATTATATCACTACCTGGATATGATAGTCTCAATGTTCACATGAGAGACATTTCCATTTTTTCGATGGATAGAATAATATAAATGTAAATATTAATTCATATTTTTATAATAAATACTAACACACAATTTTCACATATAAAAATTAAATATATCATAATAAACCTCAACAATTGATGGCGGTGTAAAATGACATGTATCCCTATGCGGAGGTGGAAGTCCAAACGTATGTATGAGTGATACCTTAATTTACATTATGGTTGTGAAAATTTAGAAAATGGTTTTTATATAATATATATATATATATATTCATGATAAAAAAATAATCATGTTTTTATAGAGATAATAATATTATAGGAAGTATTAAAAGAAATAAAATTGAATGTGATTTCTCAGGATATGCACCTCTTCATAGACAGACCTCCTTTGAATTTCCCTTTATGCAATGAAGGATTTATCATAGGAGATAAAAAATATATATTTGTTGAAGGTAATTATTATAGAATGTTTTTAGAGAATGCATGTTTTGTTTTGTATGAGGAAAATTCGGAAAATAATAGATGAGAATAACTACTTTTTTGTAAGTGATCAGAGGGGCAAATAAATTATTTCTTAAAATATTTCAATGATTTAAAGGACATTATATGGGAAAGTAATTTAAATTTTATATATATTCAATTTTAAGGTAATATGAGGTTGAAATATATTACAAAGTAATATTATTTCTATTTTTAGAGGTAATGCTACTCTTTAATCATATTTATCCCCCCAGGGAAAGCATTTTTACCCTTCATCGTGTTAAATTATTTTACTATTATTAATATTGAACAAGAATAAAAATAATAGTATCATATTATACAATATATTATTATTAATAATATCTAAATTATTTTATGATATGCAATTTTGTTATTTGTATGAGTTTAATTTTAATTAGGCACATAAATTGTAAATAAACTCATTTTAAAAGAAATGAAGTATAAAACCCAATTTTATTATATTATATTCCATGTCAAAACTATAAAAATAATTTTATAATAGTATATTATATAAATAATCTATAAATATCATTAGAAAATTAATAAATTGAAATATATATAAATTTTTATTTTAAAATTAAATTTCATGTATACAAAAGTTGTTTATGAAAATGTGAAATGAAGCCCCAAAATTTATGTATACTAAAAAATGTAAGAGGATTAATCATATAAAATTAGATATAAACTTTTAAATTAGTTTATATTTGCGATAATATAATAAAAACTGAAACACAGAATGATACATTTACATGAAAGTAAATGAAAATTAAAACAATAATCCATAATTTTCACTATTTAGTGTAAAAAATCATTTAAGAAAAATTGCTAAAATTACCGAAATATGATATTGATAATTAGATTTCAAAAAATTGATCTATTTGTTTAAAAAAAATAAAAAACATTGTAATTAATTATAATTTGTAAAATCATAAATGTGTTTAGTACTATTTTTAAAGAATAAATTTTTTTCCTAAATAAAATTGCATTACAAAAATTTATATAATTATTTACTGTATATTAATAAAAATACTTCCATTATTAAAAATATTAATGAATATTTTAATAATTTTTTCTTACTATTTTCAATTTATAATTTAATTGATAGGTTATTTACATTTACAATGTATTAGTTTATATAAATTTAGGGTTGATATATGTCATGCAATCGAACACTTCATATTTTATTTTATAGGAAATATATATAAAATTATAAGAAATTACATTTTACCATCATGAAAATTAGTTTTGTCGAAAAACTATTTTCACTATAGTATATAAAAAATATGGTATATGTATCTCATTACACCATCAGCTTCCAATGTAGCATTTATAAATTTTTTATTCTTCCAAAAAACATTCACCAGGTTATTATCCTTGTTCATAAGAACATTTTCCTTATGATCAATGAATTATAATGGGTTTTATTTAAATTAAAAAATACATGATCCATTAGTAAATACTATATGTTATGCAAATTTTAAGGATTAAATATATACATTCTCCATAGAGATAGATGATATACATTATGTACATGAAAGAGGTTTGGTGCGAGTTCCATTTGATATACTACAGTCCCTAATCAATCACGGATCTAGAAGCAACCAATATACCAAGAGAATACATTTCTATACATTATGAATATCATAATTTTATGTCTTGGATTATTTCATAGAATAATCGTCTCAGCAACATCAAATTCTAGATCAAAATGATAATTATCTACATAATTATTCTATCAACCCTAAGGTTCATTGATATCATGTTGAATAGTAATAATATTCTACTCTATTTACTCATATTGTTATGGTCCCACTTACTTTTTTTCTCCATATCCATCTCATTATGTCATATATATACATTTCCTTCCATAGATTGATTTTAAATATCCATATCAATACGCTAGTGAAATATATTATTGAATGTAAACTAGACTAGAGAAAGGTGTTGATTATAAAAACCCTCTTGATCTATAAAATATGATCTCGAAATATACTATATTGTTTTAATGATCCACTCATACTGACCATATAGTTAAGGATTATATTAAGTATTAAAACATAAATACATATCAATAATGTACTGATTTCTTTTTTGGAACTATGTGGTGACCCTTAGAACCCATTCTGATATAATAGAATGTGGTAACTTGTGTTACATGACAACGTCTTTACTATATTTAATAGAATTAAAATAAAGAGATAATACAAATTTGATATGGTTTCTGTGTATTTAATTATTAATTCATTTGAATATAAAAAAAGTAACATTATAGAAATAACATGTTTTTTGGACTCTAAAGATGAAATTAATTATGAGGTTATCTGATTTATTTTCTTGTATAGTTAATGGCGATTACATATATTTAAACATTAGATTATTTGTATTAACTTATGACATCCCATAAACTAATATATATACTCTTAAATATCCCCCTTCGTGTTATCCCATTAGTAATACCCTTTCATATCACTATATATCTCCATACATTGAGGATGAACATCAAATAATGATCTGTGATTTCATCTAACTATTCATTATTAAGGCATTATTTCGATAAGAAACATATACTGTTCATGAACTCTATAATTTCATTATAATTTTGGTTGATAACATGAAAATTTATAACAATATTTTTCAAATATATACACTCCATTTGTATGGACAAAATCCTTATATTGATAGACAGTTGAACACAAATTTGGGAATGATAATATATATCATCATCCATTAATATTTGGTGGACAATCCTATGAAAATCAATGAATATTATTTTATTATTATAATAATAGATAATATAACGTGATCCATTTGACTTAGTGCATCATCCATCTTGTTCACATTCTAAAGGAGGTAGTGTATTGAGCAACAAAAATCACTAATTGTACCCCAACATCATAATTCATTAATATTTGACTCCTTATGTGAGAATATACACTTATTAAATTTATGATCACTATACATGATACAAGTTTCTCTATTAATAAAATTCTTCAATATATTTAATACAAACAATGTTTTTTCTATATTCAATTAATGATTCAATTAATTTTAATCATGAACAATCAATTTGATTGAATCTTAATCTATCATTATGTCACGCTACATGAGAAACCATCCAAGATGTTTCCTTAATAAAATAATGAAAATAAAAATAACATCCCCACTATAGGGTAGTGGAAAAATGGTGCACTAAGAACCATATATTTAATTACATTAAATTTACATTACACTTATGATTCCAAAGGAACATAAGTACTTTATTTTTAAAAAGGGTGATTGTATTTTATATACATGAGATATCATTCAAAATAGATCGAAAATATCTAGAACATCCGCAAAAAAATGGATTTCCATCATAGGGGTTGGTATGTGACAATGTTAAATAATGGCATTTTGGATTTATCACCTTATATACAATTTATTTAGATTATATGAACCAAAATGAAATATTACAAACCCAAAATTCACAATTGATAAATTTTTCATATTACTTATCATTTGACATGATCTGTAAAAAAATGTTCACTAGATATAATTATGATCATAATTTCTCTTGGAATATATAATAATATCATATATATAGTATACCGGATACTGAAAAAGTTATTATCTATATACACCATCAATAAATTAATAAATATGTTAGGGAACTACTAAGAACATATGAGATTTATATAAATTTATTTTTTCCACACCTCAAATGGAATGGTATCTTCAATAGGTCTTAAATTTAGACGCTAAAATGATAGAATCTAGATCAATGATCTATCATGAAAAATTATTTTTCTAATAATAGATGTGGTAAAAAGTTATATGGGGTATATGTTACTTATTCATGATTTTGGTATTTTTATGTTCCTGATAATCAACGAAGAGTCTCATTATTTAACCATTTGTCATAAAAATGGATATGTTCACCCAATAGAGAAACATATAGATGAAAATTACCTTATCTAATTATCCTTTTATTTTATTCCTCGGTTCCTATAAATCAATCATGTTCATTATATATGGAGTCCTATAAATAGGTGTATTACTAAGTATGACTTATATTGAATTGTAAATATCACAATTTGGAGGATGAGTAGTAACTTGTTGAAAAATGATTCCTCAAACTCATTTAAAATAGTAATATCATCAATTTTTAGTTTACCTACATTTATTTAAGATAAATAGCAACTTCTGACAGGAATACATATATTGAAATTGTTATAATTTCAACTGTAAGTAAGCATTTGTCTTCATATAAATTATAAAATCATATATTACTTCTTAATATCAAATGTGAATTTCGATCCTCCCTAAATGATATGGGTTTTATATAAATAAATCTAATATATACCCCCAATAACATTATATTCTATTAGAGAAATAATAATAATATTTACAATAAGAACATTACGAGAAAAAATTAGGGAAGAGTACAAAACCAGAAATGGAACCATCATAATCTCAATAAATATTAATTATAATTTAAAATATAATAATTGAGTATATGAATTTACATTCATGGATTAATTTAATTATATAAATTAATTTATATACCAAATCTGAAATATGATACATCTCTACTTTAGCATAAATTTCACAAACTCAACTTCCCCATTCGATCACTAATTCATTAATAAAAATAAAATACTTATCATGATTATCATGAATCATTAATTAGAGTGATTGATCATGAAAAATCATTTATATGGTGTCCAAATATTGATGCCTTATTTTTAATCTAAAAAACATTGGTTTAACCTAGGTAATATATGGTCTATAAATTATTCTAATCTTTCATAACAGATCTTAATTAAAATGTAAATTAACTTCATAATATCCAGGGGAATGTTTATCCATGTGAAAATTAATGTTCACTGAGCATGCGAATGATTTCTTATAGATTCTAGATAGTATTTTATTAAATATGGAAAACCACTTCCTTTTCATTACCATAATATATGTTGTTTTATGATACAAAGAAATATCATATTGTTTTCACCAATGATTCCTCATCCATGTTTCAAAATGATACTAGACCTTTCCTCTTGTTACTAATATAGAAGACCATAATTTTCATATATAATTGTATCATCATTTTACATCAACATTCTATAATATTCACAATAATACATTTATAGGGTTCTATATTGGTTTTCTATATTTAAAAACATATATATATAAACTGTTACTATATAAATATTCTATATCATTTCTAATTTTGTTTTCCACCACTTTCACCCTTCTTAATCATAAAATCCAAACAAAAAATCTCCATAAACTAGGGAATGGGAGATAAGAAACGGTTATCTCATATTCATATTAAGATATTTTAATGAGGTTAGGGTATGAAGCCGCAATTTATTGATAAAAAAGGTTCAATCATATATGCAGTACATCAACAGAAAAACATATTTGTCAAAGCCCCCTTCCAGGGGGCCCAATTTTTTTCCTAATATTTTCCCCAATTATCCACTCCTTTTCACGTAATTCATTCCATAGTTCTAGTTTGATGTGGTCCCAAACTCATCCCCTACCATATTGAGCTTCAATATCCCTAGTCTGTTGGATTAATGTATCCACATATTCATCAGATTATGCATGTATAGCATGCTCCTCTTAATTTTTCATTTTCTATTTAGATTTTATACTGCTTCTTATTCTTGTTCTTGTTTGATTCCAAGAGCCTTTATCCTTGTTCAGCTCTTCCAGATTTTCAGTCTGAAGTCCAACAATCTATTTTTTTTGTCTCGGATTTTGACACCACCTGCAACCTAGAAGATGAAGTATGATCAGGAGAAGGATCCCCAAGAAGAATACTTACTTCTTTAGAACCAGGTGTAGCAGAAAATTCATTGGAAGCAAGCACAGATTGGTCAGTAGAAACAGGAGGTCCACCCACCACTTTCTCAGATTCAGAAGAATGAGGAGGACTGAAAATAGAAGAAGGCTGGTTTTGTTGAACTCCCTTAACAGTACCTGCCTCCTTAACTGGATCAAGGTTTATTTCTTCCACTTTTCCTTTCCCTTATTCCTTCAGATTTATGTTTACTTGTGCACTAGAGGCATCACCAGAGGTAACAGAAAGTAAATCTTGTTCCATGAGACTTTCATGAGAAACACCATCCAAGGAGGAAACCTCCTTACTAGTGTCAATCTAAGCCGAATCAGATTGAAATGGTAAAGGGGTCCTGAGTTCCTTGCTTTGAGATACCACTTGAGCATAGGAATAGACAGTAGTAGTAATAGGGAATGCAGGTGTAGGATCATAAACTTCTTCCACAATGACATCCTAGGATTTATGGCTGGACGGACAGACCTTCTCATTATCATTCGTAGAGTTATAAACAACCATCCGTTGATTAACATGCTCAGCAACCTGCCTATTAACAGGTTTGTCAGAACAATTGGTGAAATATTTATTTCTTTTTGTTGTTTTACTCTCCAAATATATGTTGGAATATGATTTATGATCATGTACTCATCGATAACAAAGGGTGAAAAGAACAGATCTTTTGCAGTTATTTACCTCATGCCCAATGAACTTACAATCTGCGAAAAATTTTGGTATGTTCTCAAATTACACTCTATGTTCCAGCTCCTCTTCATCAGTAGATAAACAAACTTTATCTACCTATGTGGAGAAATGTTCGATTTCAATTAGACATATAGCATAATGGCCAAATCTAGCGATTTCAGTTTCTCGATCCATCATAATTGGAACTCAACAGAAAATGCTATGTCATATAGAATTCTAGGATTCCATAAAACCCAGTTTAAGCCATATATTTTTACCCATACCTGAAATAAGGTCTTAACAATTTTATATGGGTTGAATTTCTGATCCTAGTCATGTATATGCACTGAACCTAGCTTGAGTGAGAGCGAACCAAATCCCCAAGCTCTGACCTTTTGTTATTCAGAAGGGAAATGTATGTGGAAATACCCTTTCCCGAGTGATACAATCATCCATGTATCAAATCCCCAGATGTTTGATAATATTTTTGTGAGTTACTATATCCTCCATGGTTTAGAACCATTAGGAAGTATAAGCCTAGCGATTATTGAATGAGCACCGAGCTTCAACCTTTTAGCAATCGCGTCCAGGTCATCTGTGACATGAACGATCGATCCTCTCCTACGAATACCCACATTCAAACCCTTAAAAAAATGACCGGGTGGAAGCGCCGACCTCGATAGGTTTAATGTAGAGGATTAATCTCTTTTATGGATCCAATCCTTCATGGATATCTTCCGAGTGTTTATGAGATTTAAATCTTCCCGGGGCCAGAAGGATTTCCATTATCCAGACTTGTGATTGCGAGAGATATCCCTAATCGCCGAACCTGCAAGCACAAGAGATCATAAAACCCTAATCACCAATGAGAATAGCCGGAGAGAGCTCTTGAATTCTTCATATTATTATTAAGATAAAAAAAGATATATAAATAAATGATCATAAAAGATCTTAAGATAAAAATATGTTTTTGAGAACATTAGCTAAACATTTAAAATCATACAAAAAAAATCATTAATAATTATTATGGAACATGGAATAATTTTTTTCAATCAAGAGATATAATAAAAAAGAGTGTGCAATAATAAATAATCAATCATCATCCATGATAACATTCCATATGAATATTTAATGTGTTTTTTGTGTAGAAAAAATAATATTACAATTTTTCTTTTGTCAATGATTACTTCTTATACTATCAAAGTGGATTGGGTTTAGTCCTCATTCAAATATTTCCATAGTAAAGGGTCAATGCAGAAATTAACGTATAAGAAAATGCACTGTAATTATGTGGGTTCAATCCTTATTTTAGTATATATTATGTCATGAGATATACTTCAATTTCCTAGTAATTAGATGACTATATAATTTCTATCTAACCCGTCAAATATATAACACCATACATTTGCATATCATGTGACCATAAACCATTCATTACATTATAAAATCATCAAATATGAATTTGATACTGGTTTCATAAAATATGCATCATCATCATCATATACCATCAAGATAATAAATAAAAATTTTATCAGATGATAATATTCTCATTAAATAATATGAGTCATTATTGTATTTTGTTATAATTAAAACCCATTTAATACATATTTTTTAAATTTTTAAATGAAAATAAAATTTTTATTTTAAATAACATATTCCAAATATAAAAAAATAAAAAATATTAGAAAAAATTTTTCATTGAAAATAATCTTTTAAACATATAATGTAATATTTAATGAAATTTTTTTAAATGATGGCGGGAAAATTTATTTTTTTAGAGTATTTTAGAATTGATATTCCATTAACAATTTTATTAAATAGTCAAAAGTACGATGTTAGTAAAACAATAAAAACATTATTATAATCCATTGAAAATAAATTAAAATATTTTTAGTCAATAAATAAAATAATATTTTTAAATTTTAAAAAACGTTCTACAATCTATTTTAATTAAAATATGGACATATAAGGAACTATTCTGTACTTAAAGGATAAATTATATAGATTTTTATAAAAAAAATACAATCCGCATTTTGATTAATTAATGTTTTGAATATGTATGGAAGAAGTGTAATATCTGAAAAAAAAAATTAGGATAAGAAACTAAATATTATTTTGGTAGATATAATATATAGTTTTATAATCATTAATTTATACATAAATAATCCCATTAAAATTTAGATTGTATCCTAATACTATTACCTCTATGGTAAAGTTTGAATCATAACACTCATGTATGTAACAACATATAAGATTCTAAATAATTTAATCTAAAATACATTACTGGTACATGATATCATTATGGTTGAAGATAATAATTTGAAAAGAAAATGTGTATATAACAACAAAAATGAGTTCTGAAAGAAAATTGAGGGGCTGATCGATTAAAAATTTGTAAAATTTAAAATGGTATACATAGGAAATAATACAATATTGTAGTTATATAAATATATTAAATTAAATTATTCTATATGTAAAAATATATTCTCATTTGTATACAACCCATTAAAATATGAAATTAGTTCAAACAATTAAAACATGTTCTAATAAAAAAATTGATATGAAAACCACTAAAACTATTGTAACTTTTTAGTAAAAATACCATGATAAATAAAAAATTAAAGTTTAAAACTGAATATCAGCAAATTGAAAATGATTAACATACAATATTAAAATATATAAGTATTTTTATCTTTGAATTCGAAATATGGTGTATATCTTGATCATGTTTCAAGGTACTTAAATTTTGGGAAAAGATAACCTTAACTTATATATGACTTGAATAATATGTTATGTATCTTATTGTCTTGTAAATTTATTTTTTTCGTAATTATTTAAAAACAATATTCAATAATATAATATCTTATATTATCGACAATAAAACATTTCAAGACCCATTAAGTAAAAATTATTTATTGTGGTAATCATTTATCATGTTAGTTGCTTCATTTTTCGTGATTTTTTTAGTTTTTAATTTATGGATCATAATAATTTTCAATAGTTAATTCATAAATATAATTTTATTCATGATATTAGTATCATATATAATCATTATATATATATATATATAAATTTTCATATAAATCTGTGATGAAAAATAAAAGGCACCACTACATGGAGACGATAGTTCGTATGTACAGACGAGTGACATGTCCATTTTTTGTGGATGGAATGAAAGAAAGGAAAATAATAGTTAAAAACTAAATATTATTTTTTATAAAATAAATATTGTATATTTAATTTATGTTTAAAATTATAGCCAACCCTGAATGGTGAATGCGGGGAAATAGTTGTATTGCTACATCGATGTGGTGGAAAACACATATGCATGAGAAATAATTTCACCTCCCATTGAATTGCGAATATGTGGTTAATTCTTGTTAAATTATCATAATAATTTCAAATAATATTGAATAAATTTTATCCATCATATTTTTTATCCACAAAAAATGTTTTTATGATGTGGAATAAAAAATAATATTTAAATTCATTGGATATGATCTATTCCTCTTTGAGGTAGACAACTAGTGGATTACTAGAGAATACATTAATGATTATTCTTAGAAGAACACCAGAAGCTATATTATAAAGGAAGATATTATAATTATTATTTTTTGAAGTTACTTTCTACTATAAGATCCATGGTTGAGAATGATTTAGGATGGCATGTTCCCTTTCTTATGTGAGGGGAGTGACACAAAATGAATTTCTTAAATAATTTCAACTATATAAATTTTTTTCATGTGAAACTGACCCAAAATAAATATTTACTCAATGGTAGGACAATAAAATGTTGAAATATCATTATACAATAATTATTTTTTAGTTTCAGGCCAAAATCCTACACTTCTTTAGTGTTTTAACCCCTAATAAGAAGGTTACAACAATTACCATGATAATGTTTTTTAATATAATAACTATTAACAGATAAATAATAATTCGAATCAATTAAATATTTATAATTAATATAACTAAAAATATAACATCCACTTTACCATACACATTCTCAATATACGGATATGTTATATAAATTAGGCATGAGAACCATAGTAAATACTGATAATATAAGAAATATTTATGAACATATAATTTAATTTACATACATTCATCTCCTTTTAAAAGGAAAAAATGAAATTCAATATTTATATTTAATATACAAGCATTAATTATCATTTTAACTACTAATCAGTATATATTAAATTTATTTATTAAGATGAAACAAATTTAATGGATAAAATTAGGTATTTAGAAAATTGAGATTTAATCCCAAAGTTTTACTTTTATCAACGTCGGGTATAATATATATTATAATTTAATTATGTATAATATTTCGAATTAAAAATGTAAGAGTGTAATTTTAGATAAAAATTATATAATAAGGGGATATTTAAATAAAATGAAATTAAAATTTATATCAAAAATTATATTGTTTAATATTAACTAAATATTAAATCTTTTGAAAAAATATATAATATTTTACAATGAAAAAATAGTTAAATAGTTTTTTAAATAATTATATCCATTCCAAAAAATTATAATTCAATAATTTTTAGAAATTGATTAATACATTTTCATGATAAATCGAAAAAATTATTTCTTTGTTGATAATTTCTTTTGATCCATTAAATGAATTTACTAAATCATAGATAATTATTTATTATGTATTAGTTAATATCTTTTCCTAAATAAAAGTATTTAAACATATTTTTCATTAATATGTTTTATGTATTCATGTATTCCAAAATAATATCTATGTTATGTCGGTATACTGTATCATCGTTCATATATACACAAGGTTGAATATAATGAAATATTTTTATTACCTTATATTTTATTTCAAAATTTATATATATTGAATATTATGTTGTTATATTTCCCAATCCTTGAAACCATATTATTTTATTCCCCTAAATTGTTTAGTTCATTGAAACCCATCAATGTGTTTTGTCATTATATTCCCCTATAAATAATATGATGAATAAAGTTTACCCTTGAACCATATCACAATCTCACATTCTCCCCTAAATCATTTCCTGAAGCATGGTCACCCACACTAAATACCTTTGAACTACTTCAATAAAAGTCTAAGATCATTTTTAATGTTCCAAAATTGATCCAAAAAACCAATCCAAACCTAAAATCTTGAATTACCCGATGAACCTTAAATTAGTGGAACAAATCATAAACTAGTACATGATGTCTCCTAAACTATCAACTAACCATATACACCACCTACATGGTCTTTCCAATGTGATAAGAACCATCCCATATCCCATAGAACAATCCACACAATATGTGTACTTTTATAATCAAACACCTAAAAAACCCAAATTCCAATTCTTCATAGTCCATATTATTTCCAGTACTACAAATAGTGGTTGAAAATTATAGTCCAAATATCACCAGAGGTCTGTTCTAAAGAAAAAACATCATCTGATTCCAATAAAACCAAGAACATCATCCTGTAATGGACAATGTTGTGATATCCCCCATAAGGATTCCTGTATACTAATCCTTTTAAACCAACCAACATGGGTATATTTATATAAACATATCACCCCTCCCAAACAATTATCAAAATATATCAACCTATAAGACCATGCATCCATGATATTTTATGTTGATATATTCCTTTTATTGTTTTATATAAAATTACCTAAATATACATATAATGTATCCTCTCACATATCTGGTATAACTCCCATTATAAGCCAATAATCAATGTTTCCATTACTATAATTTTCTCCCTGAATTCACTGGTCACCTCACTTTTAGAGTGACCCCAATCTGAACCTATCATATGATAACACCACTACATAAACCTCATTCATCCTCAAATCAATCAATTGTCAATAGACCTAGACAAGGATATTTTACTGATCCCTAACCAGTTGAAACTATGTTTAACTACCACAAACCTTCCTATACTGAATGTGATATATCACAAAAGATCGTTCCAATGGACTCTCTCTTCTTCTATGTCAGATTGTTTCAGTATGAACCCACTCATAGGTCTATTCAAACTATCTACCCAAGTCTCAATTAAACAAAATGTGTTTACACTCTTATACAGTTGATCACCCAGCTGAACTCACACTCTAATAAGTCAAATCGCATCTTACATAGTGTCACATGTATATCCCACTAACCATATTACTTTTTATGTCAATATCACTCAAACCCATCTATCCATTCACACTATGGTTAACCACATAATCACCTCTAAACTCTAAGTCAGCACAAAACCATAAGTGTTTTCTTATTCACTCATATAAATAACTAAAATATAATCTATAAACCACTGAGGTGGGGACACAAAAAAACATAATCTAAAAAATATAAATGTTTCCAAAAACAAAATAGGTTCTTCTTGTTCCAAAATCAAAATGAATTTCAAATTCCTTTCTCTATAATTACAATATTGTGTTATATTGAATTCCACATAAATTTGTATGGGTAGAACAATATTGGATTTTAGACACTAGAAATAAACTAACAGACATATAATTGAAACAATTGTGTCCATAATTATCTAGAAAATATTTTTTCAATCCTCATATCACCTCCCAGGTATACCATGCCCTTATAAATTAATACAAGGACATAAAAATCCCACATTAACCCAGTTTGTGTCTCCACACATCCTCTATTGAATGAATTTTTTTTCATTACTAAAAACCAATTAAAAATTATATCTAAATAAACAATCAATTAACCAAAATAAATTTCAATTATGTAGATTATAATGAAACAAATAAATTATATGGGAAATGAAATATGTTTTTTGGTTGAAACATTAAGATAATTAATCTTTTCATTAGAAAACAGTCACAATAAAACAAAAATCATATATGAAAATCCAAAATTTTTACCATGATTCATAAATTATCCATTCTTACAAATGTTCAAAGATTCAGAATACCAAAAATAATTTTCATAAAAAATCAATGTGCATGGCCAAATGAGAAATCATACATCAATAATATTGAAAACCAATAACAACAATCGCATGCCCTTGTAACTGAGACTTCCTATTATAAAAGGTATCATCAACAAAAAACCATGATATCAACCCTAAGATCCAAAAAATTCATAAATTAACTATCAATAATCTACACAAATAATAAATTAAATCTAATATGTGATACTACATTGTGAGACACCAAACTAGGGACACTCCATAGGGCAAGATCTAGGGGTAACACATATCATCAAGAACTCCTCCTTATATGGAATTGGATTTCGACTGGTGGTAAGCGTATAAAAAATACATTATGGAATAATATTTGTTTAATTTTAGAATAATTAGTAACAATAAATAAGAAAAACATTTAAAATATAGTGTACATAATAATTTAGTAAATATAATCATGTATATAGTGTTTTCAGACAATACATAAAATAATCATCCAATTGACCACAACATATATAAAATAAAGAACAAACATATTCATAGTGGCCCTAATTCTATATGTAGTTATCTTTATAGCCAATTAATACCCACATGAAACTTTTTCTATATCCTCCAAATGACTTGTCCCCTAATATGAAAACAAAGAATAATGTCTCCTTGAAAATTGAGATTCTTGTGCAAGGTGTTAGAATAAAAATTTGAAGGATATCCAAAACCAACCATAATATACATAATCTTATTTATTTATAAAAATTTTAAAATGAAATACCTAAATAAATATTTACATAAATTATTTATGTTATATTTTGGAATAAATGATACTTGACGATGTAAACACACATGTTTGGTAATAGAGATATAAAAATGAAACCCCAACACTATCCCTATATCTTTATCACCATTTATAATCCACATGCTACATAACTCCACCATAATAATGCAAATAATGTATCAAAAAACTATATCTAGGGGTGGAATAAAAACCTAAACAAACATCCCACCATCTTTGGGCATAGTCATGTTTTCTTTTCGTTCCCCATTGCATCACCAATCTGAGTAGGGTCCACTAGTATTGCCATATCACATAATAACCAATGCCCAATGTTAGTTCCTAACCAAAACATTCTCGTGTAATGGTTTATTTTATAATCACCAACACAAGATATATCTGTAAAGGATCCTGATTGAATACCTAAATCATGAAGTAATTATCTTCACAAAAACCCAACATCATATACAGTAGGTATGTCATAGGTACAATGAACCATACCCACAAACTCTATGGTGCTCACGAAAACATTGAACCATACATATAGACTCTATAGAGCCCCTTAAAAAACTTTTCAACACTCTCTCTATATATGTATTTCTATCATAAAACTAACTATCTCATTTGAGCATGGGGATTTATATCTTGATCATAAAACACATATAGGTCACAAATACCATCACAATGATCACTATATGATTCTAAGGTTCTAGTCACTCAAGACATATCCTCTCATGACAATACATCTAACACTTCTGATAAGGGTTCCCACTAGGACCACAGTACACATTCCATTCCACGATCATCAATTCCATCATGGGTATTTTCAGGCGGTGGTGATGTTATAAACAAAATAGTCTTCCATTCCATGCCTAAGTGTTTGGCCTAACTGTGAAAAGCTCCACATCACCCTATATCCCACTACCTAGGGACCACCCAAGTACATGACATTATTTCCATCACTAGCCTTAATATGTGGATTAAAAACTCTATAAAACCATTCTTATAATCATAACACCATGTTTCACGAATTACACACTCCCTATGAAAACAAGTGATGTATCCTTCAGCCTTAGGAGTGAGTTTATCCCCACTCATTTTACTAGAATCATTCTATGATATTGTCACATAGACCATACCATCCAACACCTGACCAACATCCCTAGGATCCTTCCAAGGCTATTCCAAATATCCACTTTTATACAAGGTTCTAAAATATGTCAGTCATTAAATAAACCTAATCCCACACCCCTTGGAAATATATTTTTCATGATGTATCGATTTATCCAAGTTCCAAAGAGCACTTAAACATGATAAATATGACCAAAAAACACTCATATTCCATTTATTTATGGTACCATGTATCCATAAAACCAATTCCCAAACCCATGAACTCAGAAAGGAATGTATTCTCATGGATAATGATTAATATGAAATTATATCATGGGGGAAACCTACCTCAAACATAGGGTTAACGCCACTATATGATCTTCATAGACATTTATGTGACAACTAAGTATGAGTCATGATACTAGGGACCAATATTAATACATCTATCTCCCAAAGTTAATTATAATAAATTATAAAGAATTATTTGAAAATAATTATTTAGGTATAAATTCATGAATGATCTCAAATATTAATCGTAAACCTGAAACCATGAATTATATTGTGTGGTCCACTCATGACGTGAAATTATAAATGACCCATGTGAATGAACAAAAATTAAACTTTGTATCAATGGATTATTTTAACCAAAAATAAGAAAATTCCTAAAATAAAGATACATGGTGATGTACCCTCACAAAAACTAAATCTACCTTCTTGAAAAATCTGTATTGAGTATTTTTTTATACATGATAAGAAAACATTTCATCAATCTCTGCCAATTACTAAATGTCCTAGATGAATATAAAATGGATACATAATAATTTCTTACTAAAATTACAATGAGCATACGAAAACTAGAATAGAGTGTAGTAGATGGATCGATATACCAAAAATTACTACCAAATTGAACCCAGAATTGCCTCAAATGGTGGGAATAATGGATCAGAGGTCTGACCGTTGTCCCTGACATATAGTCTCAATTACCAATACATTAATGGTACATAACCATTTTTAAAAAGGGATCCAAGAAAGTTTATGGAATAAAGTGATTCTTCTTCCAATGAATTAATGGTTTAAAGTATTAACAACTCAGGTTGGGGACCCCAATTCCACAATCCATAAAACACAAAACTTCTATATATATCTAATCCTACATAAATAACATTAAGACTATATTAACTTTTACAAAATACATTATACATTACAAATATAGACTCCCAAATACCATGTTAGTTTAGATTCTTTGGAAATATAGAACAAAAATATTCCATCTCATTGAAATATCTTCAATATTCAGCAAAAATGTATTCCCATTATTAATTGTACAATATAAATTTTCATCATCTACTAGGGGATGGAATCATAAGAATGGGGTGAGAACAAATGATCGTTCAGGGTAAATATTGGAAATATATAATCATAACATAGACATAAGGGTACAATAATATGATAATAATATTAAATGATAATACCCTGTATATCATAAATGATAAAGATGAATCATGGAATAATTATTGGTTATTTATATGACATAAATAATTAAGAAATATTGAATATAATACATGACCATATAATATTGTAATATGACATGGAAACTATATTATACACATAAACATATAAATCTAATGTCAAGAATTCCTACCAATACTTTCATAACCCTTTAGTCTCGGGTTGAAAATATGTGTATATACTCAATGTATGGGATTCCTTCCCAGGTACTCTCTTATTTCATGATGGTTATTTCCTCATGTGTACCCTATTTTTTCAAGCATGGTATTTATTATCACGTATCCTCTTATTTCAGTAGTGATATATACTCCCATTTACCCTCCTATATTGATATTAGGATTCTGTTATGTGTAACACCTTATTTCGGGATTAAGATTACCTATTGATTCATCCTTTGGATTCCCTCCCATGTAGCCTCTTGATCTCATAAAATAGTTATCAATTACAAATTCATTTGTGAAATATATAGGCCCCAACCATCACATAATAATATCATACATACATGTGACACAAGATAAGAAAATATCCATTATAATATGACCCATGAAAAAACATGGGTTTCATAAACCTCAAATCATTACCCATGAAATGAACTGGGTATCAATAAAATTTCATCACATAATAACCTATCAAAAATAGATCGGATTCCTATTCATTTCATTGAAGCGTAACATGATAATAGAAACAGGTTTCAAAAGAATATAACTAATGTAAGAGAAACAAGTATAATAACCAACATTAAATTAAAATTTAAACCATTAATGATAGAATAAAAATGGAACAGTTAGATTATTTCAAATAAATTAATGAGAATAATAAATAGATGTCATCATATAAGAAGAATAATATTGAAATTTATTTTAAAATAAATTCAGGAGGAAAATATACATTCATCATTAGAAAATAATCATTAAAACATAAAACAGTTTGAAAAATATTATCACAGAGAATACATTCAAAACTAATGAAGAAATAATGAAATCATTTTGAAAAACATTTTCCTTGAAATCAAATAAAAGAAGATTGAACACATTTTTAAAACCATTTTCATTGAATGTACATTGATAAAATATAACAGAATCATCAAAATCACCCATATACTTTTAATGAAAATTTTGAAAACATATAATGTATTATTTTAAAATAATTTAAAATAAATTTTAATCAAAAAAATTAAACCTTTTTCATTAAAAACCATATTAAAACAAGAATATTTCTATAATATCATGAATACAATTTCATTTAAAGAAAATATGTTTTCAACCATGTAATGGAAGCTTGGTGGTAATGTTCGGCATGACTGTAGGTAAATCAATATATTCCTAACATTATTTGTTCACCATAATTTAATTTAAAAGGGGTTCAATTATTTAACCAAAATAAGAATAAATTTTTAACACCCTTTTAGTTAAAAAGGAAAAACCGTGGGAAAATATTATTTTAATGACCATAGTACTATATTTTAATATTTTTTGGAAACACATTCTAAAAACTGGCTTTGAATTAACAAAACATTTCGACCAAAGAGGGAGATAAATTTTTACTATCTTAAAAACTAATTATTGAACATCATATGAAGAAGATGTAAAAAATTTATCAATTACATGGTTATAACATCAATATACATATTCTATTAATATTAATGATATTAATGATAGATGATTCATATTATTTACTAAATTTTATCATAATCATAAACAATCTTGATAATTTGTGAGATTGTAGCAATAAATTCTAACCAATTTTTAACATAGAATCATAAAACACTGGAAAGAATAAAATTATTTGAAATATATAATATCACTAATATAAATATATTCATGAAATAACATTTCAATGGAATTATATAGACCTCATATGAAAATATTGGTTCATAACATCACATGTGTCTCAAATAAAGATAATTGAGACCAAAATAATTCATTGATTCTGTTCTTCTGAATCATTTACCCCATGAATTTAATATAATAAAATAGATATATAAATACCCATAAAATTAATTATTATAATATCAAAATACATACATGTTTAGTATATAAACCACACAAAATAAATGACATGTAAATGAGGAATGAATCTCATAAAAAAGTGAGATAAAATTCACTTACCTGAGGTCTTGACTCTATTTATACACATAAAAAATTAATTTATAATAAATACATGTTTTTATATATCCTTTAAATAACCATATTATTTTTTAAAATACCATATATGGTTTTTTATAACAATATATTACCAACTTGTTCACAATTCTGATTTAAGGTTTCGCTTCATGTAATATCCCCTTTGTTTTTCACATGTGTTTGAAGTTTTTATACTTTTGGTAATTATAATTATAATGATTTCCATAAAATAAAACATGATATTAATATAATTTATGTTCATTATATATGTATTTATTTTAATATATATAATATATAATTATGAAATGGAATACACTGTTCATTGATGCGGTATGTCGTATGTACAGATAAACATTTCTTCTGTTTTGTTTACGTATTGAAAGAAAGTATATAAATGTAATATATGTATATATGTATACATTTTTATAATAAAATTATATTAAAATTATTATGTTATATATATCATATATTTATATTAAAACTATTCTTAAAATATTCCATGTAATGTGTCAATAAATCACATCGCTTTGAGGAGGTTGTAGTCTACACATACACAAATGATGTTATCATGTTTTCAAAAGATTGAAAGTAAAAAATGATATTTTTATAAAATAATATTATAATGATAATGAAAAAATTAATATATTATATATTATAAATAAATAGTGTATCAATTATAATTCCATACTATGAAAGGTGATAAAGGAAAAACGAACAATCATCATTTCGTGAGGTGATAGTTTTCTATAAAAAAACAGTAAGTATGTTACCCATAAGATTGATGTGCATGTATGTGATGGTCTAAAAACTATTGGAGAAAATATAATAATATTTAAGATAGTTTTTTTGTTGTATTATAATGTTATAATGAGTGTTTATGATATATATATTGGAAATTAATCAAAATAACTTGAAGAATGACGTTTCCACTTCTTTGAGTAAATCTTATTGGTTGGCAACAAAGGGATCCCATGGAAGGATTTTCTTTACCAAGGGATTATCATAAGTTTATTAGAGAGATTTTGAGGAGATATTATGTAATAGAATGGTTGACATGAAGTGTCTTTATAGGTTTGTGTAATTGGGAGGAGTGGAGGTCCTTTCAGAGTGGAGTAGGAGTGCCACTATTTTAAATTCTATAAAATGAAATGAAACTGATGTTTTACAATTGAATGTGTCTCAAATAATTCTCAAAAGTATAAAAAATTATTATTTGGTCAAAATATTTACATTAAATATATTTAGGTATATTTTCAAGATCTTTTGGGAAATTATTATTTAGGTTTAGTCTATAGTTGAGGTTAATTTTACCTTAATCGTTGTGATTAATTTTAATTACATTCCCAAATATTTTATATGAATAACTAAGTTGAACTAATTATAAATTTTATAACATAATGATTTAAAATATGAAATCCAATTTTCTAATTTTTGATCACAAAATTTGAAGTAATTAAATTAAATTTAATCACTTAGAGGTGACGACAATATAGGTTTTTAAATAAACGTTCAAATGTTTTCAGTGTTTTTAAACTCATTTTCAAATTAATATTCATTAAAAAGACCTAAATTAGAATAATTTATAAATTTTTACTTTATCAAAACATTAATAAAATGTAAAATATAATTTTATCTTATATATAATTTTTGAGAAATAGATATTTTTAATTTAAAACAGATACTTTTCAATGATCATTAAAAATAATACATCATAAAAATAATAAAAAAAATCACCCAAACATAAAATTATGTATTTATTTCAAAATATATATTTTTTAGAAATATAAAACATCTGTAATTACAAAAAATATATATTTAAAATGTATTCCCTGATAAAATTATGTAAAATAACTTCTATTAAAATTACGGTTTTTATGTGAAATATTTACCCTATTCGCATCTTATGCATATAATAAAATTTCATGAATATAAAATATATTTAATTGAAGATATAAAATAATAATTGATTCAATAATATTAACCAATTTTAATTAATTTAATGTATTAATATAAATATAATGACCCCATCTTAACATACAAATACATTACATAACTCTTTTGGAGTACATAAAAAATTATAGAAATAGACACCAAAAAATAATACTAGTTTTATTCCGTCAGAAACATAGAATCATAAAAAATAGTTCCTATGAGTGACCTAATATCACCCCTAGTTTCTATAATATTATAACACCCTATAGATATAAAAAACATGAAATATATCTAAAATGGGGTGATCTCGATTTCTTAGTAATGGTAGACATGGGAGATACTAAAAAATAATCATGAATTATTTTTATAATAAATGGATCATGAAAGTATAAGATAATACAATGAATATCAATGAAAATAAATTGGAATCATGACTGGATGATTTAAACTTAAAAATACATGATTAATAAGAAAATAAATAACCGAATGCATGAAGGCACAAAAAAATAATAAAACATGTAATTGTATGAAAAAAGTTATTAAATAATTTACATTGTAGTCAAAAAACATATACCAACCCCATCTTTATAAAATGGGTTCACTCCCCAAACCATCTTAGTAGTCATATATAACACTTTTTCAAATAATTGTACCATGAGTTCAATACTAATAAAATCATGGTAGTTTTGGTTCACTCCCATGGCCATATTAGTAGTATGAATTAACTCCACATGCCATAATAGTAGTCATAGTTCCTTCCCATGGCCATTTTATTAGGCATGTTTCATCTCCAAGACCATCCTAGTATTTCTCATAAGATATAAATATTTTCCCAATGAATTGGAGGGAGATATATGTCCCGAACATATCATAATTAAATCAGACATACATATTCCAAAAAACTCCTAAAAATCATATGATAACCAATGAAATGAAATGGGGATCATAAAATTTTAATCATATCATAACCTATGGAAAAAGATAAAGGTTTCATAGTCATTTCGTCATACTTGTAAACCATGAAAATAATTGTGTTTTAGAAGCATATAACCCACAAAATAGAAACCGGTTATATAATAATCGTTCCATGAATACATAAACAACTTATATAAACAATTTGAATCAAAACATAACATCATTTTCTTATAAATTCATGATTAACACCGACATATGTCATCCTCTATAGAAAACAATTTTATGATATCTTATAAATACATTTACTCAAGTAAAATATCATTTTTTCATTAAAAAGAAATTTTTCAAATATAAATACTTTTCAAAGTAATTTTCATTGAAATTCATTTGGAATGTACAAAGATGTATTGGCCTCACTTTGAAAACCATTTTCCATTCAAATCATATAAAAGAATCTAAAATTTTATTCAAAAATAACTACATAAAAACAGATAAAACAATGTTCTAAAATTTCTATAAAACACTTCCATTTTGAATAATTTTAACACATATAATTGACACTTTTAATTCATTGAAAAATGTTTCATTGATAAATATCTTTTGAAACAACTTTTTATTGAAAAAAATGAGTAAAATTAAAAAGAAGTCTTGAAAACTTTTTGAATACAATATCCTTGAAAACAACATCAAAACATATAAATAAATCCTTAAAATATTTTCTGAATAAATTGCTTTCAAAAGAACATGAGAACATATAAATAAAGAGTAAAGGGGTTTCTAAATTCATTTCATTGAAACACAATGAAATAACATAATTAAATATTAAATTGTTTTGAAAACCATTTATTGGAAAACACTTTTAAAAAATATAAATGATTTTTTAAAATTTATTAAAAAAAATTAATTTAAAAGTATTTTAAAATATATAATGAAATGTTGAAACCATTTTCAAAACCTTTTTCTTGAAAACAAGGTTTTGAATGAACACAAATTTCAGACCGAAGATAGAGTTAATGTTGAACATCGTTTAAAACACATTCATAATCACATCATGTTCCAAATATTGAAAAAATAATACCCATACATGATTCTATCCTAAATATAAATAGAATAAAAAAATCTTTGGTTATCTTGAGATAAGAATCACAATATTTTAGCCATGGAAACATAATAAATAATAATATCGATAAATGATGAGATTATTTTAATAAACTCTACTCACATGGTAGCATTGAATTATACTCACCATGTAGGAAAATATAATTACATGAAGAATAAAATATAATTAATAGATTTATATTACATATTTATCTTATCGAATGTAGCATATAATTCTCATAGAAAAATATATCTGTATAATATAGCATGTCTCTCAAAAATGAAAATTGAGAAAAAATTACTTTACAAAATTTGTAAATTTTGAAACCATAAAACCATAAAAGATATATCATAAAATATATATTTAAATTCCCATAAATTTATTTCTAATAAAACTAGAATACATAAATTAAAATTATACTTACCACATATATGAAATATTAGGTGTATTTGACAGGTACCATACGGAAATTAAAAGTGAGATGAAATTCTCATACCTTTTGTATTGTTCCTCCTCATACTAATACAAACATATTTTTTAATAAAAAAATTTCATTATAGATCTATATAATAACCATATGATTTTATATAATATCATATATGGTTTTATTATAATTTTTTATTACCGCATGTCAAAAATTTCATGTCATGTTTTGGATTTGGGTAATATTCACATTGTTTTTTACATGTTTCTTAATATTGTATATATTAAATCCTTATACATATATCATGACATATATAATGTAAATCATCAAAAAAATATAATTTATATTCATCATATTTTTAATATAATAGTCTATATAAAAGAGAATTATTAAATGTAATACATTGTTCATGGAGATTGTAGGCCATATGTACACATGACCAATATTTAAATTCTATTTTCATTTTGAAAGAATGAAAGAACATTAAATAAATGTTTATATGTATATAATATATTTAATTTAACATATTTATGTCATATATTTCATTTTAATTGACTAAATAATCTTTAACATTTTCCATGTAGTGTGGGAACGATTCACATTAATTTTAGGGGGGAGTAGTACAACCATCCTCAAACGGAATTAGTGTATTTACACAAAATAAAATGTGTAATGAAATGTGTTTTCAAAGAATAAAATAAGCATAAGGACATAAGTTTTATCATATATATTATATATAAACAACATGTACATAAAAATTACCATTTATGGAAGGTGTTAAGGGAATGACGAACTATCATCGTTTCGTGAGGTGGTAGTTCACGATACTCATAAAAAATATGTTTATTACCCATTAGTTCGATTTATTTATTTTTGGGTAAAAATATTATCATAAAAAATATATTAATATATTGGAAACAAGTTTTGTTGCATATTCAGAAAATAATGAGATTGGAGGAGATTATAAGGACTTGTCCTTAAACAATTCATATTCTTGAATTAAGATAATAATTCACATTGAGGATCTTTTCTAGTTTAGAGCTGTAGAGAATTAGGATATAACATATACATAACAACTTGAATATTACATGTAGACACATCTACCCACTTTCCATTTTTCACAAAATAAAAATTCATGAAAAAAGGGTCATGTTTTATTCTAATATTTAGACAACATTACTTTTCCTTGATCACATCCTTGACACAATTCCAATTTATGTCTGGTTAAAAACATTTCCAAAACATGGGATGAGCTTAAAAATCTCAATAAGGGACACACAATGAAGGAAAACTTTTAGTTTTTCAAAACAAAAAGTAATCCATGAATACATTATCATAATTAATTCTATTAACCTTTATTATGTATTATATACTCCTCACTGAATAAAAGATCGTTTCATACCATTTTGTAACCAAATTATTACCATAAAATCCATATAAAGAACATAGAACATATTAGTGTAACTTAAGACATAAACATACTTAAATGGAATAACCATACGTTTGACTTCCACACATATCACTAAATGGAATAGCCATATGACTGACTTCTATACCAAATGCATTGGAGGTTATAATGAACCTCCCATTCTAGTTTGTCAGGCCCCACCCATCATTTGGGTTCTCACATAACCACTCGTCAAATGTACAACTACCATTATAAAATCATAACACATGCAAAAAATATAAAATAAAGACAAAAATTCCACATTTCAATCACAATATACCATTTAAATATATTAACCTAAAAATATGTTATCAAAACCATTATCAACACAAAAATATGTAAAATAGTATTAGGTATTTGTTTTCATTTTAAAAACATTTCATCTTGTTATGGATGGAAGAGATCTAATAATACTCGCCGCCGCGGAATTTCCGTTGTCACTGCTTATGTTAAAAGAAACATTACATTTTGTCATTTTGTAAAACAAATATTTGAAAATATTCCCATTTAATGAAATGAAAATTCAAAGCTATTTATGTAGTGTATAAAACAATGTCGTTGATAAAACAATATATGACTTAATGAAAGGAGATTGAGACGAAGTCCCAATACTCGTGTCTGAATTGACTCGTTCGTTCATTAATCTTCTGAATAATAAACTAATGTTAATTTATACTTGCTTATGAACCTTTTTCATGTTTATCATTCATTTTAAATCACTTATTTCCATGTTATGAACATTATTTAATCTTTTATGTTAATAATGGAAGTTTTGTCGATATTTGGTACTTGAGCCCAAAATAGACTTCTTATAATTACATGTTTTTCATGTGGTCAAAAGTTCATTATATCCAGAATAATATTAATGATTTTGATATCATATATATCATATATAACCAGTATATACAAGTATTTATTATACTTAAAAACATTGGGAGATAAGAAATGAAATGCACCGTTCATGGAGACGGTAAGTCGTACGTATGCATGAACGATACTTCCATTTATATTTTATATTTTATTGCAATTAAAAAATAATGATACATAGGTATATTATAATTACAGTATAATATCATATATAATTTCCTTAACTCTACCCCTTATACATTCCACAGAAGTCATGAATGGGTCAAATCACATTGAGGGGGGCGGTAGTCCGCACTTCCTCAAATAAGATTATCGTATTTACCTATTGTGGAAACCATAAAGGTATTATATAAATGAAAAATTCAGAATCAGAGAAACAATAGAAATATAATATATATCATATATAAATACAGTTCCATCATAATGGCCACCAGGAGAGGCGGTTGGAGATACTTGAACAATAATCGTTTCGTGAGGTAGAAGTTCGTCGTCCACAGAAACAGTATGATCTTTACCCACTAGACAGAGGTGTGTGTAAGTGTAGTTAGAATAAATATCATAACAACACCCTAGTGTATTTAGGATACTATATTTGTTATAATTTAATTGAATAAAAAGAGTTTAAAGGGTTTTATAAGTAAAATAAAACAAAATAAACAAAATAATTAAAGAGAAATTGTTCCCTTTAATTCATGTAACTCCCAAGGTTTTAACAAAAAGGACTAATTGAAGTGCCTTATTCCTATAGTAAGGCTTGTAAAAGGATTATAGGTATGTAGGGAGCTTAATTGGGAAGCTTTTGGATGAGCCAAGGGGCTTGAGAGGTGTAAGGAATGGGTTATAGTTGATGAATTTTTATAAGGGGGAGGAGGGGCTCTTTAGGAAAATGTGAAAATATTATTTTATTATAAACTGATTATCAATTTATAAAGGTAAAAACTAATTAAAGTAAAATATAAGATGACTCATGGTAAAAATAAAATCATCTAACAATAATTTTATAGGTTTTTGATATTATTTTAATCAATATAATCTTATTTATTTAAATCATTTACTAATTTGGTAAACACAACATCATTATTGTGTCATAAATAATTTAATTTATTAGATTTTTAAAAATTATAAATAAAATTATATAATGTATGAAATATTTTTATCTTTCCAATAAAAATTTATAGTAGAAAATATAACTTATATAATTCTGTGTAAAAATTAATTTACTAAAAGATATTTGTTTGTGTCATTTTTGTCATTACTATAAGTAAATTAAAATTTAGTGTCATTATCACTCTTAAGTGGCTACATGGGGTCAAAAAATAGATACATGGATTCCCATGGTCATCCATGAATCATCCAATAAGGTTAGGATAATTTTAAAGGTAATTTTCTATTATTATGATATTATCTTTAGCTTGAATTACCCTATTTACCTTTAACCGCGGTAAATGAAAGTCACAAGTTACTTTTAACCAAATATTATTTTCATCATATAGAACCACATTTTACTTACTAATTACAACCATGTATGTAACATTTTCTAAATTCAATTCATAGAAGTGGTAAAATTTCCTTTATGAGAAAAAGTCATCTTTTTAACTACTATTCAGTGTTTTCACTATTCGTAAAAAATTGATGTTTTTCAGAAAAATACATAAAAATTCAGACTAAGATATGTTTTATATTATGAAATCAAAAATGATGTCTATTTTATAAAATTAAAAACATAGAAGTTGGATTAATTAATTTTAAATTAATTCCCTTTTTCAAAACATATAGTGTGTTTTTAAGAAACAATATTTATCAAAAGATTGACACATGTTCATGTCTAGTTTCAAAATGAAATTAATTAAACTGACAAAAATTGGATTAAAATGGTAAAAATATAATCGAGTTACACTTTAAAAACAACCAAAAATATAATATAACCATATAGATAAATTATATTAAAAATCATATTTGAATTAAAATACTGTATTTTTTCCTATTCATTAAAAAATGAATTTTATCATAAAAATACCAAAATGATACCCAATGTAAATTTTGATGCCCCGATTCTAAATAAGAATTTTATTAGGTCATATATAACATATAAAAGTGACCAAAACTATATTTAAAGAGTCTTCGTCATCCAAAGGTAGTAAATCAATCTTTTAAAGTAAATTACGATTAAAATTAGTTTCATTCACATTTTAAGCCTCTAACATTGATTTGATGAATGTAAAAAAATTCAATAAATATGAAAATATAATTTTGGTTAGTAGTGTTAATTACTTCCAATACACTAGCTAGGTGATAAATACCATTTAAAATAATAATATTATAGTGTTAGTGTGCAATGTAAGATTTCAAAGAAACTCGTTGTTGCATATCGAGTATCCCATCGATCATAGAAACACCTATAAATTGAAATAAATATTTAATTCACACATATTAATTAATATGAGAATATAATATTTATTTATTTATTTACCTGGGATGTTAGATTGATCGATAACGAATATAATTTAATGGGCTTCGAGGGTGGATGTTACCTATTCTTCATGTTACTTCTTTTGCTTTTCACCAAAGGGTATCCTTTTTTTCTTTATTCACAATGGGAAACATCACAAATGAAGGTAGGGATGTTGTGCAATTTATTAGGTAGATATTTTTAGATGCTATGAGGGATGTGAGGATCCTTGAAGGGGAACAAGTCGGCATCTTTTATTGTGGAGGAAAAGGACTCACTTTGTATTTTTGAAACATGCTATTTGTTCCAACATTTTCCCCAAACAAAAGTAATAAATAAAATAGAAAAATAAATAATGTAAGGTTAATAGAATAATAATTTATTTTAATTGGATTTTATAAAATTTTATAGGTCATTTGGGCCCTTATATTTGTCGTTTATTCCATTGATAAGTTTAATTTTATTTTAATCATGGTAATTAATCTTAACTACATTCTCTTAATGTGTTGGTAATAAGCATGTTTAACTAATTAGAAATTATAAATAATTATGATTTCAAATATTGAATAAAATATTCCAAATTCAAACCACATAAGAGTCAATAATTAATTTAAATTTAATCCCGTAAACAAGATTACATTGTGTATTTTTTATGTAAAAATGATCCAAAGTTTTCTAACTTTTTATATCCAATTTCAACGTGAAATTAGTACTGAAGAAAAACTGTGGAATAATTGATAAAAATATTATGTAATTATTATTTTAAACTATTTAAAAATAATATTTATTTCTAAAAACAAATTAAATCAAAAATAATTTTTGAATTAAAATTATATGATTTCACTATTCATTAGCAAATAAAACATTACAGAAAATACCAAAAAATATCCATAATCTAATTTTTATGCTACTATATCAATGATTAAGCTTATTTTTTCTATAATATTTATAATATTTATAAAATTAATATTTCATACAGTTTCATCATTAAATGTGGGTCAAACTAATTTTTTTAAATATTTGTTTTTATGCGTAATAATATGTTTGTTTATATCTTATTCTAAACAAATATAATGAATGAAGATAAAATATATTTTCTAGAAAATATAATATATAAATTTAATTAATATCATTAAATTGTATTAATTAATTTATCTTATTAGGATAAATCCTATTTGTATACATAAAAATAGACATTTATGAAATCATTCACTTCATATTCATATTCATTTTATATTTATTTATAATTAATAGGTAAACAATGAAATGAATTATATATATTCATACATTATTGAATATTATCGTTGTCAATTTAATTTCAATTTTATATATTGTTAAATAATAATTTTTTAATAATATATTATCATTTGGTAACCCTTGGCCTTCCATGTTACACAAGACATCGAGGAATGTTAGTCTCTTGTGTAATGTAATATAATCATTGTTTTTTCATATAGAGGATTATAAAATATAATTTCTATATAGTGAAAGATTAATTTGGTGTTTCATATTACTCATGATGTAGATAGTAATTTAATATAATATAATTTTTTTAGGGTTGCATGAAATGAAAAATATCCAAAAGAATAAAATAATTCGTAACAAATATTATAAAAAATAACAGTGTTACATTATAAAACTCGTAAAATGAATTAATCTCTCGAAATTCATCAGTAATATATAAGTACTATAGAATTCACTATTTGGTATTGTAGCATTCACTGTAGTAGTACTATAGCAGTGACTGTTTGGTACTGTAGCAGCCGACACTATTCACCTGATTTGGGCCTTCAGGCCACCGGTTTGGGCCTACGAGTCTCTAGGGCCTCAGGGTCATCAAAGGCCTTCAGGCCACATGGACTTCGGGTCACATCAACCATTGTGTAGCCCATTTCACATAGAATAGGCCCCATAAGAGGATCATAGCAACAAGAGTAACAGCCACCAGATGTAGAGATAACCGGATTGGAAGAATGAGAAGGTATGGCAGGCTTCATCGGGACCAGGAACTGTGCAGCTTTGTCCAGGGCAATTCTAGTCGATCAGAAATGCAAGGTGGTTAGCTAGGTGATCAATGATGCAGAAAGCTAGGGAGGGGTAGTTCATGTGGGATGGGCCTATAGGTCATGTATTGGGCATGGTATGCCTCTCGTCCTCCGGGTCATGTATTGCGGGTTTGTCAGGCCTTGTGCCTTAGACATACGGGTCATGTACGGGTTCCCCTTCAACCCTTAAAAGGGGTATTATCTATAATAAAATCAAAAAAGAAGGCCTTCGGACCATTTAGGTTGGGCTAATGTTTATGAAATGTATGTCCTAACTAGTATCCCACATATAAGAAAATAGGAGGAAAGTGAAAACTTTGACTAGGATGAAAATCGTTAGTATTCATAAGGTATGATTTAAGTCTTCAATCATAAAAACGATATTGATCAATAAAATGTCGAGGGCCTCAAAATCATTAATTTTTCATTATTTAAAAGTCCATCAATTCATAAAAAATATTGAGGTATTGGGATTTTTTTAATCAATTTCATATTGTTGAGTAATATTTTATTGACCAAGAATAAAGGGAAATATACAAACTATATATACATGTATAAAAACCCATTCTTTGGTATTTTGTTGATTAATTTGAAATTAAGCATTACATAATGAAGTGGATGTATGTAAATTAACCATAATTCTTGAAGCACTAAAATTTTATTTTAGCATATATTAAGGCCAATAAAAGAATGTAATGTGTTACTATTTTCCATTACATACACCTCAGAATCAATATTATTTATACAATAATCTCCAAAAATAATATTAATGTTACTAGTTTACCATTAATATATATTAATAAAAAATAATTACCTATTAACAAGTAAATCATGTAGGTTAGTGGTAAGAGTCAATCCTCTATCATCCTTCAGTCAGGGGTTCAATACCGAACTACTTTCTGGACAATATTGGTTTTGACATGAAATATTGGATTTCATTTTCTAAATTCACAGTAATAAAATATCGAAATTAAATATGATGGAAATCATTAAAATAAGGTTATTCAAAAATATCATTTTAACTACAATTATCAACACTACCTCATTACACAAATATTCCCTTCTATGATTAACATAAATATTTCATTACTGGTTATCCTTAAAATTCTTATGAGAGATGAAAATCTAAAACATTAAAAATAAATTATCAAAATCAGCTTAACATTGATCCCACATATATTAAAAAGTATCTATTGGTTTTCACATTCCATACATATGAATACCCTCATAAAAAATCATTTTGAAACATGGAAATAACTCGATTTACCATAAATCCTTTTGTAAAACATGGATGATTCATTATTGATTTGATTTCAAGATTTAATCCTTAAATTCAAGAAGTTTTATTATTCATCCATTAGGAAATATGCCAATTTTTCCATGAATCCTTAATTGGTTCTTTGTTTATTTAAATTATCTAATTTACATAATCTAAAAGGTAAAATTTTTATTCAATATAAGAAAAATAAAACTATATATTGAACCCATTATGGGTTACCTTCCCTTAGGCAAAATATCATAATGACATTAAATCATTTTTCTAGTCTATAGAAACACTCAACATAATATTCTAAATACATAGTGAATAATAGAAATTAGGAAATCCATGAATATTCCACCCATTAATATAATATAATTAATCAATAAAAAGACATAAAAAATTATTTATTCCACTTCATACATATGATATAAAAATCCTAAATCATAATATTATCTAATACATATTTCCTTTCACATTTCATCTGTAGTATCATTATCATCTTCCATATAACAACTATTAATACCACCTTGTAAATTCTCATCTGTAGATTTCAACTAAAGAAATTAATTTTCAAAATAACCACTCTTTTCAAAAATTGAAAATTTGACTATTGATGAATTATTTAGACTAAAAAATTCATGTTAATTTCAATAAAATAACCCAAAAATTTTCCTTTTTAGTTACATTCAATGAGTCCATATTTCCATAGTCAAAACTTATTCTTGTTCCTATAATACATAAAATTTGGTTATTATTTCCACATTATTAACATAAAAGAAAAGTGAATTATATTTCCTCCATGATCTTCATTACATGTACTATTATATAAGCATTTCTTCTATTATTTGGTGAGTCTCATAGTTAGTTAAGGTAAAATTAGATGATCATGTTCCTTGAAAACTGATATGTCTTAGTAACGACATCATTATATCCAATGATCACCTAATTTGAATTCACATAGACTTGTTTTCTGTCATATTCAATTTTAATAAAATTCCATGTGGTTCCCTCCGTTAAATATAACTAGGATTCGTGGATTATGATATGCTTTACAAAGAGTGGAATCAGATAATGAGGAAAACCACTAATATGATGTCAAAATTATTTAATCATGATTAAACTATGACATCTTAGGTTTATCATATTTTTTTCATAGATAATATTCAATTATATCCTTCATCATGGTTCATGATGAGTTTTTTTGAACCCAAATCATTTCCCCTAGATGTTTCAGACTATGAGCATAGTAAGACCCATTGTAATGTACCATTAACTGATGAGTTGGACCCCCCAAACCATGTCATTGTTTTTACACTTATGTACATCTACACCAAACCCACATGAACTTGTAGTGTCCAAAAAGGATGAATTTATAGGAAACCACTCACTATATCCCTTACCAAAATTCAATGATATTTTACTAATCATTAAATCCTACTTATAATCATACTTATTGAAAACCATAGACATATCCTCTAAAATAATCATTGGGTTCTCACTAATGTTTTATCAGACTAGTTTCCAATGGTAAACTATACCTTTCATCTGATTCAAAACATAATGACCCATTCTATACATACATAGGGATTACATAAATTTAATCATTCACCCAAAAGCTGTGTTAGATTTCTACCTTTAGAAGAATGTATAAATATACATGGCTATATAAGTGAGCTATATTATCTCCAACAAGGTTCTCCAAGATTACAACCCATTTTAAAAAAATCATACATGAAATATATATTAATAACATAGGGATGAAAACATAAAAAGAAGTGAGATCTGATGTTTTGTAATGGTAAACATGGGATATATGAAATTTTAATAATCAGGATATGGTTATGAGAACAAGATCATTAAAATAAAAGCTCATAACCTGTATATAAATTAAAATAAAGAATAATCAGGGAATAAACAATTTCATATTCCCTATTATAACACCATTGAATGGTACGGTATTGGTTTTTTCCTCCAGAACAAAACAAATTCGTATACCCTACTTGTATCATCTAAAAACATATGTTCCTATTTCACAAGGAATGTATATATTGGAAGTGGTCCTATTAAAATATATGTCTAATAAAGTACTCAAAAAATGAATTGATGGGTATATAATCACCAGTGTAAAATGATGGATTTGTAATACACCAAGGAAAGACGTTCTAATAATGGATTTCTATGTTAATCGGTTTATAGAGAAAAGAGTAAATGTTAGATAGTTTTTACAGGAACTATTATAAATCTCATGTAATATAATTTTTATTATTCTAATTACATTATTCACACATCGAATCATATCATTTATTACTCAGTATTTGTTTTTATTCTTTTAACCTATAGAATTTTTATTTTTTTCTTTACCTTCTATGATTAATTAAAAATTATAAAATCAGAACATCCCCATAATCTCACATAACATCACCCATTTTTGACCTTATAAATAAATTTATCCAACTTTTTCTTAGAAATTATAAGTGACTAAAGAAGACCTTATAGTGGATGATTTTAGGGCATTAATTTTAGGTAGGAAATGAAATAATATAAAATCCTTGTTACACCATTATTCAACTTTGGACTCTAACACTACCAGAAAATATCATGTTAATTCAGGAAATTCCTAAGGTGAATAACTACTCTATAGACATAGAATATGAAATCAACTCCTCTCACATTTTCATTGGGACCACAATACAACATTGTACATAAAAAACCTCAACAGAACCAATGGATCATTAAAATAGTGGTATAATAATATTTATATTTAACCACTTTTCTTTGTAGACTAATTAAAAAAATAAATCCCCTTTACTGACTCAATGATCATGGCTTTAATACAATGAGATGTTTGGGTCTCTCTTCCCATATATTGTTTATCATCGAGGAGTATATCAGTGTACAATAATATGACTTTTCACTCACTAATGGCCACCCAAACCATATATTTATGAGTATTTATACTTAATACATCAATGAAATGATTTTTTCCCTTGTAGTATATGTCATCTCAAAATAAAAATTATACAGGTACATGATTCACCTCCTATGATTAATTTTCTTCCCCCACTGATTAAATATATTTCCTATGTTCTTATGATAATTATAATAATTGAACCTCCAACCAAACACATATTTAAACTAATATATCTGTTTTTCACCAGAACACTTATTTATAAATTGTAAAAAAGGTATATACACTTCATTATCATCAACTATTGAGGTCCTTATGAGACCAATGATCAATACTACACTATAAATTCAATATCATAAACTATTGATACATCACAATTTAATGTTTACTTCTCACCCATATTATGAATGGTTTTAATTTTTTAATAAATTGACCACCCATTTGGCTCCTGAAAGGATTTCTAAAATAAATATGAATACGAGAACTTCAACCACTTCAGATTAAAGTCCATCATAATTTCTTTTAAATATAGTTGATTCTTGGATAAAAAACTAGTAAAAATCCCCAAACACCAAAAAATAGTTTATTATGAAATTAATCTAGATTCATTGCCAAGATATCATAATCATAACCTTTTTCGGTATGACAAGAATGACTAACTAAATTTATTTTTCCCTTATAAGCTAAATTCATCAATGGACCAATTAGAATTTATGTGACCCCTGAGAGTGTGAGGGGTGAATTAGTGATATTTTATTTTATTTCATTGATTGATTTGATACATAATTTTCCTCCAGTTAGTGATGAAATAATATCATATAATACAACAACCATTAATATTAGTTCGAGCACATGTATATACATGGTTCACTACTCAATAAAAATATCTAGTCCTTTTCATGTTATCGATTTAATAAAAAACTACACAATCCACTATAAAATAATAATCTTTGTAATTAAAAATGTTGATAATCTCCACCACTTTCATATAACTATATTCCATACACATTTTATGTGAAACATTAATTGATAACTAAAATATAAATTATTTTTAAGAAAAATAATATACATCGAAAAATGGATTCTACATTTTCACTATATTACATCAAATTTCATCTAACATTCAATAATATATGTTATTCTTCATCCTCATATGAATATGGAATAACCATGAGAAAAAATTATTCAAAATACTCTCCAGTATACCTCTATCTCTTCCATGTCTTAGAATGATAAAATGTTCCCAATACATCATTATGAGACCCTCTGTCTAGTACCTCCAATAATCGATAATGGCTAATTAAAAATTCTATCTGTTCCACAATGATTGATATCAAATAAAACAATATATTTATGACCATTTATTCAGAATTTTCGTCTAATTCCAATTGATAGGGAGAATTGATTAGGAATCAGTCCTTCTCATGTTACTTTTTCTGATGAAATCATAAAAAGATCTCTCTCACTTTTTTCCATTTGAACATCTAATCTCATGTAGTAGTCATAGTAAAAAATTGATGAACAAAAATAGTATTACATCATGAATCATCATCACTCCTTTATATAGTCATTGATACTATAAATTAATAGGATGAAATTAAAAAAAATCAAATAATAACATCCCCCTCAAAATTTTAACAGCCTTCTCAAAATATTCATTCCCTAATGTCTTTTAATCATTATATTTGTTAGTAAATATATTTAATTGTAAAAATAAAAGAACACATCTTCATTTTGATAACATATTTCTAAAAAAATATATATGATTATTATTACTAAATTATATGATGAATATCTCTAAACCATCACATTTAATGAATTTATAAAACCATTTCTATGATCTTGAAGCATTTTACCTAAAAAAACTCCATCTATTTACTTGAAAACCATTATAGGAACATCTTGAAAATATTATTCAAGAAAACTCTAATATATAATGAATTTATTTGATAACAATCATATATTTCTTTCAATTTGAATCCATTTAATTGTGAAACTCATTCAGAGATTTATTTTATATCATTCAATAATATCTATTCATTTTATATTAACCTTTGTACATGTCTCTCTGATAGTATTCATACATTAGAAAAAAAATCTTATGTCTGATAAATATATCATTGTTTTTATTGTGGAATCACAAATTTTACTATGAATGAGGAAGCTATATAATGTTCTATATATTGTGGATAATATATTATAGTTTTTTCAAATTCTTCATAATAAACACATTCCGATAAAATTCCTTGTAGAGATCTGTTTGATACTTCTTCAAACATACACTTATTAAAAAATATATAACTCAGTTTTTGATAATAAATTTTTTATGATTCTCTATATATTAATAATTATTTTATCATTTCATAGTTCATATATATCACTTCCTGAATTGAACCTCTTAGAATAGTAATTTTTTATGATAACATTAGTTTGGTAAAATTCATAAAATTTCTTAATATAAATTCTGTATAGTCATAAAACTCCATCATTTGGAATAAATATTATATCTTTATAACCATTGGTATGAATGATATTTATTTACATGATTATTAGAATTTCATTGATTGTTTTACCTTGATATAAAATATTTGTGATAGAATTTGATAGCATTTAAGGACAATCATTCATTGTCTTACTCTATTGTTCTCTTCAAACAGATGGATTCAATCCATTGTTTTTTATATGTTATATTCAATCTATTTGAAAAATTAAATATATATATATTTTTTAATTCATTATAATCCTTTTTAGGTCATTTAGTTTTTCCAATAAAAATAAAATGAACCAACAAAACTTCATCATTCTATTACCAATATCTTCTTAACAATTGAACATACCAAAACGTCATGGACTCAATAATATCCACATTTATATTCTTTAGGAATCCCATGATATAAATAAATAAAAATAATAAACGATGGAATGGATACATAATCAAATAATTATAGTGATATGTGGGTGATATTGGAGTAGTTGAAATGAATCATTTAATAATGGTATCACACTATCTCTAATTAGGGATTTCATAATATTATTTAACCTTATTCCATTTGAAAATTAATATAAGAAACGATAAAACTGTTAATTTTGAATCATTAATCATTATCACATATCAGGAACCTATATGAAACAACTTAATAAGATAATATTAGTGATCTATTTTAATGGTTTATATTATGAAATCATTGATGAAAACTTTTAATAAAGATGGATAAATATATTATCCTCCTTAAAAAGGTAATGAAAAAAAAAATAAAGAGGCTTATATTATATATTTTCTTCCAATTTTTAGACAGTATCCAAATAAAAAATAATATTAGGGATGGATTTCACCTTGCATATACTAGAATTAAGTGATTTTGTACTGCAATGGTAACCCTATTAAATGAAATTTAGAATTTGGAAATGGTTTTGTAAGGATATCACTAACATGAAATATTTATTGAAAAAATCAATGATAAGTTCATTTAATTCCATATAATATTATATAAATTGATATTCAATATCAATGTTCTTTTATTGATAATGTTTCACTAGATTCATAGTATAATTGGTTTTACTTTTGTTATCACAACCAATAGTGGAGGTAAAGATTACATTAACCAAAAAATATTCTAGTTATGCCTTGATCCCTATTAATCTTGTTGTAGCTTGAGTGGAATCTATAGGAATGGATTATACATTAATGACAGTTTATGGATTTTTCTACTTTGAATGTCAACTCACCCAAAATTATACCATGAAAAAAACTCCACTAGATGTGTATATAATATCACTGAAAAAACATTCTAAATAAAGATACTTGTGACCAATTAGATCAATCAATCCTACAGTATCATATTTTAACCAATATTCATATATAAATTAATATATATTTTAATTTTTTTCATCCACCTGATTAAATTCATTTTCTTAATATTGATACATGTAAATTAATAAAAACATAATCTATTCCATGCCTTAAATCTAGTCGATATTTCATTCTTTCAACCAACTATATTGTCACTTTATGATCAACCACCATTACATCCCATTAATTTGAAATAGGATTCCCAATTATATAGGTATCGATTTTTTTTAATATTATATGAAACATTTTATCATTATATCCTTAGAATATATCTCTTGTGTTAGTAAAATTTATTTCATCATTTAATATATATTTATGCCAATATGTTATCTCATTTCTCATAGATGGAACAGTTAACTAAATTTCTTCACCAAATAACCAAAATTTTCACATGAATCATCAACATTCCCTATAAAATGTTATTATCAACATAAAAATCCAAAATAATGAATTAAAATTATTTTTATATTACATATCGGTTACTTTCATCTCTTCTTTTTATAATGTTCAACTTATTGAAGAATGTATCCAATTTAGAATATGAGGCTTTCAGATATTTCATCAACCATCACAATTCCCTCTTCGATATTCACACATGGATTTGATGTTTTCATGACATGATTCTTTATATATGTTCAATATAAATTCCTTTACCAAGATTTCTATCATTAAAATCTAACAATCCATCCTTATAGAATATCAATATCTTCATAATATTTTGACAGACCAAAAATTTTACATAATTCAAACTATTATACCATGGAAAATATCATATCAAAATAAACACAATTAATATGTGAGTATAAATTACAAATAAATGTATTCCCTATTTCATATGAGTTCACCATTTCATTCAACATATTTATTAAAACCAATTTTACAAAAATCAAATATTTTTTTCATTTGTGTACAATATATCATGTCCCAATATTTTCAGTCTGATTCATTTCATAATTCATGGAATCAATCTACACTTAATGTTTTAGAGATTATCCCACATTTCATGGCTCAATAAATTAATTAATGTAATTTTTTAAAATTTACCCCAATCTTCATCTCGATTTAACTTCATTCCATTTACCTCAAATTAATTTTGAACGTCCACTTGTTTTTTTAACTGAGGAAAAGATGAAAAACTTATCCAAAATCAGATTATATACCAAATTAAAAATCTTCCACTTGTGTATATTCAATAAATTTACATCTATCTAGCACTATGTTATATTAATTATAGAACTATTATGTTTTTTGATGTTTTCTTTTTACATAAATTTAATTTCTTTAGTAATGTTCTTCACATGCAACACAGAAATTTAAGGAGCTATAATATATAATTAAAATTATTTTTTAAACATTACAATTACATAATATACATTAAATTTAGAGGTATTATTATGAATAAATAAAAAATATAATTTGATAAATTTTATATTAATAAATCATATTTAAAAAAATTAATTGATTTATATTGAAGTCTTAATATGCTTTTAAAACACTTTTTTTGTCACAAATTATTTTTCATTAATTTTTCTTAATGAATATTAAGTAATTTTTTTCTATTTTATAAATCATATATTGAGAAATAAATTTAATTTCTGAAATCACCCTGGGAATTTTATCTTACAGTGAATTGTATAGAATTTTCTAAAAAGATTAATTTTTTATTAATAGTGACATACAATAATTAGTAGTAAAATATTCCATTCCTGTTAAATAAATTACTGGGTAAAATTATTTTATGATGGATTTTAAAGACATATTAGTTCAATAGTGTAATTATTTAGACAATTAAGATTATTTTAATCGTTTTTAGGTTGAATTGTTTTATAAAAACATTTTATACTTATTAAACATTAATGTTTTGAAAATAATGTTTTATTGTTTCTATGGTTTTATCATTACATGAAATTATAAAACACCAATGAATTTAAATCTAAATGTGGATTTAATATTATTATTCATAATAATTTACATTATATAACAATTTAAACTAATTGAATATTGTATAAAATAACCTAAAAATATGCCCAATTACTATTTTATGGAAATATATTAACCACAATAAATCTTTGGATATATAATGATCCATTTTATCCCTTTTTCCTGTATAAAACATGGGTATAATGTTTTTCATTTCGAAAATTCAATGTATGTTGTATCTTGAAATAATAAAAGTGAATCCCACTTCTATACTCTTCCAGCAAAGATTTATTTTTAGACCAAAAATTCCCATATTAAATACCCTTAATAATTCTATTCTAAGGTCCTTGAGTCCTAGTTTTGATTGGGACCCCCCCCTGATGATTCATTTTGGTGAAATCCTAATGGAGTTGTATGAATATGTGGAATCATTGGTAACGAAGTATATTTGTATTATTTCTTCTTACACCAAAATAAATTCTAATTAAATTGTGATAATATAAAAAATTATTAAATAAAATATAATGATATGTTTTTATGTTATTTTGATAATATATAAATATATATTAATCAATACATAGGGAGATTTAATTTTCAATCATATATACGATGGAATACCACATCACTAACTGATGATTATAATTTTCCAAGACAGAATATAAAATTTAAATTTAATTATTTATTTAAAAAATTTATATTACATTTATGAACTAATTATATTTTATGTAATTTTACTATCAGATATACCTTATTACCATCTAATCTAGTTTGAAACAACAACATCTGTCATGAAAAAGTGTGGACTACCGCCTCCACCAAAAGATTTGAATATTTTTTAATATATTTTTATATGAATGATAATAATAAAAGAATAAATTGAAATATATGATATATATTATATTTCAACAAAATTAAAGGAATAAATATTATTTACCATTATTTTATTTGATACATCAAAACATAAACATATTATTCATATGAACATTGGGGCCACCGTCTACATTAATAGTGGAATTCTTTTTTCATTCTAAAAAATTATGGATGAACATAAATATATATATATATATAAATAATTTCTTAAATATAAATAATTATTAAAGAAAATACTTTGTTACCACTATCAAAATAGAATGACTAAAACTACAAAACTGAGTCATACATGAAAAACGAACTAGTTATCACTTTGAAAAAAGATTTTTACATAATAATTTATAATAATTGGGTAAAAGATTATATTAACATAATATATGGTATATATCTAGTATTATTATTGTATAAATGATATATAAATATCCATTATTTATTACACATGATCTTAAAATGTGTAGGAATATATTTCGGACTTTATGTTGGGAATGTATGACCTCATTTTTATTCAGGCAAGACATATTCTATTTTAAGAACTCAATTATTTTTTATAGTGTATATAATGAACTGTTGAGATTTAATAAAATGAATACATTTATGTTAATTTTTTTAAATTTTGTATTTATATTTTATTTAGTGGGTTTTATTATTTAAATACTTCTAATGTGGAAGGGTATTTTCCTTTCACTTTTATATTTGTCGAATAGATACCGTATTCAATATATGTTTATTATTTGTGGTTTATCAACCTCCAATGAATATATTTTGTGATTCATGTTTTTAATGTTATGGTGTTTTAAATATATTTATGTGGTTAAATATTTCAATAAAAAAGTAACTAAAAGTTAGAAATGTGGTATGGTTTTATGTTTTAATCTCATTGTTTATTGCAATGGTTAATAGTAGAGATTTGATTATAAATTCTGATGATATATATCATATAAAAATCAGGATTTTTTTATAATATGGTAAATAATAGAAATTAAATATTTTAATATCAATTTTCATTCTTTATGAATCCTTAATACTTAAAGATGTTTTTTAAGAAAACATCACATTATTTGGTTCTTCAGTTAAAAATGCATTCTCTTCAATGATCACATTTTATAAGAATGTTTTTATGAACAATCTCTCTATTCAAAATTTATTATTTAATTTTTTTACCTATTATTATATTTTCCGAAAATGGATTCTAAAAAATATTTTATTAAATATAGAGTCAACTATGTTATAATTTTTATATAAAATGTGAAATGAATCATTTTTTATCAATTATGGCTTGGACACTATTTCTTAGAATCACAAACTCTCCATTTTAAAAAGATCCCATTACAGTATTGGAAAAATATTTACTATGAAAATTTAGCTATTAATATTTTATATATGTTTTAATTTTTTATGAATTTATTTAAAAAAAAGGACAGGATTTATTCAAGAATAATTTCAAAAAGGTATCTTTATTGCAATTATGTTCATTAATGACAACAAACTAGGCTTTATTCTTCTGATGGACCAGAAATACGATTTAATGATACAATATATATCTGTTATCTATATGATTAATGATTATGAAGATAGTATTTTTATAGAGAAAATTATTTTTCAATATTTTATGTTTTAATGAAATGAAAATAACACTAGTTAATTTTCAACAGTTAATGAAATGATGAATTGATTATGAAACCCATTTCTTTTAGATGGGTTATCAAATGATGAAATGTTATATAATTTTTATCATGTATATTGATATAAAAAATATTTAATAATCTTATTTAGTAAATATATATAATTTATTTAAATTATGAGTGGGCTCAAAAAATTTTAGGCATCCAATGCATTGGAAAAAATATATTTCTTATTTGATAAATTGGAATTGAATGTATATTATACCCACTTTAGTAAGTTAATTTTCCCACTATTATAGAATTAAGAGTTATCCATTACATTACTGATGGTTTTGGGAGTAAACCCATTCCACTATGAATGTTTAGTCATCTATACTTGAAAAATAATGATATTATTTTTCAGTAATATGTAAATATAATAAATATATTACTTATTTACTTATTAAGAAATAATGTATTGTATTTTTTGATACCATTTGGATTTATTTTTTACAAACGTCTAGTATATATTCGATTACTCGTGTTTATGATATATGATATAGATGGTATGGTATTCAAATTCTATTATCTTATTTTTAAAGACTTATTCTCATAAAATATTGATATCTACCTTGTTTACAAATATTGATAATCTAAGAACAACCATTCTCAGGATTCCTTCAACCACATAATAAATGATGGCATTATGTGTGATACGTCAAATAAGGGTTCTATTAATGATGACCATTGTTGAATATGATATAGTTAACTGATGATCCAATATTTCTCATATCCGTGAATCCAAAGATATTTCTCCATAAAATATTATGAAAGGGATATTTTTATAATTTAATTAACATTCACATAAAAATATAAAATACTTATGTGTGTGCGTTGAGGGTATCTTTTTTCAGTAGAAGAGAAAAAATTTAACTATCCCATGGAAACTAGTATGATAATATATCACTAATAATGAAATAGATAATGATTTGAATAATTTAACGTATAAAAAATTAACCTATGATTTTTTTGAAGTATAGAGTGATTGGATTCAAGGAAAATATATATGCGTATTGATATGAAAAGAGGATTTGGATCTATAATAGTTTTACCTAGCAGATATAACTATAAAATTGATAATTTGGATTTTACATGATCATCACCTGGTGTATGATAATGGGCCTTTCTAAACACTAGGTGTCATACACTCATGGGAAATGTTTTCTAAATCCAAAAACTCTTTATGATCCACCATGAATGATTTAAATGATGACCACGAGTGAACATGTATAAAAATATGGTATCAGAGATTGAAAAAATTTGTCACGATTAAACATATTTTAAATGATTATTCATGATTATGTGATTTCCCACTATGATAATGGATTTTCAAATAATTGGATTTTATTTAATTCAATGGCTATAAAAAACTAATTTTTTAATGATGAATAAAATATCCAATGCAATTATTTTCCTTCTAAGCAACTAATTTTTAAAAGATAGGGATTTAAAATTCTAATTTCACTGATCACATAACATTCTCAAGATATATATCCTTCCAAAAATCCAAATTATAAATAAATTGGACATCATTAATTTCAGTTCTTCATTGGGTAAATTCCATCCTCTCTTATTGGTTATAATGATCTAATAATTATTTATAAATGGATCAGTGCCATTGAAAAAATATCTCTCGTTATCTACTATATGTAGCTAGAAAATGTCATTTTGGATATCTATCATGTGGATAGTGAAGAATAAATTTTGGTATCATATTATGTATATAAATAAATTACATGATATTGAATCCCTATTTTGATACCATTTTAAGAACTAATATTTTAGTATGAACACTCCCCATATTCTTCATATGAAAATGGATTAGGAATTATCTTATCTAACAAATAATTTAGATGAATATTTTGATACATCAAATGATCTTTTTTCAATACATGTGAACTATATTTATATATAATCATCAAAAATAGAGGTTAGGTTGATTAAATTAGTTTTATTTTAAAAATAATTCTTTAACCGAAATTATAAATAAGAGACATTAGTAGTTATTATCAAATAATTTGTTTCACAATCATGGTGTAAATTGATATTTTATTTACCAATTGATATATTATCTAAGATTAAAAATGAATGGTGAAATAAAATAGAAACACTAAAAACAATTTATAGTTAAAAATGATATTTACTTCATCATTTAAGAGTGTAAAGAAACATGGAGGTAATTTCAATTTTTTTACTACTAAATTTTTTGTTTTTTTAATTGATTGTCCACATGAAAATCAGTGCCAATGAGATATAAAAATATAAAATAATGAGGAGAATGTAATTAATGTTCCACTGAATTTACCACCCTAGATCAAGTACATCAAATGTAATGAGTATTGGAATTAAGTGGTTCTATTCTAAAATGAAATGGATAATGGTGGTAATTGATGTCGTTATCCTTTTAAGCTGAGAAACAGTGGGAATACTCATCATATTATTTTTTCAGATGAGGTGTTTGATAATGATATTGTGAAATGAACACTTAGTACCTACACTATACCTTCAAATTTTTTATTTTACTATGGATCAATCAAATCGTTTATATCTGAAAAAATTTGTAATTGTATAATAATAATGACCCAATTTTTTTTATTAGAAATTAAAATAGTTTATGGTATTATGATTTCATCCAAATTATAAGAGTCTTCTTAGGGTGAATATATTTGGAATATACATCATTGAAATCATCTTATTACACTATGGTTGAATTTAAGGTTATGTTAGGAATATATTTTTTCTAGAAACATAAATCCTAAATAAACCTTCATGGAGTGTATATATATTTTGATATTCCAACCTAAACTAGAAAAAAAATATGAAAATTAGGATCAAGTGTTCTCTTCCCAGTATAAATGTTTTTTGTCAACTACGTGGATCTGAATACTATTCCATGAATATCCTTCATTATATTTATAGTAAATTTGAATTCAATAAGGCTGATATTCCTATGTCAACTTTCTATACATGGTATATAGAAAATGAATATGTTGTTATTCCATTGGATCTAAAAAATTCCCCAACTTTCATCATGAATTGTTCTAATTTATCTTTTAGAAATTACCATGAAAAGTTAGTGGTCATATTTATAGTTGATATTATTATATATTCAATGTTAAAATAAAGTAATTACAATGAAATGAAAATTTTTATGAAGAAAATAATGGATGATAAATCCATGTAAAAATAATAATGTGTGATTTTAGGATACCAAATGATTTATATTTGGAATGATATTTTTTATGTTTTTTATAAAATTTCTCATGAATTCATAATCCAATCACTAAGTTATCTCTACGATAAGAAATGTTCCATTGGAGTGAGGAATGTGATGTTTATTTCACGAAACCACAAAGTTGGTCAGTGATTAAACAATTTCTTAAATTATCCTATAGTAGAGTAGTATTTTCAATATTAATAGAATCATAAAATAATGGATTTGGAGGCATTCCAATTTAAATTGATATAGTGGTCAATTATTAATAATCTAAATTTACTGTTAAGGAGAAAAATTACCCCACTCATCATTTAGAGATAGATATAGTAATTTTTTCATTAAATATATAGATGCAATGTATTTATGGAAAAATATTTGGAATATATATAGATCATAAATGATTATATTTTATATTAACATAAAATAATTATAATATTTAATACATAATATCAGTTTAATTGATTAAATATTATCACTATTCAATAAATACCACCATTGGTAAGGGAATAATATAGAAAATGGTTTGATTGGAAAAGAGTATTTAATCCAATATATAAATAGGTTCTTAAATGATCCAATATTTCAATATTTTCAAAAGATAAAAATGGTTTTTTGATCAAAGGAGAGAAATAATCTATTTCTCAAATCAGTGGTTAACCATTATTTCTTATAAAAATTAAATTGGTGTCAAAACTGATGTGATTCCATAAAATATAGTGAGATATTATCCCAAGTTTTAGCAATATCATGATGAAATTTTAATGTTTAGGAATCAAATATTATGTTCTATACATAACCGTTTTAAATATGGTTCTATTAGAGGGTGATGAAATTTCATCATTCTTTTTTCAACTATGATGTACAATGATATATAAATATCTAAAATATTATTTCAAGTGGGATGGTGTGATGAAAAATATTACAGTGTTTTTATCCCAACATTCTGTATTTAAGAATGTTAAATCTGAGAGAAAAATTCTTAATGGTACGTTATTACAAATACCCACACTATAAGGGAATTGAAAAAAAACACTATGTATTTCGTCATCATGCTCTTAAAAAATATAATCAACACATTATTATTTTATTTCTTGTTTATTTCCCTATTAATTCAACACACATCATCACAAAAAAAGAGTTTTCAATATTGATCATCTTGAAATAATGTAATTTTTTATCCTTTAAGGTTCTATGTAGAACCATAATGTATATTATCTGATTGGGATTCGTGGTTTCCATCATTTTTTAGGAAACTCATTTAGAAATTCTATGAAACAATATTGAGTTTCTCCCTTCATATCATCATCAATTTTATGTTTATTTCTAATAAATATTTCAATCCCATGAGGATTTGTGGATATATTTTTCTTTGGATTTCATTAGTAGTTGGTATCAACACATTTAACTAGGGAGGTTCTCATATGAAAATAACATTCACTCAAGCATTCATAAGTGTAACTGTGTACCCATCCATTGATATAATTGTATAATTACAATATTATTGGATTAATTTATGTAATTAATTATTTTAGTATCTATGGAATATATAGAAATTTAAGGAAATTTTATAGCTAATAAATATCACATAAAGACATATCAGAGATTACAAAAAGTTATGATAAAAATCATGAGAATGAGAAATTATTTGAAGATGTGGATATTATTTTTTAAGAATTTATCCATGATATTTAATTATGATGTTTAGGAAGAATGTTTTTACAAGAAATTGGTATATTTTCCCCATGTATATTCTTGATTGAGTAGGGATTATGGGTTATCACATGGCACATCCACCGAACCTCTCATCAACATGGTGTATTTCATGTATCTTTTTTAAGAAAGTACATACCCTGTCATTCCCATCTATTGAAATTACAGGTCATATCACTAGGGAATAATCGTTATTATGTAGAAGAACTAGTGGAAATTATATATCACATGGAGAAAGTGCTAGGAAACAAGAACACCCAATGTGACAATGTTTTTTGGAAAATAGACAAATTAGGGAAGGTATGTGGGTATCTAAGGATACAGTGAGTCTGAAGTAACATCAATTGGTTGTATCAATCTGATAAAAAAATTTATGGATAAATTAATTTAAAATGGTTATAATAACACTCTATAATTTTAAGATTTTTTCAAATACATTTATTCTCATTGACCTCTTGTGTTTTAGACAATACTATGTTTTAAAGAACCCAAATATACCAATTATTTTATTATATATTCATGAAATTTATATCCAATTTGAAGGAAATTTAGGTATTAATGGTAATGGTATTTTATTATATAATTAATAATGTATTTTAAATAATGAAAACATTTAGAAAATATAATTATTTTTTTGTAAAGTCTTTATTCTTCTAAAAAAGATTTCACTCCAAAAGATAATTATTTTTAGTGAAAAAAAATAAAAAATGATAATTTCTATATGCTGGAAAAATTATTTGATAAAATGAGAATACTTCTTTTAAAAAATTATGTAATAATACTTGAAATAATTTTAATGAATTTTCCCCAAATAAAATTTTATGACAAATTATGAAAATTATTGATTTTAATAAAAATATGTCAATATATTAAAGACATTAAAATTTATAATTTGTTTTAATATAGTTTTAAAAAGTTAAATTAGTAATATTATATTATTTATATTCAAATATAGTTTATCATAATTAATATTCTGAAATTTTATATAAAAACATTTATACCTATGGAACATTTCTCTTTGGAAACCTGTTTTTTTTTCATCATATCTGTGAGTTTAATTTTAATATAAATTATTCAAAAGAATTTAATTGAAATTCAAAAAAATGGATACCATATTATATAACAATATTATTAATTTTATATAGTTTGTCCAGTTAAAATTTTAGTCAAAATTAATAATAAAATTACGAGAAATAAATTATAGATGTTTGGTTTAAATCATATTTTTCTATTTATATTATGTGAAATGACATGGGATAGAATTACATGAAAGCTTTTCCAAATCATATGTTATTTCCAAATGACAAATGTATTTCAACTATGTAATGATTATTATCCTTTTTTCATATTTTTTTCTTGTGTAATTTTTTAATTATTTTAAGATAGAAAAAATTTCAAATGTGTCATCTCCCCCAGTTATAAAATAAAACCCCTCTCTTATATACTTCAATCATATAAATCTATTTATATAAAAAAATATTGAAAAAAATAAATTTTTTACACCCCTCCCATCATCTTTGGGTACCTTTTTATTGGTATCCATTGTTAATATTTATTTTGGAAAACACATAACGAAATTTATTATGAATATTTATGGTTCTTAACTGAGTGTTTTTTTATTAATTCTTCATCCACATCATATAAATAATTTCCAAGTGTAATAATTTAATAAAATATTATATATCATATGTTTATATTTTATTGTGTTTACTTAATAACCTATAATTATCTCATTTTCTGAAAAATGTGAAACGAAATGGTAGATCATGTTTACATTGGACTACTTCTTTATGAACCAATATAATTAGTCATCCACCACCATATATAATGTAAATTTTAATCTTTATATATAATATTTAATAAATATATATACTTATTGAAGAATAACATAACACGTTCATTATTAACTCCCAATTCTTAAGAAAGGGATAATTTCTCTCATGCAAACGTGTGGACTTCCGCTTTTATGATGTGATGTGATTCATTTTTCATATTATTTCTTTATCGATGGTAACATGGATAGACTAAATTAATACATATTAAAATGTGGATATAAAATTAATTTTTAATTATGCAATAATTTTTTCCTTATTTTCATTCCATCCTTTTGAATAATTCAAACAATGTTCTTTCATACGTATGACATACCATCATCATGGAACATATAATTTATTTTCATATCACTAAAATTTATGGATGATTAAAATATGAATATATTTAATATAGATATTATTTATATCTTTATTACCATTCTATATATTATTTTATAATAATCAATATTCAATAAATAGAACTATCGAAAATAAATATACAATAAAATTTACGATTTATTACCCCTAACATTTATTTTAACAAATAATTGCTAGTAAAAATTTGATAAAAGATTATAATTAAAACATATAAGGTATTATATGTAAATTTTAATTAATAAATTTATAATAAATATATATTTGTTAAATATTATTTCCAAACAAGTAAAAAAATATCTGAGACATCATCTTGGGAATATTTAGACTGCCTTTAATTTCGGGAAGATATATTCTATATCTACCACTCGTTTCTTTTATGTGGTCCATATATTGAACCATTAAAATATAATATCATGAATTTAATTTTTTCCTGATATTTAATGATTCATTTTATTTTTTATTGGTGTTTACAATTCAAAAAGAATTCAACTTTGTATTGTGTCTTTTCCTCACTTTTATTTCATAGGTACACATGTCCTATGGAATAATTATTTTACTAATGATTTATATACACTAGACATTAATTTATTTTTTGAATTTTTTTAGAAATATAGGTTCATACATTTATATGATATTTACTTTATATCATGGTTCATACAATTCAATAATTACCAAAGTGTTAAGGTTTTAATGTAACAATCTCAACATTTTCGGAGACTATTTATGGTTATGATCGAATGATTAAATCCCAATATATACCTCAAAAGAAACTGATGAATATTCATACTCCCATGTTATTTTCACAAATTATTAGTTTTCATTTAATTTTGTTATCTTTAAGAATATTGAATTCGAGAAGAATTTTTTTAGAAAAATAACATTATTTCTTTCTCCAGTTGAAAATATATTGTCTTCCCTTTCCTTGATTTATATAATTTTTTTCAGGAATTTTTGTAATATAATAAAAATAGTATTTAATGTAATTTTATTAATATTATACTTTTTAGAAATAGTTTAAATAGAATCCTTTTATATTTTTCAAAAAATGGTACTTTATATATTTTAATAAAACATTGAAATAAATTATTGTTTTAAAATGCATGGAATAAATAGTAATTTCTACTTTCATAGCCTATTAAGGGACAAAAGATTCAATGATGTGTTACCAAATAAATTTGAAATGAAAATTATTTCTTTAATATTAGAGAAATGTTTTAATATTAATGAATTTACAACAAAATAGGAAGGATATTTTCCTAAAGAATGTTTTAAATATGTTTTAAATATTTTCATATCCATAAATGATGGAATCATATGATGTTAAATACAATTATCTTGGGATATAAACTATTGATACTATATTTAACCTTAATATGTATGATTTCATTTAATTTTATGATAATTTAATTGTGGAACCTATTAAATTTTCATTGGTTATTCTGTTATAAATTTATGAAAATATTATGAATCATGCTAGATTTACACTCGACATTAAAAAATGAAATGTATATGAAATCCATTTATTCAAACGGGCTATGTCACAATGGAATTTATATAAAACCAATTTCCATTAATGGGTTATGATATGATGGTATTTTTATGTTGTGTCACATATATGTATGATTTTAATTTCCTAATGGGTGGAACCATAATTATATTGTCCTCCAATAATTTTGTTTAATATTGATATCTCATGAGATATGTCGACAATAATGGGTCGTGAAGTCAACTAATTATGAAAATTTTTATACAATGATAGTCTTCAGAGTGATCTTCCACTACTATAATTGTTTTTGGAGTGAACCTCTTCCACTATGATAGTTTTTTCTATGATTCATGAAAATGAATGAAATTATTTTCTATGAATGTTTTATTCCAAAAATCTACGTCTTAATAAATATTTATGATATTATGGATTATTTTCATTGATTCAATTAATTTTAATATCTAAAAAAATTACACAATTTTTTCCCAATCCTTTTATATCATCTATTATATGTAGTTAATAGTTTTCAAATATTATTGTCATGATATCATTCCCTTATGATCATGTTATGTGATATCACCATTGTTTATAGTACCTACGCAAATGATATCACCCTTTCTTATGAATCCTTTCATGTGGTTATAAAGGAATATATTAAGTTTTATATGTCTAATTAGGGTTTTTATTTTTAAGAACTATCATAGATATTATGTATTTACCTTATGAACAAGTTTTACATGTATATATGTTTCCAATGGAACAATAACTAGATAATTCTGACATGGATTTTAATTTTGATTTATTATTATTTGTAAAAGGATGCAATATCAATTTATGAAGAGTGTGGGTAATAATATTTTTCAATAATAACAACATTATCTTTGCATTCTCTTGTTCATTAACACATATTGATAACATTCGATCTGAATTTTCCATCACCTTCAAAAAAATAGAATCTATACTCATTCAGATTTCTTAATTATATAACATGTATACTCTATAGATAAGAGGGTATCTAGGTATGAATACATCAAAACCACTTTGATCAGACTCCAATGATTTTCACCTCAGTCATCGAAAATGAACATAAATATAAACAACAATAGGTAAATAATAATTGTATTTTATTATAAAATATCAAATAAAGAATCATGTTAGTGGTTGGAATCTAAAAATAGTGTTTTAGAATGATAAAATTAACACTCAAATTATAGTTTATTTATTATTTTGAATTATAATTTTCAATCAATATAGTTAGTTCCATATAAAAAATATAGCTATTTTTTCTCTTAAAAAAATAATTATATTTTAGTTTTTATTTTATATTACATTCAAGAATAATTCTCTGTTATTTTTGAAAATATTTGAATATACGATTTTTTATTCAAAATAATTATAAGTTCACATGTTCTTTAGTAAAAATCCACATTTTTCATAGAAAAACAACTGAACTCTTAAAAGTTTTTGTAGAAAAAGACATATGTTTCAAAAAATAATACATGTAATAAGGGTATAATCCTTAATGATATAAAAAATTACACCATTTGATGATATCATTCTCATGGAGTGGTGTACATCACATTTTTTATGCACTACGGGATGACTTGAATGTATCTAAATGTTCTTATGTAACGATATTTTAATCTCCTCGTTCTAACATATCAAATGTATACAATATCTTATTCTAGTAATGTCAATAATAACGTAAATACTTTCTACCATATTAGGATTTCTCATATTCATCTACAATATGTTTCCATCATTGTTATTCCATTACTATTTTTCATCCATCATGATTACATAACATGAATTTTACATATAAAAACCTCAAAAAATATTCAATTTGTTTTCTTCTCTCATGTAAAAATATTCTCATCTAAAAATTTTATAAAACCCCGTTAATTTGGAGAAAAACGTCATTTAATTCATCATTGAGTTTATAAACAGATAACATGAGGTCTTTCAATTCAGTCAAAAAAATTGGAGTACATTTAAATTTACCTTTTTATTTTACATTCATTATAGATCAAGAAAATTTTATTTTATGTGAAAAATGTTGTATAGATGTCCCTACAACTTCATTCTTATCAATATCAAATTTGAAAAACATCAAATATAAAGTCATATGTGAATAAAACCCACTATGTATTATTCACAACCATTCTCTTTTTTTTGTATTGAGAGAATATTGAATAACTAAGGATAATTCAATTAAATTTAAATTCCTCCTATGAGGGATTTGATATTTAACAAATAAAATATAGAGTTTAACATTATAATAGATAACATAGAATCATGTTAATGATTAACACATATTTCATAAATATTATTTAGAGATTGAAAAATATTCTAGTTTTCAAATGGTATTTTCAATGATTCATTCTTTGAGACTGTGAACTCCCCCTTAGACTCTACATAATGTTCCTTGTGGATTCACTATAGTTTTTATGAATGATCCCAAAATTGACTTAGTAAAATAAGGCTATATAATATCATTAATACCCATTGAATTCAGGTTTTACAATGTAGTATACATATTGTCCAGAAATATGTACATAAATTCTATTTTCTTTAATAGAATCATCTATAAAATCATATTTTAAAAATAATTATTATTCTCCATATATATTATTATTTTGTTTTGGTTCCATCTAATCCATAATGTGTAAACTTTTGTAGTATTTTTTCATTATATGTTGTCTGAATAATAATTTAATAGTTTTTTAATTTAAATGTTCCAACTTCCTGCAAAATCTTCTTGAGTTTAGTACCATTCTGAAAATAATTTTCCTTTTTCCTACTATGATTTTTTTTATCATTCAATGATATATAAATCTTATCAAATTCAGAAAATTATGAAACAATGTTTTGAATATTTTTTATTCCATTCCCAACATCAAATTTTCTTAACAGAATTGAAATCTCCATAAACATTTACAATCATTTTATTATGATGTTGACATTATTAAAATAAACATGTCACTACCTCATTTCATAAATCTATTCTAGAAACTATGATTTTTCATCAATAACATCCTCTTCATTTTTTACTAAATGATATTTTTTTGTGTTTCTGTCATGGAATGTCACACGCACTTTTTGATGCTCAATAAAGTAGTATTGTATTATGAATTTAAATTATCAAAAGGAAGGAAATATTCATCCCTTCTTCATAAATTTTTTCTCCTTGATCTAAAAATGTTGAAGGATTTTCGGTCTCTCCATCAATGGATTCCTCCTCAGAATTTATCACCTCATTTGGATCTCCTTTAGAGATTAAGAAATTGTTCATGAAAATCCTTATGATTACATATCATCTTGCACACTGGTTAATTATGATTCTTTTTTCAGGACATTCCAAAGTATTATATCATAGAATAAATATTCTAATAGAATATATATTTTTTAGGGAATAAATAGCATATATGGAAGCATGATCATTGTTACCCTTGAATTTTAACTTTTCAAGGGGCTACTCACAGATGTGAAATCCCGAGGCATCCCGCATCAATTGTGGGGATTCTTCATTTCTTAGAGGTATCTCTTACAATTTTTCCTTGGATTCCCATGTTTAAAACATGGAACTCCACCAATTTAGCATCTTTCGGAGTTGGATCAGATTGATCAGAACACTTTTGAAGTGAGATCAGATAGAAACAACTCTAGGAGAAATCACCTAGATGTTTTTCGACGTGGGTGGATCAGAATGCACAATGATGACAACCCTTGTATTGAGTGTCCCATAAATAGAAGATTTCACACCATAAAAGTTGTTCTAAACATCATCCATGACAAATTAAATATGGTCAAATCCAATTAGGGGAACACAAAGCTCTACCATAGCTTGAGATTGAACCTTAGGGAGGATTCTTATGTACAATGGATAGATAATAGGGAATAAAACCTGTGTAGTTTGAAGGCTTTATTAGGGGAATACACATGGATAGTTTCCCATCACAAGAGGGGCACTCTTGGTTTGATGAATATAGATTACGCATGGATTACACATGTTTAGATGCATTTTTTCTATCAAAATAAGTAATGGGATGATGAAGCGGGATTATACACTAAAGAAACCCATATGGCTTTCATTATCCAACTGATACATGGTGGACCAGTTTAATATTAGGATGAATGATTGAGGGTTACGTGAAGTGAGTGGAGTTAATTGAATGTTATTATCATGAGGATGGTGGTGTGGGGAAAATTAGGGTGATGATATTCACATGGAATCATCACATGATAATGGACACCATGTATGAAGGCACATTTGGTTCGAAACATCCATGATGTGTAATGACCCTCATGATACATAGAAGACTAAGGGAAGGACTATGATGTATGTTGGTGATGGTCATAAACAACATGGTGGATGCCAGTATATCATGTTCAGAAGATAAGGGTATAATATTTTATAGTTATGTTATGGGAGAAGGGATTACACACATAGGCGAGCTAGGAGTGTTGATCTAGACACCACAGAGTGTAGATCAGGAAGTTTCACATCTAGAAATGGGGCACCAAAGTTTACCATTGGATGATATTGTAGTTCATAGAGGTAGCCTGTGTACCATGATTAGAAGACATTGATCAAATCCCATGTAGTTCAGAAATTAGGCTTGTAGGCACTACACACTGATGTGGCCCATGGGGTTGGAACCACTATTAATCCCTAAGACCATGTGAGTCATTCTAGGTTTAAGAAACAAGAGTTATCACTGTACCTAATGATCATGTCGTGAAATATGAATCTGCATGAGGTGATGTGGGGATTCTTCTCTCCGATGGACTGAGGAGATAGAGATGGGGACTTACACTTTTATGAATGGTCGAGAAGGATGTCTTAACATACCATGAATAAATCATACCATTGGAGGAAGATCTCATTCTTTATCAGTTGTTCACTGATCAACTTATCAAGGTTTGTCTTGGATTATGTGGAGACTTCCAAAAGTTCACATGGAATCAAATCCCAAAGGGATAGATATAGAGAATGTGATATGGATCTAGTTCCCATCACTTTTTTGTCTATTACGTAATTTTCATGCATTTACAAACCACATTTTAACATCATTTGTTGATGATGTTGCTACGAGGTAGTTTACTATCATGTAACTTCTATGGTTAGTAATAACTTCTCACCACTAGAAATTATGTGACTATCACCTACCCACAAAAAATAAATAGAAGGAAACATTAATTCCATTATACAAATTAGTGTATGATTAGTCAATTATGGGGACCATGTTAGTGTAGCTATGTAAAGAAGAAATAACTATTAGCGTACCTATGTAAATAAGAATTATATAGGCAAAACTCTTCAAGAAACACCACATGTAAAATGGTGATATCACTTATCATGATATTGGAGGGCTGCACAATAAAGTAGTCAGGGAATCCAGTGGCATGCCAAGTGGATCTTTGTAATGGAAAGGTACTTTGTGAAGGATAGACTCACATAGAGTGTGATGTCACCTTATCTTATGGATAATTTTTAAGATAGTGTTCCACATAGGGTTAATAATGCATGTATCCTTACTAAAACATGTAGGTGCTCCCTCCATCATGATGGGAGGATTCCTTCATGAATATAATCCCAACCATATGTATGTGCCATTATGAATAAATGAAATCACAATTCATGATGCACAAGTACCTAGGTCGATTCATTTTTCTCCCGGGTTCATGATGCCCGTGAGCTTCATAAAATGGGAGATATAATGGAAAAATGTCATTGTAATAATTTTTATAGTGGGGTGTGATATTTGTATTTGTAGTAAATAGGGTTTCATTATTCTTGAGGGGATTTCCATGAAGAAACAATTACCCCACTATGTGACCTGGATCTGTCAGAGTCGTGGAAGTAGAGTCAACAATGATTGAGGTCACAGTGCTCATCAAACACACATAGGTTCCATCACAGATGCTTTTGGTCATGGTGGTGAGATAACTCCCCACTATTAATTTATGAAGTATACCCATTTGATAAACATTGAGGTCATTGAGTCTGAACATGATTCCAACCAGCCATGACATTTTCTATTCCATCTGTAGTGTTATTTTCGTTTCCAGCCCCCCTTCACTCAGAATGGGATCTGATTGAAAAAATGAGGGTCATATTCTATGACTATGACTCCCGAAATAACACCTTCATGATGAAAATTTTAGATGAATGTCAGAAAAAAAGGCACCCGGAAGTTCAGTCGGGGGAAGCCCACCATAAAGATCTAGAGCGAAAAGGTCGCTACAAAGATAGGGAATCCATCACCTATGAATAGTTTGGGAGGGGATCAATTTTCCTTTATGGATATCCATGAATGATTGATGTGAATCATTTCATTAATGAAAATATCTTCTGTGAAAACATATATCCAGGAACCGAGTCACATTGTCTATTTCCCTAGGAGCTCTTTATAGCGACTCAAGCATCTTGAACTATTACTCCTTTGTGACGCACACAAAGGACACAGTTACCCTATGATTTGCTACTTAGTGATCCATAATAATGACTAATCTTCAAGAAAGACCTTAAAATGTTTATAATTCCCTTGAAGATGGATTCTCAACAATCTTTTATAGAGGTTTTCTTTGATGACACCCAAAGAGAATCAATAGTAATTAATATCTAGATTAGGGATTTTGTTTGGTGTCAGTCTGGCCCTGAGTCAAGGATTCAGATGTTGTCAGTTGCTCAAAAATACTAACTACTATGTAAAATTATTTCATTGTGTGGATTTATCCAGGGATATGATTTATTTATCCCCATGTGATGTGGAGATCATTCGGTCTACTAGTTTAGGGGAGCACCAAAAAAATTAGTGGTAGATGACTACTCACTAACATATAGGGATAGACCACACCGATTTCATAGTGAACACCCATTAAAATAATGTAAAAACATAGATGGAAAGTCATTGGTGAAATAAAAATCTCCTCTTATGTACAACACAATCATCAGGGGTGGGAATGGTATCCTTGAGAAGTAGAGGAAAAATTGTTGGGATATGCATCAGGGCAGAAACATCATGAAGGGGTGGCCCTAGGCTTACTATTTGTGTTCATTATGGTCATATTTTGAGATATTATGGGTTTACCAATCACATGTCTCTCAAACAAAGGAAACCATACATGATCTATTTAGTTGGTGGTCACTGGATACTAACACATTCAATCTACATCATGGGAATATTAGCATCATTCCATGAGACCTTCACTAGATATCAGGAATACTGTTTCTGGGGAGCATATAAGAAGAGTTCATCCTTGTTGATAATTATAGGGAGGATGCCGAATTTTTGCCACCTCTAGTGAAGGAATTTTCAGACATGGTTCCAAGCCATAACAATGACAAGAAGAACACCAGTGATATCCAAATCAATAAATATTTTTTTACATTCTTTTCTTTCCTGTGAAGAAGCATGATGAAGGATAAAAATCACCCATGAAATTTCTAATATGGACTTTTACCTATCTAATGGTATCCCAGTGAGGTAGGTACATATCTTACTTTTGGATCTTTGAGGATATATAATGGAAACTATATACATACAATATCAAGGATGAGTAGTGGCCAATAGTCTGGGTGGTTAGATTCATTTTCAATCTAATATATTAATGGATGATTCTAGTGATATATGATCACATGGGATCATGGCCAATAACATTCTTCATGTTAAAAGTGATGGTCACTAAGAAATAAATCAGTATTGGCATCCTAGGTCTGGAGAAGTAGTAAAATGTAATTTGTCTCATCATTAGGGTAAAAAGTCCATTTCATGTGTATGTGTTGTTCCACTTCTTATATTGATGGGTTGTAACACACATGGGAGGTTACGAATATATAAACTCAATTTCTTCCCTCCGTATAAGATCTCGACCAGTAATCCTGAACATTTTGGTGAGTTTTCCTCTCAAGGTAGGAATGGTGGATGCACTGAGTAATATGCGGTGAGCATACTAGTTCATTTTTAAACCATTCTCTCCTACAAATGGAAAATTCACCAATTATGGAACTAAAACTATAGAAAAAGTGGAAATAGTTTTTTTCCTTTTGTAAAAGAGTGTTTTTTATGCAGGTTGATTGTGAACCAATATGTAAACCATACAACCCATACATGTTTTCAAAGTGGTTCAGCTGTCTACCGAGCCCAACCTCAAGGGTGTACATAGGATTCTATCATGAGGACCATCTATTCATTGAGAACCATCATAGGATTATATTAATAGTTGAAGACAATAATATTTGGAATGAGCTTATTCCACCCACAGTTGCATTTGAGTTAATCAATGAATATTAACATAGTTGGGAAGTTTCTTATCTGGGTGACACATAAAAGCATCTGATGATCCATACCAGTATTGGGGTAATTCATGCTCCTTAAATTTAGAGTTGAGTGGTAGCAATGAGAAATCATGTTGTATGTATCAATGTGCATCATGGCGATGAGGATGTGGGATTATGGTAGGTGGAGCATGTAGTACTATTGGTCGAAGGTGAAGATATGGTTCTAGCAGTACCAGATATAGTGGCCCCAATTTGGAGGACCCAAGAGGGAGGGAAATCATTGAGGGGGATTCCGAGAAAGCCTCCTTATGAAAAAATACATGAAATTATTACAGGTGGAACTATCTCAGGACATAGTTTATCTGAAGGCTTGGAAATACTAGGACACCTTCAAGGAGCTCCCCCATATCAATAATATATGGGATCACCGGAACAGGAATGAGATAGGATTGGAAGGGATCATCCTTTACATAGGTGGATTTTGTGCATCCCATGCTGAGGGGAGACAATTCATGATGGAAATGGAGGCACTGGTTCACTCCCAAAGAATATCATGTCCCGGTAAAAATTGAGTGTGGGTGTTACTAGACATGAATAACCCCCCCCCCCATCGATGTTTTCAGTGACTCATCTTTCAAAATACATTATTTTTTCTAATATCTTAGATAAGTAATTTATGAAAGAGTTTATAACTGAAAACATTTGGATCTATGGATATTAAATATCCTTCAAGGGAGCTTCTCCACAAGATGGATAGATAATAGACTAAATGGAATCTTCCCTAGGTGGGTTCACAACATCTCTTGAAGTAAGATCTAACTCAGCCTCATGTGATATCATCACCATCAGTTAATATTGGTTCCTAAAATGATATCATCTTGTGTAGGTGAAAAAAATTTAATATCCTCTTTATGATGAGGATTGAGGAATGGTGACAGGTGTGGTTGACCAATTACTGAGATCAGTATCCTAAGAAATAGTTGTGGTAGGGTCCCATAGTGATGGGGGGAAGGCTGGTCTAATAGGAACATTAGGAACCCACCATAATATATGTGGGGCCATGAACCTATATAAAAACAATGATAAGACATAGGTGAGATCATTATCATCTGTCACATGACCACTATAAGTCTTCAGCCTCATGGAGCCATACATATTGACTACTTAATAAAATTGGCTGAGATGATCCATTTATGAACATTCCTTAGGGTGTTTGGAACTCTACTCATGAATATGACTAGAGGACTTGTGTCCCCTTTCTTAATAATGATTCAGGTTCATATAGAACCAATTATTCATGATTACTAGTCCATGAATTCTTATCAGACATCAACTGTGATTGTATGTGACTCCATTATACGGTAAAACCTGAATCTAGTCGGATCAATATCATCGAGACAGAATCATGTGATGAGGATCAACGCAATAATATGGAATGTGATCTATCAGATATAATTCTATAAGTAGATCACGTAGTTGTACTCCTCAAAGAATTGTATGAAAAATAACCCACCGATCTAGTTGTTCGAAACAAATCTGATTCCAATGTAGCTGAGGGAAATCAAAATATGAGATGATGGTCATGCAATCTAATTGAAGGGTTCTCAAAAAATTCCAAAAAATTAGAGTGGATAAGTCGAATGGTGTTGATACACCATTGGTTGTGTGATCTATTAATTGGAGGGGAATATGCACAGAATCTGAACGTTCTGATCTGGGACTACCTTGAATATAAAGTATGGAATGTAGTCATCACATTGATGTTTCATGGTGCTAGAAAATGTTTTAAAACGTCTTCTGGTTGAATAGGTGATCCAATCCTAATTTGTAAAAGATAATGAGAATTCTTCCTTCATTACCAATAAATTAAATCTTGTTGAATGATTGAATGTAAAACTGGATGAAATCTAGGAGTGACTAGAATACAAGATCCATTAAGTGGATAATCTCCGAGATGAATGGGAACATATACACATTCGGGACAATGAGATTCACTCTATGGTTTCTGATGAGGAGAGAGAGATTTTGAAATGATAGGACACATTGTAAGCCACACAAAATAGGAAATCTGAGTTGATGCATTCCACTGAGTGAGAAGATCCCTAAGGGTCATGGTTTTCCTAAACAAATGAATCATACTTTTCATTCCATGCTTATTATTTAAACTGGTTGATTGTATATATTTATTTCATGTTCTAATTAATGCATCTCAATCATATAAGTGAAGAAAATAATTATCAATCCCTAATCTCACATAGTTAATGCCCGACATAAGAATCATGGGATGATCATAAAATTATATAATTTTTATATGAATGTTCAATTCAATCATAAAATACTCAGCGTGTACTATTGTTAACATACCAAACCAAGTATTCGGGATGAGAGGGACTGTGATTGGAGAATATGGATCTTGATATAGGAATTTTTTATTCCCCAACATGATCTAATGTTAAAATGGGACAACATTATGTCCATTAAAATCAATAAAAACAAGAGGGGAGATGTGAAGTCTGGATCATGATGTCGAAAATTCAAAACACAATGATGACAATGTTCCAAAAAGAGATAACTTCCAACCATGTTCGAAATGAGAAGTCAATACCACAATGATAAAATGGGGACAAGCATATAGGAGACAACCATTGATCGTATTTGATTCATGAGTCCAAACACCAAATTCCTCCAGGTAAATGGCATGGAATGGTAGGTGAGATGAAGTATCATTGGACCTGACCATTAGGGAGATCCCTTTAGAGATGAAAGAGGATGAGGATCCAAATAAATGACACAGAATGCATGGAATATGAGTGACTAAATATTAAATTGGATTAGAAAACCATTATAATTACACCACCATATCCTCGACCACATTGGTGTAGGCACATTGGTATGAAAAATTTTCAAACTTATATTTTATAGGATGTTGTCTCATATTTTGGGAAACAACAAAAGATGAATTCAATGTGACAGATAACCAAAACAATGAGAAATAACCTCCCAGGTGAGGGACATAGATTCTTTTCAGTTTCATATCATGAATTTATTGATGATGCATATCTTGTTTCGCACCATGTATGGAATATATTAATGTCATACGACCGATACATTACACATAGTATAAGCCCATACTACCTGGACCATAGATAATAGTTTATAGTCATGTTAAATAGACTATGATGTCTATTCTATTAATATTTTCATTGCATGAAGGATATGAACCTAGCATGAATGATCCAAATGAAGCATAAAAACCCAAAAATAATAATAAGAAATGTATGGTAAAGAGATATTTATGATGTGGTGGGGGACAAAACCTGATATAAACAAGGACAAATAGGGTCTAACTTCACACAACACATTATCTATAGGGCTATTCATTTATTATCATTGATTTTTAATCAAATACCACTTCTGTGGATAAACCATATCTATACACTCACTACCATAACAGATAATACTATAAGATCTATGTTTTTTATAATAAACAAATAATGGAATAATAGGGTTTACGTATCATGAGGGTGTTCACATAGTGATTTATCACAAGGATGTAATCCCTCAAGGATTAAAAAAATGATAAAAGATTAGTAGGATGAGGCTTTCATGGTTTGGGGGAAAGGGTAATTTGTATGTAATGGTCAAATGATGAAAATGTTCGATACACAAAGACAATAAACACACAATACATGAATGGGGAAGTCAAATTTGTGATCAAATTTGGACCATGTTTCAATACTAGGATTCACTGCTCGCTGCCAAAGATCTATTAGGGAACTACCCCAAATTGGAGGTGGAAAAATTCACATGAGACCATAACTGTTAGGGGTCCATCTATATTTTAAGGATTATGGAGAACCCAAACCAAGAAGGAATTGAAGTGTGGCCTGAACACATCAAAGAGTGAGTTTCAGTCATATACATGAAAATAGTATATTGTACTTTAACAAAAACCATGGTAATCAATTTAATGTCATGTTGCATGGACCATTGGAAGATGTACAGTATTAGGGTATGTATATAGTACGTTGGAGGAAAACCCCAATGTGTATGGGTCAAAAAAGTATCATGTGTTTCATATACGCCATAAGATGAACAAAGGCCAAACGGCCGAATGGGGAAAATGCACATGTAATTTGGCCTGATTCAAAATGTCTAGAAATCACTACGTATCTCATAATTATGTGAATCAATATTCACATATTCTATAATTTCATTAAATTTATCATCTTGTTGTAAAAATACAAGATACAGTTTAATGTCGTGTCGAGGACATCAGTTATATAGTTTATGTTCGTAATGATGGACTATAGGGATGAGGTTTCCCATGTGTAAATATGTAATGCATTTTCCTAAGGCCATAAAATGTGAATAAGGACAAACAATGACTAATTCCACATCATGTATTCAAAAGAGGTATCTATGAAATTTTTAAGGTCATAATGTTTATACTGTAATGGTATGGGTGGAAACCAAGAGATTGGAGATGTGTGGTGTAATAGGAACAAGTTGATGCGAATGAGGACCAATGAGGCTCCTGAAATACGACACATTATTAAGGAAAAACCTACACATAGTTTAAAGTCATAAGGCTTGGACTTCAATGCCCAATTGAACATCATATTCTTGGGACATAATCTCTTAGTTTTAATGTTATAAAGTTCGAACCAAATGGTTGTCAATCCGTTTTCATGTAAATGAATATCCTACCGAAACTCATAATCCCACATGTTCCACGCCTGGTGTAGGAAACAAAGAGTAATAGTATTTACATGACACATTAATGTACACAACAAGGGAAATTAAATGTATGATCAAGGATTCCCCAACGAAGCTGATCATCCTACTCAGATCACCAAAGGTGCATTGAGGGATAACACCAATTCTTCTATTATTTTATCTAGACATAACAAAGTGTTAAACATGAATGAAAACATTTGATATTTTGGGAAATATTTGGATGGAATAATGGTGGAGGATACATTATGACCAAATTCATGATACATCATCCATATTGTGTAACCTAGAGTGAGAATAGACATCCTAGGGTCCACTGATATCCATATTAGATACTTGAGATATGCTTAAAAATTACACCCAATGTCCTCATGTGGTGTTGAATTAGAATATTATGTCATCCATAACGGCCAAACCCCATTCCATTTGGTTTCACCTTCATACATGAAAGACGATGGGGACCCCAATAACAGGGCACGTGAAATATGGAGATGGACTGAGAGAATCTACATGCATAATCCAACACTATATGTGATACTCCATATTTTATATCTTCTTCATAATGTGGCATATCATTGTTTTAGGGATTTAATTAATGGTGGATGAATATGGGGAAAAGTGCAGGAAAGAACCAAAATAGGATGTTAAACCCGGGGCAGGACCTAGAGAAGCAATGTTTGGGTGTTCCTACTTATCCCATAAGGATGAAAAATCAACCCATATGTAGTTCTTTAATTCCATACAGTTTAACATCAAGCGATAAGGATTCTAGTTGTCATGTAGATTATCATTGGGCCTCTGGGAAATTAGGGGCGATGTATCCCAAAATGGAAGTTCATGGGTTGTAAAAATAACCTAATATTAATGAGCACCAAAGAAGTATAAACCACACCATTAAAATTAACATGAGAGAACACGAACCATGTGTAACACCCCCAAATGATAAAGGGTTAAATGACTATATGATATGACTTATGTCAACAAGGTGATCCATACTTTTCAAGAGCCTTCCTGATTATAACTCCACAGTTAAGCATGCTTGGCCTGGAGTAGTGATCAGGATGGATGACCTTCTAGGAAGTTTCCCTGGGTGTGTGTGAGTGAGGAAAAAACACATTGGAGAGGACATGTGTTTGCATTTGGGGAAAATCATTACTCAGATTACCTGTTCGGGAATGTGGGTGGCCAGGACCCAACGACAATGTTACGACGGGGTGTATGTGCTGTCATTGGGGCCCGATTGTCACATTTGGTATCAGAGGTGGTACCCAGCCATAAGTGCAGCACACTGCCTATGTTGAGATTTAGGGCCCCCAATGAGGACGTTGTGGTCTAAAGGGGGGTGATTGTAACACACCCAAATGATAAAGGGTTAAATGACTAAATGATATGACTCAGGTCAATAAGGTGTACCTTCCTTTTCGGGAGCCTACCTGATTAGAACTCCACAGTTAAGAATGCTTATCCTGGTGTAGTGATCAAGATGGGTGACCTCCTAGGATGTTTTCCAGGGTGTGTGTGATTGCAGAGAAAACACACTGGAAATGATATGTGTTGGCCTGTGGGGACACTCATTAGTTAGATGACATGTTTGGGCATGTGGGTGGACCGTAGGGTGGGCCCAACCTATCTGCAGGGGCAACTTGTTGTACCTGGTAGGCCAGGACCCGACAGCCATGTTAAGGTAGGGAGTCTGTGCTGTCATTGGGGCCCGGTTGTCACACCATGTTGGTCGAATGTATAGAGGGAATGACATTGGAGTTTTTTCATTAACTATAGTAAATAATAAAGGGTTAAATGACTAAATGATATGACTCGTTTCAACAAGGTACACCTTCTTATTTGGGAGCCTACCTGATTAGAACTCCATAGTTATGCATGCTTGGCCTGGAGTAGTGATCATGATGGGTGACCTCCTGGGAAATTTCCTAGGGTGTATGTGAGTGAGGAAAAACCACACATTAGTCTGATGACATGTTCGGGAATGTGGGTGGACTGTAGGGTGGGCCCCACTTGTCTGTAGGGGCAACTAGTGGTACCTGGTAGGCCAGGACCCAACGTCCATGTTAAGTCTGGGTATTTATGCTTTCATCGGGGCCTGGTTGTCACACCATGTTGGTCAAATGTATAGAGGGACTGCCACGGCAGTTTTTGTCATGAAGCTCCAGTAAATAATTTCCCATTAAAATGTAGCACAGTGGTGACCATGGGGTTGTCTCACGAGGTTGTTGCAGGCTAAGTTATCAAACTGTCACTTTGTTAATTTGTTTTTGTTAATGTTAGAATTAAAAATGGGGATTTGAAATTATATAAACAATATTAAATAATATAAAATCATAATTCAACTATAAATATATGTTAGTGATTGGAAATCAGAAGCAAACTGGACTGAATAAAACAAACAAAAGAAGGCAGTGGGGGACAAACATCGATCCTCTGATACTCCCTCTATCCTAGTTTAATTAAATTATCATATTATATTTCTCAATGATCACTCAAATTAATCCAAGTGATCATCCATATTGACTAGACACCATATCGATACCTCAAATATGTGTGTTTATCCTCTTATGAAAGTGATTCAATTTCCCAAAAACCTTCGAGCAATCAAAACTAATTAAACTTGTTGTGCTCACTGGGGAGACCTCACCCAAAGAAGAATAAACAAGAAGAAAATTATTTTTCATTCATAAGTTGATAAACAGTCTAGAAAAAAATATAAGAAATTGAATTCATGAAAGAAAAGAGACCTCCATCATTCATGAAATCGAATTCCATAAAAATATAATTAAAATACATTGAAGTACCAAACTCAAAAGGGGAGAATCTTTGGATCTCCACTGTCCACCACCACTTGGATTTTATCCCTTCATGTCTTGATTATCATCAATTAAACTGCTATTCTCCAGAATATATCCTCTAAAAAATTATCACTCCCTTGGTCAAACCCCCTTGAAATGGTTATCCTTGTAAAAACAGAGGAGGTACAAATTTATAGAGAAAATGGGTTAAGAAATCTCGCTCAAATTAGGTCCTCAATATTTCATCGGATTTTAGTCCCATTAAATGATGGAATTGTTGAATGGTCCATTCTAAAAAGATGTTACATTATTCCTTCCTCGTGCCTCCACAAACTTTCAGCCTCATTGGTCCACGTATGGAGTATTGATGGATGTTTTTGTGCGACACATTTAATCTGCCAAAGTGGCTCTTCGTATTGCACAACTCCAACTTCCCATGCATTTAAGTCCTTAAACCCAGCCTATTAAGATCTGTACTCCTGAATAATATATTTTCATTAAAGAATCTTACAGTCACATGTTTAATATCAGCTTCATTTGTCCTGTGTACTTCGACATACGATCTCATCTTTAAAATAGTTCAAATCTGCACACAGTTTTCGAGGCACAGATTGTGAGAATAGTTTGGGCCTTAAAATGATTGATTGAGCTGGGCCTATAGAAGGATTAAAATCGTACCAAGATTTATGTAAACCTAAAAAAAGAAATTTAACAATTTGTTTTAGTTTGGAAATTGTTATGTCCAAAATACATAATACAAATAAAACAGTTAAATCCCAAAATTAAGCCATTTTTGCATTTGAGCTAAAAATACCACTAAAACATAAAAATGTGACAATTGCCCCTAAAATAACACTATTGTGGGTATTAGAAAATTAAAATATAGTATAAAATATTTGAAAATTCATGCTTCATCACTCCCCCACACTTAATCATTCCACTCCTGGGCAATCATTGTCTATTCAAATCAAAATTCACACAAAAATAAAAAATGAGAAAACATCAATGATCTCTTCCAAAATTAAATTCCATCATGTATCCTATATGAAAAAACATTTCCCAATCCTTTTAATTCCTCCCATTTAAATTTTTTAAACCTCATAAATCCATCCATGGCCCAATCACAACCTACCTCACCTTAAAATTTGTGTCACTTTTCGCTCAAGAGAAATTACATCTACAGTTATGCTCATACTTGGAAAGTGCATGTATCACCAAAGGATTGTGACAATTCTCATCTCTCCATAGCGTGAAACATGAAAATCAATTCAATCATGAGGACTTTTTCCAGGAGAATTCTGTGTTTTAGGGTTGGTGGGAAAATTATTGAAAAATTTAAGGCTAGAGAGAAGAGGTTAAACTCTTAAGTACCATGCATGAATATTCAAGTGAAAACATATGATGAACCTCAATCAATCCCCTTAACAGTGTGAAACAAAACACCAAACCCCCTTTTAAATGACATGGGACATGAGGCACAAAATAATTTCAATAAATGATATCATCTATGTTATCCCCTTTTTTATTTTTTCTCTTTCTTTTGTAATGCTCCAGAAAGGAACAGCTTTATTTTCTTTTTTTTTCTGGAGAATGAGCTGAAAATTGAATACAATGATATAATGACCTTCATGCAATTAAATTTAGAGAGGTACAAGTGTCATAAATAGAATTATAATGATAAATTCAAGCTCATCTCCATTTTTTCCTTTTTTTTCTTTTTTTAAGTAGAACTAAATGAAACAAATAAAGCACTATGAAAGGATTACCGATTCCCAATTTGATCTTTATCATACAATACCCAAAATGATGACACACACATCACATCCCCAAAAAATAAAACACATCCCAAATAATTCACACGAAATTCCCTTCCCCCACACTCAAACATAAAATATCAACGCAATTATACTAAGAGTATGAGTACGTAAGGAAAAATTGGCTTAAAATATGGATTAAACCTATAAGTCAATTAATGGAATCTAAGGACATATGAAGGATAGATTTAAAGGTAGATCTGAAGATAAAATATGGCTATCCAAACAAATTCCTCAATCATATTAAAAAAATTCCATGAAATCCAAAGCTTTGAAAGAGAAAAATCAAAAGTTCTGGTTCGCACACAAAATCCATGATTATATCAAGAAATTGTGGGTATTATAAAGAATATTTCAAAGTGGTTTAACAAACCTCACAGGACTGGAAAAATATTTGATTAAGTGTATCATGGGAATGGATTTCAGAAATTAGTCAAACTCATAAAAAATTCTTAGAAATCCAATTCAAGGAAAATGTTTCACATCAACAATCATTTAAAATCCATTTATTCAAAAATCATCTCAACCATATCTAAATCAATTGATGTGTGAAAAATAATTAGAATATTCATTGAAGCTCAATGTTACTAAAAATATGAAAAAGAAAAAAAATAAAGCATACAAAACAACTAAGTAGGTTGACACCCCCCACACCTAGATTTCAGTACCCCTCATTAGAGCTCAACACAAAATAAATATAAGGGCTGAAAATTAAAGGAATGGAAAGATACAACCTGACATTATTTTTTAGTGGAATATTTGAGATATGATCCTAACTACTACCACTTGACCTAAAAGGCATGAAATAAAGAAAATATGAGAAAAATAAACAAAAATAAAGAGGAATGGAAAATAAACAGGACAATGCTTCGTTTGACCCCCAAGAGGGTGCTAGTATTTTACTGCCCCTAGCCCAACAGTTGCAGCAGTTTAACCCCAATCTGATGGTGGATGATGTTTTCCTCATGAACCACCAATCTAAAATCTCTACAATATTTTTTAGCTCACACACCTTGTAGAATCTCCCAAAAATAGATTTATTCAGCTTCCCATCCATGAATTTTATGTTTTCATGATATAGTGGAAGCGAGAACAAAATGTAAAATAATCCTCCCAAGAAATTAACATCACAAAATGCCTCCACTTGTTGTTGAAACAGGCGCACCATCCTTTCCTCAATTTTAGCCTTGAAATCCTCAACATATAAAAAATAATTCCACTCAAAAGAAACAGGAACTAAATCTGCATAGGGAGAAGCACGTATAAAATTGTTATAAAAATTATTAGGAAAGTACGGATCAATATTTGAGATATCTCCCAATGAATTCTCAGGTTCCAGCTTTTTCTGCGAATCAAAAATAGTGGAATTGAAAGTGGGAATCATCCCTGGTTCTTCCATATGCTTTTCAAAAAGGAATGTCTCAAGTTTCTCTTCCTTTTTATCCAAATATTCAAAAAATGTTTCTAAATTATCGATTTCAAAAATACTATTTTGAAATGGAATTTCATTTTCAATAAATTCATCCCAATTGTTTTCAAAAGAGCTTTCATTTCCAAAAGACATATTTGTTGGTGAATCCCTAAAAATTTCTTCCATAAAATGTGAAAAATACGATTCAAAATAAATTCTCAACACATCTACACAAGGTTAATAAACCTCAAAAATTGGATGCATGACATTTTACATTTATTGAGTTTCTTTTATATCTCTCATTCCTTTCAATTCATTTAATTAATTAGAAAGAATTCCCATTTGTCTGATTACTTCATGAATATTTTGTTGAATCACCAAATTATTTTGTATAATTTCAACAGTATTTTGTTGAAATTTTAAAAAAACATCATGACCAGACTCCTCATATTTTTGATAATCAGGCCAAACATAGGAGTGGTCACTGTGAAAATCCATTTTTTCAGGGGGGGGGGGGTTTAAACACAAAATTAGTTGTTAAAAAGTCTAGAAAATTTAAAAACAAATTAGAAAAAAACATAGGAAAATTCCCAGGAAACGGCGCCAAATTGACGTTGGAGTTTTTATCAGTAAGCTCTAGTCAATAATTTCCCCTTAAAATGTAGCACAAGGGTGACCACAAGGTTGTCTCACGTGGAGGATTCCCGCAATGTTATCAAACTGTAAGTTTGTTAATTTTTTTGTTAACGTCAGAATTAGAAATGGGGATTTGAAATCATATAAAAAATGTTAAATAATATAAAATGATAATTCAACTATAAATATACATTAGTTATTGGAAATCAAAAGAAAACTAGACTGAAGAAAACAAACAAAAGAAGGCATTGGTGGACAAACATTGATCCTTAGATATTACCTCTATCTTAGATTAATTGAATTATCATATTATATTTCTCAATGATCACTCAAATAACTCCATGTGAACACCCATATTGACTAGAAACCATATTGAGACCTCAAATATGTGTTTTTACCCTCTTATGGAAGTGATTCAATTTCCCGAAGACCTTCGAGCAATCAAAACTAATTAAACTTGTTGTGCTCAATGGGGAGACCTCGCCCAAAGAAGTTTAAACAACAAGAAAATTATTTTACATTCATAAGATGATTAACAGTCTAGAAAAAAATATAATAAATTGAATTCATTAAATAAAAGAGACCTCCATCATTCATGAAATCCAATTTTAGAAAAATATAATTAGAATACATTGAAGTACCAAACTCAAAAGGGAAAAATCATTGGATCTCCACTGCCCACCACCACATGGAGTTTAGCCATTCATGTCTTGATTATCATCAATTTAACTTCTACTATCCTATATATCTCCTCTAGAAAACCTCACTCCCTTAGTCCAAACCCCTTTAAATGGATATCCTTGTAAAAATAAAGAAGGTACAAATTTATAGATAAAATGGGTGAGGAAATCTCGCTCAAATTCTGTCCTCCGTATTTCATCGACCTTTAGCCCCATTAAATGAAAGAATTGGTAAATGGTCCCTTATTGAAAGTTGTTGCCTTATTATTTTCCCCTACATCCACAAACTTTCAGCCTCAATGGTCCACTTATTACGCAGTTATGACTATTTTAGTGTGGCACATTTAATCAACCAAAGTGGATCTTCGTATTCCACAACTCCAACTTCTCATGCCATTAAGTCCTTGAAATCTGCCGATTCAGATTGGGAATCCATAATGAAAGATGTTCATTAATTTCCCTTCCTGTTCTATGTATAATATCAGCTCCATTGGGCCTGTTTACGGTGACATTAGAGCTCATCTTTAAAACATTCTAGATCTGTACACAGTTTTCGTGGCACAGATTGTGACATTAGTTTGGGCCTTCAAATGATTGTTTGAGCTGGGCCTCCAGAAGGTTGGAATTCGTACCATGATGTAATTAAACCTAAAAAAAGGATTTTCACAATTTGGTTTAGTGTGTAAAATGTTATGGCCAAAATACTTAATACAAATAAAATAGTTAAATCCCAAAATTAATCCATTTTTGCATTTGAGTTCAAAATACCACTAAAACATAAAACTGTGACAATTTATCATACAATAACACTATGGTGGGTATTAGAACATTGAAATACATTATGAAATATTTGAAAATTCAAGCTTCATTAGGGGCCTGGGGATGTACTCAATGACAATGCATCTGGGTGTTTCACTTTATACCATATGGATGTGAATCAGGCCATATATAGTAATTGAATTCTATGAAGATTAACAACATTCGGTAAGGTAAATTGCAAGTAGTATTATTATTATTGTAGGGAAATCTTGATATTGTTTTAACCCCATATGTACTTGAAAAAAATATCTCCCACACCACTCCATGTGCTCCCAGGACATTCAGGGAATGGGGCCATAGATGACAAGATCTATGGAACCTGAGGATAGACTTGAAGGAAAATTTCTAAAGAGTTCCAAAATATCTAATATGTATGGGAATCAATACATAAATAGTTCTTTAATTCCATGATGTTTATGTTCATGTAGTAAGGACACAATTACAAGAGTTTTTTATATCTTATAGTTTGGAAGAGTCAGGATCTCAGTTTAATGTCGTAGACCTTTAACCATGTACATGAAGATTCTTAGTTTATCATCATGATGGATGATTACTGTCTTGCAATTTAATGATGTTTAGTAAGTAATATATCTATTATATTGTTTATAATTTTACAAAAAGGATGTTGGGGATCGTGTTTTATAGTCACAGAACTTTGGTCATAAGGTTATGTTTTCCAAATTGACATGTCTTGTGTGGGGTAATGGAGAAACCTAGCATGAATGATGACCAAGAATAACTATAAAAATCCAAAAATACCATAAGATAAACCATTAATTTTTTGAATTAATAGGCTTGGATTTATGTTATTATTTTAATGTAGGGTTTTTAGGTCTTTAACTCATACACAACAGTCATAGAGAATGGAAAAATACGAAATATGTGATTCTTTCATGCAGATAAAAACCCTACCAAGACCCCTAACCCTTCCTAATAAATTCTTGGTGTGGGAAACAATGGGTATAAGGGATCCATTCAACACATGGAATCACAAAATAAAGGAATGTAATAGTTTGATTAAAGGCATCCCAACAACATTGATCAACCTTATCGATGTGTAAAGATGTACGGAGGGTGATCTCTGAGGGTGTTGATGATCCACATGGACATATAGATTTGATAAGGGGATTTAAATCAGGTCATAAAATATCTAGGATAAAAAGTGGGTGGAATAATGATGGAGGCTAACTACTAACCAAATACTTGATAGATCGTTGTCGTGGGCTCCCTCAAATGATTAGTGTGATTTTGGGGTACTTAGGTGCAGCAGAGTGGCTGACCAAGGTCGTCTCTCAAAGGAGGAAGTGAATTAAAACAACTTTTTAGAGGTATTTTAGAAACAAAATAAAAGGTAATAAAAACACTACTTGAGAGTATGGAGGTGGTTGTTTATAGTTTACAAATCTAGAAGAAGTTTGCTGGAAGAAGATTTCATTTTTTTTTAATTTTGAAATGAAGTTCGATTAAAATGACACAACAAAAAGATGTTTTTTTAGAAAATATTTAAAAGGAGTAATCGATCTAACTCTACCTCTTAATTCACTTATTAATAATTATCATTTAAATCAATATCGACATAATTATGATCCACTAATTTGTTATCTCTCGAACCCTACTAGAGTTAACTTAACCACAAAGATAAAATTACTTAAACCCTAGGCTTGCTTCGGAACACGCAATCGCAACACCCTGCTTTGATTGTTGTTCTAAGGTTAGCTTATGTTCAGTGGTTAATTAGAGCACATATCCATTATGGAAATGAGAATGAATTGTGTTTAGGGATTATATTTTAACTCTACAAATTTATCTCGTATGGTCTTGTATTACCGATTAAGTTTGTGCTCTCATAATTTACACAATTTCCGACCTCGTGTGTTTTGTGTTAATTGTTCAATTGTTTGCTTAGTTTCTAGAAATTTAAAAACACAATTCATGGATCATATTAAGTGAATTACAGTAGCTCAATGTTTCAAAATAATTAAATGAAGAAGTATACATGTCGATCAATTACTAAAAAGAACTACTCTTCCATAGGCGGTGTAGTCATCGTGGAGACGTTTTGCATAAGCAAAGGATTGAAAGGGTAGAACCCAATATTGTCTCCACTATTGATTTCAACCCAATTAAGAAGATTAAAAAAATAAGAATAGGGAAGAACACAGAAGATTATTTGAAGAAAAATTCAAGAAACAAACATGAAATAAAAGAAATACAAAGAAGAGGTGGGAGAGGAGAGCCTTTTTGGAAGAGAGGTTTTCACAAAGTCTTACTTCTTCCAAGAGTTGTGAGGGGCTCCCAAGAGACACACTTTCAGACACACCTTCCCAAACCCTCGACCAGCCCTCACAAAGAGTTAAAACCATCTTTAAATATAGTTTTTGAGGGTTAGAGATACATTACTTTTTAAGTGTGAAATGAAAAACTCTGCCAAATATTTTATTCCCAGTTGCACCACCTATTTGAACTCCAAAACGCGTGACTTTACCAGCCTTTCAGAGGGATTATTTGTTCCAAATAATTTTCCCGAGCTTTCCTAAAAATTTGGGCTCAATGCAAGCCCATATGTAGAAGATATGGCCCAAATACAGAACACATGTCCATTCTGCCGAGTCCAGCCCACCATTGTCTTAATGTCCCATTTACCCCATTCAAATGCACTTATCAGCTCTAGTATATTGAATGAAAGTTGTAGAAAAATTAATATAGTAACACTATTACAAAATTTAAAATTCAAATAATAAATATAAGAATATTTATCTTCGAAATACTATAGTGCACTATAAAGGGTAAAACTAGAATTTTCTCCAAATTTTCAAATGAATGATCAAATCCCAAATATTTTATAAATAAACATATTTAACAAAATGTGAGGAAATTTTATCATTTATTATCAATAAAATATTCAAACAAAATAGTTTTTTATCAACTCTCCCACACTTACCTTTTTTCACTCCTGGGTAAAACCTCATGTCAAGTAAACATCAATATCAAATCAAAACCAATTTTAAAACACATATCCTTGAGATCAAACAATTATACACCAATATAAAAAATATATCATGCCTAATAAAAAACCATTATTTCAAGTTTTTCATTAATATTATTCAATATATTTCCACTTCCTTTATCCTCCCATGCACAAAATACTTACCTCACTTGAATTTTCTCTCATCACACAAATATCATTTTTTTTGCAATGTCTTTCTCATCCAAACTCATACAAGGGTCACCATAGGCTTGATAGATTCCTACATCGCTACCCGATGTGAGTCAAGGACATATTTTAATCATGAGTACATTCCAGGGTTGTTCTGTGGCTTTCGGTAGGTAGGATTTAGATGTGAAAAAAATTCTGAGGATGAATGAGGAGAGCTTGACTCTTTTTGAAGAAAAATTGCATTAATCTAATTTTCACTTAAATATGTTCTTCTCCTCAATCCCTATAGTATCAATTCAGCTACATCATCATAAAAAGTCATGAAAAGTTTACACCATTCATCATTTCATCATAAAAAATTTCAATCTTCTCAAACATGATTTTCTTGAAAGCTACAGATGGGCACAACTTTCCACCTCAATTAGAAGCTCCAGAAAAGGGACAGCTTCACTTGTCATGAAAGCTCCAGAAAAGGCATAGCTTTCAATATAATGTCTTTATCCAGTAGCAAACACATATCTTAAGAATTTAATTTTCCACCCAAATTATCCTAGAATGTGGTGGCACAACACAAGATAGATTCCCCCACACTTAAGATCAACTAGATTATGCAATTTCACTTCAAGAGTTGGTTGGATAGGGAAAATTGGCTTGTAATGTGGCTAACCTAACAGGTTGTGAAGGGATTAAAAGGGATACAAGGATTAAATATTCAAGGTAGGACATTATAAAAAAAGATTCATTTAAATAGGGGCTTTAATACCAAACAAATCCCTCAATCATTTAAACATAAGTACCACAAACCCTCATGTTTTGACAGGAATAAATCAAATTCTGGTTAAATCAAGCATGTTTTTGTTCTCTCAAGAAGTGAGGTGAATGTAAAGAATATGAAAATAATGGTTCAGAAGCCTCACATGAAAGTGATTTAAAATATAAAGACAGTGAGATGTGGCATGGGATTCAAAATTCGGTGTACTTTCCATGAAATTACTAAATATTTGAACATGAAACAAAGTCATTTCATCATTCATTTAAGCTTAGTTTCAAGGGGTAAATTGTTTCACTTATTGATATGGATTTAAAAATGGTGATGAGAATCATTTCATCTCAAAAGTTTCAAAAACACATAGAAAATTGTAAAACAAACACACAAAAGTTGAAAAACACACATTTTTTTTGGTTTTTTTAATCAGGAAAACAATTGAAGATACTAAACTAAAAGGTTCCCTCCCCCACACTTAAAATATTGCATTGTCCTCAATGTGAACCCATGAGATGATATATGCACATGAAATGAGAACTTTTTAAATAGGAAAAATAATATAAAAGTGAAAGTGTTAGGAACAGCCTGATGTGATCAAGTGATGATGGGGTCGTGCAATGTGATAAAATCCACTGCATCAGTAGGAAGTCCCTCAATGTATCTCTTCAAACATTGCCCATTGACTGTAAAGCTCATTCTAGTGTCCTCTTGTGTGATCTCCACTACACCATAAGGAAAAACATTAGATACAATATAAGGACTTAACCATCTGGAACGCAACTTACCAGATATCAGCTTCAGTCGTGAACTGTAGAGAAGGACTTTCTCTCCAACACGAAACTCCCTTTTTGGATCATTTTGTCATGAGATGCTTTTGATATTTCCTTGTAGAGCCTTGAGTTCTCATATGATGACAGTCGAATCTCCTCAAGCTCTTGAATTTGCAACTTTCTTTGAATTCCAGCTTGGGAAAAATCCATGTTGCATTTCTTTATAGCCCAATATGCCCAATGCTCGACTTCCACTGGGAGAAGACATACTTTCCCAAAAACAATCCTAAATGAGGAAAAACCAATGGGTGCCCTGTATGTTGTCCTATAAGCCCATAGTGCATCATCCAAGCGCTTGCTCCAATCCTTCATATTTGGCTGCACGATTTTCTCTAATATTTGTTTCAGCTCACGATTTGAAACCTCAACCTGACCATTTGTTTGGGGGTGGTATGGTGTTGTTGTTTTGTGTGTCACCCCATACTTCCAAAGGAGGGAAGAAAAATTCCTATTTCAAAAGTGTGTCCCTTGGTCACTGATGATGGCCTTTGGTCTCCAAACCTGTAAAAAATCTGTGCTTTGACAAAGTCCACAACAACATGAGAATCGTCAGTCCTGGTGGCCTTGGCCTCCAACCATTTGCTCACATAATAAACAGCAACCAAAATATACAAGAAACCATATGAACTTGGAAAAGGACCCATAAAATCAATGCCCCATACATCAAAAATCTCATAGAATAGTATGGGTTGTTGGGGCATCTCATGTCTCCTAGAAATGTTCCCAATGTGTTGGCAACGAGATCATGACTTAAAAAACACATGGGTATCATGGAATAAGCTAGGACAATAATATCCAGAGTCCAAAACCTTCCTAGCTGTCTGTTGGGGTCCAAAGTGTCCACCACAAGCAAGTGTATGACAGAAATGAAAAACAGAATCAAACTCATGATCGGGAACACACCGCCTAATGACTTGGTCACTACACATGCGCCAGAGGTAAGGATCATCCCACACATAAAACCTAGACTTACTTTTTAATTTTTGGACATGATGTTTCTTTAAATTTGTAGGGATTTCAGAGGCAACAATGTAGTTAACTAAATCTGCATACCAAGGATGCGTACCTGAGATGGAATAAAGATGCTCATCGGGGAAAGTGTCCCGAAGTGGTACCTGGTCCAAGGTGTCTTCCTCTAGTGTGTGAGTAAGCATACTCATGTGGTCTGCCACCAAATTATATGATCCCTTCTTGTCCTTTATCTCAATACCAAATTCTTGAAAAGGAGCATCCGACGGATAAGTCATGGCTTTGCATCTGGCTTTTTTAGGAGGTTCCTCAAAGCTGCAGGGTCAGAAAAAACAACTACATTAGAGCCCAATAAATATGAATGGAATTTATCTAAAGCAAATATGTCAGAAAGAAACTCCTTTTCCATGGTTGTGTAGTTTTATTGGGCTGAATCCAGTGTCCTTGATGCATAGGTGATCACATGTGAACATCCTTCCACACTCTGAGATAAGACAACTCCAACCGCGAAGTTGGAGGCGTCACACATAAGCTCAAATGGAAGGTCCCACTGCAGGGGTTGTATGATTGGTGGAGTGGTCAGACGCTTCTTCAGCTCATCAAATGATACCCTGCATGAATCATCAAAAAAAAATCAGAATCCTTTTGAAGTAATCTTGACATAGAAAGAGCAATCTTACTAAAATCTTTGATGAAGCACCGATAAAATCCTGCATGACCTAGGAAAGATCTAACATCACGCACACATGAAGGATATGGTAAGGATGAAATAATATCTACCTTTGATCTATCAACCTATGTCCCATGTTTTGACACTACATGCCCTAAGACAATTCCATGCTCCACCATGAAATGACACTTTTCAAAGTTTAGGACCAGATTCTTCTCAATACAACGATTCAATACCTTTCCCAAACTATTTATACATTCATCAAATGAGGATCCATACACTGTAAACTCATCCATAAATACATCCATGAAGGTCTCAATAAAATCAGAAAAAATACTCACCATGCATCTCTGGAAGGTACCTGGGGCGTTGCAAAGTCCAAATGGCATCCTTCGATAGGCAAATGTGACAAAGGGACAGGTGAATGTAGTCTTCTCCTGATCCTACGGAGCTATAGGAACCTGAAAATATCCAGAAAATATATCCTAGAAACAATAGTGTGTTTTCCCAGCTAGTCTCTCAAGCATCTGATCAATAAATGGGAGGGGGAAATGGTCTTTGCGAGTGGAATGATTTAGTTTCCTATAATCAATACACACACACCAACTATTTTTCACCCTCATTGGTATTAACTCATATTTCTCATTTTTAACAACAGTTACACCACTCTTCTTAAGCACAACCTGAATTGGACTTACCCACTGAGAATCTGAAATGGGATAGATTATACTTGCCTCGAGCAATTTTTCAACTTCTTTTTTAACAATCTCCGAAAGTGTTGGATTGAGTCTCCATTGTGGTTGCCTCACCGGTTTAGACCCATCCTCCAAAAGAATCCTATGCATTCAAATGGAGGGGATAATACCTGATATGTTAGCCAAGGTCCACCCGATTGCCCTGATGTTCTCCCTCAAAAGATTCAAAAGTATGTCTTCATGTTCAAAAGGGATATTGTTAGCAATGATAAAAGGTAATCTCTCACCACTCAACAAGTATGAGTATTTTAGATTTGGTGGCAATGGCTTGAGTTCCAGTGTAGGGGGGTGGTGTATGGATGGGGTCATAGAAGGAACTGAAATATGTTCACAAAGAGCATCAGTATCAGAATATACATCATCATAATCAGAGAATAAAGCATCAAATCCATCAGCATACTCAATATCCATGTCATAATTAGAGTTCACATGATCAAAATCCAAATATGAATCCACATCAAAATCAAATCCAAGAGAGGATTGTGTATCAGCAACATGTGTGGAAGTGCTCTTAGACATCAAACTCGAACCAATACTCGTAATCTCCCTAATCCTAAGACAATCAAATTCGATGGAGTTTTTATTTGGTGGTTCAAAATGGGAGATAACCAAAGTAGAATGGTCCTCTGAGGGGTACTTCATAGAATCCATAACATTAAATATCACAAATTCATCTCCAAGCTCCATGGAAAGTGTACCATCATTGACATTTATGATAGTTTTTGCAGTTTTGAGGAAGGGTTACCTAAGATAATGGGGGAATGAGAACTTACCCGATCATACTCCATGTTAAGAATATAGAAATACACTGGAAAGATCATGTCTCTTACGCGGACAAGTACATCCTCAAGAACTCCCACTGGATATGCCGTAGCTCTATTCGCCGATTGCACCACTACTCTTGTTGGCTTCAACTCACCAACCTGCAAGGAAAAGAATACAGAGTGAGGCATCACATTTATGGAAGCACCTAAATCACAAAGTGCATCAGAAAAGTGCAACTCCCCTATGGTTCATGGGATGGTGAATGTACCAGGATACTTTCACTTTGTTGGCATTGCTAGAGTTGGTGTAATGAGTGCTGAGACATTCCTTCCAAGGTTGATCCTCTCATTTCCCTTGATCCCACTTCGATTGCTGCAAAGTTATTTTAAGAATTTGGAATACCATGGGATTTGCTTAATGGCTTCAAGTAGAGGAATGTTGATCTCCACACGCTTGAATGTGTCCAAAACCTCCTTTTTCATTGCTTCTTCAGCCATCTTCTTGGTTTGAACAACCCTGTTGGGAAAAGGAAGGGGTTTAGAAGGAACATCATCAATCTTTTTCTTAACTTTATCTTTCTCCTTGGATTTCTTATCAGTTGGTATGGAATGCGGCTTCTCTAGAGTTTAGGTGAATCCTGGTGGAATGGTAGGTACAGATGTATCGTTCATTTGCTTCCCACTTCTCAATGTGATGGCACTAACATTCCCCTTTGGATTTGGAGTGGGTTGGGAAGGTAGATTTCCAGAATTCTTACTCACAAGTTCATGGAGGGCGGTGGCAATCTGGCTCATTTGAGTCTTCAACTCCCTCAACACCGAACATTGACTCTTCAGCTCATTCTGTTGATTAAGAACAATTTTCTTCAAAAGATCATCAGTATTAGAATCTACCATTGGTGAGGGATTCCCTTGTTGTTGTCTTGTTGATGTTTGAGCTTCAAATCTCCTTTGGGGTTGTTGGAAACCCTGCTTGTAAGGCGGAGGCTGCTGGAAGTTTTGTTGAAAGGGTGGACTTTGTTGTTGTCCAGAGCCATACCTCATGTCTGGTTGATCTTTCCACCCTTGTTTGTTTGTTGGAGAAAATGAATCAAACTTCTTTTGGGGATATGGTTGTTGTTGCTGCTGAAATGGTCTCCCTAGGAATACTGCTGCACAATCCTTTGTCTCTTGTAGTTGTGGGCAACAGTCAGTTGGGTTTCCTGTCTCAGTGCAAATTCCACATGGCCTTGAAGGAGGGGGTAGATATGTCTTTTGTGCCAAGGCAATTTTGCTCACCACAGTTGTCAATTCTTCTAACTTAGTATCAATCAAATGACTTTCAAGAGAAGAAGGACTTACCTGATGTACTCCCCTGACATGTGGTGTACATCTATCACCAAATTGTTGGGAGTTTTGGGCCATCTTGTCGATCAATGCTCGTGCAGCTGATGGTGTTTTGTCCACCAATACTCCTCCAGCTGCAGCATCAACCATGATCCTCTCTCCATGGGTGTGAGTCCTTCGTAGAAGTATTGGATGAGGAGTTTCTCGCTGATTTGGTGATGTGGAAAACTTGCGCACAACTTCTTGAATCTCTCCCAGTACTCATACATTGACTCCCCTTGGGCTTTCTTGATCCCCGATATCTCCTTAAGAATGGAAGTGGTCCTTGATGCTGGAAAAAATCCTTGCAAGAAAATACATTTCAAATCGTTCCAACAAGTTACATCTTCCTATTGTAAATAATACATCCAATATTTTGCAGCTCCATCAAGTGATAATGGGAATGCTCTTAATTTGATTTGATCTTCAGAAAAATTTCTTGGTTTTAAATTTGAGCAAACCACATTAAATTCATTAAGGTGTTTGTTGGGATCCTCAACAGATAAGCCATGAAACTTTGGAAGAAGGTGAATTAATCCAGATTTTAACTCAAAGTCCGATTCGAGGTTTGGGTATGCAATACAATTTGGTTGATAGTTAATATTAGGTGCAGCAAATTCTCGAATTGTTCTATTAAGTTCATTGTTATTATTTCCAGCCATTGTTTCTTATTTTATGTTTGAATTTTAATAGCTTCCAATTTCAATGTTTCCAGAAGAGATGAATTCACCAACTGGTTGAATATTGAAACTTCCTGTAGACTGAGAATGTCTGATTGAAGCCCTAAGGCTACGTTCAATCTCAGGGTCAAGATCTAAGAGATCTTTGGGATTAGTTCATGTCATCAATCAATAAAAGATGAAAAGAAGGAAATTTGACCATAGTAAAATAAAAATTAGAAGTTTGAGTTGATGGTCCAAAAAGAAGTAGAAGGAAATAAAAGAAGAGAAAAAAACAAAATCAGATTGGGTAAAGACGGAAGAAAGAAGAGAGGAAGAAAATAAAATGTAAAACAAAATAAATACCTCTAATTAGTTAAAATAATTACTTGCCTCCTCGGCAACGGCGCCAATTTGTTAGAGCACTGTCGTGGGAGCCCTCAAATGATTAGTGTGATTTTGGGGTACTTAGATGCAACAGAGTGGCTGACCAAGGTCATCTTTCAAAGGAGTAAGTGAATTAAAACAACTTTTCAGAGGTATTCTAGAAGCAAAATAAAAGGGAATAAAAACACTACTTGAGAGTATGGGGGTGTTTTTTTATAGTTTATAAATCTAGAAGAAGTTTTCTGGAAGAAGATTGCATTTTTTTGTTTTTAATTTTGAAATGAAGTTCGATTAAAATGACACAACAAAAAGATGTTTTTTAGACAATATTTAAAAGGCGTAATAGATCTAACTCTACCTATCCATTCACTTATTAATCATTATCATTTAAATCAATATCCACTTAATTATGATCCCCTAATTGTTTATCTCTCGAACCCTATGAGAGTTAACTTAACCACAAAGATGAAATTACTTAAACCCCAGGATAGCTTCAGAACACGCAATCGCAGCACCCGGCTTTGATTGTTGTTCTAAGGTTAGCTTATGGTCAGTGGTTAATTAGAGAACATATCCATTCTGGAAATGAGGATGAATTGTGTTTAGGCCTTATATTTGAACTCTACAAATTTATCTCGTATGGTCTTGTATTACCGATTAAGATTGCGCTCTCACGATTTACACAATTCCCGACCTCGCGTGTTTTGTGTTAATTATTAAATTGCTTGTTTAGTTTCTTGAAATTTAAAAACAGAATTAATGGATCATATTAAGGGAATTACAGTAGCTCAATGATTCAAAATAATTAAATGAAGAAGGATAGTGGTCTATCGATTATTAAAAAGAACTACTCTTCCATGGGCGGTGTAGTCATCGTGGAGACATTTTGCATAAGCAAAGGATTGAAAGGGTAGAACCCAATATTGTCTCCACTCTTGATTCCAACCCAATTATTAAGATTAAGAGAATAAGAAGAGGGAAGAACACAGAAGATTATTTGAATAAAAATTCAAGAAACAAACATGAAATAAAAGAAATACAAAGAAGAGGTGGGAGAGGAGAGCCTTTTTGGAAGAGAGGTTTGCACAAAGTCTTACTTCTTCAAAGAGTTTTGAGGGGCTCCCAAAAGACACCCTTTCTGACACAACTTCCCAACGCCTCAACCAGACCTCTCAAAGAGTTAAAACCCCCTTTAAATAGAGTTTGTGAGGTCTAGGGATACATAACTTTTTATGTGTGAAATAAAAAACTCTGCCAAATATTTTATTCCAAGTTGAAACGCGTAGTTGACCTCCAAAACGCGTGAATTTACCGGACTTACAGAAGGATGATTTGTGTCAAATCTTGTCCCCGATCTTTCCTCAAACTTTGGGCTCAATCCAAGCCCGGATGTAGATGATATGGCCCAAATACAGAACACATGTCCATTCTGCCGAGTCCAGCCCACCATTGTCTTAATGTCCCATTTACCCCATCCAAATGCACTTATCATCTCTAGTGTGCTGAATAAAAGTTGTATAAAGATAAGTTAGTAATACTTTTACAAAATTTCAAATTCCAATAATAAATATAACAATATTTATCTTTGAAATACTACAGTGCACTATAAAGGGTAAAACTAGAATTTTCTCCAAATTTTCAAATGAATGGTCAAATCCCAAATATTTTATAAATAAAAATATTGAACACAATGTGAGGAAATTATATCATTTATTATCAATAAAATAGTAAACAAAATAGTTTTTTATCAATACTATATTCAAAATTCATGTCATGTGACATGGCATGAGAATAGACAAATGAGGGTCGACCGCTGACCGTAGTCAAAATACAGGACCTGCGTCATAATTTCATTCATTTTATCCTAGAGAAATGGCCCAGGATAGTAGGTGATCCATATAGACATGCACTATGATATTAGGAGGCCCCTTCATACATGAAATATGATGATTACCCAAATAAAAAGACACATGAAGCATGGAGATAGAATGTAAAAATCTCTATAATGAATCTAACACTCTATTTGATATTCCACAGTGCACCTAATCATGCTAATGAGGTATACAAAATAGAGGGATCCAAACTCCTTCTATAGGGAAGAATCCACTAAAGGGATTTGGGACATGTTAATATAATGAACCATGGCCAAACGAAGAGACCATGAGAAAAAATATGTTCTAATAAATAGGGGAGAGACCCAATGAAAATGTGTATGGGAATTAATATGTGTCCTATAAAGATGTAATTCAATCCAAATTATTTTTTAGAAATTATTTTTTTTAACTCAATGGGATATGTATGGAGTATTCATTTAGTTAATTGCCATGTGACTAGGATATCGTGGATCATAGTTTATGGTTATCGAGCATGGATCATAAGATAAGGTATTTTTAGTGGGCATAAGTGGCATAGAGAGGTGACGAACTTGATGTAAATGATGAATGAGGAGGATTTTTTTCATTCCAGTTACTCTGGATGATGTATTTTTTAATCTAGTGTATATCAGAATATGGAATTCTAGTTCATTCCTACATATCCCATTAGGATGTGAATCATGCCATACATAGTTCAAGATAACCATGCACTTTAACATCTTATAGTGAGTAAGAATGTTAAAAATAAAATTATTTTCATGAGTCTAGGAAATGCGGATCATATATTATGGTGATAGAGCTCGTACCATAAGATGATGGAATAGTTTATCATCATGCATGATGGTTTTATGTAGATTGACTCCATGAAGGATGATTAGGGACATATGTGTAGTTTAACTTCATCAAGGATGTGGAGAATGAATAGGTTGATGAACCGATGGATGGTTCTTAAGAATAAGTGTCTTTTAATTCCTAATTATCATATTAGGATTGGAATTAATGAATTCGTTGTGGTCGAATGACATGATAAATGACCAGTGTCAGAGGTCAAAGCCACTAACAAGTGGACATCCATGTAATATGAAATTTAAAATCATGTAGATATGATGAATCAATTTATCTTCTTTTGAGAATGTTTAGTTTTACATCATGTAGGAGAAATGGAAATTTTATAGTTAAACATCATGGAGAAATTAAAAATATTTTAACATCATGCCAGATGAGAGGAACACGCTCATGCGAAGTACTATTTTAGAAACATACAATTTCTAGGAGGTGTGACTCTCTCACAATCCATGATGACCAATGATTATCAACTGTTAGGGAAATACTTTTGAATAATAGTGCTTCCTTCCAACCTTTTCCAACGTTGTATGCTTTCTATGAGGTATCATTAGAGTTCTCAGAGCCAACACAGTGACCCTTGAAAGAATGTGTGGATATAAAAAATTAATTGATAACTCTAGATATCTTTATCTTGTGATTCACCATATTATGTATGATGGGAAGCCTATTCTCATATAGGGACTCTACTAAATCTAGATGGAAAATTTCCACTCTTTTTGATGTCTTAGGGTCATTTAATGTTGTAAAGATAGATGGAAATTGAATCATGATGTGTAGCACAGCCTCCGTCCCTTACACTCGGGAATATTGAGTCACCTTGGTAGAATTCTGAGTTGTCATCCAGTAATCCTAGAGTTAATTGGGGAAATTTTATGGCCAAATCCTCTTGTTTTGTCCAACCATATTTTGTATTATATCTGAGAGGGTTTTTTTTGAATTCCCCAATCAATCAATTTTCTTAAACATAGTAATGAGAAGTATGGTTAGACTAGAAGTTGTAATTGGTGTACAATTTTTTCAACCATTAAACATGGATGTTTGTTACCTTATCTGTGAAAATAATTTTAGGGGCTCTAAATCAATGGATTATGATCAAGATAATGAACACAACAAAATAATGTCCCTTTACTTCCTTGATTGGAACATCCTATGACCAATTGGAAAACAAATCATTGGTAGACATGATAATCCTACACTGGTAAATTATCTTAGATAGATAACATCCCACAGTATAAATTCCCTAAATTGACAAGTGACAATAGTATATGGTAGAATTGAGGATCTATATCTATCGATGCCCATAGCTGGCATGTATTGGGAAAATGTGGCACCTCTTGGAGGACTCGATGTAGTCATGAACCATAGTTGTCCATAAGTAGCCTAGGCTTCTAATCCGGTGGGAGAGTTTCAACCTTTTTGGGTGAGATCTGTAAGAACATGCTTGAAGTTATCTCCTAACCTAGGGTATCTCATCTAATTTAATAAAATGTTGTATAACTCAATTGAACCCACTCTTGTAGAGGATAAACTCATGAAAGAGGCCATTTTGGAGGGTTAAATATTCTACATAATAAAAAATTCACATTAGGATCTTTCAATTTAGAGATTGTCTTTTTGGAGGTACTTGAAAAATGGTGTTGTTCAATTGAAGTTCTATTATACTATATCATGGCCGGACTACATGGTCATGTTGTGGAAACACTGTTGGTAAGGGGGAATACCTACTAGATATATATATTGTACAAAGTGATAGGAGTGATGGCCATTTGATGTGCCATGTGGATAATCAAATCATCCTTATCAGGATCTATAAGAAATGATTAGTGGATATATAAGGAATTATCTCTACAATTCAATGACCAATGTAAATGAGTGACCACTATCTTAGAATGGATCCAGGCCATCAGATGGGGTGTTCACTCTAGCAGGGACATGAGACCTGGCTTCCTAACAACAAAGTATCCCTCAATCATCTTGAATACTATGTGGAAGTCCCCCTTCACATGATTGTAGGGAACATCAATATAGCGGTATAGATCCAGACCAGTGATGATAGCTTGATAATCTGCATCATTGTTGGTGCATCCTTTAGAAAAAGAAAAATGAGGTTATGACACCCTATATAAGTGTGAGGAAGATGATACACTGGCCGACTATGTTGAGTATGGGACCATTGAGTGTTCTTCCGGTTGGACTCAGCCAAGAACCATCAAAGTGTATCTATCAACATATAATGACGTGATCCACTAATATGATAGACTTGTATGGAATATCATGTCTTAGGGACTTCTCTATGGTGGATCGATGGGCATCTAGAAATTCTACTAGCGCCTACCCTTTGATAGCCTTATATTGGATGAAGCTAATATCGAACTCTGGAAGGATGAAATCCCACCAATCGATATTCCTTATCACTCTACAGTGGTTTTTAATATACATTAGAAGATCCATATGGGACACCATCAGTATATCTTGGTGTTGAAGATAATTTCGTAGCATCGGTACTAAAAACAACATCATTGGGACTCTCTTTCAAATTGAATAATATATTGTCTCAATATCACGAAGCATGAATTTGATATAATACATGTGGTTCTCTATCCCTTAATTATTCTCCTGTGCGAGAAGGCCCCTGAGTGATCATTACAATTCAGTCACATAGAGGAATAGTGGATTTTCAGAGACGGGTGGCATTTAAATCAAACACTGTATAAAATACATCTTATTCTCCTCAAAAGAGTTCTGGAACTCTTCATCATATTGGTAGAAGAATAAAATCATCATAAATTGGGAAATGTTTTTACCCTTTCATTACAAATTATCAATGAATCAGCATATGTAGGCAAAGTGTCCACAAATACCACATAGCTATCAATGGTGTATCAGAGGTGGAATCTAGCATATGGATTTTATTTTCTTTGGATCAATCTTGATTCCTATGTATCTAACGATAAATATGAGAATTTTTATAGCAGTAACCCCAAAGTCACACTACAAGGGGTTTATCTACAGATGGTTGGAGTAGATGAAGCCAAAAACTGTCTCATGATCTCTGATATGTTCCTTAAGCTAGTCAGATTTTACAACAATATTATCCATATAGAATTTGACCAATGTAGGATGGATCGGTTTGAATATGCGGTGCTTATAAAACTAATTAGTGACTCCTTTAGGTGTAACCTCGAAACAAAAGGTTCATTTTTGTGATCTAATGGTGGTAGACTCTTTGTCCTTGGGGCCCTTCAAATTTAGATATATAAAAAATAACCATCTATGATGGAGATATCTTGGAACACAACGGCTGTGTCGATCGAAAAATCAGTTATAGGAAGTGGAAAATCAACCTTTGGATAGTGGTGATTGAGATCTCTTAAATCAGTAATGACTTATATAGGTCAATCATTCTTTTTTATGGGAACAATATTAGAAAAAATTTATGGTACTATACTTCCTTAATGATGTTGGATTTGTTGATCCAATAAAATTCAGCCTTTACCATGGAACCATGAATGTGGAGTATCATTTTTGGGGTACATTTACCCCATGATGAATTACTTAGAGGCCAAGACAGTGGATAATGACCCTTCTGTATATTCCTATAAAATATTTATAACTCTAAGAAAATACAACCTGGTGTTGATTCAAGAAATTCACTTGTTGGTGTTGTTACTCTACAAGCATTAATATGTCGAACAGTGTTATCCTTGGGTCTCACTCATTAATGAGATTCTCTTGTACTAACTCATCGATGGTGTGGGAGACACACAAGTTTAATTTCGGAGTAGTTTCCTTCATATCCTCCTCGTTTTTTTAAGTTATATGATCATCTGAAAGAGTCAACTACTCTATCATAGCTAATCCTGGAGGAATGCTTGTGTATGCTTATGTGGTGGTGGAATCCTCATCAGGAGGATCCTCAACCATTGAAATCACGGAGGAAAAAAATATTACGACTCTATTTCATTATGAAATCAACCAAACTATACATTCTTAATAATATAAATGTATATTTTGTGCATTATCTAGTATTGGTTCATCCTAGAATGGTTAACAATAAATTATAGAATATTGATATTGATATGAGGAATACATCCTGATATCTTATATGGGTAAGGAGATCTTCTATCACTCAATCATGATTCATGTATAAGTAATAAGTGATATTCCATTGTTAATTATCCATAGTAATTTGTTTCCCAATCCTTCTAGAGACAAAATAAAAGGGTCACATGTCTGGGGTTGTGGCCACCTACTGGTGCATCACGAGGAGGAAAGAATCATACAAATCTATCCACGAGTCCTAAAAAACAGTTTTTTTCTCATCCGAATTAGAATGAAAATGGTTATACTTTATCCTATAATACTTGAAATCTAGGTAGCATGATTCACAAGAAGAAATAGGATATTCATCAACATTGACAATGCCCAGTCAACCACTTAGGGAGTTCGCAAGTAATTTGTGATATAATAAGGTAACATCAATGTGTAGATGAAGCTAGGGCCTACCCAGTTGTGCATTTTATGAGGTATCTTGGGAGATGACCATGAAACGATTACATGAAATAAATCCACTACACTGGGTCTTTCGGTATATTTTTTTCACACGACCTTTTATCCATACTAGAATAACCAAGAATCCTCATATCATATGGACTCATATAAGCTTTAGTCTATACTAGAATGAAAACTATCTAAGTTTGGGTGATATTTATCCCAGAACCTGTGTCGACAAGACAATATTATAAATTTACATCATTGAATTTTCAAGTTATGTACATTGAGAGGTTGTGGCCCGGTACAAGAGATCCCTCTTCTTCTCTGGAGACAAAAATGATGGCTTGAAATTATACTTTCTTGGATTCCTTAGCATGGAAGGCTTCTTTTCGAGATACATGTATCAAAAATTAGAGGGGTATTTTTAAATTCTATGGATGGATTCACTCATATCATTTGACATGAGGAGAGCCTCATGTAATGATTTATTTACTGAAATGATGGCAAGGGGAATAATCACAACATATTTCCTTTCATGGTGTACATTTCTACCTGTATGAAGTTTCTCTATGGAAAGAGGTATGATAGGTGCTACTATGTGAACTGGTGGGTTCTGTCTGGTGCAGAGAATATCCCATTTAACACTAGATTAACCAAAAAATGTGACTAACCATTGATTTTTGGAATAATATGGTCTAGAAACTGCAAGGACCAGCTGATCATGAGGTTGTTTCTATGGATCTACCTGGTCGAGTGGCATAGATAGCATTGGAAGGGAATCTGATGACACGGGATGAGATGAATATGCATCATGGTCCATGTGTTAAACATATTTCCTAGTCTTGGTGGAATCAATGACTTGGATAGAGATGTTGACATATAAATTTCAACAATTTCAATAGACACAACTATGCTGATGATGGAATCGACTAGGAACATTTGGAGGACCTGTATTATGCTCTTCATCACTAGGAATAATATATGTTCCACGAAAATTGATAGTATTCACTAAGGTATATTCTAGATCTTCAATTAGGGAATCCTCCATTACTGGGAGAATTTTGGGGAGACTCCCATATATGGGGTCATGAAATCACTAAGGATGAGAGATGTCTTCAGTGCGAGTAGAGAAATTTCTTTTCCCTTGAACCTTCATTTCCTGGTCATTAACGAGATGGTAGGATGGGATGTGGATTCATCAGTGATATCTAAAAGAGTCATAGTGACCTCAGGAATATCATCATGATTAAAATGGGAATGAATGATACCATGAGTGTGAATAATAGCTATGTGATCCAAATAGTCATCAAACTCCTGAGACCTGAATGTGTAACTATTTTCATTCATCTTCACTTTCATTGTCTTCCATTATAGAGACACATGCCACCTGATCTGGAGTAGGATAGAATCTGACTACATTATTATCAATATATTATTACAACTAATTCGTAATCACGTTGCATCATTTGGTGGTACATACATGGAATCAGTGATAAAGGTAATAGTTGTGGTGATTAATGAGACAATCCTCATGAGACCTCTTTCCATCATGAAATATCATCGTTCTCAAATCCAAGGCACTTTGGAAATAAATGAGGGCCTAAGATTCTTTTAATTAGTATATTTTATTTTACCTTTCTAGGAAATGGACCCCAAGAGCCTGGCCTTGATGAGAGGATGGAGCCTGGAGAGGAGGTGGTACCTGATTGCATTGACTAGGTGGCAATAATTTAATTGGAAGCATAAGATAATTCTGAGTCGAGTAATTCTAGACCTGAGGCCATGAATGAGGATATTATCCTCGATGAGGATGTGCATGTATCTCGCATGGTAATAAATATATTGTTTTGGGGGAATCTACCTATGAAATGGGTGCATTTTCGACATTAGAGGAATTTCTAGTAGGAGAAGTGGGATGCAACATGCATTCCTTATTGGCATGTTGAAGGCCTTCTCAAAGTTCTGAGCATTCTCAGAGAAATCCCAATATCCTTCCATGAAAATATGAGTAATGGAATATGGGACCAGATCATTATTAATATTCCCCATGAACACTATTAGTAGATAATGTTGAGTCTGCAGAATATTGAGTGAATATATGAGGCCTTTCCATATAGAAAAAAATTTACAACTCACTCATATGGTCTTTGTTTGAATCTAAATAGTTCATCAGTACTGGTCTTGTGGGTGGTTGTTGTATCCCAGTAAAAAACATCCTATGTTGATCTTCCCCAATACCTATGGGCCCGATGGGTATCATGCTATACTAGATGACCATAGGCCCCTTAGGTGTCCATATGAATCTTGGAATCTTGGTGTCTTACTATTATGTTGTTGTTCCCCAAATGATTGGATACCTTGAAATAAAGTGTTCCAAATGCTACAGCGGGTCGTTAATATCCTTGAATGGGGAGAAGGTAGGACTCAAAAAATTTATTATTGATGGAATATCATCTACTCATGCTGGATATGGCTTAATCATAGGTAGTATTTCCACATGATTCATTTCAAGGTCCATGATGTGGGTCATGAGAGTATCCATCAGATCATCATTGCAAGAATTCATGTCTGAGATGGGATCCATGACCACCGATTCATATCTAAGCCCATCAATATCGTAAGCATTCTCAATGACTGATTCAGATTCATGTAACACTGATTGAGGAGATTCATTAATGTAACACCCCATGATTTTATATTATGTTATATCTTTAATGTAATTAAATAGATTATACTACATGCTATAGCGTCTTGTCTTGCATTATATGCAAGATTTTGTTTTTGCGAAACAATACATTAATATTTTAATTATTTAAACAATATATTTATTTATAATTTAAATATTGTTATATGAATAGTAAAAAACAAATTTTTATTATAATTTATACTTTTTTAAAATAAATAAAACATATTTATAATGAAATGTATATGTTTTGTTAACGTAGATGTATATTTAGAAAAACTATTTTTTTAAAAGAACTACCTTTTTTGTCCTTTTGTGAACAATAACAAAATTATTATTAGAAACTCCTAAAAATAGAATTTGGTAAAATAGACATTATTTTTTATTTAGAATATCAAAATTAGCTTAGGGTGAATTTTTTGTATTTTTCTAAAAAACCATCAATTTTGATGAATAATGAAAAATACTGCATAGTACATAAAAACTGACTCTTTTTTTTAAATAATTATTTTGTATTTAAATTTATTTTAAATTTAACATAGATACATAATACCTATATTATTCAAATGTAATTAATTGGGGTTATTTTATAATAAGATTAGATATATAAATGTTTATTTATTTTTTCTTAACGTCTTTTATCCACCTTTATGAACATTTAAAAAATTTCCTAAAATGTAATTTTACCGCTTCTGTGAATTGAATTCCAAAATTCCAAGAGAAAAAGTTGAAATGAGTATGTAAAATGTGGTTCAAGAGGATGGAAATATTTTTTTGTGAATAGAAACTTTTCAATTTTATTTCCCACAGTTAAAAGTAAATAGGGTAATTAAAGGAAAATTGATATTATAAATACCCAAACACAGGTCCTAATTCAATTGAAAATATGTATTATGACCAAAATAAGAAGTAATAATATAATAATATTGTCTTTTATCCACTTGGACTACCTTAAGGGAATTATTTTTTTTAAAGAAGAGTTAAAAGTGTTAAATTCAATTTTTAATAAATAAACCATTTTAAATATAGGTTTTTACATAAGATAAATTCAACTATAAATATTAATTAGAGATTTAAAATTATATCCTAAATCATGTTAATTAATTATAATTGGTAGATATTAAATAATTAAATTAATATATTACATAATGATGATTTCGTAAATACCTTATAAATGAATGATTAAAATAAATTATATTATTAATATCCAAATAAATAAAAATTGAGACTTTTAATGAATTCCACTAAATTTATAGGTTAATATTACATTTTAGAATTGATTTAATGTATTTTTTATAAGTAATAATTTATTTTTTACTGTCACTAAAATCAAATACTAAATAGTGTAAAAATTGACATAAATGTGTTTTTTAAAAAATATAATTTATTAAATGATATAATATTCATAAATATCTAAAGTTCATCCAAAGGACACATATAATGATATATATTTTATTAATTAACTCCTTGGGGTTCTCTTTAAATTTTATAGTATGTTTATTAATTATGTAATATAAAAATACCATGAGGCATTGTAAAAGTTAAACTATTTAACTAAGAGTTAAATATAAAAGAAAAGGTTAACATGGTGACCTAAAATTGTCTAAATCCTATAGGATGAAAGGATTTATACCCATACCCACATTAGCCTCTAAATAAAACCATTTCTAGTAATTAAAAACCTAAAATTATTTTATAATAAATTAATATTTCCAAATTCTTCTAAAGTAACTATCATATCTCTTATAACATGGTGCTCCTCTCCGCTCAAAAAAACACATAAAATTCTATTTGGATCATCCAAACACTGCTCAAATAGCCTCCCAACTACCCTCAAATCCACCTAGAGGCCTCACTTTGATCATAGTTCTATATTATGGTCCCCTTTGGGTCAAATTAAAGGGAAGCACCTGAGGAAGAGGTAATAATTCCTTCACCTCTTTCAAAGTTACATTCTTCTTCCACATCCTCATTATTTATTTTTAACTTACCAAATAATAATTCCAGTACATTATATATATTTTGATATTCTTATAAATATTTTATAACCATATTCAATATTCTATCCATCATATGAATGGAAAATCCTCCGTACGTACGTATGCATGGCTTACCGACTCCATGTCGTGTTGTAGTTTTCTATTCAACTCTTCATTATTTGGATGGGTATAATAATGTGTATAATTGATTTAAATGATAAATATAACATTTTAATGATTATTAGATATGTTATACTATACAATTACATATGATTTCACCATAAATAGAATGATATTGTCGCTCGTGCATACGTACGGATTACCGTCTCTAAAAACATGACGAGAATCATTCCCCATTATAACAATTAGAGGATAATTTTCATTTGATGATTCAAAATAATTTTTAAAGAACATAATATCAATATGTATAAAAATCAAATATAACCTATCCATATCAAAAATGACTTATGTAACAAAAAATATAATGGATAACAAATCACTTAACAGTTGAAACAATGATACTATTGAAATATTATAAACAATGAAATATTAAAAGATCATATATGATATCATATAAAAGTATTTAATTAATGAATAATTTAATAAAAATTATTTAACTATTATATAGAATGTTAACGCCCCTTATAATAATTAAAGGTACAAGGTAAGAGTTAATTTTACAATATCTTTATTATCCATGGTTGTTTATACGTAAGAATCTACTAGGAATTCATTATCATCGTCGTTTGTGATTATTAAAAATATATTCGAAAAAAATTTATAATATTTACTAGAATATGGGATAAATTAAAGTATACCAATGTTTTAATTTTTATAAAATGTTTTTAATAGAATATTTCCATTTATTTCCATCCAAGTTACTTTATGAGATTTTCGACAAAAGAAGGTAAGAATGTTTTTTATCTTATACAGTTGGTGCATCTATTTTCCACCATTATAACTCCTTCGAATATTCACTTGAATGATTAAAACTATTTTTAAAATAAATGTTTTATTTCATAATTTCATTAATTTTAAATGATTTTAAAATAGAAAGAGATATTTCTATCAAATATTTTTCATTTAAACTATGTAAACATCTTTTAATGGATTTTAGACTTAATTGAAGTTGATTTATTATGATACAATATACCATATTGTATTTAAGCATTTTTGATATGATTAACTGGGGATGTGTAATTTTTATACCATTCAGAGTTTATGGTTAAAGTATTAACATTTCATATAATAGTTTTAATACAAATATTTATGTTATGGATCATCCTTTTCATATGAGGAATGAATTAGACATAGTAAGTGATAGGTGGAGCTCGTTATAGATCCACAGTGAATCGTTAGGTCTCAAGAGAGAAACCAGTGTCTTGAAATAAGGACATGACCAAATCGTATTTTTAGTCTTAGCATGAGTCCTTGAATAGGTGATTTTGATGTCTGAAATTTTGCATTTAATCATTTTAAATTAACTATTAATATTACATGTGATTATTTGACTAGTAGAATATCAATGTCAATAAGTAAATAGAATTATTTGATTTATCTATTCCATATTATGATGAGATTTAGGTATAAAGGTCTTGTGATTTATTCTTATTCATTGCCTTAAATGTTTATGCTTATTTATGAAAGATCTTCTATATTTTTATCCTTATAGAGTATCTGAGCTCAACCCTTTATTATTGTTTCTACTTTATAAGAGGTGAAGAATTATATTATGATTAACATTTATGGATAGGCCAAATGATATGAGTGTGATCAAAGTAAACACAATGTTGTTTTTTTATTTCATCATGTAATGTAAATCTTATGTACATATCTTGTACTTCCTAGGCTACTAAACTAATCGGTATGTCGAGACATGATCTCTTGTGACCATGACAATGTTATGTAATAATGCACCGACTCTGGGTAACTAGGGTCGGGGAGTTACAACTGGTATAAAAAAAGTTTACTACAAACCATGGAAACTATATTTAGAAATAATATGATTAGATAACACCACCCTAAGATAGACATCAATGATTAGTAAATAAGAACTTCCTAGAATATTTTTAATGTAGATATTTCATTTATTTTCCATGTAATACATCCTTATCTATATACCAGAAAATAGAGGAAGCTCTAGAACAAATGTATCTTAGGGTAAATACCTAAATCACCTCTTTGAGCTAGACTCGAAAGGGAACAGGTGCACGACAATGGGCCTTGCTGCACTCTTGGTTACGACACCACCGAGGAATATGCATAGAACAATCCCAATTTTTTTACAATCCATTAGGAATGATTTATGAGTAAATACTTTCTCAAAGAATTTTTTTAAGATTATGGATTATATCCATAAACATTAAAAAAAATTATGTATTTTACATGTTTGTAATTATGAATTGTCATTCCTAAAATATCCTAGTGTATTCCATTGTGTATAAATGGTTCCCAGTAAAAGAAATGAGAACACCAGCAATACCCATGATCCAAAGAGTAAGAAGGATCATATAATTCATGGTCATAAGCCACCATTTATAAGGGATATAGTATTCCACATATTTTCATCATATGAAAGAACAATATCATGTGTTAACAAGATAAGTAATGAATTCATTGAGTCTTATGGATTTGAAGGGATGCCAAAGAAGAAAAGGATTGAAGAGAGAAAGATGTATAAAGGGAAGAAGAGAAAGAAATATTTTCCCATATTTGATAAATGCAGATAGAATCGCCTTGTTAAATTTTTGAAGGGAATGATTGTTTGTTATATGTGTGGAAACAAAATGACTTCATGTATGTGATTTAAAGGGTAATAAAGGCATTTTAAATCTATAATGATTCATCTCCACGGATTTGAGACACTACACGAATCAATGTCCCATTCATCAAAGTATACCCTATGTGATGATATTGGATAATAATCTTGTTAGGATACTACCATAGATGAAGAGTAATAATTAATGTTCCTATATTTTTATTAATTAATTATGTCATTTTAGTGTTGTATCAACAATTTATTGGTTATATTAATTATTGAAATAAATATGGAATGTAATGTAGTACTATTTCATTGAGAATTAGAGATTATATGGAACTATGAAAATGACTCAATAACAAGTATTTTGTTTGGAAAATTCAGATTTGAAGTAAAGATAATTATTAATATGGTCATAATATTGAGGTAGTGATTTTGGAATAAGAGATGGATGATTTAGATAAATTATATTCGATATTCTTGATTATGTAAGAACTCATTAATTGTTCAATTATTCCATCATTTTTTGAGTATTCAATTTTTTTATATAAGGAAATATATATTATTTTATAACGAATAAGGGACCATGAATTTAATTAATATGATTTTATGGTAATATAACATGTTACCATGTTTTATGAGAATACATGATGAGGGTAATCACATGTTATTATGTATCGGAAAGAGTTCTTCATTATGTTAGGTTGATATTCCCTATAAATTTTTGGTCTATGAGTTAGGAAAAAATTATTTTTACTAAGTGTAAAGATTAGAATGGATTAAGTTCCACATTGGATACTATGGATTAAGGTTAAAAAATTTCTTAAGATTGATTTTGTATTTTTTTTTATAAAAAGAACAATCTGAAGGTTGGTAGACAACCCATCGTGTCCAGTAAGACCAAGAGACTTGAACTCACAATTGAAGGGCGAAAAGGGTGCTTCACCTTCCACTGGCCTACGTGATGTCCTGGTTTGTAAAATGTAGTTTTTTTAAATGATATGATAGATGAATTATAAATTCCTTTTTTTAAATTCTATATGGTTAGGATAAATTGAATATTGTTGAGTTTTATTATATTTTGGAGTGAATGATGATTTTGTGGTAAATATTAGTTAAATGATGGAACTCTAATTGTCAAATATTTTTTTCATATTAGATGAAAAAATTAATTCTTTAAAATTAGGTAAAGAATATTAAAACCAAAATTAGGTTATAATAAAAACTTATATTTTTCTGAACCAATAATATTTTTAGTCATCATAGATTTATGGTTTTGAGGCCATCAATTTTTTTTATAGTTCAATTGATTGTGATTGATGACATCAATCACTCCCTATAAATATTAACGTTTTTGTCTAATTATGTGTCTCAAATTGCCACCAATATTCTCATATAAATAATCATAATTTGTTTGTGACTTTTTCATTTCCCATTCCCTCTTATTATGACTAAATTTTATTTACCCTATTTCTTATATAGGTTTTGCACAATGGTATTTTCTATTTTTAAACTTATATTTTCGAAGAATATTTTCAAATTTTTAGGAGGATTTTTTTAAGGAGGGGAGAATATAACACCCCAATATATCATAGTATGTTATATATTTAATGTAATTCAATATCATATACTTCCCGCAACACCAACATGGATTGCATTATAAACAACATTGAGTTTTTGCGAAACAACACATTAGTATTATAATTATTTAAACGATACATTCATTTATCAATTAAATATTGTGATATCAACAGTTGAAAAATATTTTTTTATAATTATTTATAATTTATACACATTAATATAACATATATATAATGAAATGTTTATTTTTTTCCAAATTGTTTATATTTAGAAAAACTATTTTCCTAATAGAACTAATTTTTATGTCATTTTGGGAACAAAAATAAAATTAATATTATAAACTCCTAATAATTTAATTTGGTAAAATAGACTTATTTTTTGATTCAGAATATCAAAATTATCTTAGGGTTATTTTTTGTTATTTTTTTGAAAACAGTCAATTTTTGATAAAAAGTGAAAAATACTGCATAGTACATAAAAATGACTTTTTATTAAATAATTTCTTATTTAATTTATTATAATGAAAAATTGATACATAATACATATATTAGTCCAATTTTTTTTATCGAAGTCATTTTATAATAATATTATATAAGTAATATTATTTAATTTTTTAACGACTTTTAACTGCATTCTAGGAACTTTTGCAAATTTGAATAAAATATAATTTTACTGCTTCTATGAAATGATTTTAAAAAATCCAAATTACATGGTTGAATTTAGCAAGTATGATTTGGTGCAATAGAATAATTATTTTGGGTGAATGTTAACTTTTGAATTTTATTTACTATAGTTTAAAGTAAATATGGAAATTAAAGGTAAAAATGATATTATAATTACCCTAAAACATGCCCAAATTCTATTGAAAATATTAATTTAGACCATAATAAACCATAGGAATAAAATGTGATTATATTTCATCCACATGGATTTGATTAGAACATTTATTATTATTTTATTTAAAAAAGAGTTAAAAGTTTAATATTTAAATTTTAATAACTAAACCATTTTTACTATATGGTTACACATAAGGTAAATTAGAATATAAATATTCATTATAATGATTAATATATATCCGACATCAGGGATGTTTATTTATAATTTTTTGACAATAGATAATTAAATATAATTATCACACAATGATGATGTAGTAATTAGATTATTAATGAAAAAAATAAAATAATTGATATTATAAATAACCAAAAAATGTAAATTTAGACAATTTATGAATTAACATAATTTTACAGGTTGATATGAAATATTGGTATTGATTTAATGTATTGTTTTCAAAGTAATAATGTTTTTTTGACTCTCACAAAATCCAAAAAATAAATAGTGTCAAAATTGAAATAAATGGGTTTTTAAAACAAATACTATATTAATAAATGATATAATATTCATAAAAATTTATGGTTCAGTCAAAGGACTTTTCTAATGATAGATATGTCATTAATGAACCAATTGGGGTTCTCTTGTAATTTTATAGTATGTATAATAACCATATAATATAGATATACAAGAAGACGTTGTAAATGCTAAACTACTTTACTAAGAGTTAAATATTACAGATAAGGTTAATCTAGTGACCTAAAAATTCCTAAAAACACTTTTTTGAGAACATGACGACCCATAACCCACTTATAATCGAAATAAATACATTTGGATCAATTATAAACCGAAAATTACTTTATAATAAAATAATATTTCAAACTTTTCCTAAAGTGACCCTCGCATCTCTTAGAAAATGGTACTTCTCATCCTCTAAAAACCACACCTCCAAAGACATTTTTCTGATCCAAACACTACATAAAAATCCTCCCAACTAGTCTCAATGCATCCTAGAGTATATACATTGATCATCAATCCAACTTAATGATCCCTTTTGATCAAATTAAAAGGAAGCACCTAAAGAAGAGGTAATAATTCCATCACCTCATTCAATGTTCTTATCATCTTATATTTCCTATTTATTTTTTATTTCCATACCACGATAAAAAAAACATTACATTCTAAATACATTGATGTTATTATAAATATGGTATAACCATATAAATTATTCTATCCATCCTTTGAATGGCAATGCCATCATACGTATGTACGTACGACTTACCGTCATAACGTCGTGGTGTAGTTTTTTATTCAACAGTCCATTGTTTGTATGGGTATAATAATGAGTATAACTGATTTAAATAATAAATATAACCTGTTAATGATTATTAATATATGATATAAAATCCAATTAAAAATGATTTTACCATCAAAAGAAAGATATTGTCCCTCATGCGAACGTTCAGATTACTGTCCCCACGAACACGATGAGATTCATTACCCATCGTAACAATTCGATAATAATTTTCATTTCATGATTAAAAAGAATATATAAAGAAAATAATATAAAAATTTAATGAGTCATATATATCCTATCCATAATAAACATGACTTACGTAAGAAAACATATAAAGTAAAACAGATCAGATAACACCTAAAAGAATGATACTGCTGAAATATTATTACAAATGCACTATTATATGATCATATATGATATCATATTTTTTTATGTAGTTCTTCTATAATTTAATAAAAATTATTTAAATATTATACATGAGGTTTACATACCCTTAAATAAGGAAAATTAAACGGTAAGGGTTGATTTTATAGTCTATTTATTATATGAGATTATTTATATGTAAGCATCTACTGGGAATTCTTGATCATCCTCATCTGTGTTTCATAAAAATGTTTTTCAATTCATTTCTTAAATTTTCTTGACCATGGGATAAATTTATTTATACCCTTGTTTGAATTTTTATAAAATGATTTTAAAGGAATCTTTCAATCATTTTTTAAAGAAGGTACTTTATGTCCTTTTCAGAAATATATTGTAAAAATGATTTTATATATAATATAGAGGGTGAAACTATTTTTCTCCTTTATAGGACCTTCAATGATTTCCTTTAAATATTATAAGAATATTACCAATATAAATGTTCACTTTTATAATTACGTGACAAATAAATGACTTCAAAATATAATATGATATTTCTCTGAAATAGTTTTTATTTAATCTATGTCAACATCCTTTGTTGAATTTTACACTTGTTTGAAGATGATTTATTATGATAAAATCTTCCATATTGTATTGACGGTTTTTGATATGATTGACTGTGGATATGTTATTTTTATACCATTCATGGTTTATGTTTCATTTATTCACATTTTGAATTCTAGAATTTTATACAAATTTTTATGTTATGTTTCAGGCTTTTAATATGGGGACTACATTGGACTTAGTAAGTGAATGGTGCAACCAGATTTAGATCCTTAGTGCATTGGTAGGTCGAATGAGAAAAACTATTGTCTTGGGAAAAGGCCTTGACAAAATATTATCTGTTGTCTAGGCACGATTCCATGACTATGTGGTTATGATGTCTGATATTATGCATTCCATAATTATGAATTAGCTATTGATATTAAATGTGATTATACGATAAGTAAAAGATACATTTGAATAGGCAAATGGAAATATTTGATTTATCCTTACCATATTATGATGAAGTTAATTTTTAAAATGCTTGTGATTTAGTCTTATAGATTTCCTTAAAATTTTTTTCTTATTTATGATAGTTTCCACTATATCTTTATCCTTACTAAACATAGGATCTCAACCCTTTCTTCTATTTTCTTTTTCCCGGGATGGGAAAGTGTATATTATGATTAACCTATAGGGATAGGACAAAGGATATGAGTGTGTTGAAGGGGAAAAAAGTTTTTATATCATGATGTAATATAGAAATTAGGTATGTATCTAGTACTTTCAATGCTTCTAAACAAATCAGTATTTTGTGATGTGATATCTTGTAATCAAGCCTATGTTATGTACTAATACACCAAATCTTGGTAACAAGGGTCGTGGCATTAAAATGAAGTTGTTTTAGAGGAACGACCTGAGATAGGTCTCGAGGATGATTCACAAGCAACATGGGAGGGATTTTATGATACATTCCATGGTCACTATCTGTAAGAACTAATCTATACCATATTGTGGTGAATTGGATTTTTGAGATAAATATGATGCGTATAGTTTGAGAGGGCCTATGGCTTCCCCTTCTTACCTAATGGAAGAGTTATACAATCTTATCGAGGATCTCTGTATTCTAGAGGTCATCATGTGAGGCACTTGACGTCAAGCTGGTTGGTGAGACTTTTATGTTTTTTGATGTTTTGAAAAAAAATCCCTTATTAGGGACATCCCCTATCATCTTTGTTGAACCAGATATGCTAGAGGGATTAATGATCCCAGTTTTTCTTTTTCTCTTGGTGGGGTATCTACTGAAAGGAAATGACTCAAAGGTCTCTTCATTTCCATTAAAATTTTATTTGATGGGGAGTGATAATTTCCATGTGTATTTCAACATGGTAATTTCTTATCCTGGGATGAATATATTGTTTATAAATCCTTAAAATGGTATCCTTTTCATTTAATGTGTTGATTTCCTCCATCATTATCATGACTACACCTTGTGGCGTGTTCTCTACAACACTAAACATGCTAGGATGTATCATTATGGCACATAAGTGAAAATTACCATACATCCCCTAGAAATGGATCTAGACATGTGGGTAGGTCTCCTAAATAATTATGTAAAGTACAATAAAGATCTGGATGCTTCATTATTATAGGTCTAGTTGACAACCGTGTGATGATGGTTCTGAGTCATAGTACGCATTGTTAGGTCAACCATGAAATAGTATGGGATGATTTCATAAAAGTCCTCTGGGATATTTAGAAAAGTTAACTGATATTTTTGGAGGCATAGAGACATCACCTCGAGGGTTTGGAAGAATCATGTAAAATATTCATGCGTTATAGACTCTTGCATATCAAAATCAGTAGTAGAAACTGTTCAGAACACCATTGATAACTTGTATACCACGAGGGTGTCCCACTAGATTCTTCAATAGGATAAAGGATAAGTCACTTGATTTCCATGTTCTTCGTTTGGGGGTGGATGAGGAACTAGAAATGGAACTGATGTAGACTGTTGAGGCAATGGACTAGTTGATGGAAAGAACACCACCTGAGTTGACAAGATGTTTCATTCTTTGTCATCTCTCAGGGACAGTTTAGACTACATCATCATGTCACTATAAGACGAGGTGCTGATGATCTTGAAATTTTCGTAGGTGTCTACTACGAGTGGAATATCTAGATGGTTCAAAATATCTACCAATCCCATTAACATGTCTCTATGATTTCATGTCGATGTATAAAATGATTTTGGTGATGATATATAGGACCAGATGGATGGAACATAACGGTTCCAAATCTTCCTCCTCTTTCATGTACGTGCGGAGGGTCTCCGGGATCTGGGACATTACACATTTCTAAAAGATAAAGATCACACACATGATGTCCACCCCATACCCTAATGTAGTTATTTGGGGTGATGGTTCCATTAATAATGTACATTATTCTTCAGAATCTAAAAATTGATGTTGATTGACAATGGTATAGCTTTTCTAAAAGCACTTCCCTCAGTTATGACAGTTCCCAATTCTTCCTTGTGAAATCTTTTTAGGGTAGGGATGATCTACAAAATGATGATGGCCTTTGTGCGGGTTTGTGTTGGAATAGGGAGGACCTCTTCTTGAACTGGATGGGATAAGAAGAGGACCTCTATAGTTGTTGTTTTTAGAGAGAGGGGGGCATTAATTGGACTACTGAAAGAGTGTAGAGGACCTCCACTTTGGGTTCTAGTGAGAACATGAGTAGGATCTCTATACATGGTTTGAGAGTAGGGAGTTCTCCTCTTCAGTGATCTAGGGTGAGAGAATCACACAAGAAAATTTCATATGGAATAAAGAGATGACCTCCATTCTATTGAGTGTTTGAGATAGGATGGCCTTCACTCTAGTCATTGTAGCTATGTGGAGTTCTTGTGCTTCTGTTAGGGATGATGAATGGAGGATCTTCACAATGATAAACTTGGATAAGAGGAGGACCTTCATATCTAAAATAATTGGGAAGAGAGGGACCTCAATACTAGATGTCAACCCAATGGTGAGGGACTCTTCTTGGACTTATGCCGTTGACATGGAGATGACCTCATTTTGGGGCATGAAAGTAGGGAGGACCTTCACTATCGCTGGTAATGGTATGGGGAGGACCTCCATACTAGATCCCATCCTCATGGGTCTACCCATGATGGTTGTTGGATGATCTAACATTCTATCGACTCACCTACCCCACCATTATATCATTTTTCTACCACTACAGAACAGGGGGTTAGATTGACAACTCTTCGACATCAGGGTTGGGTAATTGGTGGAATTGACTTGGGCTGGTAGGATCCATCCCCTCTATATCCAGGATTGTATTCATTGTCATAATGAATCATATTTCCCAAAACCCATTACATTATGTAGTGATTCAAATGATAGTTTTATGTAGAGGCTCTAGAAATAGTTTGATGTTATAGTGGGGAGTTATGGATCCCTTAATTTCCCTTATCAGTAGTAGTGATGAGGAGGAACAAAAGCCTCCTGGTCGGAGAAGGCCATATCACTCATGATAATGACCTCATACTTCTCATATTGTTGAATTTTAATATCTATCATTCTCATGTAAGAATATTATGATGTTTATAAGGTGATTGGGATCCCGATATTTGTGGTTGTCAATGATTTCCCACAGAAGGTAGAATCTTGTGGGATAACAACATTGATATTCCTCTTTCCCTTGCATCCATTGGTTGGGGTAACTAGTTTCATGTAGCTTTGGTCCTATAAAACTGAATGATTTATCTATCATCATTGATATTAGGAAATAAATTCATAATCCCCAATGATGTTAATTCATCCATGGATGGTTAGAGATATCCATTCTAGCGATGTTCCAAATCATAATTTCCAAGGATAACTACCCCAAACTTCGGTGAGTTTATCCCTTGGCCCATTATTTCCTTGGAATAACCCAGATCTGGATAACCGGATCTTGTGACATGTATATCTGATGATGTCTTGGACACTTATAATCCCCATTTTGTGGTGAATTGATTCACATCTAGTTCATCATTTATTTTTTATGAAACTTTCTTCCAGGTTGTGTTGCATAGGCCTGTTGATTCTCATTGATGGTGGATTATGCCCAATATTCCCTCATTCCAATGTGGGATAACTTCATCAAATCAATAGTTGTTTTTAACGTTGACCAAAATTGGATGATTGGATTTTGGTATCTCCAACAATAGATTCCTCCTCATAATTCATCGCCATGTCCGGGTCTTCCTTATAGAGTAAGAATATGTTAGAGAAACTCCTCCCCATTCCATCTCTTTGTGAATGCTAGTTAATTATGTAACATTTTTTAGGAAATTACTATGGGTAAAATCAGAGAAAAAGATAATTGTTATTAGAGTTATCACGTTTGGAATCAATGGCAGATCTGGACCTTAGAACATTGGTACCCTAGAATTGTTCATTATGAAAGGGTTTTCTGAGGGAAAAGATGCCCAATGAAACCCACAATAATTGTGGGGTATCCACTTATGTTAGAGGCATGAATATGAGTTTTTCCTCATCATACCATGTTTAAAACAAGGTATAATTCTGACTTAACATATTATAGAGAAGGATCATACTGATAAAAACACTTATGAATTTGGATCATATGGACATGTCCATAGGAGAGAGTACAATGATTGATTACTTTGTGGGTGGAATAGAACCCCAAATGAGGACAAACCTAAGATGGGGTGTCCCATTAAGGGAAGGTTTCTCACCATTAAGGCTATTCTAACCATCATCAAGGAAGGATCAAGAAGTTTGAGTTCCAATGTGGGGAACAAATCTGTTTACTGTTTTCTATGATTAAACCTTAGGGATGATTCCTATGTACAACATATTGAATAAATGGATCCAAATATTCATAGTCAGAATGGATGATTTTTGGATTACACATGAATATATTCACCTCAAAATATGGGAAATATTGTCTAGTTAAATATGGATTGCGTGGGGATTAAACATGGTTAGCTACCCATGTGATTCCATGAGAAGCTATGTGATGATGTATGGAGATTATAGGTTAAGTCAAGCCATATGGTGGTGTTATACCACCGAGATGTGGTGTCCAAGGATATTATCATGATGAATGATCTAGGGTTGTGTGGTTTTAGTAGAATGAATGGGATGGAAATGTCATAAAGATGGTTTTCTGGGAAGAGGGGAATGATTTTCCAATGTAAGCGACCCATGAGAATAGAGAAGATCGATGAAGTCCAAACGGAATAGAAACCACCCAGTTGGGGAATGATCCTCCCAAGACAAACCTTCCTAAGGGAAGGACCGGGATGGAAGTGGGTGATGTGATTGAACCTTAGGTAGGATTCATACATATCTTGTATAAAAGATAAGGATCAATGAATTCCTAGTTATCATGGGGGTGAGTTGTTTCAGCACTAAAGCAGCCCGAGATTGATGATCTAGACACCACTATGAGACGATTAGGTAGGTGAACCCCTATAAAGGGGTGAACTAATATTTAAATTTGGTTTGGATTATAAATCATTGAGGATAAATACATACCATGTGTAGAATATTGGGATCAAAAACAATGTAGTTAAGAAAAGAGGGGCATGAGGCTTAAGAATTGAGGTGGCCCATGATGTACTGACCAATGTAAATATTTATTCCCACATGAGTCATTCCCAGTTAAAACAAAGAGATAGAAGTGGGTCTGAATATTATTTCATGAATTATGAATTCACGAGAGGTGATATGGAGATTAAAATATAAGATATCTTGGGGAGATTGATATTGGTACTTACTCCTAATGGGAGACCTAAGGATAAAGTACTGTAGTGTGAGGAGGATCTCATTCCATTATAGGAATACCTCATTAAATGTTATTCATTCATATAACACCCCATCAATGGGTTTTAAGGGTTACATGGAGACATATAAATGTTCTCATGGAGGAAAAAACCGACATTGACAGAGTGTGTGAGATGGCCCCAGTTCACACCTTCTTTCTTGTATTCATGGTATCTACATGAATTCATCAACATAATTTTAAAGTCATGTGTTGATGACATTAGTGATAGGATATTTAACATCCTATATTTTAGATGGTGAGGAATCAATCCTCTCCCATAGGACATACATGATTGGAACAGACCAACACATGGGGATTAGAAGACATTGACAATGAAAGGATACGACGGGGTGGAGCAGTCATCAATTATGGGGGAAATGTCAGTTTAACATTGTGAATAAGTAATTGTTTTCATGAATCCTATGAAAATAATCAGTATGTAGGTAAACATGTCATCAAATACTACATTTGGAGCCATGAAATCACTTCTCACAACCCTATAGGGTTGCATGAAAATGAAGTTTTCGAATCTAGGGGGATCACCAAGAGAATCATTGAGAAAAAAGGGTGATTCACAAAGGATGGGTGATTTTGAATGGAAATGTGCTTTGAGAAGGAAATGTACTTCAGGAATTAAAAGTTATTTGTGATGTAAAGATTCTTCATAAAGGAAAGACTCTTATAGAGCATGTGATTTCCTTAGGAATGGGGTCCTTATTAGGATAGTGCTACATGAATTCTTAATGGATCACAAATCCATAACTAGCCCAGTGGTGTTAATTCCTTCAAAATGAGATGAGGAATTCATCAGGTAAATCCATACCAAAGTTATGTTCCTTGAAGAAGAAATGAAAGCACAAATCGTGAGGCTCATGTACTTTGGGTGATAAATTTTTCACATGGGACATCAAGACCAGGAGCATCCTGAAATGGGAGCTTGGAAGAAATCAATTCGTGGTTAAAATGGATATTATAGTGTGTGAGCCATATATATAGTAAATAGTTTTTCACAATGAATGTGGGACTCGCCGTGCATAGAAAAGGATGCCACAATGTGGCCGAGCTCTGTTAGACCCATGGAGGTACCGTCAATAGCGCTCACAGTTTTTTTGTTTGTGGGACTCATGAAGGTAACATCATAAATGTATGATGCCTAGGTGGTGGGGAATATCCATTAGGGAACATCACAAAACACACTCCTTCGATGAAATTTGATGTTGTTTGAGTCCCATCAAGATTCCAATTGGAAACGACTTCGTCCATTCCCATTATATCACGAGTTTCGGCACCAAAAATCATAATTATTCAATTTCATGTTTTCTCTTTCATGTTTAATTATCATTGAACAACAATACTAAATATTACATTATTAAAAAAAATCAAATTTTCTATTATTCAACACTATAAATATTTCATTCATCACTTGTAATATTCTCATCATTTAATTTTTCATTATGTAATTTTTTTCAATCCACTTCAATGGTGTATTTATCATAGACATCAATGACATTATCATTTTCACAGTTAGAAAAAAATTATTCCATTTCTTATTTATTAACCATTTTATCCATTCCTCTAAATAATACATTTATTTATATACCTTCTTATTCATAATTTTTTTAATTTTCTGTGTTCTTTATTCCTGTCATAATAATAATTTATTCATGGGAAATTTTTGGAGAAACACTAAATTAATATAAGAGGTATCATTCCAATGAACATCCATATGACTATATTTATACATTTTATAAACTAAAAACATGAATTAATCATATTTTTTACTAATTTAAGAACCTGGATCTTCATTTCTGGTATGGATCGTGATTTCGGGTTGTTTTTAGAGAATGTACGAAATGTGGTTTTTCTATGTGCACACCATATACATCTGATTACAATTCATGTACCCGATATCTGCATAGATCCATGTACTAGTCGTTTCATGGATGATTAGATGGTTTTGTAGTGACCTCGTAGCCCTCTTATGTTAGGGGCCAGTTATGGCCACTATATGGCATGTAGTTTAAATAAACAGGATGTGTACATCACTTTTTAATTGATATATCAGTGTGGGGCCATGTATTATGTTCGTAAATGTCTTCTTCTCCAAATGGTTCGTACATCAGATCCATGAAATGACAGACCAACTTCGAACCCATCTCGATTCTTTGTATGAGCACAGATTTAGAAGTCATCATAAGCATTGGAATCCCACCGGTGAGTTCTCATAACCCATCAGACATTCTTCTCGGTTCCCCCTCTATCATGAGTTGTTCAGGTTCGGATGTTTTTCACTTTTCGTATATCTAGACCTACTGAGGCCGATTCAAAGGCAGATAGTCAGTTATATCGATCATACGATATAAAGTTTGGTGGATTGTGCCTTTCATTGTTCGTATTTGGTTTATATTTGCTAAAAATTCCACATAACCATGATTGGGGTATTGTGTGATTTGTAATTTAACCTTGTTTATTACATTCTATGGTTGTTATACTAATAAAGGGTTGTTTCTTATGTGTTTGTTTTGATACCCTGTTTATGGGACATCCATTGGTTCTTCTACCTTAATTGACTGTTTATGCTATTTGGTCCTAGATGCCTATGGTTTGTACATTTTTTTACATAACATTAATTTCTTAGGATGGAGTGAGATTGATTATGTGAAATGCATGTGATATGCATTGTTAATGATATCTATGTAGTAGTTATAGATTACATGAGTTTCTTTGATATTTTATGTTCGCTATGTTTCCAATGGACAATGAGATCCTTGGTCTAGGAAAACTATGGAGGTTTCCATATTAATTAACACAGGAACATGAGATCCATGGTGTAGATGATTTACCTTGGGGTATTTACCATCAGAGATACTGAGGAGGTCATTTATAATAACATTATGCTATGTAGTCCCAAGGGTATTAACTGTGAGAGCTACCCATGAGGTCGATTATAATTTATTAACATTATATTCACCTATAGTTATTTATCATGAGAGCTACCCAAGAGGGTATTACTAATTTATTGGCTCCATGTCAACCCAATTGGATTGACCGTGATAGCGGCCTAAGTGGTCATTTTTAAATGGTTAGAGCTATGATAGATCAAAGGGGTTTGACAATGACAGTATCCCAGAGGGTTGTTATTTAATGGATTGTTTGCTATGTTAATCCAGTGGTGTATAACATGAGTTCTTTGCCAGTGGGTTGATTATGAATTTTTGATTGTTTATGAATGTAATTCCATGCCAATGCACAAGAATAAACATTGTCTAACATAAATTTTTATATTGTATTATGAGAAATTTGTTTTTATACTATTACACTTGGGGAAAGAGGGCTTAGGTTATATCATTAGATTACATGATTCACATGTTGAATAATAAAAGTAAATTAATGTAATTAAAATATAAGTATTGTTTACCTTTGAGTAATTCATAGTTTATTTCTTCAGTTCTACATATTACCTTTTATATATATTCATTAATATATAGGAACAAATCACATGGTGGTTGCCTACTGGGATTTGCCTCACACCTTTTTTTTCATCCTTTTGACTGAAATATATTATATGGTTGTAGGTATAGATAAGAGAAAGTTCCCTTCTAAATCATTAACATGATTATTATTGGAGGCGGAGAGCATGGGACCAAGATTAGGCTTGTAATGATGTAGGAATTTACTTGTTCTTATGTACTTTGGTTTCTATATTTCTTCCTAGAATTGTTATATTTTGATGTTTTCTTATATACATATTCCTTGCATCATATAAATATATATGATGTGGCTTTGGTGGGATTAAATTTCATTCTTCAACTATTTCCTTTTGTGGTATTACAACTTATACTATTAATTACTATTTTTCTGCGATGCATACTCTACCAATGGGGGAATAGTTTCCCCATTACCTGGACTTTTCCCTCACTACTAGTCAGCATCCTATGTCATTTGGGGAAGGGAACTTGAGGTCATGTGAGAATCCAAGTATAGTGAACACTTGGGTGGAACCAAGATATGGGACATTACAATGTGGTATAGATGTAGGATTATTTCTACTTTACATTACTATTTGGATCCTATAGATAGGGATAGAAAATAATAGTTAGTTGGAAATAAGTTTTGCTCAGGTGTAGCTAACCTATGTACATGGAAAATAGAAGTTACCTAATTTTTTTTTATTTTTTTGGATTTTAATTGTTGTAGTTGATTTTCTTTCATTGTTGGGTGACAGACTTGTTTAGTGCTATTATTAATGATATCATTGTGGCTCTATTTTGATTAAACTCAATGATATGAGGCTATTCCATCTCATAAATCATATAGAAACATTATAGAGATCACATATCCTTCATCTTTTCATCCCACATAGAGATAATTACTTATTTCATGTTATTGTGATAGACGTTGTGAAAAATATTTATGTTCTTGTGATATCTATCATGATAGAAATACTTTCTATTTTGATAGAGTATTTTGTATATGTAATGATTCATTTTTATGACCATTAATTTATTTCTGTGAATTTATGATGTAAAAAATTATTCCAAACACCGATTCGTAGGGAGTGTGGGATCTCACAAGTGGAAATATGTCATTACATGAACAAAATTTTATGTTATGGAGGGTTCCAGATATGTTTCAGAGGCTTACTATCCAGAAACCCTGAAAACAAGGCATGTGATGTTATGAACACACTCAATGTGTTTCTTGGTTCTGGAATAATTAACTTTTTTTACACACACACTGTGTACCCAATGTAATCTCTGTGTATAGTATATACTCATTGTTTAGTTATTGACCGTGTGACTGTCTTTGTGAGTAGAGACACTGGGTTGATAAATTTCTGCAAGAACACGTGGTGTACTATTTGTGCACACCATGCAATAAAAGACTATGTAATTAACTATGTGACTAATGACAAGGGTGGATGAAACATGGGTTGTAAACATTGTGCCAATATAATAAATGCAGTGTCGTAATTTAAAGTGTATCAGATTTTGAGACTAATTAAATAGGTGGTTTGAACTTAAATGGTACATGCCATGTCATGAGTGGGAACGTCGTGTAGTGTTACAACTGGAAAGAATCGTTTAATTCTATCCATGTAGAATAATTTGGGTAGGATGGAATATTCAAGTACATGATGTGTATTCGGAGGAACACATCATGTGTATGGGGTGTTAGACGACTAGGTTGGAAGGAGTACACAACCATGTTAATGATTAAGGGAAGAATGTGTGTAGTGGTTCTACACACTATGTAACCATATTTTAAAAAACATGAATGATTTCCTTCTTGTATTCTGTTGTTTCTCTATTATGTTTCAATACTTGATAATACTGTACAGAGGTGTGTCCTTTACCTTGTAGAGTATTGACACCATGATGTCATCCGATTGTATTCTAGGTACATGGCGATGATTAGACACCATAAATGGTAGATTATGGACTACCAATATGTCCTCCTTTTATGCCTGCATTGGTACCTATTTTTATATCTGACACATGTGATGATACATAGATCTGTGAAGCCTTAATGAGGATTATGATGAATTTTCATAGAGAACCACATCTTACCTCACCTATGGAAAAGTTGATGTGGGAGTTTCAGTAGAATCATCCTCCAACCTTTTCAAGGGATGGATGTCCATAGTATACAAATTCACAGTTGTATCCCATTCATTCAATATTTGATCATCTAGAGAAGCCTCCTAAGAAGATTTTGAAGCTTGAAATGTACATGTTATGTGATTCCTCTAATAGGTGGTGGGTTGTTATATCACAGGTGGGACATCATTGAGATATGAATTGGGATTATATTAAGAGAACTTATTGGATTACTTCCACCCCGCGATGTTCAGGTCCGACTGAGAATGTGCGTTCTTTCATTTGGAATAGGGAAATCATTCAGGGAAGGATTATTTTTCTCTCTTTACATAACTTCTAAGATTTACACATGTTTTAAGGGATGATGAGTTACCACTATCTATGCGATTTTATGATGGACTCTGTTATGACATTCGATCACAGGTGAATTTTTTCCTGCTGATTTTCTTGACTACTATAGAAAATTTGGCATTGATTTCTGAGTGAAATCTAAGGGAATGTGGAGTTGTAGGCCAATGAGGTTATTCATCTACATTTGGTACTCCTTCGACCAATATTAGGAAGCGACATAAGAAGATTTCATGTGATCTTTCTTCAGGTAACCATGTGAGTTGCAACATTTTTAGAAAGAGTGCACACACGAGACCTTGATGTCCAAAAGACCTAGTTGAGTGTTGATCTTACAGATAGATGGGTAATCATTATTGTTCCTGTAGAATGTTCTCACTAGCAGCTAGTGATGGGTGACATATTATGAATCCATGTTCAGGATTAGGACCACTACTTTCTCCCCAGACCGAGATCTAGTCTTATTTAGGTTGTTCAAGATGAGGAGGTGGTTTTGGTCGTGGTTGCCATAAGTCATGTTTTCATTGACAATAGGGTGGACTAACATAGGGTAGCTTGGTGGTGTCACATGTCTGTGATACATGTCATTCATTTGTGATGGAATATAACCAATAGGATCATGAACCCAGACCTTCTATGGTTAGAGATACTATTCTAGTTTCCTTAGTTTTAACTTTTTTTCCATTTTGATATATGTGTTTCCCATATTTTTATATCTGTTTTAGTTGTCCAGATCCTTGGGATCTACATCTTTACTTGTGATTATTCTATAACTCTAGACACTCTGTTGGGGATTATGACTGCTAGTATAAGTTATTGAAAAGAGTTACCTCATGAGGTTGGTGGGTGTCACATCATGTGGGACCTCAATGTCATAGAGATGACTGGTTTCGATGTCATTTTTGGAATAGAATGGTTGGCCTCCCTTCAGGCCTCTGTTGAATACTATTGCTTTAGGGTGAGTATAATGACACATAAGGTGGATTGTTTCTACACAAGGAAGACTAGAATGTCGAGGCGAGTAGATCTGGACACGACACATTAGGTATCAGGATAAGATCAATGATTATTCCAAGGGAATGAGTCATTGTGTATGCGTATAAGAAATTGATACCACATGAGTGGAATTACCCAACACATGATATCAAGTTAGCTACTTTTGTAAATTATTACAACATTGAAAACATTATATTTTGGGAGAGAATTTTGTGGTATACACTGACCAAAAAGTCTCAAGTATATCATTACTCAACAAGATCTGAATTTGATAAATCGAAGGTAGGTTGAGTTAATTTAGTGATTTGAAATTGACTTTGCCTACACGCATAAGAGAGGAAACATAGTGGCTAATGTGTTGAGAAAGAGTACATAGATATAGGAAGGTCGGGAGGACAGTCGTAAGTGTAATTTTATGGATTTATTCTCTGAGATACATTTGGAGGTGAAAAAGATACAGGGGACTTCTTTTCTTCATTCTATGGATATTTCTTATACTCAACTGGATCAATTGTGAATTAAGAAATTATCAGATTCTGAAGGCCATATCCTAAGGGATAGTGTGTTAGGAAAGGACCCAACTCCTATTTAGACCATATTTGAGGATGAGGTTTTTCATTTTCATGGCCATTAATCGGTGTAAACAGTAACAGGTGAGGAGATATTGGTCTATTTTCATGACTCAATATGGGATTTTAATCATTGTGTCACCAAGATTTATCAAGTTATACATCGTCAATATTTGGGGACATACATGAAGATGGATGTTGTTGGTTTTGTTATGAGATATTCCACCCATCAATAGGTAATGTGAGAGAAACAATGACTGACATGCCTATTATAGCAGTTACCCATACCTGAGTGGAAATTAAATAATTTAAAGATGGTTTTCATGGAGGTTTTACCATGGTATTCTAGAGTAAATGATGATGTAAGAGTGGTTATTTGATATACTCATGAAGGTTGGACATTTCCCGCCGATCAAGGAAATAGTCATGGTTGATGAGATTAGAATGTTGTACATATGGGTGATTGTATGTTTTAATGGGGTTCAACACTATTTAATTTCATATAGGGATGTCTGGATTACTTATTATTTCCAGAAGGGACTAAATTGGGCTTTGGGTACACAAGTACATCTTAGTACAACATACTATCTCTAGATAGATGGCTAGTCTGATTGCCTGATTCAGGTTTTGGAGGAAATTATTCAATCATGAGTCTTATATTTTGGGTAATCTTGGGAAAGAAACATAATATATGGAGTTATTCTAGTAAAATAACATTAAATAAATGATTCAGATGAAACCAATTGAGGTTTAGTATGATAGGCCATGCTGATCACCCCTATGTTGGCTAGAGGTATGAGAGGTAGCAATACTGGGACCACATCTTACCCAGGAGAGCAAGGAGTATGTCAATTTGATTCATAATAGGTTGTACACTACAAAGTATTGGAATAAATCTTATGTTAATCAATAGAAATGAACGTTGGAGTTCAAGGTTGGTGATCAGGTTTTCTTATGTATCACACCAAGGTTGGGACACAAAATAATTAGGTGATAGGGGAATCGTTCACCAAAATATTTTAGTTCGTTTGAGGTTTTATAAAGAGTTATGCCCATTTCCTATTAGTTGCAGTGACCTCATAGGTATCGGTATATGCACGATGTCTTCCATGTTTCTTAGCTATTACATTACTTTTCAGAAACACCTCATGTTTTTTAACCTGAGAAGGTTTAGTTTTAGGTGGAAACATCCATTGAGGATCACCATATTTGAATTGTGGATCTAAGCCCGAAGGTTTTATGTGGTCGGTATGTTCATGTAGAATGGGTGTTATGGAAGCATGAGTGAGTACAAGATAAGACTTGGGAGAGGGAGGACAATGTATGATCCCAATGACTAATGTTTTTGCTGGATTCTTCTTCACCACCCTTGGAAGGGCAATTCAGAGATGAATTTATTTAAGGGGGTGTTTTTAAGAATCTAGATCTTCAATACAAGTATGGACCATGATTTTGTGTAGTTTTTTGAAAAAGGAATAAATTGGTTTTTTTAAGTACGCACAGGGTACCGGGTTTCCTTGTACAACCCAGTACTGGTCATTTAATGAATATGTTCATGGTCAGGTGGTGAACTAGAAGACCACATCTTTTAGTGGACAGTTAAGGCCACAAAATAGTGTGTAGATTAAATGAACATGTTCTATACTTTTCATTTTATTTGATATATTAGAGCATGTTCACGTCTTATGTCTGTTAATTCCTTCTTCTCCCTGTGGTTCATACATGAGAGTGATGGAATGATGGATGAACATTGAACCCGTTATGATTTTCTGTCTGAGCTCCTATTGAGACATTGTTGGGTGCATTGTAATCCCACTAGGGAATTCTTACAACCTTTAGATCCTTTCTTTCTGATTCCTCATATCACTTGAGTTATTCAAGGTTGGAAGTATCTCACTTTATTTTGTAGATTTATGCTGATCTAGGACGATTTAAGTACCATAGTTCATGTATATCGACCGTACGATATCGAGGTAAGTGGTTCGCACCTTTCTTCGTTTGTCTTTGGATTATATTTTCTAAAAGGGTTGCATATGTATTACTGGTGTATTTATTGATTTGGAATTAAACACATTATATTACCTGCAATGGTAGTTTGATTAATAAAGGGATTCTCTTATGTGTAAGGTTATATACAATGTTTACGGGACATCCATGGTTGATTTCCCCTTGATTGGTTGTTTTTGGTCATTTGGTCTAGGATTCCTATATGGTGTACCATGTTTTCCATGCCTCGAATTTATTAGGATATAATTTGATTGAATATATAAAATTACAGTGATATGAATTGATAATGTTAACCTTGTAGTTGTCATAGATTACATGAGCCGATATGATATGTTATATGCACTATGATTACAATGGACCGTATGAGCCTTTTACCAGGAAAACTGTGGGGGATTCCATGTTTTTTTAAATAGGACCTTGTGATCCTTAGTTTACATGATTGACCAAGAGGAATTGACTCTATGTGCTATATGGGAGGTCATTTATAAATAATTTATTCGATTTATAACCAAAGAATATTGATCGTGAAAGCTACACAGGAGGTCATTTATAATTTATTGACATTAAGATGAACCAAGGGTATTGACCATGAGATCTACCTAGGAGGTTATTTATAATTTATTTATTACATTTTAACCAAGGATATTGACCATGAGATCTGCCCAGGTAGTTGTTTGTAAATTATTAATATTGTGTTAGACCAAAGGTGGTAGACCATGAGGGATTATAAGAGGGTCGTTATATAATGAATCGGTGTTATGTTAATCCAAAGGGGTTAGACCATGAGATATTTCCTAGAGGGTTGATTATGAATGATTTAATTTTTCTGATGAGTCTTTCAAGCCATAACATAAGCTTGGACATAGGATCTACCCAATGATCTCTATTCCCATATACAATAGTAACAAAACAGATGTCTCAGAATACCACCTAAACAATCAAGTAAGACCAAGTCCAAATGTGGGCATTGGGAGAACATGGGACCAAACTAATAGCATGGGGAAAAGGTAAGGCTTGTGATGTTGGTGATGATTACTTGTTATTCTGTATATTGGTTTCCATATTTCATTCCAACATTGTGATTTGTTTGACTTTTTTCATAGATTTATTTGAAATATATCATATAAATATATATATATATAGTGGATTCTGTTGGATTTATATTCAGTCTTCCACTATTTACATTTGTGGTATTACTGCTTCTGCAATTTCGTACTATTTGTTTTTCGATGTGTATACTCATCCAATGAGGTCATTATTCTACCATTATCAATAATTTTCTCTCAATATTAGTTAGAATCCTATGGTGATTGTAGAAATTATCTTGAGTTCATGTGACCAACCGGGTATGGGGAACCCTTGGGTCGCACCCAAATTCAGAACATTACAACTGACCTCATCAATATATCTAGATTCACTAACATCTTCTTGGAAAGAATCTAGGTATTTCATTCAATAGAAGCGTAAAAACATTTCTTGATCATCATTTTCATTTTTCGTGATATAATTTTCTATTCTCAATTAGTAGGTGATGAAAATGTAATGAAGCTCATCCCATGATTTAGTTTATAATAACTATATTCTATATATAGTAACATAGAATCATGTTTATCTTAAATAATTATTATAATTCCTTAAACTATATTTTATTCTTCAAAATTCACACTGAAACATCATATTTTGTAATCATCATTACAAACTCTATTAAAGTAGTCACTAGAAAATTCATGTTAACCCATTTTATGATCATTATGCATTATTATCAAGATATATGTATTTTTTATTCAAATCCATATTCCATTGGTAGATATTTTTCAGCATGACCAATATAAGTATAACACTTCTAGTTCTTTTATCCCTTACAGATTTGTATTTTGATATGGTGGAATATATATAGAATTTTTATCTCACACAACATTATCTAAATTATATTTATTTGTGGCTATTATAGATAAACCTCAACAATGTGAGATAATCCATCTATATAAGCTTCTATGGAATTTCCTATTATAGATATATTATAGTGTGACATTTGATCTATCTAGATGTGATGGTTTTACCCTCAAAAATATGAATCCCCTTACTGTTAATAGATTTATTAATATACAAAAAATCCTTCCTTGTCATCAAATATCAAAATATAGTCAATAAAGGAATCCTCACTTTCATACAAGTTGAATAGATAAATAAAGAGCTGTTTCTTTATGTAGAGGGGGATGGGTGAATTGAGGATAATCCCTTTTTTTTTCCTAATATAAGAAACAACCATCACCTCTATTTAGTGATAAATAGATCTACTTGAAAAAAAATTCTTGTAAAACAAAGGGAATCACGCAATTACAATGTTCACTAATCAGTAAGTGTAAATAGTCCCTGACATTGTATGGATATAGTTGAATACTATAGAAATCACTATAAGATAAAATGTTTTGGTTACAACATGAAGGTAATATCCATCTATTACATAATAGAATATTCTGTATATAGCTCATGTAATCCTTGGATAGATAAAACATATAATAATGATATGTAAAAACAACAAGAACCATAAATAAAAATATTCATGTTTTTTATTATTTTTCTAAATATTTATTCACAAATTCATTAATAAATGTTATTATTCTTCAAATTATCTTACATTAATTGTAGTAAGAAATAATGTCATTACAAACTACATTGTTCAAAAAAATTAATAAGGTTCCTCTATATAATACTCAACGTCTGATAAAATTATCTCAAACCAATTTTCTAGTATATAATATAACAAATACTAATAGATAGAAAACTCTAACCTCAACCATAATGACCGTTAACCAATAAATACATTTTATCATGATCATCTCTTCAGCTAGTTTTTCTAATACAAATTAAAAGTATGAATTTGTCTTATATCAATATGTTTAGTGATACATCTTATGTTTTATAGTCAAAAGATTTCCATCCCTATTTTTAAATAATTATTTAATATCATTTTCACATATAATTGTAGATTCTTCATGAACAATTAATTTACAACCCCTTGACACATCAGAACACAAATTTATAAATTGTGATACTCTAAAGTTTCAAGGTGATTTTTGAACCTTAAAAGTAATAATTCATGTTAACATTTTGAACATCTTGATAATAACATTTAATTCCTTATGAACATAACAATTACTAGAACTTAAAAAAATTCATTAAATCTTGGTGTTTACAAAATATTCATCATTTTCTTACATAATGGAGATATTTATAGCCTTACACTATGATTATTAGTCCATTGAATGAACATATCATTATCCCCACATTTAATGATTTGAAAAACATTATAAATATCATTAAGCCATTCATCCTATATAAATTCATCTAGTCTTCCATCAGAACATTGTTGGGAAAAATATGAACTCTTTCATAAGACACATCCTCTATTTGAGGAAATTATTTAGAAACAATTTTCTATTTCTTCTTCATGAGACCTATTTCTATATTACATAAAATTTAGAATTACATCCCATAATTATTTAATTTATTTAATTTTCATTAAAAGATTTTACAAGTCTCTATTATATAAATCATATATATGAAAAAAAAAATATTTTAAACTTATAAATGACCAATTTGTGGTATTGCATCATTTTATTAGGATATTGAACTATTAAAAATACGATAATCTTGTGAACTATGTAATATTACATCATTAAATTCCATACAATGAACTCCATTCGATAAAAAATTTTGGGGACCACTATTTGATACATCTTCATAAATATACTGATTAGAAGAATACAAAAAAAAATTTCTAACAACACATTTTATCAAATAAAAACCTCATGTTTTTAAAACATGAAAGAAATCATACATTTTTAATTATTCTTGACATAAAACATTCCTAGTATCACATTTTTTAAGAGACATAATGTTGATAAACACTACAAAACCTCATTGGAATAAAATTATAACCATATCTCGATCTCCCCCTTTAGTATCAACCTTTGATCGTGAGAACATTTAATAGTCATGATGATTTGTCAATGGAATTTCACTACATAATCACACAATTTGAAATTTCCGTGAATCTATATCTTATATAACTTCATAAAATAATAAGATTAACATTCATAAAAATAATATTTCTTATCACTTTTGACTATTAAACTCTACCTTTTTTACTGGGTTTGATATCCTTGATCTATTGGACCCTCTATCTGTTCACATATGTAATTAATTATAAAATATTTAAAATAATTTATTTTTTAATAAAAGGCTACAAAAATGAAATCATTGATTAATCATTTTACATATTCATCATAAAAACAATACCTGGAAACCCCATAGTGTCAATGGAATTGAAATTTTCATTGATTTGTATTCAACTGATTCTCCCATAATGTTCTCAAGAATATATCCAAATGGAATGTGTGGTCCATCAATGACATGTATTTGTTATGAATATTTGTGATGAATACCACCATAACAAAATAAACATATAGATGAGGGACCCCATTAAAAATTTTATATTCACTTTCTAAGTGTTAGTGAACCAGAACACCAGCATGTGATATAAATATAGACCATACCTCATTTAAAATATATTATGTGGAATATAAAATTATATTACTCATAGTGGGTAACATCATGACCTCATGTAGATATTTTATCACTACATAGCTCCACTAAACATACCAAAAAAATAATTGATGTTTGAAAGAAGGTAATAAAATTAACCATCTCCTGGTTCAGTCCTTGATAATCTACAAACAATTGAAATGATAAATATGCATTATATTTTGGAAAATACAGGAACACACCAAGGGTACTTGATTAGTTGAATTCGTTCAGTTATTCAATATAATTCGTCAACCATCAATGATCTACATGATCTATCACAGATTTTAGAGTAGATATTTGCTCTATTTTAGGCACATGATCGATCATTACCACAAAATTCCACGTGGGAGGAAATGATAATATAACCTTAGTAAAAAATTTCTTCAACTAATTGATTATTTGATGGAATATAGATCATGAAACCACTTTACCTGTCAAGGAAATGTTATCAAATTGGCCCATAATCTCCCCAATATACTGATTTACTATTTTTTAATAACATATTTTAAAACACTACCCATCCACATAAGTGTAAAAAAATCCCCTCTATAGCTATAAAAGGTGCATCTATGTGATAAATTTTGATTTTTAATTTGTAATTTTTCATCAAATCTATCACGAGGGTCATATTTATAGATCATATCTCAAAAATGTAGAAGTTTCGAAAAATCACAAATCAACTGATCACAATATTACACTCAATTTATTATTTAATATACATTTATTTCAACCTTAATAGATCATTAATTGTTAACACCCCATAATGATCCCTTATACTAATACCCAAAACACTAATTAACAATGAAAAAATGAATTATTGTGATACACCAAGAAAAAATTAAATTGAATCATGGTTTGATCCTATAAGAGTTTTATATTTATGTATCAATGTATTCCCTCGACACATAAAAAGGATCCACTCAATGGAGTGAGCCTATATTAATCTTCAACTATATCCCACAATCTCCTCAAAAATCTATGGTAAAACACTATACATCTCATGATAGGTCTGATACTCATTACCACAACATTCTCCATGACCAGAATGACCAGAGGATTCACAACAATCCATCTGTTATTATGATCCTGACACTCACCCAGGATGAGATCCACATCCTCTAGAAAAATATGTGGTTATTATAGAATATTAATATAAGAAATAAATATTTCTATTGAAGAAACACACAATCATTAGACTATTATAATTTTCTCAATTATTCATCTTCTAATTACACAAATAATAGCCAAACAAGGATCAATAACATAGAGGGAGAAATATGCCACTACCCTACAAACTCTATCTTTATTTACTATATAAACCTGTCAAAAAAATTCATTGTGTTGGTATAATTAATTATTATAGACTAAATACAATAATTGTGATTTCTAGATATTATAACCAAAATTGTGTTACTCCTTGTAATCTCAGACTCTATACAAACATCGAGTGGAATGTTGGTCAATATATCTTCACATAGGATCACATTAAATTCAAAATTTCACTATGAAAGTGATACACCCTATTTGACCCATGAACCTCAATGATTTGAGTAAAAGATGAAAAATAAGTAAATTTGGGGGTATATTCTATCACTAGTATGCCCCAAATACAATATACATGAACTCTATATCTCTGTCAACACTAAATATCTATAAAATAACTACCATAAAGAAACATAACTGAAAATATTTATAGGGAATCACCACATACATTTATTCTCATACAATGATATACCACAAGATATTTATTGGACCTTGAACCATATATGGAATATTCTTAATCATCCTCGTAGTGGGTGTCTCAAAATGATTAAATATAGTAGGTATATTATATATTTATAACATTCCAACCTATTCTCCACCCTCACTAAGAATGAGAAATCTTTATTGAAAATCACAATACTAAATGAGATATGACTTGATTGGTCTGGAAGATAGGGTTCCATAACTAAATGACTAAAAAAATAGTAAAACTCTATTTGATATACTGATAAAAATGTGGAATACAAAAAATGAGGCTTTAGATCCACCATTGGGGTGTTTTATCATATCATTCCTCATAGATCCCAACATTATGGTATTATGGTTTCATATCCCAATAATATTGAGCACATGATTAATAATAAATTTTTATCATTATTATAGTACCAATGTTTATGTTTTTAAATAATAATAACATTTCACTAAGCAATAAAATCAAAACCATAGATAAAAGTGCCTCTCATGTTGGAACGAAACTTGGATAACCTACCATTATGAGTTCAAACTATAATCCTCTCCTAAGTTCGCATTATAGTTAGATTATATTATAGTATCATTTGTAAATCATGTTTCTGTAATTTATTGTTACACCATGATGTTATACTGTGATACTAAATATATGTTATTTTAAAAGAATGTAATAAAACATCATTAAATCATAACCAAAATATCAATAAGGATTATAAATCCCAATTAGCAATACAAATGTAATGTGGTCCCTATGCTATAAGATAATCCATGAATATGAGAATATTCTAACACTAGAGAATTTATTAAAATCCTATAAATGAAAAAATCAACATCATACTGAATCATTATTAGAAAGAGTAACATGGATATAAAATGGAAATGAAAAGAATAATATCTTAATCCATGGAAAATTTTACTTTACTCTAATATAGGTTAGATACTCCCAGTAGAAACATATATTCCAATCTATAAAAACATCATATCATCTATATGAAATATATTAAATATTATGGAAAATAAAAAAAATTATCATGTGATTAAATCTTCTTATGTCCTCAATGTAATTTACAAAGGTCTTGACCTAACTAGGTCAACATGTACCCTATGATTGGATCCCCATTAGTAAAAGGAGCCCAACTTATGATGTGGGTCATTATAACTCTATGGGGAGACTATACGCATATGTAAAGAGAATTCTTAAAACATGGAAGGAGAAATATTATGAAAAAGTCATTATAATACAACAACTACTTTAAGAAATATACAATAACTAAATTTATAATAGTAAATCTTGACATAATTCTATATTATGATGAGATTATATATATGCTATAACGTTTACAAATAATAATAAAAATATTATTGTAAAATCATATATAAATATTTACACAACCAGGAAAAATATAACAAGACATCTTGAAATCTTCTATAGAGTTCTATTATATCGCCATCTTCAATAATTGATTATGTATCCAAATTCATCCATCTAAAGTAGAAGGGCCCTTTATTGTACTTATTTAAAATATAATAATTATTTTGATGTAACATGGTTACTATGTGGGTGTGCAGACAAATCATCATTCCATCACCAATGAGTTCCCCAAAACATATTGTAAAATACAAGTTGATTCTTTATATAATGTGATAATAAAAATTAAAATAAAAAATCACCACATGGAATGTTCACTATCCATACCATTTGTAACCAAAACATCCTCAGCATGTACACTAATGGGAAGATATATATATATATATATATGGCTAGGTTCCAACGAAACAATGTATGTGTTCGATATGATAACTTGTATACATTTAGTTTAATATTAATAAAGTCATGACTCATACATGCGGCTAGGGTGTCAAGAGAGGAGGGGCTTGGGGCGCAGGTCATCGGCTTGAGTCCTCGGGCCTATTTCTTACTATTTTTTTCTTTGTAGCGTTAATTTAGGACATTTGAATCTATAACACAGTTTTTTTAATAAATATATTATCACACTATAATTGTTCTTTTAGGTCACGTAGTATGTTATAATTTCTAAAGAGTAGACGTCGCACTAAAATTTCAATGAAGTATCTCATTATGGTGGGAACCCAAAAGTACCATGATAGAAATCATAAATAGATATTCAATTGACAAAATATATCATTTTAGGTTCATAAATTATATAGTCTATCGATGTTATCAACTAAATAGACATTGAGTAACCTAACCATAGTGTTCTCCATTGGAACAATCCAGTTTAGGATTATATGAGAATGAGACCATCCTACTGTAAATCCACATTTAAATGTTTCATTTGATATTTCTATATGTCTATATTAATATTGATTATTATAAATTATTATTATATTTATTGTTTTTTTTACGTATTTTATTTGGATGTATTGATGAAAACACAGAAGATAAATGCTCGCTGAGAGATATGAGAGATTGGATGTGTCCTGGGTAAAATTTCATTAAGGAAAAATGTTACATAGTATTTTCCAATCTATTATTTAATGAAGTTGAAATCTTATGACCTTTGATGGAAGTCATGTATCCTATCTAAATTAATAAAAATAACATTCTATAGGAATGATCCATTTTAATAGGGTTAATGAAACAAACATCTAGTATATAGGTTGAAGGAACTCATATTCAATCAATGTGATTAGTGACATCCTGATCAAAGAATGATCTTACACAGTATGTATCCATATGGTAAATAATTGTATTATTTCATTATATTCTTTCTCTATGGGTTACTTCACATGTTGTTAAATGATAATCACATACGTTAGAATTCATTTCCTAATTCAACTAATAATGCTTTCTTGTTGGTAAGATGCAATTTCTATTTATAGTACCGGTTTAAAAATATTTATTAATTTATTATTTAATATGTTTGACAATTATTATTACCACAAGTGGTATTATAATATGTTATATTTTCATGATCACCTATAATCTGTCACATGATACTTGAGAGAATATTATGTGAGTATAATATTTTAAAAATAATTTTTTCAATTTATTTATTAAGATATTTATATAACTATTGGAAAATATAATAGTGAAATTCATTTATGAAATGAATAATATTTATTCTTGGAACTATAAATATTAAAGATAAATGGATGAATGAGTTTAATAATTTTATGATAAAAATATATATTAAATAGTATTTGAATAAATATTTTTAAATTTGTTTTTCAATTTTATACCATTTTAGAAAATAAATATATTATTATTATTTTAATATACATGGTTTCTTCTAGGATTATATACATAATAATTTTGCATATAAAATTATTATTTTGTAATCAATGGGTTATATGAACATAATTATATTAATTTTCAAGAGATCCAATTCTTTTATTGTAGAGTATGAGACCCAATGAAAATAATTTGAAAGACAAAGATTGATCTATCTCCAATAACTCTCTCAATAATGAAGAGTTATCCTCCCCCTCCTCCACTCTCCTGTATTTAGTGATTGAATTGAATCCTTCCACAATGCGATTCTTATAGAATTGAAAGGTGAATGACGTATGTGTTTTAATTTATCATGATAGAACCTATATATTCATATGAAAATGATCAGAGGTTCATAGAACATCGGTGGATCACTACTAAAGGGAATCTATTCATCATTTCTACAACACAATGATGTTATGACTATGATATGTTGTGTGGTCCATCTAGAACGAAATGTTTTTCGATAAAGTAATTTAAAATTTTCATATTCTAATTATAAATAATATGTGTTGATTCTCCACTTTGCTTATTACATTTTATCAATAGTGTTTTTTCATTAGTTAAATTCTATTAATAATGGAATTTATCATCTTATTAATCTTTGATTAATAACTAATCCATATTAAAATCAATGTTAGGCATTCGACATATAGAGATTCCACTATGACCGAAACCAATAAGTGGTATCAGAGGGGTCTCATTATTATTTATAATTGATTATTTATAAATCATTGATTTCTTATTTTTTCATTATTTTACATTTATAGTATATCAATTATTTAATCTATATTTTGAGATCTTCTTTATACCTATTCATTTAAAAAAAATATAATATAATTAATTCACAATATTAGATAAATATCATAGAATATATCATCCAGTGGTGATGAGGAGTCTTCCCAGAGAACACATGAGTATAGACCTTGTAATCCAGTGGAACACACCATGTACTAGTATTGAATGAACCCTAAATAAATTTAGTATTAATTCAAGACATGTGAATTTATTACACATGGTGAACTTAATTAAAAACTTCTTGTTTTCCAAGAATGAATGGAACATTGTTAGAAAGACTATATACCATGTAAATTGCATCCATGATGTATAATCAATCTCTTTAATATGGGAAATTAATTATTTACACAACCTATAGGACTAATGTCCATGTAACTATGAAACCACATACAGTTCAACGCAAGTACACATTGTATACTTCAATATTTTACACAGCCTAGTTACACTCTATGTCCCTAGGTTTTTTGAGGATATTAATTGAGAAAAATAAATTATGTGAATATCTAAGGTACACATTATGTAATTTTAAATAATTTCATACAATAGGGAATTATTTTATTTTATTTTTCAAACCTTATCAGCATTTATTCTTATCTATAATTATGTTTGTAGTAAATTAAATATTATTAGTTATATATATTTATATATAACTAATTCATGTTTAATGTGTACTTCTACAAATAATTTTTAATACATTATAAAATCATTACTGTACATATACTTATGAATAAAAATTTATGAAAATACTTATAATTATGTGTTTTAATTATTTTATTCTAAATTCCATGAAATTACACGCTATGTGGTGAATTATACATGCCACAAGAGTAAACATTGTTTTATTTTAGTACAAATTGTATAGCAATGATTAGAACTAACTTAGTTTTCCACAAATTAAATTTATTGAACATTGTATATTTTAAATAAAATTATTGAATTTGATTCAAATTATTATGGATTAAAATATCACAATATTTTGGTTGAGAATTATAGAATATGAATTTATTAAATAGATAAGTTAATTAATTTGTTTAATTATGATTTTTATTAAAAATAGATAATAATTAAATGTGTAATTGATTTTCTGCATGTGAATTCCCATGATTGTTGACAATAACTTATTATGTAATTGGTTTATTTTATTTTATTGTAAAATTAATTTTTTCCTCATGTATTTATTCCCTCCACTCAATATGTAAGGGCATTCATGCCCAAGGTTTCATTTACATAAAACCCTTTCGAATGATTTGGTTCCCCTTGACATCATGTGAGTAAAATAATATGTACTGGATAGAGCTCTCGTGGTAGTGGACATGGTTCAGGTTTGGGTCAGAGTAGAATCAAATAAAAAGGAGACACATAACTAGACAGGTGGAAAGCTACAACAAAAACCATAAATGGTTCAACGTGTTTTTCACCTTGGTAAATTGGTAGATTATTAACCAATAAATAATCTATCAATTAGTGGAATATTATTTTAATACCGATTCATTATTTTATTTCCTTCATATTCCATTATTTTTTCATTATGGATGTTTTTTCAGAAAAACATGAATTACTGAAATAAAATTCATCCTAGGTAGAACTAAAATAAATTGAAATATATTTATACATTTTCTAAGGCATGGTAAATCAATTGTGTGAATAAATTTTTTATTAACATTCATTTAATTAATATAATTATTTAAAATATATGCAAAATAAAATAAAATACCTCCATTATATATATTTTATCAGTCCATACTACCATAACCTTAGTAAAAATAGAACAATTATTGAATTATCATCCCCAAAAAATTTGGGGTGCCTTCAATTATTAGTAATTATAAAATTATATTTATTTTTTTCATAAAATATATAACATCAAGGGTTGAATACCAAATTAGGAAAAGTTGTAAATATATTGAAAAGATTGAGGAAATCTAATTTAAGGAATTTATGATAGGGGAGTCCACTAAAAAGATAATGGAAATATGATTTAATGTAGTTTGAATTTGGAATGTCACCTTAAAACCAATAAAATTTCATGATGGTATAATGTTTGTGAGATAATATGCGGAATATGGATCCTTGATACTAGAGTGACCAATAAATAGGATATTCTAATATCTTTAGTGAGGGAAATTGTGTTTCGATAAATTTTTTGGATATTAATAAATATAATATATATTTACTTATAAATATTTTTTCACATAATGTAATAAACTATGGTCTCTTTTTTATAAGTGGAAATAAAATTAAATCAATCATTTCACTATGATCTATATCTAGGATGGAAAACCATCACTCTAAAAAATATTAAAATGGGTAAAAGTGATTATGCACGATCCCAATCAAGGAAATGAAATACTGTGACCTAGAAGAATTTATTTTTGATGTTCCTGCTAAATAAAATTGTGATGAGCATTTGTCTCACTGAGAGAAAAATTTTAGTGGTTCCCCATATGTTCAGTTTTTGGTGCAATCAAATATGAAATTTGTTCCTTTTAAATAAACCATAAGAAATTGATTAATAAAGAATGATATCTCATATATAGGATCTCTATCAATATAATATTAGAGCAGATAGATACTAGATCTACAATTATCTATTTACAAATATACGTGGGTAGTCAATTACATTTATGCCTCATTCTACCAGATTATTGGCTACATTTAATTACTAAACATTATTGTGATTAAATATACTGATAAGTTAAGAAAAAATATCACAGATATATCTGTACCAAAGTCTTTTACTAGATTGATTTTTAATTATAAAATGATAAATAATAAGAATAACCTCTCATTTTGGAAGAGGACATGGTAAATGAAAAATCAAAATTATTTATATTAAATATGAAATGTTAGAATAATGAAAAAGATATCATGTACTATAAAAAGTATACATATCTTGAGAAGCATCCTTCAAATAGGAGGAATATCCAAATCTAGGGTTATGAGATATAAATCAGATTTTTTTCTTTTGGAAGGTAAGTCTATTAGATGTGGTATTGTTCTTTAAAAAGGGGAACCTAATGGGACATTCTTTATTATGTTGAATCATCCAATATCTTCACCTTAAGTATTATATATAGATTTGGGTGCTAACATATGAATAAAAATATATGAAACCATTATTTTTTTAATGATTTCTATTAGAGATGTGAATTTTCAAGATACTAATTGGGTCAGGCTGGCAACTCCGACCATTGTTGAATACCTTATTTCATTATTGATTGGAATGAGATTCATTTTAAGTGGTTGTTATTTTGTAATTAATCATAAAATGAATATAATTTTAGTATAATTTTTTAGTGAAGATATTTTTTACCACAAATATAAACTAAATGTTTTTTATAAAGAATGAATATTTTATGGAATGAAAAATAAGAATAAATGTAATTATGGATGATGTTTTGAAAATATATTATTAAAAAATGATAGTGAGTCAGGTTCAAATTAATCATATAATACTCATCCATGGAATCATTTTCTGATCAATATAAATGACAAACAATTTCAAAATCTCTATCAAAATGATTTTTTTATACTTTAAGATAAAATTACATGAATAATTCCATTTTTTATGTAAAAAAGGAAAAACTACCATTCAGTGGATATGTTGAAAGATCCACATAGCTTTTAGGATTGTTACACATAAATGTGTGAGGATAATTTTCAGTAAAAGACAGATGTTGTTATTCATACATCATAACTTTTACTAATGACTTGAGTATATATGGATATTTCTAAATGATGAGGTATAAGTCCATGTTTTTTGAGAAATTCCTTGAATTAAATAATTGAGTAGAGAATATAAAATTAAATGATGATATAAGATCACCAATTGAAATATGGTGGTATAAATATTAACCAAGAGTTTATTGAATATTTAATGGTGTTTGGGATTATATATCAACACACACTACTGTTAATTAAACAATATATTATGGATAGTGAAATTAATTTCAATTGATTTATAAAGTGGAATGAATCTTATTTTTATCTTACATGTTTATGGGTATGTGAGGAATTCATGAAGTACACAAGAAAAAAACAAGAATCAAATGGAACAAGGTGTATATTAATAGGGTATCCTTTGGAAACAAAGGTATTATATCATTACAAACCCCCATATAATAAAAATAATCTTACCATAGAATAATTATTTATTGATAGGGTGAACATCCTCAAAAGGATATCGTGAAAATGTTTTACTTCAATGATGTTGTTTCTCAAGACACCCAATAGATGGTAGGGGTAATATATTCTATTAGTATTACTTATGGAAATAGTTCATCAAACAAATGTTCTAAATAGGTGCATTGGAGTGGTTACACAACTAGATATATATTGTATTATATCCACCAAAATGGTGACTCGTTTTTGGGTTAGAATGATGAAACACTCTCACAAAAAGATTATTTTTAGAGCTCACAATAAGCAATATAGGAATATTCTATGATTTATTAAATAAAAACCATGAATCATGACTATGTTTGGGTTTTTATTGATATACGATTTTATGTAAATATTATAAGGTAAACATAGCTATTAAAGTGAAAATTGGATGTGGGAGATAATATAAATATCTATAATGAATTTCAAGTAGCTAAAGGGTATAAATAGATTCGAGGGAGTGACTTTGATGAATCATTTTCACCAGTTTCCATGTTTTTACCTATAATAAATTTAAATCGTATTGTCGATTAAAAATACTAAGAAATTTTTATGATGGATATCAAAATAGATTCCAATAATACAAAACTTCCTTAAAATGTCAACAAGAAAAAACTATATGGTTTTATGAGTATAGGTGATTCCAGAAAGATATGAAATATGCAATGACCCATTTTTTGGATTGAATAATGTATCTAGTTCAGGGAAAATTCGTTTCAATGATGCTATAAATTAATATGGTTTCATTATGAATGAATTTGATCAATATATTTATAATAGTTTTAGGGGTTATTCAATAATTATACCTAAAATATATGTTGATGACTTATTACTTGTTGAAACAACATACCGGTCTTCCTATCTATTAATAAATTTTTAAGAATGTATAATCCAATGTAAGAAATATTAAAAGTCTCCAATACATAAGTGATCATGATAATTCATGATTTGACTAATACTATTGTTCCACAATGTCAATATACATAAATTAACTATAAAATGATTATATTTATTATGGAAAAATCCAATAGCGGATTAGTTTTAGTGTCCCATGGTATATATCATTCTAAAAAAATGTTTCATCAGATACAACATGAGAATACAATAATGATTAATATCTCATGGAATTCAATGATAGGGTCACTCATGTTTTTCATGTTGTGTACTAGACATTATGTTTCATAGACTTTTATAGTTGTAGGAAGATATCAACATAATGTAGTAAAACCACATTAGTATACTATTAAATATGTCCTTATGTATCTGATGGATTTTTTTAAATGGTTATTGTTGTAGAAAGAATATTTCTATGTGAATAAATCATTGAGAACCCCATAAAAAAGGCCCAACTCTGTAGATGATTTAGTAGCATCCCATATTTACTAGACAGAAAGTTATTAGTAGTTGGATCTACTTCAATTGGATGTTTGATGTAGAGGATTCACTAGAACCAACGTCTTTATGATTTATGATCACTTAAATTCACTTTTGGTGCATATTAATAAACAATATAAGAGAACATAATTATTCTTTTTAATGAATGATTATGTCATAATGTAATAAGAGTTTCATTTTCAATTAAATATCATAGTAGTTCCCTGATATGATGAGAACCCAAAAGTTCCATTATATAATTCTTAAAGAGAGGTTTTCATTCCTGATTATAGGATTTGATGGGAAAAATTATATATTATATCTGGGCTGGATACTCATAGTACATTGAGGCTTTCTTTTGTGGTCTATTACAGTAGTTATATCAAGTGTAGTATATTATGAAGAATAGGTATTCCTGTAGGAATACTAAATTTATATGAGTCATTTGAAATTCCAATCATTGGGAGTCTATTTTTGTGTATTGAAACTTATAAATTAATGTTATAATTTATGAGTATTATAAGAGATTTAATTTTATGTGTTGATCAAAACCGTGACAACATATTCTCTTCGTGAGTATGTATATATTGGGTTCATCACATGTAATAGTTCATTAGAGGATAATTGGTGATATTATTTTTACCTTATATTCTTTATATAATTGTTATATCTCAATCCCATTGATGGATATTTTATATCCTACTTAAATTCTTCGACATAGTGTTTTATAGTAAAGTTTAATTTTCAATATTCAAATAAAGATACTTCAAGAACATAGTTTGATTTAAAAACATGGAGCCTACTTTATAATTGATTTGTTATTGAATGAGATATATTACATAGTATGAATTAGTATGATGTATTAGGACATTGTAGTAATAACATAATTCTATATGAGTTCCTTGACCTATGTCTAGATGTTATCCTTGGACACTGGGCTGATTTTCATAATGCCGCTAAGAAAAAGGTTTATAGTGTCACACACTATAATGAGCCAATGTATCATAAATGAAATTTAAGCCTTCTTATAGTAATGTAACAGAATATAAATAACATAAAATCACATAAAGACTATAATAATGATATTATAAATGAATAACTATTGAAAAAAGATGTATTTAAATAAGATAAGGAACTAATACCAATGAAATTGTAACTTCACCATAGATATAGTAATATGACACTTATGAATTGTTAACAAAAAATCATAGTAACCTCACCTATGAATGTATAAATATTTTTTTTCTTCTTATATGAAATTTTATGGTTTATTTATATCCATGTTTAAGTAAATAAATGTATTAAAAATTATTAATTATGTTTTGGAAATTTATAATTCATAAATAATTAATTAAACTTTCTGATTCATTTAATAATTTAAAATAAAATCTCCCTTAAAAAATTTGAATAATAAATTAATATTTTTATGTGTTACGGTTTTAGAATAATTTAATGATAACTTATATTATTTTTATAAGTATTATACAATCTTTTATTAGGTTTAAATCTATATTTCCCATTTAAATGGTTATGTTAATTAAAAATTAAATTTCCAATTTATATAAAATTATTTTCATAAAATGGAGATCATTATTTAATTTTACACTTCGAGGAATGGTTAAGATGAAATATTGGTATTTTTCTGAATTACGTGAATTTTTTGAAATTACCAAAAAATGATTATTATCGATAAATGGATAATTCATTCATTTTTTTAGTCATTGATGAAGTAAGGATGAATTAAAAACCACATTTTTGAACAAGCCTATATTTTTTCAATATATTTTAGTATAATTCTCCAGTAATTCTAACTCATGGGACAAAATAATAAATGAATTATTAATTTATTAAGAGAACACTCCCCCCCTAAACTATAAATACCACATCTCACACCTTGATTTTCACACACCTCTCATGATTTTAAAATATCCTAAATTATAAACAATAATAATTCCTATCCCCTCCACCACATCCAGTGGGTCTTTGTCTCATCAAAAGGTCAAGCCTAGCTACCTTGAGGAGGATCTCAAGAGGAGAATTCAAGAGGTAAATCCTCTCTTTTTATTTTTTAATTTCCATTCAATTTCAATTTCATTTATTATTCTATCATAAAATACCTTCATCAAAATGAAATTATAACTATAGTAAAATACATATAATTTAATTATAAAATTTCAATTTAATATTCAATATTATACTACTCACACACTCTTTTATCTTAAAAATGGAATAGACACCCCATATGTGACAATTTACTGACATCGTGGGTGATGCACGTTAATTTTCATTAGAAACATTTATGGATGATAATAATAACATTATATGGTTTATAATATATTGTGAAATTTATTTTTTATCCCTTTTCTTGTTCTTGAAATAACTTATACTAACATTACCAAATTATAAATAAAAACGGGTTTGTTTTGTTGGAAAGGCCTCTAAAATGCACATAAAACGATCATTATTTTATTATTTCTAATGAATAATACTAATGATATAAAAATAAATCAGTTTGATGATCATTTAAACTTATATAGTATAATTAATAATAAATAATAACTATTTTTTATCTTCATCCCAATTATAAACAAACATCCATTCCTATATACAAACGAACCGATCAATAAAACATTGAAAATGAACAATATTGAACATCAAATTTAAACTCAAAAACTCATATAGAGTCCTATTAATGAGCTTAATAAAACCATACTTAATAATATTCATGTATAAAATGTTATTTAATTGATAATTAGCTAATCTAATGTGATTATTTATGATATTAATGTGAAAGAAGCAATCAGATTTAGGGTATGGGGAATTATCAAACCGAACATTTATTCATTGGGGTTTCCCTTTTTCATTATATTTTTTGTGTGGTTACTAATTAAAAATAATTTATTCATAATAATCTTACCTTTTCAAGGATATACTTTTTTTCCACAATATTTTATGACAAACACAATGTTTTCTAAAATAACTCTTCATTCAAAAAAACCACTTCTCGATATTCAATTTCATTCACTCATAAATTATGATTCATATATTAAGTATGTTATTACCTATTTCATTTGGGAAACCATTGTTTGTGAGTGTATTATTTATGAAATGAAACCCATTCATTTCTATGGGTTATTTTATGTCCATGATTCATATATGTTCATATGTGGCAGGCATTATAATGTAAGTGTTATGATGTGACGAGTATTTCCAGAATTATATAGCGCAATGTAAATGATAATATTTTATGGGCTTTACCAGAATTATTTTGATCTTAAATTAATTGATTAATGTTATGAATATCATGATTTAATGTGAAATATCTTTTAACATGATTCTAGGTTTTTTCACAACTATTTTTATTAGTTAATGAGTATGACATGATGTTTAATTTTTATACATTGCCACATTTCAACCATTTTCATAATGATTCATCTCATAATTATGTTCATATGAATTTTATGTCATTATGTTCACCCCATTTTATATTGATTCATGATATTAAATATCCTCTTACTAGTCATTTATATTACCTCATATTGATATATATCCTCATGTGATTACATATACAACGAAGAAATTAAGTGTTAAAAAGAAACTATAGATGAAGAATTAAATAAATTTTTATGATTCATTTTGTAAATTTTATGTATTTCTCTAATTTTAGAAAGAAAATTAACATTTTAATCCTCATTGTGTAATGATTTTATGATGATTGTCATTAAATTTTTGTAAAAGTAATGTATGAAAAGCAAGGTCATTTTAGCTGGTATCATAGGATAATTTAGTTTATTTGTAAATTAATATTAGATAACATTAGTGAAGCCCATATTATGAGACTAATTATATTTAATCACACAAGAATATTTTCTAAATGATGTGGTCCCATCATAAATTTCTTTATAGTTAATTTCAAAAAGTGTTAAATTATTTATGACTAGTTTAATAATGTTTTTTATAACCATTTTTATTTTAGAATTTGGTGGGAACCCAAAGAAACCAATACAACAACCCATGAGAGGGATAGTGCAAGGATTGACCAAATGACATCCACAGTGCTTTAGGAGGTGGATTTCATAATATAATTGTTATGATTACCCATATGTCTCAGGTTATGAACAATAATATTAATAATTTGGAATGACATTTTTCACTTAAGATAGAGAAATTAATTATCGAGTGTTTTGTGTTGCAACCACCACCAACGTTTATTGGATCCTATGATACTCTAGTTGTGGAATAATTGGTCTACATGATAGAGAATATCTTTTCTATTCATCACATTAATTTTATGTAAATAGTGAATCTTGATGTTTATCTTCTAGATGGAGAGTCTGATCTGTGGTGTGTTTTGATTAATAACACCAAGACAATAGAAAATTAAATATATTGATTGGGAAAACATTAAGAAAATGTTTCTTAATAAGTATCTCTCTCAAACTATTCGTAAAAATATGGAGAGAGAATTCATAGATGCGATGAAAAAGGAAGGTTAATCTGTCACAAACTACAAAGAAACATTCATAAGGATTTCAAGGTGTGCTTCGTGGTTTTCTATAATCAATGAATGAAAATTGATAGATAATTTTTTGGATTAAATCCACAACTTTAGAAGTATCATTAAATTAGAGAAATTGGGAGTTATTAATAATCTATTTTATTTTCTGACAATGTGGATATCGAGTTTGGAGAATGGTACCATGTTTATGGTGATAAGAAATGAAGTATAGAGATTCAATCTAGATGATTTAATGTGCAAGGTGGAAAGAAAACTCAATCATCCCCATGTCAAAAATTTTGGAAGAAACAATATGGGAATCGACTTAATTGGATGGGGTAATGGTTTGAGTGTTGTATAGAAGGCCACCAAGTTTATAAAAGAAAAAAAGACATTAAAAGGTAGGACAATGTGGTGTAATAAAGGAGAGAACCACCCATGGTCCAATGCTATAACTGTAGGGTTCAATGAAACTGTGAAATCCATTTAACTAAACCTCAAAATCTCCAAGGTAATTATCTTAATCATCCACCAAATCCAAAAGAGAAATATTTTATTGACTCCATCACTACTTTGGATATGGATTATGAAAATTAGGTCATACTAGTTATTCTTTCTATTCACTCAAAAATATAAAAAGAATGTCTTTATTATGGTTTATGCGTTTATTAATGACATGTATAATTTCTAGAACTGTACTATCAATGATTTTAATACTTGTTGTAGAGATATCTGTAAAAATATCAAGGGGTGAAAACATTGCAACCCAATTTTTGGAATCATATTTTATTAGCATATGTGGGAAGATTCATCCATAGAATCTCACAATAATCACTTGGTCGAATTCAACGAAGTACTGGGAATGTATTGGATCTAGTTATATAGAGTACATATCATCTTCCAAGAAAGGGAAATATATTATCATATTATGAACCATCCCATTTTCTTAATAAAATTAAACAACGATCACAAATATCTTATGAAAAATAATTTAACTGTGTGGGTGTTGATTCCATGTGAAGAAGCATACCTCAATAAAATAATTTAGTTAAAGTAAGGTATAAAATAGGGAAAATCACCATTGTGAGGGAATACAGTGATTTATCTCCTGAAGAGTTACTCAGACTACCCATGTATCATGACAAGAATTTCATAATAGAAATCATAAACAGAGTGACTTGTGTCTCAATTTGTCATTATAGGATGGATAATATTGTATTGGAGGAGTTAAATATGTAGAAGAATGGGAATTTGGATAAGGGGTTCATATTCCATAGTCTATCACATTGTCAAAAAGAATAATGGAACAATGTGGATTAGTATAGATTATCAGGAACTCAAAAAGATCACCATTAAAAAATTGCATCCCCTTTCTAGGATGTACCACTTATTCGATCATTTTAGAGGACCTCTATATGTCTATAGGGTTGATCTGTATTTTTAATATCATCATCTAAAGGTGATGAATGAAGATATTCCAAAAAAAAATATTCTATACAATTTATGGGAAATATTAGTTTCTGTTGATTCCCTTAGGAATTACTAATTCTCCTAAAATCATCCTGGATTAGTGAATAGAGTCTTTAGAAATTACCTCGAAAAAATTTAGGGTGGATATTATAAATGATTCTTTCATCTACTCCAAGAGAAAGGAGGAACATGAAAAACATATAAGGCTAGTATTGGAGTCATTATGGAAGTACATTTTCTATAAAATAATCCAAAATTATGAATATTGGATGCCGTAAGTCAAATTCATGGGTCATGTGATCAAAAGTGTCGTAATTTCTATTGAAACATCAAAAATAATTTCGATTGAGGAAAGGTCAAGATCCTCTAATATAATATAAATTTTTAGTTTTCATTTATTAGAATGGTACTATCAATGTTTTTGGATATATTTATTATTATTTTATATCCTAATAACTATTTTTACAATGAATATGGTAATGTATTACTAGACCGAAGAATGTGAGGAAAGCTTAAAGGGGATACAAAGAAGGCTTATCACTAATCCTATACTCACATTACTAAAAATTGAGAATGTATTTTGATATACATTGATGATTCAAAGAATATAATGTGTTGTGTACTCAGGGAATGTTATAATGTGATAGCCTATTCCTCGGGGAAGTTGAAGATCCTTAGGTAGAACTACATGATTAATGAACTTGTGTGGGGAGCTGTGATTTTTTAATTTGAATATATATTGGTAAAATCTATATAGTGATAAGCGTGACATATTTACTGATGAAAAGATCCCAAAGTATATTTTCATATAAAAGGATCTCAGCATGAGTCAAATGAGATGGTTAGAGCTAATCAATGTCAATGATTTCTCAATTACCTATCATCCCATTATGGTGAACAATGTCACTGATGATATAAGAAGAAAAGAACCTTATAATATATCCATGATGTGGATCAAGAGATACCCTATATTCATTCACATGAAATGTATGGATTTTGAAATCATAATTCTATAGATAAAATATTACCTTTTCCAAAAGATTTACAAAAAAAATTATTTAAGAGAGGATTATGGTGGAACAAAGTGATGATATTGAGTTAAAAATAAAGGTGAATGCGGTAATGTAAGGGAAGCTACAAGAGATCCATATCAATGATGATGGTCTAATTTGGTTAAGAACAATGCTTTGGGTGCCTTTATCATCAGGGATAATGAAGCTACAAGACAATGCACATAGTTCAATATTCTCAATATATCCTTGGAGTACCAAGATATACCGTGATCGTTATGGAAACATTTGGTGGGATGACATGAAGAAGGATATTGAGGAATATATCATAGGGTGAATAAATTTTATCATCTTAATGTAGAGTGATTGAAGACCAGAGTTTTGATTCAATGATTTTCTATACCCATGTGGAATTATGAGAATGACACTATGAACATTGTCATAGGTCTCCCGAATACATACAAAAGAAATAATGTGATATTGGTTTTGGTGGACCAACTCACCAATACATACCCCATAATCAAAATTCTGTAAGATCTCTATATTGAAAATCATGCTAGGGTATATGATATCAAAGTGGTGAGAGTTCAGTGGGTTCCACCTTCAATTGTATTCGATCATAATCCAAGTTTCATATCAAAATTGTAGATGTGTCTTCAACATACATTGAGTACTAAATTTCATTTCAGTATAGCTTATCACCCCCCAAATTTATAACCAATATTATAGTAATATTTAAGTTATTGAAGATATGGTAAGATTATACTCTTTATAATTCCAATGTGCATGCGATCAACATCTCCCATTGGATGATTTATGATACAACAACAGCTTCAACTTAACTATGAAGATGTCCCCATATGAACATCTGCATAGAAAGAGATAAATAACTCTAAACAATTGGAATGAATTTGTTGAAAGAAAGCTACATGGACCTGATCATGTACAAGAGATCACTATGAAGGTTCTAGCCATCCAACAACATATCTGTGCTGCTCAAAGTTTTCAAAAGTGATAAATGAAAACCCTCTAAAGGACATTGATATTCACGTTGTAGAATAATTCTTCCTACAAATACCACCAAGCAAGATATTCTTGTTATTTGGAAAGAAAGTGATGATAATGCCAAGGTACATTGGCCCCTTTGAGATCCTTGATCACATAGGATATGTGGCCAATCATCTTTTCCAATGTATCATGTTAATGATTTGTTCCACATATCACTCTTGAGTAAGTACATACTAGATCCATCACATGTATTGAAATATGAGGTGTTACAAGATGAATATGATCTCTCTTATGGGTAGCATCCAATAATGATTCCAGACTGATGAGATAAGGTTATACGCTACAAGACAACCCACCTAGTCAAAAAAATTTGCATGAATCATATGTAAGAAAAACAAAAATGGTAAATGTAGGAGGAAATGAAAGAGAAGTACCTTCACCTGTTTATGTAAATTGAAATTTCAAGGGTGATTTTTCAAAATGGGGGAGGAATGTAACATGAAAAACATTCATCAATGGAAATTATCAGAACTTATAGTAATGTAAAATAGTATAAATCACAAAAATCACATAGATAACAAAAGAAAAATATTAAAAATTAATATTTAATGAAATAATGTGTATTTTTAGAAGTTCAAGAACCAATACCAATGAAATAGTAACAAGACCTAGAGAATAGTAATATGACCCTTATTAATAGTAAACCAGATAAATGAATAGTAAACAAACAAATAAAACTATAAATAAAATATAGGTATCTTATAAGTAATCTTATGGTATAATAACACCATAGTTTAAGTTAATAAATGTTGAACACATTATTAATTAAGTGTAAGTGTTGGTATTTTTATATGTCAAATATAACTAAATAACATTTTATGATTAATTTGGTAATTAAAAGAAATTTTATCTTTATTTAATTCATTTATACATTAATATTTTAATGTGGTATGGTTTTAGGATAATATTATGACACTATAAGTAATTTTTAAAATTATTATTAAATATGATTATATTTGAAAATATGTATTTTCCTTAAAAATGATAATTTTATTTTAAATTTTTAGATACATGTATTGTGAAAATTAATTTCCTAAAATGAAATTAATTTATGAATTATACATGTCAAAATATGGATTTGGTGAATTTTTGTGCTATTTAGGAAATAGTTGATTTTTGTGAATAGTAAAACAAGGTAATTTTCAATAAATGCTAAACACATTAATTTTTTATTCATTGTTGATATAATGATGATGTAAAAACATTAATACTAATATTTCCTTCATTATTATAAAATATTTGATGATAATTCTCAAAGTATTCAATGTCTTTAGAAAATATAATAATCTAATGATTAAAATATTTAAAAAATGCCCTCCCCTACACTATAAATATAACCCCTCACACCCTCATTAACTCACACGTAAAGAGATATTATCATTTCCATTATTTATCACAATACTATTCTGTATCATATCCCCACATCCAATAGATATTTGTATCTTTAATAAGAAAATCCTAGGTTCCTTGGGGAGGACATCAAGAAGTGAATTCAAGAGGTGAATCCTCCCTCTTTTCTTTTAATTTCCTTTCAATTTCTATTTATTTTTGTTTAATATCATCACCATGATTCAATAAAATTGAATTATTAATATAATACCTTTTATATAATTGAATTATATCTTGTTAATGAATTATTTAACATTAAACTTCTATATCTATCCCTTTCATCTTAAAAATGGAATCATGGCCCGTGATGTGTTGACTTACCGACATCGTGGGTGATACAATTTAATTTTCCTTTTACACCATATAGGATGATAAAAATACTATTAAATGGTTTAAAATATATTGTAATGATTACGATATAACAATTTATATGTTTTATAAATAAATTATACACATAATATGAAATTATAAAACAAAACAAGTTCGATGTGTTTGAAAAACCTCCAAAATTAATGTAATATGTTAATCATTATCTTTAATCTAATGAATCAACATCATTGAATATAGCCAAAAACGTTTTGAATTAATTTATGATTTTGGAGTATCATTAATAAAATTTATTAACAAATATGGATTTTCATCCTCATTATAAAAAATATTCAATTCATGTACACAAATGTACCGATTATGAAATCTATGATAACAAAGACACATCAATGATGAAATTAAAAACTATAACTAATCAAAAGGCCTACAAATGATCCTAATAAAATGATATTGAATATTATTCTTGTATATAATTTACATGAATTTTTAATTAATTAATTTTATTTTATTATATGTCCTATTAAGAATAAGGAAGCATTTGGACTCAAGGTAAGTGGAATTCTCAAACCTAACCTTATTATTTTTGGGTTTTCCCTCTTTCAATCCATTTCTAGCATGGTAATTCAATAAAAAAATATTTATTCATTATTATCTTACCTTTTCATTGATATATATTTTATCCACTACTGTTTATGAAAACAATAATGTTTCCCAAAATAAATCTTCTTTCAAAAAACACACTTCCAGAGATTGTTTCATATTCACTTATTGATGATGATTCTTAAATAAACACTGTTATTCAACCATTCAATTGTGAAAAAAAAATTTCTCAATGTATGCTTTATGAAATTAAACCAATTCCTTTATATTTGTTTTTTGATTTCCATGATTGATATAGGTTCTTTTTAGAATTCATGATAATGTAAATGTTATGAGTAACAGGTGAACCTAGAATTATATAGCGTAATGTAAATGATAATATGTGACATGTGCACCTGAAATTATATTTTTTTCAATTAACTATGTAATGTGATGAATAACATTATTTATAGTGAAATATGTGTGACCATGATGCTACCTTTGTTCAAAAAACATTTTTGGTAGTTAACCACTAAGACAAAATGTTTTGTATTTATGACTTTCCACATTTCAAGCATTTTCATAATGACTGCACTCATGATTAGGATCCTATGTATATCGTATCATAATGGTCACTAAATGTTATATTGTTACATTTTCTTATCTATCAAATTATATGGATTTTAACTTACCCCTTTTTGATGTATATCATTAGGTGATTATATGTTTTAAGAAGAATTGAATGGCCAATAAGAATATAGGGAAGATGAAATTAAATAAATGATAATGTTTTAATTGTTAAATTTCATACATGTTCATAATTTTCTCAAGATACTAAACCATTGTGTCCTTATTATGATATTATTTTTGGTTTCTTATTTAAATTTAGGTAATAAAATTGTATGAAAATTAGGGTATTGATACACACATTTAGTATCTATAATCTTAGTTATATAATATATTAGTTTGTGTTATTTAACTAGTTGAACAAATATAATTATAAAATGTTGTTTAATATTTATTTATGTATTCTTGGCCACATATATTCCTTTAATAGTTATATAATAATATAATATTTTAGTATTTTATTTATTATATAGTTATTTACTATTAACTTAATATACAATATTTTTAATTATTGGAGAATAATGTAGTTGTATTTTTTTAATATAAAATAGTCTTTTTTAAGAACATTATGTATTGGGTATGAATGAAAGATTGTGTTTAATCGTTTAATGATTTGTAATATACATTGAATATTATTTTAATAACTGAAATTTAATTTATTTTCTTTTTTGGCGCATTTTTAAAAATTATAATATAATAATTATAATTATAGACATGATGTTTTAGAGTATTAAGGGAATTATAAGTGTTTATGTGAAATTATTATTTTCTAACCAAAACTTTATATAACCCCAATTTTATTGTTTATCTAGATGGAAAATTCATTTTTAGGAACAATGAGACCCCGAGAAAATCCATAAAATTCCCTTAAGAGACCTCTCTCCATTAATGGTCTAATGAATAAAGTGATATCCTCTCACACTACTACTCTCAGGTCTTGGAAGACTGAATATAACACTTACGTAAAGATATTATAAAGTCTATCAAAGGAAAATGACATAATAATTGTAATATTCCATGCTATTACCCATATATTCGTACAAAGTGGTTTGGAAGTTCATGGACCATGCATTCCTCAACACTGGAGAGATTATATTATTTATTCTGGTAAAAATGATAGCATTATATAGAGACATTCTCAGATCAATTAGATAAAAAAAGAATTATTTTATGGTAATTCTATAATTTCATAAATTAATTACAAATATTTATAAATGTGATTTTGATTTTGATCCACATTTTTTCTATTTCACTTATTCTTTGATTGAATTCTGTTGATCATATAGTTTATGAACATTCAAATCTCCTTCTAATCACCAATCCCCAAAAAAAGAAATGATGGGCATGCCCTGTCTGACCCTTACATACTACTCATAACCTAAAATATATATATTTAATAACACACATCTAGGTTGAATGATGCATTAATGATGATGTAATAAACATATTAAATAATCTATCACCTTCAAACATCACATGATGAATGATATGACATATAATAAAAATACAATTTCATAAATATATCCCCAATATGAAAAAATAAGTGAATGATACATATATAAGTGAAAAAAGTAATCCACAATCCAAGGATGATGATGTACCACCATTTTCTATGATCAAAAGGACAATGTGACACCATTTTCCCATTTGGGTTGATGGGGCACCATAAATAAATTTCTATTGGTGGATGATATTACGTTTTTAAAAGTCTTATTATGGATAAATAAGTATTTCGGATGTATCCATGAGTGTAAAATTGATTTATAATACCATCCTATGGGTGGATAATGTCACACTAATGTCACATCATGATTTCATAATGCACCACCATCGTCAACTCTTGGGTGGATGATAAACCACAGAAACAAGACCACATGTGAATAAGTTAACACAATGATTACTTCTAAAATTTTATGATGCTCCACCAATATAAAAAATATGGTGATTGATATAACAGTATCAATTTATCCCATGTCAATTACATTCCAACATTTCATTGGATTTATAGTCAATGATATATCAATGAATGAATCGGGGAGGATGAGACACCCAAAATAAAATAATGATGGATGATACACTACAAAACTCTCTCTGAATACATATAGGATACCAAATTTGTTTTTGATGTGTATAAAATTAATTATTAATAAATTTGGGATAATATTTTTCCTCTACAAATATTTAACACATAGATAGTAAAGATATCAAGATTCTAAGAACCTAAAATTTCATGCATTGATTTTCTCACCAATATCGTAGAACTTTCTCAAGAAAATAAAATTTATGGTTTACATTAAGATAACAAACTATGCACATATTACCAATAATAAAACACTAAATAGGGAAAATTACAATGATTTGAAACAAAACTAACATGGAAATAGGGTTTTAGTGATAGATGTTGTCTACACACATATCCTACAAAATAGTCATGGTCTTCCTTAGCTCCACTCATACAATAGTGATTTGTGAAAATAAATTAAATTTCAATTTAGGGTGAATTTAATATATTGTGACATCAATATTACATATAGACCACGAACCACAAAAAAATTAATAATGTATGTGGCACATATATTAAACAATAAGGGTCCAACTAAATGAATATCCTATCATGATTCGACCAGAACTAATAAATCAATATAATAAAGAAAAAATTCCCATAATTAGGGTTTAAAAAGTCAATGTGAAACGTCAATAGAATAGAAGAAATATCACAAAATGAATATTCAATTCATGACATATTATTAATTATTGTGAATATTTTTTTTGATTACAGACGTTATTTTTACACATTAAATGATTAAGCTTCTAATAATTTAACTATTTATTAAATTTGAGTTATGATATATGAAATTATTAAAAACAATCATTAAATTGTTAGACATAGTGTGATTATCTTGTTCAATTGATAATGGATATGTCATAAACCACTTATATGTATTTAAAATGAATTACCTAGTTGAAAAAAAGAAAGAAAACAAAACCAGAAATCCTAAATACACAATGTAAATTTTATTCATGACATGAATCAAGATGGAATTTATGATTTTAATGAAAGACATGATGAAAATAATGAACTTTGAGAGATGAATACACAAGTCATATAATATAACTTATTGTCCCACTATAAAACACTCTTGTATGACCTATATAATTATTTATAGAAGAAACAAATTGTTGAATGTTAGACCCCAGAATATTCATTTCATGATTCCAATAATCAAAACATACAAGTACAATATAGTCCAAATAAATGATCAGATAGGAAAAAATTAACTAAGGATGATCATTTTATACAATGAAGATGAGGATACTCAAAAATATGAAACAATGTGATGTGGATTATTGTATTTATAAATTAATCCTTCGGTCAACGTGTTATCCAACATTTCTTTTATAAGATGTATATATTGTGGTTTAAAATATTTTCCCTAGACATGAAAAATTTAAATATAAAAGAATTACATAAATTAAAATCATTTGTGGTTATTAATAACATGAACTTAAAATTTGAATTTATTAAATATAGGATTAATGTATGAAACTACATAACAATACACTATTACTAAGGCCATTAGACATGTTCATTAATTCACTTCTTTCATCTTAATTTAGAAACACTATTTCTATTTTTTGGAAAAACATTTACATTTATGAAAATTCCTAAAATAAAAAAAATAAAAAAACATAGATTGTGTGATTTATAATTAATTAATTGATCATATCCAAGGATCCTAAAATATGATGACACTGGACAAACTCTATATTACATTATGATGAAATAAAAATCTTCTTTACCATCCTATGATAGGCACATAAAAAATAATCACTATTTCTAGGATGTTAATGAGAGTTGTATTTATTAATTTATTTGTCACATTTTTGTAAATAATTAATATTTTTTCATATATACAAAACCTTGAGTTTTTTACCACTATTTTATCAAACTACACATATTCATTATAGACAATGTGCATATATGTTCGACATAATTAATTGGTTGGGTATAATGGTGATTTACATGTTCATATTTAAATTATTTTATGAATGATAGTGTTGGTTATGATAGAAATGTATAAAATTACTTTTGAGTATATGGAGTTTGAAGAACCTGATCCATTATTTGAAAATATTTAACAACTCATTATATTTGTTAAATAACCCATGAAGGTTACTGACAAAAAAATCCATTCCACATTTATTAACCCCTACATGAGGAGAGTGATGAAAATGAATTTCCTTTTAAGCTATGTGTGTGGAATCATCATGATCTGAATAGTAAAAGAACCTTTTCAAAAAATATTAGTGATATAACCACCGCATATAATGAATAATAGCCATAGCTATGTCATATCACTCTAGACATGGAATATTAATAACAAATAGAAGTGAAATATTTAATGATACACTGAAGGATTATGAAAATATTTATCTATCTAGTGATAATAAAATCTAATAATAACCATCCCCAAAATAATAAGATTATGATGAACCAACTCATGGATATGATCCTTTAATAAACCCGATGTTTTATAATTTTATTCAAGGTGATTTTAGTTTCATTCATCGCTATATTTCTTTTATAGATTTGGGTTATTCATGTTGTTCCATAGAGAAAGATGAAGAAAATGTTGAATCAGATGTTCAGAAACCCAAGTAGATCCCTGAACACAGTTAAAATTTATAAGAGGGTTCTCACTAAGAAAACCATGTGTATCTCCATGAGAAAATAGTGGCATACTATGTTTATATAGAAGGAAATTATTTTGATATAAATACATTATTAATTATGTTGTTCAAACAATTTTACCTTCTAGATATTAATTTTTTATTCTATTAATGCATTATTCAGGGAAAAGTCACTAGAGAGTGAACCAGATGCTTCACAAGTAGAAAAACATGTGTAGGGGGAACCATAATTTATCCTACCGAACCATGAATGATGTACTCATTGAGATTTATATTTATATAGTGTTCCCTATCAATATTGTACTCTAAAAATAGTTTGAATAAGAATAATATAGGAAGAAACATTTGGTGGTTTAACTCCTAGGAACTCCACCCACCATCATATTATATATAATGGTCGGCTCTACCCATATACAGGTAGTCAAAACCATGCACCCATAAATATGATTAAACCAACACATATCTAACAGATCATTTATTTTTATTCTAATTTTTTATTGTTAAATTTATATTTATATTCATATACTTTTAATAAACTATATAACAACACAAATTTCATTTTTTTAACATAGGTGACGTGTTTCTTATAATATAATGAGTATTGTCATTCAATATTAAAACATGATGATGACATAAAAAGAATAACATAATTTCAGAGTTCATCAAAAAAATTCCCGTGATATAAAAAGTTATTTTATATCATGATAATTATGCACATGATAAAATTAAAATACATGATCTCAAATGATTCAAAACAAGATATTTGAAAATATAATTCACACTGTGAAAATTATTCATGTCATGAACTAAATTTAACAACATAGAATTAATAGAAGGAGTGTGACTTAAATTAAAGAGTAGTAGAAGGGGGAGTGTGATTTTAATTTTTTTTTTAATTTAATCCCCCAATCCTAATATATTTTAGAGTCATAAATAAAAATTCCAATCCACACATTGAATTCTATAACTCCAAAATTATTGTTAGAGACACTCAAACTTTTTATGATAATAATTAAACCATATAATAAATTAAATTATTGACATTATTACATATATAGAATTGGAATATAATAATTACATTTAAGAATGAGATGTAAATATTAGAATATAATTATTTCAAGATATAACTATATTATTTTAATTGAATAAATTTTATATTTTGTATGTTTTTAATTTATAAAATTGAAATATATTATAATATTATTTTTATTAATTACTATGAATAATTATCCCAAACCATCCATCTTCTGAGAATCTTTTGAACCAAATATTCTTTATTCCCTTCTATACAATATTTTTTGAGTAATATGGAATGTTCTCTTCTATAAAATTCATTAAATATTATCAAATAAATGAACCAAAAAAAATTGTAACATTATTAGGGAATTTGATTATTGATCCCCTTATCCATTGGTCCACATTGATATTGAATCATTTTTTCCCATAGATTTTTTGAATAACATTATTATGAAATAATCCATGTTTCAAGCCCATTATATCCATTCATAGCAACTAAATTGTATGTCATATGTTATTCAATAGAATATTTTAGGGGGAATGGGTTGTCAATGGCTTATTTTGGTTTACATGATTGAGTATTATTATGCGTCTTCATGAAATTTTTATATTTTCCATGTTATCATTCAATCTATTTTATTATTGACCTCCTTTAAAAAATAATAATAAAACCTAAAAGGGGTTTTTTATGTGGATAAAAAATAACCATTTTTACACCATGTATTTTTATCATATGTAGTTAGGTTGTGGATGCGAAATTTATTATCATTATAACTTATGAAAAATATAAAATAATTTATAGTAAATATTGGTGAATTTTTTATTATTATTTGTTGTTTTATGTGCATACATTGATCTTTAGGTAATGGGGAGACAAAATTTTCATGATTATATTAATATTATTATTGTTTTCATTTAATTCATAATGATAAATAGTATAACATAATTATTTAGATTTATTACAATTGATCTCCTACCAATATTAAGACTCATAGACATTTAAACCATAAAACATGTCCTCGAGATTATTTATTATTTATGTTTTAACATGGTGGAGATGACATATTAGTAGAAATACTATGGTATGTGACATGTTCATGGGGTCAAATCAAAACTCCATTACAATTTTCAAATATTGTTATAGGAAAAAATAATAAAATTAATAGTAAATTGAAAACTGGTTCTCAAATTAATGATCGATTAAAAAAATAATTTGTGTAAAGAAGAGTAGTTTAATATCAAAAGTTGTATAATAAATTGTAATATTAGATTCATTCCTTGAAAATCTAGATGTTAAAGGAATTGTTTTATATCAAATTTGAAATATTATTATCCAATGAATTTATTTGTTTATTTCTTTTCAGATCTATGTATTTTTATAATGATGTTACCATGTGAGGCATTAAGATTACATTCATGGGGAAAAGCTTTTTTAATGGGTGGGGGAATCTACATAGTTTTATTTTTCTGGAATATTTTAAGATAAAATTATTTTTTTCAATTTAAATGTCTAATAGTGAATGTATTTTAATATTTTTGAAATATATTATGGGATATAAAAATTATGTGCAATGGGATTAATAATTATTGTTTCAAAATATGGATCATTTCATGTGACAAAATATTGGATAAGAAACTATTCATTGGGTTGAAAATGAAGAAATGATTGGTAAAAAGTGAAGTACACAAGAAAACAAAAATTTAAATTTTAAATTTCATTCTAGATGAGAATCCTAAATGAAATAAGGAAAAGATGTAAATAAAAGGATATGATAAATGTATTTTTTGAGATAACAAAAAGTGTCACTATGTTACACATATAGTCATGCCCCAAAAAACATATATATCTTAGAGTGAAAATGAATGTCTGAAATATGTCATAGGAATTCGACACCAAAATAATCACATCATAAAATAACTTTTACTGATTTGAAAACAACTAATAGCCCTAGATTAAAAAATATTTGAAGAAATTAATGGTGGAAGAAACTTTTAAATACCATATGATTATCCACAAAAAGAAAGACATATTAATTGACATAATCAATGGGTCATGTCATTTTTTTGAAATATTAATAGTTTCGTAATGCGTGGATTGAATAGTTATCACCTTTCAATAATTTTACATTGCCCCAGTATTTATAAAATACATTAGGTTTTTAATTTATATTTTTGTTTGTCATTATGTTATTTAATTTCATATATTCATATTCATTGTTTTAATTTATGTGTTTCCATTCGATTTTTATCAAATATAGTTTCTTATCATATTTTCATCCTCCACTATCATCTCACCAATGTCGTAATGGAAATAGAATAACTCTATGATTATCCTTGTGGGATGTTTATTGGATATATTAATAATTTTACTTTTAATTCTTATTGTTTTATTCCTTTTTTCTTAAAATTCAAATAAGTTCTTTGGTGAGGTTGTCTTCCACCATGTCACAGATCTAGAAATCATACCTTTTATTTTATTTAATTCAATTCCATCATTTATATCTTAGAAAATATTTATACTTTGGAGTTGAGGATAACTAAAGTGGTCAAATAGAAATCAATGGAACTAACTCATTTTGGAATTTTAATTTTATTCAACATGTTATCCAACAAGGCCACTAGATTTTATGACCATTTTTTCTATATAAGTTTCTTATGGACCATAAAATTTCATACATAAAAAAGAAATGTTATATGATTAGTTTATCATCCTTTTAAAATTATTTATCTATTTTATTTTGAAAATTTTAAAACTAATTATTAAATATGTGTTACCAAACACTATGAGTAATACCAATTTAACTTTCATTCATTTTTTCCATCTACATTTAGGTTTTATTTTATTTAATAATTTTTACAAAAGTAAAACAACTTATTTATTTCCTAAATAATAAATATATAAAAGGATAAAAATTAGATGAATTAGAATTTAGTGATTTATAAACTATAATGACCCACAAGTGAAATGGAATATGTCATCCTCTATGTTTCTTTTTTAAAAATAAATTTTATTTTGTACCATCCTATGATAGATGTTTAAAAAAACATATAGACACTAAATTATTAATGGAATAGTTATAATAGTGATCATTACATTGGAGGAATATATATTAGCAAATTTCATATGAATATTAATTATATACAATAAAAAATCCACATGAGAAGCATATAATTAAATTTGTTTGTAAACATTGAATCTTATCCAACTGGTTCATAAAAAAGTCAACATTTTACCTCTTATTTCCTTCATAAATGGAACACATTATTACATATCATAGATAATAAAATTATTAATTTCCAAAAAATAAACATATAATGGTTGAGCTCAAATTATCTGTACTGAAAAAATAAGGGATATAATATTTATTTTTCATGCATAATATGAGCATATAGTTATAAGAACATGAAAACATCATTTTGATATTATAACCTTCATATTGAAGATCCAAATAATAAAAAAAGGAATAAATATTCGCTGCTGATAACACATTAACGATAATTAACAAAAATAACACTATTTATGATATCATAATATTTCCAGAAGACATATAATTTTTTCATACAAATAATCATAAAAAATAATTTTCCTATAATTGAAGGTTCACCTCTAAGACTATCATAGTATAAAAATTCCTTTAATAAAATGGTTCTACTCATCATGTGACCAACAATATTATTGAACTGGGTTCACATCAAATTTAAAAACTATATTAACCAACAAGGTCCACTTTCTATTCAAGCACTATATTACTAAACCAGGTTTACTTCCCATTCCATCATTATTTAACTAAATTGTTTCAAATCCTCATTCAAGTCCAATCTATCTCATGAGATTAAAACTTGTATCCGATGAATTGTGTGGGTATATAGGTCACATCTATAAAAAATAACCATACAAATATTTTGTATAAAAAATCATTTACCTTATCAAACCTAATTAAATAAAATGGTTTTCATAAAACGAATAGAATTGTAATGGGGTGTATTAAAATCATGAAATAATAAGTAAAAACCACCTTGATGAATAAAATGTATGGAATTGATGGGTAATATCACCATTAATGTATCATGTAATGGTTTCATAAATGAAAAATAATTTTAAAATACATCTTTAAATAAATATCCAGGAGATATCCTTTCCATTTTTAATTTTTTATTGAAATGTTTCACAGTTAAAAATGAAAAAAAAATTCTTTTAGAAATAAATTTTAATTATTTATTTGATGAATCAAAAAATTATTGTTTCATGTTGGTGGGAAAATTTAGACATGTTTTATAAGTCAAATAAGACATTTATTTTTTATTTTTTTTGAAAAATAATAAATTACGTTGTTTGGAAAACAATAAAAACAATCCAGTAAAATATTTCTATAAAAATAAAAACAGTAGTAAAAATTTAAGTCAAAAATAATTGTAGAAAATTTGAAACCAACTTTATGATTTTCTTTCAAAAATGGAGATGAGAGAGATATGTTCTCCAAAATAATATCACTGATAAACTATCCTATATAACAATGAGATTGTTAAATAAACTCTTACCCAATGTCTTTCATTTCTTCATTAATATTAAAATTATATGTATAATAAATATGGTTTTATGATATATTTATTATATATTGTTAATTATTACATACCATGTATTATTTTTTGAAATCATTGTATCACGTACATCTTAATAATATGTAATTATAATCATCATTTTGGGTGGTAACTCGTTTGTTTTACAAGCATGATTCGGTTTGGAAGTCTTGGTCCTTGTACATTAATATTCATATAATCCTTTTTAAAAATAAACCAGTATATAATAATATATATATATTTATAATAATTAATTGAAATTATAGAAATAAAAATGAATTACGATATTCATTAGGATGGTATGTCATACGTACGTATGAATGTTGTGTTCATTTTTTGATTGAGTGAATAAAGTAATTTTAAATAATAATTTATATTTCATCAATAATTATTATATGATATATATATATATAATATATACTCATTTTACCAAATAATAATAAAAATATATAAAAAAATTTTATGAAAAAATGAATTGTATCACTTCATGGAGAATGTAAGACCCAAGTACGCATAATAAATACTTTCAATAATTATTTAATTGAAAAGGGAGTGTATAGAGTGTTTTTATAATCATAATAAAATATATGTAAAATGATGGCAGTGAATAAATTATTTTAGAATAATAAATGGTGATTAAAATGAGTTAAAGAGTATTAAAATAAATTGATTGATTAGAATAATTAGGCCTTATCCAAAATGTATCCATCAGATCCCCTCTAAAGGGATCTACGATTTGTATTTTAAGAAGACCCTCCTCTAGAATATTACTACGAGATTGTATAATTGAAATTGGTATATTATGGTTGATATATAATTCTCAATGTGGAGTTAATAATTGTGGTGGGGGTGGCGTTTTATAATTTAGGTGAAGGGAACTTTTTGAATTTCTAAAAAGATTAAATTATTATAAATAGTTTTTAAATCCAACTACCGCTAAATGACCATGGATTATATGATATGATAAAATATTGCTATAATATTATCACTCAATTTATTTTAGATATGATTATTGGTTATTTTAAATCATATGATTTTGACTAACATTTGGATTTGTAATTTAAATTTTAACTGCACTTTAAAAATCATCAATATTAAAATTTATTAATTATTATTATATGTCATAAATTGGACCATAAATGGTAAATTTATTAAATTGTAGAAAATATCGTAATAATTTTTTTAAAATTTTTATTATTTTTATGTAATTTGATAAAATTTTAATCCAATAGAATATAATTATTTTCAATTTTGATAATATTAACCACTTTGAGATAATAACATAAAGAAAACAAATACAATTATAAAAAAACTACTTTATTATGCTAATAAAATGTCACGGTAATATATTTAATTCATAGATCAACTTATATATCTAAAAATAGCTTAAATTTAATATTTTCATTATCATTTTTATTATTTTTATATTAATTGAATAAATAATGCATCCGCACTATGTATTAATTTAGAATAATTACTTCATTTAAAATCAATTTAAGTAAATTTTCATGATTTAGGGAAATTTTTCTTCTTTAAAAATTCAATTTATAGTTTATCATATAGTATAAATAATTCTATATTAAACATATTATGCATATTAATACAACAGTGTGACATATTAGGCTTTTAATTACATAAAATACAATTAATAACAAAATCTTATCAAATTAGACCCAAAAGACATAAAAAAGAAAATATATAACTAATATAATTTTATTAGGTTCATAATGGATACTTATATTCATTAATAAAAAAGTTATTGACTTTTGGACACAAAACATATATTAATGGAATCCTAATTAACATTTTATGACCTTCTTTGATATAAGTAAAATACAAGTCCTTTTATTTTAATAATGTTAATAAAAAACCAGTTTCAAATTGTAGATAATAATAGTATAATTAACATAATATAATAAGTAATATTATTCAAATGGGTGGTCTTATCACTTCTTTGTAATCCATATTAACCCATTTACCCTTAACTATGGTAATATATTTCAACATAGTTACAGTTCATATTGTGTATAAAATAAAAGCTGTTAAATTAACTCAATTGAAATTCTTGATTATATATCTAGAATCATTAATTTTTATTTCAAAACGATGTAGTTTTAAAATTTAAATTAATGTTCAATATTCAAAATTTATTTAAAAACAATTTTTCTGAAAAATTTAATTTTAAACATAAAATGATTTAAATTTAAATTCATGTATAAAATCCACTTCTAAAACCATGATTTGTTTACTATACATCCCAATAATTTAATTTAATTTTAAGAAAATTTAAAAACAAAAAATTTTTTATGTAAAAACATTAAAATAGAATAGAATATTCAATTTAAAATTGTTATTTTCTATTTTCTGTAAAATTACATGTTTTCTAAAAATTAGTAAAAAAATTAATTTAAGATAATTTGGTATTTATGAATCCAAAAATTGTATTATTTATTTTCTTTTCATGTCATATGTCTTTTATAAATTAATAATCACTCATAAATAAATGAAAAACACAATTTTAATAAAAATATATCTTATAAATAAAATGAATTCAAAAAATAATTTTGTGTGACAATTTTTGAGGAACATACTAATTCATTCATATTGTGTTAGATATTTATTAAATAAATTAGTTATTCCAATTACATATTTCACATATAATTTCTAGGATATAAAAAACATATTATATTTTAATAATATTTCATGGTTCATATAAACTTGTTCTTACATGTAATCTATTCTATTCATGAAATCAAATTAATTAAAAATATATTTAATAAAAAACTCATGGTGTTACATTCTACCCCGTAAAAATCAATTTATCCATAAATATTTGTCTCATTCATCTATGTTTTAACATTTTATATGTCATTAGTAGGATCTGACATCAGAGAATGAATTATTATACATTCCTTAAATGGGGTATTCAAAAAAATAATGGTTACCTGAATTCATGCATAACGGCATTTCCAAATAAGAAATAAATTGGGAGAAATTTTAAATATGTTTTTCGAATGGATAATTATTCTTCAAAAATAGATAGATAATTAGAGATAGTATGATGAAGATAAGTTTAATGACTAGAAAACTATATACCAAATTGTTCAAAAAAGTCACTGATATCACAAGAAATGGTTATAATATGACAAATATTTTAAAATAATCTAATGAGAAGGTAAAAATATTTTATTTCATAAGTAAAATATCAATATTTTTTATTCTTTGATCAATTCAACCTCCATCTCATACTCTAAGACATGATGTTGAAATTGCAGTAATTGAAGAACTAGTGGATCATAATATCCATAATGGGATGGTAATTTATTCTATCTATTTCATTTTATGATAATAAAAAAATGATAATCACATGTTCTAAAATTAAAATAACTCTTTATATGTTGAATTAATACAATAATTTCAAAAACCACATCCAAAATTAAGAATACAAAATTTCATAATTGGTTACCCTTATATTCCATTAGAGAAACTAATTTTAAAAAAATTATATATCATTAATCCCCCAAAGAAAATGATATAGATATTATATATCAAACACCTAGCTTGTTAAGATAACTATTATGTATTTTCTTGGAAAATGTTAATAACCCTATTTACCATAAAGCCATGGTGAAAATAGGAAATCATTCAAAAATTAACTCTCTCCTCATACCATAATACTAAAAATTCTATAAACTCAATCTGTGATATCATAAAAGGCCTCTTAATCATATAGCTAATTAATCCCAAGGGAATAAATAATATATCATTTGTTTTATCACTATCAAATATATCCTTATATCATTATGTGCATATTATAGTCTATATTTCCATTAATACTGTGTACTCCAAATATAAAACCATACAACCACAACCATTTTTCTGGGTAACAAGTAAAATTAAACATATGAATTAGATTCCTTAATGAATAACTCAAAAAGGACAATACTATTATATTTCATAATCCCATAATATTATATAATTACTTCTAAAAAATTATTAATTAATTACAATTAATAAACCCCTAATAATTCCTCTAGCTTCTTAAACCATTAAATATGCTTCATCATTTTATTCCTTAACAGATCATTCATTACATATTTCACTTTATAACTCTTTATATTCATCTATATAAACATTAATCATATATAATTTTTATTTAGTTTCCAATATTTCCCCCAAGGTCCTCAATTTATGTAATTCTTATACATTCCACATTTAAAACATCTTACTAATGATTATTATTTATGAATATCGTGATTTAAATCTGTTGTGTTAACTGAACCATAAAATTTACATTTGAAATTATTATTCATGTCATTTTTTAAACCAGAAATAATATTCAAGTTACATTGGAACATTCTACTTGATTCCACTGCAATCTTTATTTTCATAATCAAAAATAAAAATTCTTTCCACAATGGTCACCATGAAACTCCATATTTCTCTTAATAGCAGGATCATGAAAATAACCAATGTGAATATTATTGATGATATTATCAGATTTCTGATTATACATAATAACAAGGTTTCAACTTCCAAATGTCATATCCAATGAGCCTGTACCCATGTCATAGAGGATCCTGATTGGTATCTAATGGATTGGGGATCAAATTTGGGTAGGGGACGAATTCATGAGTACTATAGCAGTACAATATCAGTAGAGGTAAAATAGCATTAGTGAAACTATTCAATTAGCGGTATTATAGAATCTCAAGTACTATAGCATTACTATTAACCAAAGGGCCCTTTTGGCCAAAAAATGTGCTTCAGAGCCTTGTATTTAGGACACTTGTCCATTGGCCTTCAGGCTATGTAACTGGTTTCCATCTACCCGGTCAAAAAATATATATTTTATTTAATAATTAAATGATTATTTTCCCCAAACTATATAAAAACAATCCAAATCATGTTTAATATTTTATAATGAGGAAGATCCATCCATTTTCCATCACATTCATCATTAACATGAATCTTCTGGGTTCCATCCATTCCCTAAAACAAATAATAACATTCTGAAAAAATTATTAATCATAGTTTTAAAAACACATATTTATGTGGAATTACATATAAAAGTTCAATTAATTAATCCTTATGTTTAATCATAGTGTATTTAGGATTATTACTAGAATTCTAGAATTTTAACATATACCTAAAATAATAATTAGTGTTATTACTGTGGTTGTCTCATCCAAGGATTGAAAACAAAACAAATCCTTTCTATGACTTCAAATATGTTGGCCCATTATTTATATAAATATATATAACACTTTTTTGTAAGAATTATTACTATATAAAAAATCTAATCCATTCCTGAAATTTATTTATTTAGTGTATTTGGAGATATGGAATCACAAAAAACATTTTCATAAATTTTTTACATTATAGACCTATTATTTAATTCAAAACTAGATTTCTTTTTGATATATAATAATTAATACATCAATTCATGTAATGACCCAGACCCTCATGACCCTGTCCTTTTCCAATTATCGGTGCGACTGATCGGCGAGACCGATCAGCATCACCCATCCTTGGTGGGTTTTTCTCCTACAGCCTCCCTCGTAACCCCACTTTTAGGACATTTTAACTTTTTGAAGTGTTTTAAGGCCATTTTTAAGCCATAATTAATATCTAAAAATCCTTAGAAACCTCCCTATTAAATAAAAATTAATCTAGTCATGTGTAACCACCCAACCGCGTGGAATAACCACGATCTGACTTCCAAGGTGTTCAAATTTCTTATTCCGTAACAATGGGATTTTATTTATGTATTGCAGAAGAATTTATTATTCTCCCTTATTGCTTTTTGGCCAACTTCTCTATTTTTCCTTGGGTGTTTTAAGTCCTTTGGTACTGAGGAAAGTGGTGCACCTGTGCTAGATCCCTTCAAGGCGCACATCACCTGTTCCTAGGGCATGGAGAAAAACATCGATCGTTGTTCAATAAAGTAGGGTTTCACCTTCGTCTCTTATTTCTGTGTATCTTGTGGGGTGGGTACGCTATTTTTTCTTGTAGAATTGGATGAACCAAACTTTAAAGAAGATAATAAACTGATTCTAAAGAATGAAGGGGAGGGGTGTGACTGATGATGCTGCTATGTTTTTCTCTTCATTCATGATTAATGGTTTCTGGATTGTGTGGGTTTATGTGTACTGAAAATCATGTATGTTGGTGGTCATTCACTGTGCATTAATAAACCCTTACTTCTAGTGTTGGTCATGTAAAGGAAATTAGTTAATTACGTATATTCGGATAAATAATTTGAAAGCACCAGGAACAATACTTTTCTGTCATAACCCCGGTTAAAGTACAGTGGAATTGGAATCATGGAGTGTGTTAAATAATTTAAAACTTAAAATACGGGCATCGTCCTGCTTTGTGTTGGTGGAAGTGGTTTGGTTGTTTCCATTCACGGGCCGATTGCTGGGTGATGTGGGTGAGGATGGGATCCCTTGTTGTTAGATTCGGTGGTTATGAATTTGAGGTTGTGTGGTTACGTGATTATATCACGAATTGGGGTGGGATCCTCTGTTGTTGAGAAATCGTTGCCTCCTGGATCCTGGGGACATAGGGCTATATCTTGGGGTTTTCTTTGGTTCCAGTACTTTGAGGGATCTCACTCAACCCTCTGTTTTTGTGACTTTACAAGAGAACTGGTTGTGAATGCTTAAATTGTGGTTGGGTGTATTATTTCCTTGGCTTCTGCTTATGCTTACCGGTTGCCCAAGTAGGTGAAAAAACTTTTTTAAACATTATTACTAATCATGAAAACAATGTTGAGACAAATGGGTTTTGGTTTGGTGCGATTTGTGACTTGGTCACAGGTGCTGAGTGTGTTCTTTAGGCTGGCTGAAGAAAAACCAAGATTTGGGTGAGATCTTGTTACCTATACATACTTTTAGTTTTTGTGTTTCTAATTTTCACCCCACCCAAGTTGAGAAAATAGTGCCGAACAACCCCATTTCATGGGGGAGGGTGTTTTTTCCAACACTTCTATTGGTGGGTGGTTATTAGCTCTTTTCTGCTCCCATTCCCGGATATCCAAAGTATCTTCGAGAAGACTGTGATGGCCTGAAGTCCATTATAAGCCCAAAACTTTTTGGGTAGGGTAGTGTGGCGGTTGGCCCAAGTGTGTGCGGGAAGGTGGTTTCCCATGTATCTTCAGGATGAGGCCCAAGTGTCTTCGGGTGCGGCAATAGTTCTTCTTTCCCATGTGTCTTCGGGTGTGGCAGTGGTTGTTCTGGCCTAGGTGTTTGCAGGAATGGTTACGTGTGACAGTTGTGGCCTAGGTGTCTGCGGGGGGGGGGGGATGGCAGTGGGACTACGATGATAGTGGCGGGATTGTTCTGATGCATAGGATGTCTTCAATTACCAGTGTTAAAGTGGCGCAGGGTACCCAAACATCGATGTGCTATTACTATACATTACTTGACTTGCGTTATTTGGGGAGTGTTCCTTGGTGAGGCTTGGGTGGTTAGTTTCCTTGTTAGGTTATTGGTTATCTCTTTTCTCCCAGGGTATTACTATGCCTCCCCACTTGTGCACAAGAGTCTTTGGTTATCCCTACAGAGTATACTTGTATTCTCACCCTACGTATATAAAACTACTTTCCGGTTTTTAGGAGGACTTCGAGGATTATGTTGGACCGTACTAGCTCAGACCTTATGACAGATCATCGCAATTGATGTTGTTCTTTATTTTGGTATTTTTCTTTGTAGTCTCCTTATACATTGTGGATTTTACTTTTGTAACATGCATTGGGAATGGTTCATGGATTTACTTTTACTTTCAGTTTGGTGTTGTGGGATTCAATATCTTATCTTCTAATTCTATTAAAAGAAAAAGGGTAATGACTTCCATTTAGTGTGTGACTTTATACCCTAGATGCTGGTCTCCACTCTGGGACCTATTGAAGGCGGGTTTCAGGGGCCATTATCTCTCCTTCAACTTAAAGAAGGAAGGGCCTGAAAATCTGCTGACCCTTCCCTCCTTTTGGTGAAGGTGGTTCGTGATAATTCATGTCATGGGGAAATGAAACAATGTAAATGATGATCTTATATGCTTAGTAATGGTAAAAAATTGAGATAACAATGAATTAATAAGCATAATTTAAGTATAAGAGCATAAGAACATGAAATGGTCATTTAGAAAATATACAAAACATACCAATGATAATGATATTAAAGGGTGGAATAAATCATGGTAGTTTATAACAAATTAATAATAAATAAAACAAAAAATAATATTCAGGATAGAACATCATTGAAAAATAAAATGGATTTTATGATATGCACAAAATTAGTGAAAATCATTTTCATATTAGTCAATGATCATTTTCAATACCAACATTGTATATGAGTCTATTATTGAAATATTTTCTCTCTACATTCTAGCCTCAAATTACTGAACTTGGTTCACTTCACATTCTATACCTATATTAATTAACTTGGATCACTTACCACTCCAGACATGTATTACTATATTTTCTCACTTTAGATTCTGACCATGTATCACTAAATGAGGCTCACTCCACATTCCCAACCTCTATGCCTCATGAGATTTAAATCATTACTGAATGGATTGGATTTATATATCAGTCCCACCCATCACTAAATAAATAAAATTCTTATTTTATCTATTTGATTATAAATCATTCATCATATAAAAACCCATGAGGAAAAACAGGATTCAAAAACATTTCATAATTTCATAATCCATGGAAAAATAACAGTATTTTTAGAAATAATTCTATCACAAACATAAAACATACATAGAAATAATAACTATAGTATCCATGTATCATATCTCTAGTGAATCATCAACTAATTATCTCTTAGATGGAAAATAATTTTAAATAATAATTTGAAAAAATTTATGCTGAAAATATCCTTCCCATTTTTTAATATTTTTTTGAAAGATGCTCATTTAAAAAGAAAAAACATCCATTTAAAAAGTTTATGGAAACAATGTATATGAAGCTTCATATCATCATGGAATAATAATGGATTTAAAATATTCTAATTTTATAGAAGTTAAAAAAAATTACACATATATTTCTTCCAAAATATTTACAAAGTATCTTTTTTTGGAGCGTGATAAAAATATTTCATTCGACCATTTTATAAAAATTAAAACATGTGTAAAAATGTATTTAAACATTAATAAAATTATTTTAAACCATGTTTTTATTTTTAGTGAAAATATTGACATGGAATATAAATATTTTTCAATAGAGGGGGAAAAGTAAGAAATCCTAAATAAAAGAGAGATTGTGAAAAAACCCCTTACCTCAAGTCCTTTAATTCTTCATTCACAATTCAAAAATAATGTATAGTAAATATTTATTTATTATTATTTTATTACATAAAAATAATACTATAATAGAATAAATTAACTTTTTATTACATCTTATCACTTGTTTGTTAAAAATTGATTTGTTACATCACAGTTCTGGGAGGTAAGTGATTTGTTTTCCAAGAATGATTCGATTCTACAGTCTTGTTCCATAAACATTGATATTGGTCACATAATTTAAATAATATTATTCATGGTATAAAAATAATATATAATAATTATATACATATTTAATATCATTCATATAGTTATTTCTAGTAAAATTAATTACACAATTTATGGAGATAGTAGGCTGCATGTACGCATTATCGTTGCTTTCATTTTTTGAGTAATAGAATGATAGAAATGTAAATAATAGTTCTTATTAATAGAATAAATATTATTACATATATATCATATAAATCAAATAAAAATATAATAATATCCATACATAAAATATAGTGATGATAAATGAATTTCATCTCTTTGTGGATATGTAGGTCATACGTAAACATGATGGATAACTTGAGTTATTATTTATGGCGATGATGGTGTGTAATGTTTTATTTATAAAAATAATAACATTTAAAAATATTTTCTTTAATTTATTTAATATTTTAGTTTAAATATCATATAAATATAGGAGGTTATAATGGTATAAATTTTTTTTGACCATTTAGAAAAATTACCTCTTATTCAAAGAGTCTCATTTAGATTTCCTCTAATAAAATTTCTATTTGTATTTTGAAAATATCATCACCTATATAATTATTAATGGACTGTTTAATAGAGAAAAAATAATAAAATAGTTGATATATATGGGTCAATTTGTTATAAATAAGTGATGTAGTGGGGTGGTCATTATAAAAAATGTTTGGGAAACTTTTGAATTTTTGAAAGGATTACATTATAAAAAATTCACTTTAAATAAAAATAACACATAATCAAAATTAATTTGAAGAATATAATATATAATATAAAATTTCCATATCATCAACAAAATATATTTTTGATATGTTTTTTGTTATTTTAACCCTTATCAGTTAGATTAATCCTTAGTTAACAAATTTTTTATTATAGTAACAACTTTTTAAATATATAACAGCTGTAATTTTAACATATATTCGAACATATATATTATCAATATATGACATTTCAGATCATATATAAATCAAATTAATTTTTTAATATTGTATTTTAAATAATTTAATTATTTTTTAATCCTATACAATATAATTAATGTATATTGTGAGACTATTCAATAATTGGTCTTATAAATAACATAAATAGAACATGTAAAATAGAAAAACTATTTTATTATGTCTGTAATAATCTATGTTCATGTATACAACTTCTATATCGCCCGATATTTATCAAAGTATATTACATTTATTATTTTTATTATAATTTGTTGGATTTTTCAGTTAATTGAATATATAATGCATCCATATATTGGAATAATTCAGTGTAACTAATTAATTTTAAATTTATAAATAAATTATTATGATGAGTATATATGATTTATATTTAAAAATACTACCTATATTCAAAATTTTATTCTGGATATCTAAACATTAAAAATATGAAACACCTTTAATCAATATCGTGACATGCTAGGGTTTTCATTAAATAAAATAATATATAGTTCATAATCTTATATATATGGCACCAAAAAGACATTAATAAATTAATTTCGCAAAAATAAGTTTCTATTATCATAATGGATACTTATATTAATTAAGAAGAAATATTTTCCCCATGTGGACTCCAAAGATATATTTATGAAAAAAGAATATAAAATTTTGTGACAATCATTGATTTAAATAATATTTAAGAAATTTTTATCGGCATTACAAAACTCAATTTCAATCCATATGTGTAAATGAAAAAAATAAAATAATCGAATAAGATGTATGATGCAATTTTATAGTGTTATCATTTATTTTTAAAATAAATAAACTTGTTTTACCCTTTACTAAGATAATAATTTCTTCCACATTAACTATTCAAATTAACTTTAAATAAAAGGGATTTATTCTCCAAATTTGATCATCCTAATTATTAATGTAGAATTCATTTATCAAAATTATGAATATAGATGTTGCATTATTTAATATAAAATTAAATCTCCAAAATGAAATGAAGAACAGTTTTGTGGGAAAATTGCCTTTAAAAATAGAATGTTTTTATAGTAGATAAAAGTCTAAAATATAGTTGAAAAATAATAATTGGATTATAATAAACCATAATTAACTAATGATTTTTTTTGAAAAAAATACTGAACATGATTTACCAATTTAAAACATTAAATTATTATACACTTTCAATTAAAACATTATTTTTCATAATTCTTTGAAGAATAAATATTTCCATAAAATTATCAAAAACGTATTAAAATTTAATTTTAATTAATAATTGAAAATTGAAATTAATTTCTTTCAAATAAATTATATATATCTTAAAAAATTAATATTCATTCATAAAAAACATAAAACATTATTTTTATGAGCTAATTTTATTAAGAAAAAATGACCTTTCTAAAAATAATATTTCCTAACATTAAAATAACATAAGAAAACATTTATATTGAGATGGATATTTATTTCAAATATTATATATTCCTATTAATTCATCCCAATTTAATGTCCATGTTATAACCAAAATATAATATTTTAACAAAATTAAAATATTTTTCTAAACAAGTCATTTAGTTCAATACAAGATATAAAAGATATATAATTATTTAAAAATATATTACCCAAAAATCATAGGGTGTTACATTCAACCCCCCTTAAAAATAATTTACCCCAATATAATTTTCTTGATCATCAATGGTTTAACATTTCCTAAATCATTCACAGGAACCCATGTCCTACAAATAAAAAATATTACTTCCAATAAAATGGATAGTCGAAAAAATAATGGTTACATGAAGTAACTCCTAACTAGGTATCCATATATGAAAACAATTTGTGGAAAATTAAAAGTTAGATTTAGAGGGGAATACATATCCCCATAAACTAATAGAGAGAGATATAGAATATGGTTAAGATATTGTTAATGACTAAAAACACATATACCAAATAGGTCAAAAAATTTAATTTATATCATATGAAATTGTTTTTATAAGATAAATTTTTTTGACAATTACATTAAGAATATATTCTTTCTTTATTTCATAAGTACAATCTCAATTAGTGGTTGTTTTTTTATAAATTTCATCTTTATCTCTAACTCCAATGAATGAAGATAAAATTTTAATGCCTAAAGATCAATTGGATCATATTATCCATAATGGAATGATATGTCATTCCTTCAATCCTTATATATCATCATAACAAAATATATATAAGATGTTATCCAATATTCATAAATATTAATATGGTTAAGATGCACATAAAAATATAATCCACCTAAAAATTTTAACTTAAACCATTTCTAAAATGGTTTCCTAAATAGACCATCCTAAAAAATAGTGTTCTAAATTCCTATTATTGTTAATTCCCCAAAAAATGCAATGTAGCTCAAAAAAATTACACACTAAAATCATTTTATGGAATAAAATTTAAAATTTAAATGTTCTGATCTTAATATTAGAAGGCTAAACTTATTTCTGATTTTTCACTCAATGGGGTGAGAGTATCAAATAATATATGGCATGTGAGTTAAAAGGAGAAAGAGAAAATGATGAAAAGATTATTTTTATATCTCATTTAATTTATTTTTTCACCCACAAAAACAATAACATCCCACAATTTCCATTGATTTATAATTTGGCTATTAAATAATATTTTATCCGCTTAGTAACAGACATTATGATGTTAAATGTTCTATTTCCTTCTTCATCGTCTTTTTTTGGACAATAATATATATAATCCATTTATTTAGAATCAAATACATGAAAAACAATAGGGGAAAAATATATCCCCGTCATGAATGATTCCATCAAGATATGTATTTAGTAATAATGATATCATCATCTTTAATCTAAAATATGAACATAAAACCAACTCACATCATAACTCATTCACAATACTCATAATGACCTATTTCATATTATTCGATGGTTATATATTATCTAGATTTCATTTTCAAAATAATTCATCATATCCTCTTTCATTTCTTGTCTCAAGCCTCAAATAATATTGTTAAAGACATAGATTTCTGATTTCCCTTGATGATTTGGATATCTATCTTTAATACTGAAACATCTTCTCTTCACAACTATATTAAAAACCAAATTTAATAATGTCCATTAAATAAAATAATTCATCCACAATAAATCCATGATAATTCACATGCCTTAAATATTCATATAGATATATCCATGAATATTGCTTCAGAAAATAATGGTCCTAGCATCCACCATTATTGTGAAAATTAAGAATTGATCACCTCCTTCAGATTCTTGCATGAGACTTCATATCACTAGTCCTGAAATTTTTCATCTATCTATCATAACCATGATATAATAATTTATCTTTATATTTTATTAAAACTAGTAATGATTCCATTAAGGATTTCATTGAAAATTGCAATGTCACGTAATATATGAAGACTGATTATTAGGTCATGGATAAAACAAAACAAATGGTCCAAAAAGTATTCCCTTTGATATGGTATCTTTCCATTTCTCACATAATAAAAAAATAATTATTTAATTGATATATAAAAAGAAAATTTTCAAAATATCCACTATAGATGTGCTATTTTACAATTGAGGTTCACATCATTTCATAGAATACCCTACTCCTCAAAATTTTAAAATTTTGATCATAATGACTTATTTTAATCCTTTTGGTTTCCAAGGTCATCATGACCCTTATATGTATTATAAATTACATATACATGACATCATAATTACTATTACAGAATATCCTATGTAGATAAAACTACCCTTCCATGAAATAAAATCACCAATATTACCTATGTACATGATCCAGGATTCCATTATAAAATGTACATTTAATCATTGTACACTAAATATAGATTCTAGGGGAATTGTACCCAACTAGCTAATGAAAATTAAAAATATGTGTTTTACCCCTACATAAGTAATGATAGAATGATATTTCATTAGTCACCTACTTGAGTAACTCTACATAACACTAAATACTCCTTATACATTTAACCAAAAATCATCTAACCATTAAACAACATCACAAGTACCTTTATATAGATATTGAATAATTGGTATACCTTTACCCATTTTACAGGAAATTAGAATTTTTCTTGAAGGTCGTGCCTTGGTCAAAAGAAAAAATCACTAATTATTGCATATATAAAAAGGGGGTTACAAGAGGAAAAAAGATGGGAGTTATTTACAATATTTTTGATAAAAATGAAGCAGATCAGGAGGCAAGTCATCCAACCATGTCAGAACCTGGTAGACACCTTTATTAGCAAGAGCATCTACAACCACATTGGCTTCACAGAAAATGTGTGTAGGAATGAAGTTGATCCCCAATAGCATATCCATACATTTCATCCTTAGATTGGTGAGAGTCCAGGCAAGATGAGTCACTCCATTCCATAGTGCTTTAACAATGGTGGTTGAGTCTCTTTCTAAACAGATGTTTATCCACCCTTTTTGAAGGGTAATGGTGATAGCATTGATGAAACCCATCATCTCTGCTTCATGCGATGAATCGGTGCCACAAACACTAAAAAAGAAACTGTGACACTACCCATGATAATCTCTATTTTTCATTGTGACGTTTACTTATAAGTGTTTACTCTAGTATTATTCATTATGGTGAACATAATGAGTACCCTTATGTAGTCTAATAAACTATTTTCATGCCTTTTTAATATCATTTCTGTTACATTTACACATTTCATCCAACTCTTATTCATATTTATAAATCTATGCAATAAAACTAAAATAAGTTTTAATATTTCTCTTAAATGTTAAAGTTTTATCCTTGATCCATAAAAAACTGAAATCTATAATCACCTCATATGAATCCTCTTGAAACACTTAAGGTTTAATATATATTATATGTTGATGAAAAAATAGTACATAACAATAATATATACCTTTATTTCTTCAGTTATTTTGAATAATTGGTCGACACACACCGCAATTGGATTTTTTTAAAAACCCCATTGATTTTAACTCACATTCTAACTAATAGCACATATAAAAACTGATTATTAAATAATTATAAGAGTGTCCATGTGAAATTAATGATGATTGAAATGGAATTAAATTATAATATCATAAATTTCTTAAAATAATGAATTTTAAAAAAACTTACATTCTTCATAAAAACTATCCATCAGGACTCATTTAGATGATATGATATAGCATTAAAATTGATTTTCGGGTCGATAAATTCTCTATTAAATAATTGTTCATCATCAACATCATGATATTTAATATTTTTATTGAATTTATAACATAAAATTTCTAAAGGTAGTTAAAAAAAATTCTAGAACTTCTCACACATACACAAGTGTTAAATTCATATGATATCACTTTATAAAATATAATTTAATACATGATAACCATTAGTATGTTAAAAAATATTCATTTATTACTCTCCCTGAATGGTTTTCAACCCATTATTACATTATGTAAAAAATGATTTATAATGTCTTCTCTCACCCTTTGGATGCATCAATCTAAGGAATACGAAATGAGATTTGATTTTAACACTATAACTAATACACGACATGGGTGAGGTCGAACACCCTACCCTAGCTTTATATTCATAAATTAATATTTAGGTAATGGGTTAGTAAACACAAAATCAATTTTATCCATTGTATGGATAAATTTAATCATCTATTATTTTCCATCCAAAATATCCTAGATAATGATATATTTAATATCAATGATATTAGAACATTATTGTTAAAATATATTCCATTGATGATTTTCATGAATTCAATTATCACATCGATTAATATGTGGTAATTTTATTTTATCCTTGACATTATGCAACAAAGTCACAATCCATATCAACTGGGCTGTGGAAAGTTTCCAAACCTATTATTTTTCTCTTAAAATTACTCGTGGTGTCAAAATTATACATACGGATAGATACCTCTAATGAATGTTGACCTCTTATCATCAAAAAAAATTCCAAATATACATTTAAATATCCAAACAAATCAATATTCCCATTATTCAATTATTTTAATCTAAAAAATTTAATACCCTTAATTTAAAAATGATTCCTCATTAAAATAGTGATAAAAGATTATCTTAGAGAACATTGAAACATTTCATATTATTATAAAATATACATTGTCATTACTTTTTTCTTTTACATATATTATTCTCCTTGTCAGCTTATGAAATTCTCTTAGATAAACATTCATTCAATTTTCATCTTTTAATATCATTTTTTCCATTGAGATAAGAGATTAAATAGGTGATGAATAATCTATTAAAACTCACTTAAAAATTTCCCTATCAAACTTCTCTTATGAAATAAAAAATGTGATCTTTATATTGTTAAATTTATAGGACAAGAATGATTCTCATATCACCATTCAAGGAAACATTGAATAAAATCTTCATCCACTCCTATTAAATTTTCTTAAACACATTAAAATTTATCTGTAATAATTAGAGGACATACGTAAGCTATAAAAATTAATTTGTTCCTCTTTTTTATTCCTAAATTTGATATTTTTTACACTATCATCTTTCTGAAATTTAACATATTCATGTTTTTGTAAAAAATAGAATTTAATGTTTTGGAAGCCTGATTCAGTTTATATAACGAATTTACTAACATTAAAAAATAATTCATTCTCTTCTCTAGGTATGAACCCACATCCTTTAATAATGTATACATTCTCTTTGTACTCACCACTAATGAATGAATATTTCATGTTCATGTAAAATATGTTATATTTTATTTATGATTCAATATTGGAAATATTCAACAGGTTTTACTCTTTTAAAACAAAGTAAAATAATCATCAATGACAACTACCTCAAATATTGAATTTTCTACAAACTAATATTTTATTATTTATCACAAATTTAAATAGTTCATTGTATCATTTTCTGAAAAAACCCTTTTCAATGATGAAGTTCATTTCCAAAAAAAATTGTTACTATCTACAATGACTAATTGTATAATATATACCATAGTTCCTAATTAATATTATGAACACATTCTTGATGATCAACATCTTGTTCAATATCCCTATATTCAACAAGATAAAATAATTAAGATTGAGCTCTTATACTCAATGATCTCATAGTATACAAATAATTTTCATGATTTCCAATTATTTTTTCATGTAAATATTTCTTATCAACCTAAAATATGGTGAATAATATTTTTCATCATATCATTGAAGACATGAATCATAGACTCAAACATAATAATCATCAATACATTCATCACTGTGAAATATCTTCTAAAATTTTAATAACAAAACAATCATCATCACTTCTAAAACCCATTTCATTAAGTAAAAAATATATATATTAATTTAATAAAAACATCACCTAAAAATATTATTTATCATTCCACTCTGCTTGTTCTATTATTTGAGATATCATCAATTTTGAGGATATCCACTAATGTTCCCATAAACACATTGATCTTTTAAATTTCCCTGATTTTCACCATTTTACTTGATATCCAAGGGATACCACACTTAATTAAGATATATAATTTTCAATGTTTTATTATTCTAAATTTAATATAGATTAATATCATAATTTGGTATATATATGAATAATTTTTTTATATTCACTTCTTTTCTAATCGAATGCCTCCAAAACATCTTTGAGGTATTGTACTCAAATATGATAGACCGATCCATGTCACTTGTTTTCATCAGTTTACCACACTATTATTATATGTGTTATTTGATGAACTGATTACCAAGTGAATTCCATTCATCTCAATATATGGTAAAAATCATTTGTTAGTATAATAAATACTATTACATATTTATATTTTCTCTGATGACTGACCACACGCCTTCATTTCATGTCATTTAAAACATATAAACCTCCTCATATAAAATATTATATTTTTCAAAATCATAATAAGTGAAATAGAAAAATACATTTAAAAATTGAACTAGTTATACAAATTTGATTAATTTTAATAGGTCCACTCATGTATGAAATGTTCATCACCAATGAAAGTGATGTTTCAATATCCTCCTTATTATATTATGAAACAGTAATTATACCATTTTGACATGATTTTCCCAAAAAACCTCTCACACGTTTAAACATGTAAGCATCATGATCATTAATAATTTAGTAAGAATACTTATATATGTTAATCCTATCCGACGTAGCCTTCAAATCCGTAATAGATTCTCTTCCTTAAAATAGAGATAACATGATTTGTAATCCACTCTGTTAAATAAGTAAATTTTATTATAATATACACCATCCCAATTATTAAAAAATAATTATTCATGATCAAAAAACCAATAGTCAATTAAAAATAATCATTTTCCACATAAAAAAGTATTGAAAGACATAAAAAATTGGGATACAATCCTTTAATAGAAATGAAAATTTTTAGATTTCTTATTTTTTCCTATACCAATCAATTAATCTTAGTTAACCATTAGAGAAAAATAATTTAATATGTGAATAATACACCATTTAAATTTTTTTTATTTTTAAGTATTTTTTATTATCTTAGACTTATATATCTTAATCTACTTTAAAAAATCCATTCACACTCTTATATGGACGTTCTGATTATAACATCAAACAAATGTTTCTCTAAAAATATAATTTCCTTATCCTAATAATTCTGAGTAATAAAATAAATGATTAATTTCTAATGTAGAATAAAAATATATTCAATCATGAATTACCATTATGGTCACACCTTCCACATACATAATTATAAATATCAAACATGTTTTGAGATTTTAGTCCATAATATGTATTTTGTTTCAAGATATTATTCATTTGAAAGTGATTAATACTACTCAATCATTGATTCACATTACTCCTAGGAATATAATTTTATATATAATTATACCAAAACATGGTATCCATATTTCTAAACTATAATATATGAATGAATCCATATAAATCTTACATAACATTTTATGAAGAATGTTGAATAATTTTTTTGGTTGTCTTCCATCTAATTTGAGCCACCAATATTAGTTACATTAAATGGAAAATTATTCTATGATCGTATGAATTTAATCCTCATATAACATGTCATATAATAATTTTTAGAGTCATGTGTTGAATCTATTTTTGGGATGATGTTAACGCTCCCCAAATTTATAGATTATGGAGAACAACAAGATTATGTAATCAACACTTTATTCCTGAAAATAGTCTTACAATATTATTTTCTATAATGATTTTAAATAAATGATTCACCAATAAAAACTAATATTTTTTATAATTAAAAATAAATATTTTACTTAGATCATTTTCCAACATAAAAAATTGAGTTTTCAAAATTTTATATAAAATTGTATTGTTCATGTTATATTTTGAAAAAAATTAGTTTAATATGGACGAAATAATTCTCTCTAGCCACAATTATTTATACCATCCTGAATTATTGAGTCATATGATCATTAATAATTTTATTTATGAATCTTTCTCCTTTATCAATATAATTCATTTTTCTACCAAAACTATTTTCATTTCATTGGATAGTTATTTTTCTTTCTTTATCATCCAACTTTTTGTTAAAAATGTTGGAGTTTTTTGAGAGAGACGCATTCAATTATTTTATAAAAATGAATTCCCTCTCAAAATATATTTCTTTACATTATAAAATGATTTTATTTTTTGATAAATTTTAAAAAATTTCAATTTCAATGAATTTTTTTTAATTATAATATTCTTTTAAATTATAAAATTATTCTACATAATTGATATAATTACATTACTGAAACACAGAATTTATCCATTTAAATTTAAATAACATATTACTCATATCATTTGAAGATAGTATTGAATTATTAGTATTATTATTAATGAATCATCATATATTAAACTCTTCCACAAAAATTTATTTTTTAGTCATTGATTTTTTGAAATTGGCCACAAAATGGAAAACAGTGATGTACCTGAAATGTTCTGAATGAATATTTCCTTAATATGGTTTATTTACCCATCTCATTTTTCAATTAGAAATGGAAAATATATAATAAATTTTCTCCAAAAAATATTTTGGAGAAACATAAAAATACCATTCTTCTACAATAAGACAATTATAATGAAACTTATAAATCTAAAATCTTTAGAAAAAATCACTCTTTAAAATATAACATTTTTTAATATATTAGTATATTTATTAATTTTAGAGGAAATAAATTTATTCAGTAAATAATTAAGATGTAATTTTCCTATATTTTATCCTAAAAAAGCATATTATTTATTCCAATATTTTTTGGTATGATACACAAGATATTTACAATAATTGTAGTGTCTTGTGACTTATCACTATAGCCAACAGATAGACTCAAAAAATTATTAAACTTTGTAATGAATCAATAAATATTTTCATCATCCTGCATCAATATATAATCATGTTTATGTTTCTAAAACAATATTTTATCCTTATTCACCTGGTTTGTTTCTCTCATATATATCATTTAGTTTATATGAAATTGAAACTTTTTTATTACCATTGTATTTAATAAAATTTTTCCATGAATGATTAGTCAATATAATTTATAGAATAAAAATAATTCTCTATATAATTTTTATTTATTCTTGTAATGGATAAATCATTAACAAATTGGTTAAATACATAAGTTGTAGTTTTAAATATATCAAAACTAATAGAATAGAGGTATTCATACATTTTGCCCTTCCATACATGAAAACCTTTCCCCAAAAAAGGAAACCTCATTATTTTTCAAATTATTAAAATAATAAATTATTGATAATATAAATTAATTATTTATTATTCAACCGATCAAATATTCTTAAATGATATCTTAAAATGGAGAATTAAAAATTTAGGAAACATCACTTCAATACCAATTGATGTTCCACATATAGGATCTGAGTCATCGCTATGAGGGGTTAAATTAATGAAAATCATTATTTTTATGTCTCTTTAGAATTCCATTTCAACTAGCCTAAATTATCTGTATATTTTATTAATATATTTTTTAAAACAAAATTAAATCACAAAAAAATTTAGGGCTCTTTTATTAATGATAGAAGGCTAATTTGTGGTGTGAATCAGAAATCATTGATACTAGACTACACACTATAGTTAACCATTATATATACAGATGTATATTGTTACCTTAAAACTAATATTTAAATGTATCCAAACTATTCATTGGTGAATACCATGAAAATTAGTTTCTCATGAATCACAATGATCAAAAACCTATTTAACAACTGATATGTCTTCCTAATATCTATATATATCAGTTTTTATGGAAATATCTGTTACTATATTTCTAATGTTCTTTCATAAATGTGATACAACACTTCAACTTGTATCCAAACCACTATCTGAAAAAATTTCTAATTACATCTCAATCATTAAAGATACATACAATATATGTATATAGAAGAAGAAACTTCTTGTTACACTACCATTATAATGAACTTTAGGGTCAAATTTCTAACTATATTTTCTTAGTATACTAAAAAATACCAATATCTTACTCGTCAATGAATTTTTATTCAAGATACAGTTCATATATCACCGCAACAAGATCATATATCACCACATTTGGGTACATATTTTTCATGATCCATGCAAGGATGATGATTATATGAAAGTAGAAAAGGGGAAATAAGAATCATCCTCATGAAAAAAAATACTCGAACATGTTGATTATCATTGTTTAAAATTACTTATAAATTGGCTATATATGTAATATATAAAATTTTGATGTTGAATTATTTTCAATGAGCCCCATTAAATAATAAAAACAAAATGGATGATGAAAAATTGTGGTCATTGTAATATTTTAAAAAATATATATATTATTATAAGGAAATATATACATGTTGTTACTCAATTATCAATATAATTATAAATTTTTAAATAATATAAATAAAATTATAAATTATAACACTTTTTCTAACTAATTGGTAAATTTTTGTAAAGAGTTTTGGAGGTACTATAGATGAAAATATATGTTTTGATAAATAAATAATTACATAAATGGAATTGTTAAAAGTGTCATTATTTGAATATTTTAGTTTCAATGATTATAAATAATATAAGTAACCTAAAAAGAAGTTTAAAATTATAGTATTTAGTTGCAATGTAATTTACAATGAAATGAGTTTTAATATATAGAAAGGAGTAACGAATGGAATAATTTTGCATGGAAAGGTATTTTATTAGTTTATAAGATTATTTTCTAAAACAACTGGCTAACTATATGACTCGTTAACAATGGTGGGGACCAATTATTTTTTAAACAAGTAAGAGTTGATCTCTACCATTCACTATGGAGTTTTTTGGTAGGTCGGTCACCTTAGTTAAGTCTTGCGCTAAACACCCACTAAAGTTTGTATAGGACATTATGCGCATAATTTTGGTGGGAAGCAACCTGCATTTATATATGTGGGTATATGCGATTACACTATTTATTAGTTATTTATATAAAAAAATATAATATATATTATTTATAAGAACAAATATGATTGACAAATCGATGTGGGACACATTCTCCAATTAATGTTCACTCGCCCTTAAAAAATGGATATTTCTCATCCTTTTGATGGAAAACATCTTAGCTGCATGACAACCTAGTAATTTTTAAATACCTATGAATCCCAACACCACATTTTTTTCATCTCCCACACACCATTCCAGAGCCATCATTTCCATAAGATCTTCCAAATCAATATTCACCACAAGGAAATTTCATAAAGGGTGTCCTACATACACTGTTCTTCCCTGAATAGTCTCTCCATATTCACTAGACCAGACCCTTGAGGTATATCCCTGGGTTGTAAATCTATATAAAACTTTGATAAAATAAATATGAACATAAACTATTCAAGAATCATTGACATATAGTACAAATTTATGTACATGCATGTATATGATTATCAAAAATTAAATCAATTTATTCAATTTCAAACAAATTAGTTTGTTTTAAAACCCTCATTCTGTAAGAAATCCATACATGAAGAAATATATTTTAAAACATCAATTGTTACCTAATCGTAAATATGATATTTTTTAATTGTCAACCATTATCCCATATAACTATTAATGTATTTCATGCTCAATCAACCCATGTTAGATGGTTTACAAACTACTCTATATATATATATATATATTCTTAAATATGGGTAATCCACATAATCATTGGGCAAATAATATGTACCCAAGGATAAGAACCCCCACCCAACTTATACCACTTTTTCACATGGTTCAAGAAATTCATTAGGTAGAAGGTGCAATTATAAATCTGATTCCCCACTCGCTTTAACGGTTTGTATGTTATTTTCACATGAATAAGATTAAACATTATTGTAAAAAATATGATTTTGGAAATAAATTTACTATTATATATCCCATATTAATTTATTCTTTTTAAAACCCATTTTAATGGATTATTCTTATTTTACAATTTTTAAATTTAAACTATTATTTTATCCAAGGGATCTATTAACGATTATATTTTATGTAAACTTTTCCAGCACCGCTTGTTTATGTAAGGGTGTAAGATTTAAAAAATTACTCATTTAAATGTATAGTTACACAACTAAGATAATTAATGATTAAAATTTATATATTATTAATGTTATTAAAAATATATATTTTCAATTTCTTATGTTATGTGTCTAATTATAATTACAATTAAAAAAATTTTATATGATGAATATATATCTTTTCAAACATTTATATTATGCATGGACTATTTTTTCAAATAATATATATTTCATTAATGATCTTTATTACAGTCATAAATTATATCTATTTATGAAATTTCATGTCTATTTATATAATAATACACATAAAATAATTTATTCATTTAAGGAAATATTTTTAAAAATTAGTTTATTAATTTATGGATTTTTTCAAATTTTGTTAAAACATAGACAGGGGTTTATATTCTAAATAATGTATTACAAAAAATTATGTGAAACAAAATAATATTATATTAATAATTATATTCTTCTAAAACAATGTTTCATTGGAAAAAAATAAGAAAAGAAACTCTAACAACATAGTTTAAAAAAACTACAAACTTTAGTATCAAAATTGCTAAGGAGGAGTTGATATTAAACCCAAGAAATCAGTTCGACATTGCCCTATACTGATATAGAATGTGGAAATTTAGATTTATAAAGGTGTTCCTATAATTATATTCTTCCCATTAATGTTCATATTTTCAAAAGTAATGCATTTAAAAATTAAAATTAGAAATAAAATTATTTTCAAGGGTATTATATATTGAAAATTTGTATTGAAAATAGTTTTTAAAAAGTAGAAAATATTTTTGAGGGTAATTTGTTTTGTTAAATGTTTTTTTAAAATCACAAAATATTATAAATTTCAAACATATTATATTTAAAATATTTATTTCAAAATAAATTTTAAATATTATTTAAAACGATTTTCACAGGTTTTTAAAAACCCTTAATGGGAAATTTTAGTATCTCCCTATGTTTTTAAAAATGATTTCAGGTTAATTTATAATTTGCAATGGAGTTTTTCCTTAATAATTAAATGAAAAAATAAAATTCAAATATCTATTATTTATTGTTTAATAACTAATATTTTGTAATGGGTAGTCCCTTTACTCCAAATCATATGCATAAAATAGACCTCAGATAAATAATGAATTGTATACATTTTATTTCTATAATAAAAATTAATATACAACGTTATTTTTCAGTAATTTCTACGAGCATGTATTATGTGAATACCATTGGTATCAAGGGAATGATTTAGAATGACTTTGAGAATATTAATTTTTTTCTAAGGATAATTGAACTGATAGAAATTTTCATTTAGGTTCTAGGTAATTAAATTTTTTCTAGACCCCATAGAATAAAATTATAGTGATCCCAGGTTTCCAAATTATGAAAATGGAAATTCATAACTTCTTTAAAAATGAAAAAAGAATTTTTTACTTGAAATTCATTTTAAGGGGGTATAATGAAATACCCAAATAATTTAAGTGAATTAATAATTTATTGAAAGAATTAAACTAGTCTTATCTAACAATGGTTATATTGTTTTCATTAAAAATTATGATAACACATTAATATCTAGTTGAAGAACACTTCTTCTTTCTATTGATTCAATAATATTAAATGTTGAACAACCATTAGTAATAAAAGATGAAAATTTTAAATAAACAATCCAATAACAGGATATTAGATTTTTCCACATGTAACCATCATAAGTTGGAGAACTCCATAGATGATGATGATAAAAATACAATGAATGATAAAAATAATAATCATCCTCTTCTGAAAATAATAGTAAAACAGATTGAGTATATTTAACTTGATTTCCCATCTGTGTATGATATATATATTAGATATTTTTCCAATAGATTATTGTTTTTGAGTCCCATTAAATAATAAAATATGGATTATGAAACATATATGTACCTATTGTAATATTATAAATAAAATACATATTTCTATATCAAAACATATATGTTATGACACAATTTATAATGTAATTAAAAAATGAATAAACAATATAAAATGTATCACATATTAAGTCATTTTTTTTAGTATCTAATACATTTTGGTAATTAATTTAATGTTATTTCTAGAAGAATATTAATGTTTAAATAATTAACTTATTAAAAAAACTATAGTTGAATGAATAATTAAGGGTAAAATATTGTTTTGAGGTTTATAAACAATTCATGAAACGTGAATATAAAATTAAAATTATATTATTTAGCTAAAAAATAATATTCAAATAAATAAGATAAATATATTTGATGCAATATAGAAATATATAATTTTACATTGTTTTTTATTATATAATTTTATAAGGAAAAAAATTCAAATAACTAACTAAGGGACCCCTCAACACAATTTAAATCTTATTGGGTCGAACACATATAGGAGTCACTATTATCCAAATGGAATGGTTTGCAGGAGATGATTGGTAACCTCAAATGAGTTTCATGGCTTGTGCTAATCACCCACATGGCTATGTATAGGCCCGTATGTGCATATGTTTACTAGGCCATAGAGAACATGTACGAATTGTTGCCCATGAGTGTACCTCATTTTTCATTTTTCTCCATCTACTAATAATAATTTTACTATATGAGATGTCCTAGAGGATGGAGAAATTTATGTGGCACGTGTTCCCTAGTTATAGTTCACTCATCCATAAAATAGATAGATATTTTAAATCATTTCAATTAAATGTGTATCATCCATTCAATCTCCCAGTGATTGTCAGATACATTAGAACCTCTGTTTATTCAATTTTTCCTTTATGAAATCATTTTCAAGTGTCTTTGTCTCCATTATATATCCCCAAACTCCATTCCCCACTTGTAAAAATCTTTATGGGAAACATAATTACAATGTGCTGCACCTAATAATCAATTTTTTCATGAGAATGCATTACACATGATCCCCTTATATAGGTTTTTGAGATATCTGAAACCATGATCCACCAATGATGAACCTTTATTCCTGATGAAGGTTGGATATACAGTATGATTAAATACATTTTTATTTATTTATTTATCAAAAAATATAGTTGGTTATTCTCTTTAAATCAAATCATGGGTATTTTAAATCTTTTTTTAGTTAGGTTTCCATACATTTAGATATTGATTTTCATAACTCTATTAAGACCACAAAATATATAGGATACAATTGTATTTTCAACTTGTATCCCTTCAAACCCCAGCATCTTCTGCAAGATAAAACAATATTTCAACAATGGTTTCTAATTAGTTATATATATATATATACACATTGGGACCCCTCGTCATTGGTCGATGAATGACTACCCAATAATAAGAATCCAACACACTTTTATAGTCTATTACCCTTGTTCATGATCCTAATTTGGTATAAAGATCTGTTATTGCTCTAATTCACTAGTTTAGGCAAGGGTATTTATTATATTTCACAATATATAAGATTAACTATTTTTCTAAAACATATTATTTTAGGCATATGTGAATGTTTTTTAAAATACCATATATTATGAATGAGTTTCCAACCCACTATTTTTTAATGGATTAATTTTATTTTCAATATCATAATTTCAGAAAATGAGTTTATTCTAAGATTACATAATGACATATAATTTTTTATATTTTTAAAAAATTCATATTTTATGTAATGGTGTTAGATATCAAAACAAATTATTTTTTGTTAATATTGAAATGTATTAATTAATTTCAAAGAAAACTTTAATAGAAATATTTGTGTATGTAAAAATATATATATTGAAAGTACTATTTTATATGATTAATAATAATGAAAATTGTCATTATATAATGTGATGGATTTATTTCTTTTCAAAATATAAAATAATGGATGGTTTTTTATTAAATCCATATAAAAGGAATTAATGAATATTATTAGGCCTTACATTATATCTATTTATAAAATTTAATTCCAATATATATGATAACATCTCGAAGAAATTTATTGCTTCATTGAATACATTTTCAATTTTTTTTAATTTCAAATTAAATTAATTTTTTTGAAAAAAACATAACGAGTGATGTTATTTATAGAATTTGTCTTCCAAAGTGGTACTTATTTTTAATTTATTTATCCTTAAAATAATTTAGTCTTTTTATACGAAAATTTTTAGTTGAACTGAGATGATAAATGAAATTAGAAATGTTTTTTATGAAAACAGGGCACTTGGGTTTCAAAATTAATCAGTAAGAGTGGGGAGTAAACACATAACCTCATGCGGTCATTTTCAAAAATCGATGTACCATGTGGTCGTATAGATTTATAAATTATTTCCTATTATCATTTACTCCCCATAAATGTTATTAGTTTCAAAAACATTATTGGTTTTAAATATTAATGTTGAGATCTAAGTATTTTAAAAGGTATAATATTTTTAAATAGGTATTTCAAAATAAATTGTTAAAAACACTAGTTATTTTTAACAGTATTAAAATTTTGATGATGTTTTTTCAAAAAAAATTATAATATAATATCTCATTTCTGAGGTATTATACTTTTTAAAATTATTTTCGAAAAAATTAAATCTAATATGTATTTTTAAATGTATTATATTTTAAAAAGTGGTTTTAAAAATAATTTTTTAAACAGAATTTAGAAACATATTTTTCACTTCTTTTTAATGACCCCATATTGAAAATTTATTCTCTGCATTTTTTAAAATATTATTAGCACCATTTATAGGATTTAGTGGAGTTTGTTTTTAATAAGGAGTTATCACAAGAAATGTGAAATATATTTCTCCTTCTGTATTTTATAAACAAAAATATTTTGTAATTGTTAATACTTTTCTCTATGGAGTAGACCCAGAAATATCCTACAATGTATAATGGATGGAATATTATCATTTTATGTTATAGAAAATTATACTTCATTCTTTGTTATCAAATATGTAGTCTTGGGTCTCGAGTCACTAGAAAAGGTAATGATTATTTCCTAGATTAGAAGTTGGATATTTTTTAGATGTTTCCTAACTTCTAAGAAAACAATATACAATATAGTATCGTATAAAATTTCCCTATATTTAGAGGGTAGGGTGATGGTATTTCTAGTCGATCCAACGGTTCTGGGAAACATAATTACAATGTGTTGCACCTAATAATCAATTTTTTCATGAGAATACATTACACATGATCCCCTTCTATAGGTTTTTGAGATATCTGAAACCATGATCCACCAATGATAAACCTTTATTCCTGATGAAGGTTGGATATACAGTATGATTAAATACATTTTCATTTATTTATTTATCAAAAAATATAGCTGGTTATTCTCTTTAAATAAAATCATGGGTATTTTAAATCTTTTTTCTGTTAGGTTTCCATACATTTAGATATTGATTTTCATAACTCTATTAAGACCACAAAATATATAGGATACCATCACCCTACCCTCTAAATATAGGGAAATTTTATATGTGTTTTGAATTGTTTCGATCAATCATCTAAAATATGGATCATTTTTAGTTTTTTATTATTGTTGAAAATCTAGAAATTTACACAGTTAAAAGATATAGAAAAAGATAAAATTTTATTATTAAAATAAGATGGATTACAGATATTGTTTTCATGATAATTCCTCAATTGTGTATATAAAAATTCACAATAATGGTGTATGATTCTTGTTCTTTAATTGGATAACATCAATAGAAAATATCTATGTGTCATATAGGATGTAAGGGAGTGGATAATTTTGAGGATATAAAAAATACAAATAATAAGATTAATTATGTTATTCCACATCATTCTAGTCAATTATTATGAGATCAGTTCCATGGGAATCAAGAATACATGGTAATTTATTGGATCTAGATCCAAATAATGGGATGTGTGATCCCTCAACCATGATTGGTTCGATTTTATTTTATTCTACCATTTATGTTTATTTTTTCACTACTGGAAAGGGGACTTTTCCCAACACTTGTATACCAACGGTTCAAAGAACCATTGGTATATGTTGTCCTTCCCAACGGTCTATATAAACCACTAGTAAAGACCTTGAACAACTGACTTTTCCCAACAGTTTTATGAAACCATTTGGAAAAGTGGGGGAAAATCAATTTTCCCAACGGTTTCCTCAAACCATTGGGAAATATGGGGAAAACATAGTTTTCCAACGGTTTCATAAAACATTTGGGAAAAAGCCCCAAATTCTCCAAATGCAGGCAGCGGCCTCCCCACGATTCCAGAAGCCTTCTGCTCGTATCCAGAAGCGATTCCTTGGCAGAAGCACTTCTGAAACCCTACATCTTCCATCGGATCAGCAGCTATCAGGTTAGACTCCTTCTATATTTTATCAAGGATAAAGTTCCACCTCTTATAAATCATATCCTTCTATTCTCAACAATTTCTTTATTCCCAATTTTTTGGGTTTTTGTAAAATATTATGATTGTTCCACGAATTGGGTACACAAATCCCTATATCGGTGTATGTCCAATTAATGTTTTCATTACACATTTACATTTATAAGACCATGGTGTCTCTTTATTGTGTTCTAATTTTGAAGATTCGTAGTTTTTTTCGATCTGCTTCAAATATTATAGCTTCATGTATAGGAACTAATAAGAAATTGTTTGTAATATTTATTGATATTATTTCATGAAAATTACTCCTTTCATTGAGATCATGCCAAACATGAAGCTCTTGTTCATCTTAGTTTTTGTACACTATGTGTATTACATAACAGGTATGTATCATGTTTCTATCAAAATCTATATATATATAAAATGACACACTGTTCACTTATCCTTTGCACAATAGAACATATGGAGTATCTTTTTGAACTTTTCCAAATAGTATGTGGTCCCTAATTAGTACTTTTTCCTTCTTCATGAAACTAATTCACAGAATTTCAAATTCGAAATATTAGTGAATATTAGTTTTTCTAATATAACCATTAATCATTCTTCCTTCGACATCGTACATGTGTTATTCAATCTCCTTTTTAAAACACCATGACCATTTTCACTGATTTGGGGTTCCTCAAAATGCTTGGGAAAATCAGAAAAGTGCATGTATTGAATCATTTTTCTCATATCGTTCCATGGATACAAGTTCCTCTCAAAAATCATGACTGCGTGGTTCAAATATCATGAGGACCATGAGATTATTATTCTTCAAACAAATGAATTTTTTTTCTACAACTATGTGTTTTTGTTATCACTTTTGATCTGGCTAAAAGGGGAGCTTTGTGGTCAATAATCATGGTTGTGGGTGGTTATTTAGGATGTAAGATAGTATGACTTCATTTTACTTGATATATCCAATATTATTATTGATTTATGTTTAATTTGATTATTTTTAACAAGTGATGTTATTTAATAAGTTGTTATTAATGGTTGTAATAATGACGATATGGTATAAGGGTTTATATGGTGTGTATAAGGGTTCACATGGTGTGCATAACGGTTGACATGGTATTAGTGAACTCAAGTCATTAATTTAAGCCTTCATTCTCACTAGCATGTAGGAAATTGAATGATGTAAACCCATCCTCACATGATTTCTTACCTTAGATAGTATCCAACATTTGGAATATGAGCTTTTGAATTCATTAGTTAACCAGGATCATATATTCCATTTCCCCCAAGATGACTGTACTAATATAACTTTAGGGTCAACTAAATATGTTTTTCATTGTACATTTCATATTATGTGTCCTTCTTGGCCAATACTAACTTTTATGAGGGTGGGGTGCTTTTCACTACCAATTCTGGCATGTGTAGACATCCATAAAAATGTTAGATAAGTCACAAGTTTAATTCAGTAATGTTGTTATCATTGACATACATTATTAATAATTTCAAATTTAAAAATAAATGTTTCTGACTATACTTAATGAAATTAAATCTTTTTACATGTCATGAACAACCTATTAGTGTAGAAGCCTAAAATTTATTCACCCATGGGGTGCGCTTGACTTGGGGAAGTAATTGGGTAATGAAAGGTATGGTCAGGTGTCAATAATGAGTTATTGAACATGACTGAATGATTTGGGATACCTATAACACATGATGGGACCTAAGGAATGTGCCTCTTATAGACCTAATGAAAATGAATATAAATAAATTTTAATTTAATTTATGATTACTTGTTATTTAGATTATTTTAATTGTTCACTACATCTATTAGAAACTTATTCTTTTTTCGTTTACTTAAATGTATTTTATATTAAAGTTCAATCCAATTGAATTTTTTATGAAAAAATGACTTATATAAATTCTTTTTACAGAATGGACAAAAGTTGGATGTATGAAACCGATCAGATCTCAAGAGATTTTCAAAACAATTTGGAGAGCTTTATAGATTTTGTATTTCTCAATGCTTCAGATAGTGGTCGCATTCACCGCCCATGTTCCAATTGTGTTGGTAGACCTTGGTTGAGCCGTGAAGAAGTCAGGTACCACATAACCAAAAATGGTTTTCAAGAAAACTACTTTTGGAGGTATCACAATGGGAATAAAATTAAATCTCAAATTGGTGATGATCGAAATGAAAAGACTGGAATGGAGAATTTGTTAGATGATCGTTTTCCATTTATTCTTCATCATGAAAAAGAAAGTTTTTAGACTCAAGAAAACTTCGATTTGAGCACAGCTGATTCAACTAGTGAAAATGATGTTATTGATAGGGTGAAAAAATTGAATGATGCTGCCACGACTCCAGTATATCGACAATGTGATAAAATGAAAAATCTAGAATTTTTACTCCAATTGTTTCATGCGAAAACTATGTATGGGATTTCTAATACATAAATCGATTACATTCTTACCCTTTTGAAGGATTTACTTCCAGATGATGCAGATATTCCCTCACACCACTATATGGAATGGAAGTTAGTTGAGGAACTTGGATTTTTAAGAGAAAAAAATTTATGATTGCTCAAAAGATTGCAGTTTATTCTGGGAGGAAACTATTGAACGAAATGATTATATAAAATGTGGTACATCCCGCTGGAATTCAAAATCTGATGGAACACCATCCCACGTTCCACAAAAAGTAATGTGGCACTTTCCATTGATCCCCAGACTCTATAATCTTTTAATGTCTGATGACATATCAATAAAAATGAGATGGCATGATACCAAGAGAAATAATACTAATGATGAGTTGTTTCATCCTGCAGATGGATTTTCATGGTAGATATTTGATGCTCGACATCCTAATTTTGCAGCTGATGTGCGTAATGTGAGGCTGGGTCTTTCATGCGACAGTTTTAATCAGTATGGGCAGATTCTTACTTTACACAGCACATGGCCAGTTTTTATACACATTTATAATCTTCCCCCATGGTTGTGTATGAAAAAATCCTTCACTTTCATGAGTATATTCATATCTGGTCCTTCTGATCCCGACATTGATATTGACGTCGACATGCAACATTTAATAAAAGAGTTGAATCTTCTTTGGGATGTGGGTGTGCGCACATACGATTCATGTTCGAAAGACATATTTCAGATGTGTGTTGCGCTTATGTGGATGATCAATGATTTTCCAACTTATGCAATGATGTTTGGATGGAGCACGAAGGCAAACTTTTCATGTCTAGTTTGTATGAAGAATACAGGATCCAGAAGACTGAAACATCTCTGTAGTTTCAATTTTATGGGACTTCGACGATTCTTGACAAAGGATTATTCATATAGAATGAGTTGATGAAGATTTGATTATACCATAGAGACCAACGATCCACCTCAGCATATTTCTGGAACTGACGTGCTTAGTGAATTGAAATATTTTAGTTTTTTGTTCGGGAAGGGCCAAATGAAATATGGAAAGAGAAAGAATGTTTCCACAGAAACCTGTTACGATTGAAGGAAGAGGAGTATCTTTTTTGATTTTCCTTATTGGTCAACCAATTTGTTACGTCATTTCTTAGACGTAATTCATATTGAAAAGAATATATGCGAAATGTTGCTTTCAGTTCTTCTAAATGTCAAGGGGAAGACAAAAGATGATTTACGATCTCGGCGTGACTTGGTGGATTGGGGCATCAGACCAGAATTACATCCTGTGATTATCCATGAAAATAAATGGCAACTTATATGTTCTTCTTATGTGATGACACCTACGGAAAAAATAATTACTGGAAGTATTAGAGACTATTACAGTTCCTGCTGGCTATTCAAGCAACATATCTAAACGGGTCAACAGAAGAGAGTTGAAGCTAAAATCTTTGAAGACACAAAATTATCACATTCTACTGCAAGATTTGCTTCTAATAGTAATCAGTCATCTTTTTTCCAATAATGTAAGGGTGACTATTATTCGGTTGTGCCATTTTTTATAGATCATTCTGCTAAGAAGTTTTCCAAGTCTTTCTTGCAAACAATTTTGACAGATGCCCTATTAATTTTGTGTGAGTTGGAGAAAATATTTCCTCCATAATTTTTCACATGAATGCTACATCTGACTATCCATATTTCCACTAAAATACTTCTCATAGGACCTGTTTCTATTTGTTGGATGTATCCAAATGAAAGAAATATGTTCACATTAAAGTCTTATGTCTGAAACAGAAATCTTCTCGAAGGTTCTATCGTGAACGGTTACTTAGCTCAAGAATGTATGGATTTCTGCTCGATGTATTTTTCTGATCTTACTACAAGATTTAACAGACCAATTAGAAATGAAGAAGAATAGTATGAGAAAATTGAACCCAATTTTCCATCACTTCCTCAAACAGAAGGAATTACTGGATCATATACATTGAAGACATTAAGCCATAAAGAGCGGGAGATGGCACATCGCATAGTTTTGTTTAATTGTTATTTTTTCGATTACTATATAAGGTAACTAAATTGATTATGTATATATTACATACATATCTATTAAACTATTCATATTTTTTTATCTCTAGGTAACATAAACGAATGATAAATAGGAAGCATCGTTCTTTATCTTTGAGAATGAGAAATACTTTGCATAGTAACTAGTTTTCTACATTGTTAAAATTGAAGGTATAAAACAATTAATATATAAATAATTATATCAATATTTAATTATGTTTAATAGAAATTTATATTGCAGGTATTGAGTTTGTCTACTGACTCTGTCTCTGAGGAAATAAGAGCTTTGGCTTTTGGTCCTAATATCGAGGTTCATGATTATAAATCAATTGTTACCAATGGGTACAAATTTATTGTCACTGAACGAGCAAAGAAGCTGAGAACACATCATGATGGTGTTATGGATACTACCACAAGAGATTGTTCTGCAGTGCATCAGATAGTAGACCGCGATTTGAAAATATGGGTTATTATTGAGTTGTTGAGAAAATAATAATATTGGATTATTACTCTCATGGATGAGTCACAATGATGAAATGCCATTGGATTGATTCGATGATGAGACATGGCAGATTTATTGATCATTGTGGATTTTGAGTAATTAATATGACTCACACTCCTACTATCGAAGAACCACATGTGTTGGAATCAATGGCTAAACACGTTTCTTATGTCAAAGACCAACTTCGACCTGAATTTGGTGTCATAGTTGAAGTAATTCCATGACATATTATTGATTATGGTGATGATGGAATTGACACTATCCCTAGTTCCATTAGAACCTATCCATTTATTTCTTTTGATGACTCAAATAGCTCAATTGTTAGAGTTGATTGTGAACCTGAAGTTGTGGTTGAAAATATATAGAATCATTCATCCATGTTTTCAATTATTTTGGTTTACCTCGAGTTGGGTTGTTAAGGTTGGTAATATTCAAATTGATTTAGTATTGATCACAAATATTATTTAGCTAACTTGACCGTTATGTGATATTTCAATGTTTATTGGTTGCAGTTTTATTTGAATTTCATTTTCTAATTTGGAATTGAATTGTGTTCAAACATAGTCAAAAAAATATTTCTAACATGGTGAACATTACAACTTGTATGATTTATTAAATCCATTCAAGCTCTTCTAAAACAATTGATAGCTGACATGACTGTTATGTGAATTTTCAATGTTTATTGGTTGCAGTTTTATTTGAATTCCATTTTCTAATTTGGAATTGCACTATATTGAAACATATTCAAACAATATTTCTAACGTGGGGAACATTAAAACTTGTATGATTTATTAAATTCATTTAAGATCTTCTAAAACAATTGATAGATGGCTTGACCGTTAAGTGAATTTTCAATGTTTATTGGTTGCAGTTTTATTTGAATTGAATTTTCTAATTTGGAATTCAAATGTATTCAAACATAGTCAAAAAATATTTCTAACATGGTAAACATTACAACTTGTATGATTTATTAAATCCATTCAAGCTCTTCTAAAACAATTTATAACTGAGTTGGCCATTATGTGGATTTTCAATGATTATTGGTTGCAGTTTTATTTGAATTGAATTTTCTAATTTGGAAATCAACTGTATTCAAACATAGTCAAACACTATTTCTAACTTGGTGAACATTACAACTTGTGATTTATTAAATCTATTCAAGATCTTCTAAGATGATTGATAGATAAATTACCAATGAATCCCCCTATTCCCTCATGTATTTAGATTTTTGGGTTACATGTTAGTTTTCTTTTTCTAATTAATTACATATTTGTTTTCAAAAGCAGTAAATGAAGCCAATTTAATAGAGACGAAGGAAAAAAGTGATGGAGAACAATCGTCGAATGACAGAGTTGGGAATTCCATAATTAGTGCATGTAGTGAGTACTTTATTTCAAATTGATATATTTAAAAATATATAATGTCATGTGATTAATTTTTTTGTAAACATTTTTTTAGGATCCACCTATAGGTCGACAGTTATTCGACGAGGAGCCTAGTACTGGTCCTAGTACTCAGGCCGGTGGTACGAGGAGGGTTCGTACTAGAGGTGGACGAGCAGCTGCGCATACCCGACTAGACCCTGCCCCTCCCACTGACATGTCATCCTTCCCACATTCTGATCCCGGTGTGTCGTTAGGGACACACGGGATATTAAGGCCTCCCATGTTTTCACTACCTTCTGCATCTTCTGGCCCATCATTTTCACATCCCTTGATGATTCCCACTCCCCAATCAGCATCTGGTCAGACAGCTGTCCCATCATCTTTTCCTTCTACTTCTGTCTCTCTGAGCTTCTATATTCCATCATCTTCAACTCATGTTCCACCACAGGGTGTTCCAACAGTTTCTGTGGATCCAGTAGCGCTCAGCGATTAGACTGGCACAGGTATATTTATAGAACCCTAACAAATTTTTATAGCAATATTTATTTTTATTATAACATGTTATGATAAAATATTTATTTTTCTTTCATGATAGATACATCTACTGACAGGTGGCGTGGGCAGGGGAATACACGCATGCGTTCGATGTGGAACCGCCGCACACAGGTTATGGTGGATTATAGTGAAGACAACCAAATGGTTGAGAAAACAGGGCAGCAATGTCGTAGTTTTTTGGTGACACTTGCCAAATACTCCAACATCATTCCTATCAGCCCACTATCTTGGGGCCATTTTCCACATGAGGTCAAGGATAGAGCTTGGGTATAGATATGGGTAAAAAAATATGTTCTATTTAATGCCATGAATTATTTTTGTGTTTATATAAATTAATATTTTGATTTCAACATCGATTTAATTTTCTTGATGGTGTGGGTGCATGACCGGAACGTCTAAAGGATTTAGGCGAGATTTGGAGAGCCTACAAGCATGAGTTGTATATTGTCTGGGTTTCTAGAGTTGGCACTGAGTTAGAGGTGGTACCAGTGGTGGATTATTGTCCTATAGAGCAGTATCGTCAGATGATTACTCATTGGACGAGTACCCAATTTAAGGTATTAATAAAATTTGAGGTATTTAAATAATAACTTTCATGTTTTGCATTAATACTATCTGTTGCAATTTTTAATTTTATTTAGGAATCATCTGGAAAAAATAAAAAGAACATTGACGCAAAAAAATACCTCCACACACTGGGACGCACTACGATGCCTGATCATGAGAGGAAGCAGGTATGACAATTGTTTATATGTTTTCCTTACGAATTGCACTTTATTTTGTTTCCTCAATTATTTAATAGTTTGCTAATGTTTTAATATAAATTTAGTTTTCAATGTCATTGTAGAGGAAAATACAAAATATTGAAGGATGTGTGCCTCGAGCAAAACTGTTTTGCTCGAGTAGACGGAAAAAAGATGGAAGTGCCCTCAACGAAGCGACTCAACAGCTGATAGTAAGTTTTAATCTATTGAATTTATATTTTAATATATATTTTGTAACTTAATTTTATATTTATATTTGTAACAAGCTTATTTAGAGGCCCTTGATGCCCAAGAACCAGACAATTTTGGGCCAACAGATCACATACATCTTGTGTTGGGAAAGGAGCATTCTGGAAGAGTACGCTGCTGACCTAGGATTGGCCCGACGAGGTATTGGCCCTCCTTAGGTATGAGTTGTAGTGCCACCGAGCTGCAAAAGTTAGGGTACAGGCAGAAAAGGCTGAGAAAATGGCCACATAGACGGCAGAATAGTCTGCTAGGGCAAACCGTGCATTTATGAAATTTATTGAAGTTCTACGTCCTACACTTCTAGCAGAGGCCAGCCCAGCTTTTGATGAGTATATGTCGTCAATAAATTCTATATACGGTGCACCAGGTTGCAGTTCTAGTGGTATTCATGATAATGTCCAGCTTGATGATGATGATGGCGAGGAGTCTGATGTGGAAGAGGAGGGAGAGGTGGATGGCGAGTCGGGTGGCGAGGGTGAAGAGGAGGGAGAGGATGAGGAGGAGGGTGAGGGCGAGGAGGGGGAGGACGATGATGGGGACGAGGACGAGGGTGATGATGATGGGGATGGTGATGTTGGACTAGTTGATTCATTACATTTTTTGAATGATATTAATGATATTTGATATTTAATCTATTCTAGTTGTTGGTTTTATCTAGACTTGTATTATAGTATTGGGGTTGAGTTATTTTTATATATTATCTGTTTTTATGGATGTTGTTGTCTTTTAGTGGTTGTGTGTTTGGAAACCCCCTCCTTCCTAGAACCTGGAAAACCCGTCACCCTCCTCCCTGGACCACAGATAGCCTCTCCAGAGAGCCCCGCCAGACAGCCCCCCAGACAGCCCCCCGGACAGCCCCCCCCCCCCCCTCTTCCTTGGACCACGGACAACCCCCCGAACACCCCCTGGGCAGCCCCAGACAGCCCCCCGGACAGCCCCCCGAACATCCCCCTAGACAGCCCCCCCCGGACAGCCCCCCCACCCTCTTCCTTGGACCCCAGACAACCCCCCAAACACCCCCTGGATAGCCCTCGGATAGCCCCCTGAACAGCCCCCGGACAGCCCCCCACCCTCCTCCCTGTACCCCGGAATGCCCCCCGGACGTCCCCCCAGACAGCCCCCCGAAAATCCCCCCACCCTCTTCCTTAGACCCCGAAAAACCCCCCGAACACCCCCGGACAGCCCCCAGATAGCCCCCCGAACAGCCCTCCGGACAGCCCCCCCCCCCCCCACCCTCCTCACTGGACCCTGGACAGCCCCCCGGACAGCCCCCCAGACAGCCCCCCCCCCCTCTTCCTTGGACCCCGGACACCCCCCGGAAAGCCCCCCAAACAGCCCCCTGGACCCCCCCCCCCACCCTCCTCCCTAGACCCCAGACAGCCCCCAGACCGCCCCCCAGACAGGCCCCACCATCCTCCTTGGACCCCGGACAACCACCCGAACACCCCCCGCACAGCCCCCCCCCCCCCCCCACCCTCCTCCCTGGACCCCGGATATCCCCCCAGACTGCCCCCCAGACTGCCCCCTGGACACCACCCCCCCTCTTCCTTGGAGCACAGACAACCCCCCGAACAGCCCCCACCCTCCTCCTTGGTCCCCAGACAGCCCCTCGGACACCCACTAGACAGCCCCCCGAACAGCCCCGCCGGACAGCACCCCCACCCTCCTTGATTTCATTTAATACTAGAAAATTTATAATATATATATATATATATATATATATTTCAACATGCTAATCAATGTAAATCACATTTACACATCTAATAAATATCATATATTCTTGGTATGTTATAAAAGAGATGTATTCACTGGGCATGACATTGTTAGCTCCGAAATGTTTCGTAGCATTATAACCTAAAATCTAATCCATACTAAGAATGATATAAAAATATTTTATATAAATATCCACGATATTTTAAGTAAATACCATTCCACTAATAGACACAAGAGTATTCTCATAAAATGGACATCATTTTAAGTACATACGGAAAACCAACCAAACGCATTTGGTTTCATTTGAAACTTTAGGAGAACGATCCATGGGTCATATGTGACATGTAAGAATCAACCCCGCCTCAATCCGAGGCGCAGTGTGGCCACCACCACTCAAAGTGTCTGCCTTTTGTTTCAAAAGGACGTCATTTTAATTGAAAAACATCAACTGGAACACGGAAAACCGACCTAACACATTCGGATAGTGTCGATACTTTAGCACAATGATCCATGGGTCATATGTGACGTGTGCAAGTCAACCCCACCTCAATCCAAGGCGCGGTGTGGCCACCACCACTCAAAGTGTCTGTCTTTTGTTTCAAAAGGACGTCATTTGAAGTGAAAAAACATTAACTGGAATACGGAAAACTGACCAAATGCATTAATATTGTGTTGATACTTTAGCACAACAATCCATGGGTCATATGTGATGTGTAAGCATCAACCCTATCTTAATCGGAGGCACGGTGTGGCCAGAATTACTCTAAGTGGCTCTATTTTGTTTAAAATGGACAAAATTTTAAGTACATACAGAAAACCGACCAAACGTATTCTGTATCCATTGAAACATTAGGAGAAGATTCATGGGTCATATGTGACGTGTATGAATCAACCCCACCTCAATTTGAGACGTGGTGTGGCCAGAACCACTCAATGTGTCTGCCTTTTGTTTCAAAAGGACATCATTTTAATTGAAAAACATCAACTGGCATACGGAAAACTGAACAAACGCATTCAGATTGTGTCGATACTTTAGCACAACGATCCATGGGTCATATTTGATGTGTACGAGTCAACCCCTCCTCATTCCGAGGTGTGGTGTGGCCGCCACCACTCCAAGTGTCGGCCTTTTTTTCAAAAAGGACTTCATTTGAAGTGAAAAACATCAATTTGAATACGGAAAACTGACCAAACGCATTCGGATTGTGTCGACACATTAGCGCAATGATACATGGGTCATATGTGACCTTTACGAGTCAACCCCGCCTCAATCTGAGGTGCGGTGTGGCCGGCACCACTCAAAGTGTCTGTCTTCTATTTCAAAACGACGTCATTTTAATTGAAAAACATCAACTAGAATATGTAAAACTGACCAAACGCATTCGGATTGAGTCGATATGTTATAAAAACGATCCATGGGTCATATGTTATGTGTACGAGTAAACCCCGCCTCAATCCAAGGTGCGGTGTGGCCGCCACCACTCAAAGTTTCTGCATTTTGTTTCAAAAGGATATCAGTTTAATTGAAAAACATCAACTGGCATACTAAAAACTGAAAAACGCATTCGGATTGTGTCGATAAATTATCACAATGATCAATGGGTCATATGTGACGTGTATGAGTCAACCCCGCCTCAATCCGAGGCGCGGTGTAGCCGCCACCACTCAAAGTGTCTGTCTTTTGTTTCAAAAGGACATCATTTTAAGTGAAAAATATCAACTAGCATACGAAAAGTGACCAAACACATTCGGATTGTGTAGATACATTAGCAGAATGATCCATGGGTCATATGTGACATGTACGAGTCAACCTCGCCTTAATCTGAGGCACAATGTGTCCGGAATCACTCTTAGTGGCTCTCTTTTGATTAAAATGGACAACATTTTAAGTACATACGGAATACCGACCAAACGCATTCACTTTCCATTGAATCTTTAGTAGAACGATCCATGGGTCATATGTGACGTGTACGAGTCAACCCCTCCTCAATTAGAGGTGCAGTGTGGCTGGCACCACTCAAAGTGTATGTCTTCTATTTCAAAAGGACGTCATTTTTATTGAAAAACATTAACTCGCATATGGAAAACTGACCAAACGCATTTGGATTGTGTATATACTTTAGCAAAACGATCCATGGGTCATATGTGATGTGTATGAGTCATCCCCGCCTCAATCTGAGGCGCGGTGTGGCCGCCACCACTCAAATTGTCTGCCTTTTGTTTCAAAAGGACGTCATTTTAATTGAAAAACATCAACTGGCATACGGAAAACCAACCAAACGCATTTGGATTGGGTCGATACTTTAGAAAAAACATCCATGGGTCATATATGATGTGTACAAGTCAACCCCGCCTCAATCCGAGGTGTGGTGTGGCCACTACCTCTCAAAGGGTCTGTCTTTTATTTCAAAAGGTGGTCATTTGAAGTGAAAAACATCAACTGGCATACAGAAAACCAATCAAACGCATTTGGATTGTGTCGATACTTTAGAAAAAAAGATCCATGGGTCAAATGTGACGTGTAAAAGTCAACCTTGTCTTAATCGGAGGCACGGTGTGGCCAGAATTACTCTAAGTGGATCTCTTTTGTTTAAAATGGAAAACATTTTATGTACATATGGAAAACCGACCAAACGCATTCGGTTTCCATTGAAACATTAGGATAACGATTCATGGGTCAAATGTGACGTGTACGAATGAACCCCGCCTCAATCTAAGATGCGGTGTGGCCAGCACCACTCAATGTGTCTGCCTTTTGTTTCAAAAGGACGTCATTTTTATTGAGAAACATCAACTAGTATACGGAAAACCAACCAAACACATTTGGATTGTCTCGATACATTATCACAACGATCCATGGGTCATATGTGACGTGTATGAGTCAACCCGCCTCAATACGAGGCGTGGTGTGGCTGCCACCACTCAAAGTGTCTGTCTTTTGTTTCAAAAGGACGTCATTTTAAGTGAAAAATATCAACTGGCATACGGAAAAGCGACCAAATGCATTCGGATTGTGTAGATACTTTAGAACAACTATCCATGGGTCATATGTGACGTGTATGAGTCAACCTCGTCTTAATCTGAGGCACGGTGTGGCCGAAATCACTCTACGTGTCTCTCTTTTGTTTAAAATGGACAATATTTTATGTACATAGGGAAAACAGACCAAACACATTCGGTTTCTGTTGAAACTTTAGGAGAACGATCCATGGGTCATATGAGACGTGTACGAGTCAACCCCGCCTCAATTCGAGGTGGGGTGTGTCCAGCACCACTCAATGTGTCTGTCTTCTATTTCAAAAGGACGTCATTTTAATTGAAAAACATAAACTGGCATATGGAAAACTGACCAAATGCATTCATATTGTGTTGATAATTTATCACAACAATCCATGGGTCATATGTGATGGTTACGAGTCAACCCCGCCTCAATCCGAGGTGCGGTGTGGCCGCCACCACTCAAAGTGTCTGCCTTTTGTTTCAAAAGGACGCCATTTTAATTGAAAAACATCAACTAGCATACATAAAATTGACCAAACGCATTCAGATTGTGTCGATACTTTAGAAAAACGATCCATGGGTCATATGTGACGTGTACGAGTCAACCCCGCCTCAATTAGAGGCATGGTGTGGCCGCCACCACTCAAAGTGTCTGTCTTTTGTTCGAAAAGGACGTCATTTGAAGTGAAAAACATCAACTGGCATATGGAAAACTGACCAAACGCATTCGGATTGTGTCGATACATTAGTACAATGATACATGGGTCAAATGTGACGTGTATGAGTCAACCCCATCTTAATATGAGGCACGGTGTTTCCAAAATCACTCTAAGTGGCTCTCTTTTGTTTAAAATGGACAACATTTTAAGTACATACAGAAAACTGACCAAACACATTCGGTTTCCTTTGAAACATTAGTAGAACGATTCATGGGTCATATGTGACATGTATGAATCAACCCCGCCTCAATATGAGATGAGGTCTAGCTGGCACCACTCAAAGTGTCTGCCTTTTGTTCCAATAGGACGTCATTTTAATTGAAAAACATCTACTCGCTTACGGAAAACTGGCCAAACGCATTTGGATTGTCTTGATGCTTTAGAAAAATGATCCATGGGTCATATGTGACGTGTACGAGTGAAACCCCTCTTAATCTAAGGTGCAGTGTGGCCACCACAACTCAAAGTGTCTGTCTTTTGTTTCAAAAGGATGTCATTTTAAGTGAAAACATCAAATGGCATACGGAAAACAGACCAAACACATTTGGATTGTGTCAATACTTTAGAATAATGATCCATGGGTCATATGTGACATGTAAAAGTCAACCCCACCATAATCTGAGGCACGGTGTGGCCAGAATCACTCTAAGTGTCTCTCATTTGTCTAAAATGGACAACATTTTAAAAACATACGGAAAACCGACCAAACGCATTTGGTTTCCGTTGAAACTTTAGAAGAATGATCCATGGGTCATATGTGATGGGTATGAGTCAACCCCGCCTCAATTCGAGGCACGGTGTGGCCGGAACCACTCAAAGTGTATGTCTTCTATTCTAAAAGGATGCAATTTTAATTGAAAAACAGCAACTGGCATACGGAAAACCGAACAAATGCATTCGGATTGTGTCGATACTTTAGCACAACTATCCATGGGTAATATATGACGTGTAAGAGTCAACCCCTCCTCAATAAGAGGTGCGGTGTGGCTTCCACCACTCAATGTGTCTGCCTTTTGTTTCAAAAGGACGCCATTTTAATTGAAAAACATCAACTAGCATACGGAAAACCGACCAAACGCATTCGGATTGTGTCGATACTTTAGAAAAACGATCCATGGGTCATATGTGACATGTAAGAGTCAAACCCGTCTCAATCTGAGGTGCGGTGTGGCCACCACCACTCAAAGTGTCTGTCTTTTGTTTCAAAAGGATGTCATTTCAAGTGAAAAACATCAACTGGCATATAGAAAACTGACCAAACGCATTTGGATTGTGTCGATACTTTAGCACAATGATCTATGGGTCAAATGTGATGTGAAAGAGTCAACCACATATTAATCAGAGGCACGGTGTGGCCAGAATCACTCTAAGTGTCTCTCTTTTGTTTAAAATGGACAACATTTTAAGTACATACGGAAAACCGACCAAACTCATTCGGTTTCCATTGAAACATTAGGAGAACGATTCATGGGTCATATGTGATGTGTAAGAATCAACCCCGCCTCAATCTGAGATGTGGTGTAGTCGAAACCACTCAAAGTGTTTGCCTTTTGTTTCAAAAGGACGTCATTTTAATTTAAAAACATCAACTGGAATACGGAAAACCGACCAAACGCATTTAGATTGTGTTGATACATTATCACAATGATCCATGAGTCATGTGTGACGTGTACGATTCAACCTCGCCTCAATCCGAGGCGTGGTGTGGCCGACACCACTCAAAGTGTCTATCTTTTGTTTCAAAAGGACGTCATTTAATGTGAAAAACATCAACTGGCATACGGAAAACCGACCAAACGCATTCTAATTGTCTCGATACATTAGCACAACAATACATGGGTCATATATAACGTGTATGATTCAACCCCGCCTTAATTAGAATCACGGTGTGGCCATAATCACTCTAAGTGGCTCTCTTTTGTTTAAAATGGACAACATTTTAAGTACATACAGAAAACCAACCAAACACATTCAGTTTCCATTGAAACTTTAGGAGAACGATTCATGGGTCATATGTGATGTGTACGAATCAACCCCACCTCAATCTGAGACGCAGTGTGGCCGGCACCGCTCAAAGTGTCTGCCTTTTGTTGCAAAAGGACATCATTTTAATTGAAAAACATTAACTGGAATACGAAAAACTGACCAAACACATTCGGTTTCTGTTGAAACATTAGGAGAACAATCCATGGGTCATATGTGATGTGTACGTGTCAACCCTGCCTCAATTCGAGGCGTGGTGTGGCTGGTAGCACTCCAGGTGTATGTATTTTGTTTAAAATGGACATCATTTCAGGTAAAAATATATGGTATACAAAAAACTGATCAAATTATGAATTTACTACCGGATTCCACATATAATTATCATCTAAATTTTAAATTGAATTCTAAATGAATTATGTATGTTTATAATTACGTTATGAATTCTAATTTAATTATGGATGTGTATAGTTCCAGCATTATATGTTTAATGTGTCTAAATTTTTTCTCTATATGTATGAGTTAGTTGGTAATTGCAAGTATAATAATTGTATATGTATGTGTTAGTTTATTGCAGGTATAATAATTGGATTGAAAATGAGAGGGAACCCACAAAATAAGACCTGGTGGGAAAATTTGTGGCTAAATTGGAGAGGTGTTGGGCAAATTGCAGTGCTGCTGTGCAATTTTCATATCATAGGCTATGCCAACGGTTTCAAACCATTGGCCTATCATCTCTGGGTTCTGTTTTACCAACGGTTCCATGAACCATTGGTAAAACACTTTTCCCAATGGTTTAGAAACCGTTGGGAAGGAGGAGACATTGGGTTTTTTCCAACTATTTGGAAGAACCGTTGGGATAGGTTTATTTTTCTCCACCGTATCCCAATGGTTGGAAACTGTTGGAAAAAAGATTTCCCAACGGTTTGGAAGAACCGTTGGGGTAGGGTCATTTTTCTCCACCCTATCCCAACATTTCACTATAAACCGTTGGGAAAAGCATTCCCAATGGCTTACTTCCCTACGGTTTGCAGAACCGTTGGTATAACATATACCAGCGGTTCTGCAGCCTTTCCCAATGGTACTAAACTATTAGGAAATACTGTATTTCCAATAGTGTTTAGAATGGGAACATTTAATTTTCTATTTTCTTTGTAATGTATCATTATTTCAGTACAATGTGGATTTTTTATTAGGAATACTCGATAATGATAGTCCTCTTTTGAGAGTTTGGATATTACTGAATGATGTATGGGGTTAAACATACTTTTTGGGATCTATTCACACTTATTGGATTTCATTCACAATGATATGAAAATTTTCAAGTAACTAGGTTTTTTGATGAGAGATAATGAAACGTAGATAGACTCTATGAGGTCGACAAATCAATAAAGAATTTACCCTAATATGGGGGGATTGTTGAATGTTTATTTAGTAGGTTTTAAGTGGGTACAGATATGGGGGAGACATTGTAGTATTAACAGGAAACTAGGTAAGATTTATAGTACATGTGGTTATTGTTACATTAGTGGGGGCAATAAATTTGGTGGTTATGGATGTAGTAATATTCATAGAACTAGGAATTGGGATAAAAATTGGCCAATTTGTCTTGAAAAAAGATATATCAATCCATATGTCCTTCATTATATCAAATTGTGTGAGGCCTATGGTGAACTAAGCCTTTGGATCACTTTTTGGGTAACTTTCAACCTAATTTAAAGTATGTTTTTCTAGGTTTAATAAAATGTGATTATTTCCCCATACATATTATTATGGAAATTTTTAATCTCACATTTATAATGGATTTTATAATACAATATTAGTCATTCATTTATTTCTGCTAAGGGTATATATCACTTATAAAAAAAAGCATAAAGGTTTATACCTTTATGGGGGAATGAGATGTTTACGTATATAGATTTTGACCTAATAAAAGATTTCTAAGAATAATTACATTTTAATGTTGATAGGTTGGTTTTTTAAATTTTTAAATTGATGATTTTATCTTAATTACCTATAGCGATTGAACATTTTCACGATGTTTTAACTAATGAGTTATCCTGTTTTCCCTTCTAGTATGAAAATTTATATCTTAATGTGGATAATGTTATGAGTATATAATTTTTGAATAACTTTTATGTATTTGGATCTGACTATTTTAATCATTACAATGGTAAATTTGAATGATCTTTAGGTGAAGGGTTTTAATATTCTATGTACCTACCAACAGGTTGATACTATCTTTTTCTATATGAAGGTTGATAATAACCTAAAATTAATCAAGTATTATTGAAATATTTTCCTATTCATGGTGATGTGATCATATAAATTGCCTCCATTAGGTCATATATCCAATGACATAATATTATCTCCATGGATCCACATGATTTATCTATGACGAAGATATGGTTTCTAGTTATTTATGATATATGGTACATGAAATTATATTTTTAGGATTATATTTGTGATGTATGTGTTCTTAGTGATTTCATTGAAATTTTTAAATAACCAAAAAAATGTTTATTGATCTCACGTATGATATCTTCCATCATTACCGAGACTCCTTCATTATGATATTCACTAATGATATTTTGGTATATTTTTTAACATGGAAAATACATGTATAGCATTGGAAATTTTGTTATTTTGGATCCCAATGTATATACTATATTATAATATCTAGAATTTTCATTTCTATATTTAGGAGTAGTAGTTTATCTTTCATTTAATATTCTAGGATAAAAATTAAATTGAATTAATACTCTTTAGTTTTTGAAATATTCGAATGGAATCATTAATTTTTCTAAGATCATTAGTTTTCATGGAATTTATGTGAAATTTAAATGAAAAATCAAGGAACTAATTTTCATAGTAGTGGAATTGATGATTTAGACTACGAAGGGAGATAAATATTTGGGTAATGCTTAGTGTGATGTTTAATTTTCATAGTTAATTGTGGGGTTTCAATTTTATCTAATTATATAATTTTTAAACCTTGATAATCACTATTCCATGAATTATGTTACCTATATGATTTTTTGGATGATTTTTAACACTACCGTATTTGGTGGTTTATTACAAGACTCATTATCTCTGATAATATTAGTGGATCAAAACTTCCTACTATTTTTAGTTAGTCTTAAATTTGTTTTTATTCATTTTTTATAATTATATCATCAATGATAGAATATTTATATAAATATTATACTAGATATATTTTATTAATTTTAGAGTCATTTAGTAGAGCACATAGAGATTTTTAACTTCCATAAGTCTTATTCCACTAGAAAAAGTAATGTGAATATAAATACTATAAATAAGAAAAATTGGCTGAAAATGGTTTGGGAATATATTATATAGTGAAGGCTAAATTTTATATTCCTATATTAGTGATAAAACCATAAATATTTGAATACTTACAAGACATGTTATCCCTTTTCTATTAAATCTTCACTATTAGATCATGTGAAATTCATCTAGAAATTTGATTCAAATTTTTATCTGATATAGCAATGTATTATGTGATATGATTCAATTATGGTATATTAACATGATATTGAGAAGTTATTTGTGACCATGGTAGAAAGTTCATTCTGATATCTTATAGGGAGGCTCTTCTGGGAGATTCATACACCGATAAATATGTTGTAAAACCAATGGTGTTCAATGTACAACATTATGACATAAATTTTAAGTAACAACATATTAAAGGGGATACACATGTTATATAGCTCATTGCATCACCAAATAATGTCTGACGGTAGAGTACTAATTAATAACAAGTCTAATCCATCCACATCATGTACATGGAACTAAAATGATGGAAATATTTACTTCATCATTAGACTGACATAGAATGTGTGGGGATGTGATGTGGATTGGGTTTTTGAAGATCATAAAATGATTATCTCACACTTCAATCATATTCAATGGATGTGTTTTTCGAATAAGATGAGAAATATGAATATACGAGAGTTTTTTTAACTTCATGATATCCCTATAAATATCATATCTAATCAATATTCCCAATTAATATATTAATTCTACTAGGAGATGAATAAATATATGGGGACTTAGTTGAATCTCTTCAGATCATATCACTTATAGGCATATGGTCCATCATAGTGGAATATCCAAATTCATAATGATATTTTCTATGTAATTTGATCAAGATTTTACTGAAACTTTGTATGAATACTAGTAATTTACTATATTTTTATACAACATCAACTGTTAAGCATCCATCTAGATGGAGAAGGATGATGTATTATATTTTATAACATATCTCTTATGAATGTGTCATAATTGGGTAGGTGTTTCAGTGGGTGGGGTACATATAATGGTGTATGAGAAAATTTAGTGTGTATGGTTGATCAATAATGTGACGTACAATACCAATATTCCACTTTACGAGAGACCCATGCCATGTAGGCCACATGGCCACAAGCGCATCTCTCCAAATGCCAGAAGCTGCTGACTAAATGTGAGGGCGTAGGGTGTGTCTATGGAGAGAATATTCCCTCATTACCAATGTGTTTCACAGTGAATAAAAGTAAATTGGGGTAAATAGATAATGAAATATATGTAAATTGAAGGATCATTGAAAAATAAAGACAGCAATAACAATAACTGAAACAATTGGAATAACATTCAACAATTAATGATATGATATGTCGTTAGAAAACTAGAAAACAAGGATAAAAGAAAGTAGGCCTAACATGTTCTACAAAACTATAGTGGAAATAAAATACAATAAAAATCATCCTAAGATTAGGCTCAGTTATAAACTATCAAGATCCATCTTAAATAGAAAGTAATCAAGTGTTTGAAGCTGTATATTTCCTTTTGTCAACAACTGCAACCATGTGATCTACTCCGGGTACCAAACTATTCCCGGAGAGGGTGAGAGTAAAATCTCACTGGGCCACCCCCAATAGTTTTTATAACATCTAGCCCATTTAATTGAAATGTATCTATGTTGAATCATGTATATATATAGAAAAGATAAACAATGTAACAAAATAAACGTGTACCTACTTCATTCCTCGGATGGTTTCTGAACATGTAATCAATTAATTATTTTTTTAGTAGTTTATAGGATATCATATTTTAAAAAATATGAAAGTACTGAGTTCCAACAAAGAAACCATTAATTTTATTTTATTGTTACTTACTAAGATAATAATCTAGGCGATGTAGACATCATGTATTACCAACTTAGTAATAATTATAGAATTGAAAGTGTAATAATGTAATCTATGCATTATTTTCCATGGGATTCAACAATTAGATGCCTACCGAATCCTTGGTGGTTGTCTCAGGTAAAATGACTCTATGCAAACACAGGACCCTATTGGCTGTAACCATGGAATATACATGTCAATAATGAATCCACTGAGTGTATCCAAGGCATTTTGTAATTATATTAAAGGGATATTATGGTATCATACCAGGAATCTAAAGAATATATATGGTTCGGGATCTAGGTGGTTCTCAACTTATGAAATCTATATCCTCGAATTGGAATGGGGTTCTTGAGTTCTCATGGCATTCCACAATAAAAATCCAATGTGAGCTCCAGTCTGGCATTTCGTGTTTATGAATGAATTCATCTAATATTTCAGGTTGTTCAGTCATTTCATTTTGTTAGTGTCACAAGGCCATGTAACATAAATCTGTCGATTAATCCACTTAAATCATATTCCATATTCAAGGTTCATTCTGCTAACATCTATTAATGTGGTAGAGGGTGATAAGAATTTTTTTCCTAGTATTCAGTTACATTTATGTCCATGTCATACTCTTTTTATACATTCCAATTCACATTTATTATTTCATTTTCAAATTGATGCACTTATGATAAGCAGTTCAAGTGGTGAGCATACATGGTACTTTACATTATGAAATTCTCATTATACACAATCTTTTTTATTCAAAATGTTTACCCTTTTGTGGGAGATGCAAAGGTACATCCGAACGGTGGCTCAAACATGTCAAAACAAAAAAACTACAAAATATGGAATAACATCTTTTATAAGAACAATGTAGTTTTTGGCGTACCCACAAACAATTAATCACCTAAATAGAAATATCATATCCATATGGTCTTAATGATTTTAATCATCCCATATAAATTCTATAAATGGAACTTGATGAAATTAGTGGGTCCCACACAACAATTCTAAAAGCGACAGACTTGAGGGATGAGTTATAGACTACTCACCTTAGGAATACATGACACTCCTCTGGTATTTTTCCTTGATTTGTCTCAAATCATAATAGATATAAGAAAAAGTGAAAATTCTCATACACCGATAAGTATATTGAGAGATGGACCGAATGATAATGGCTTACATGGAATCGAGTACATACAGTTGTTCATCCAATATGATGAATGAAAGCATGAATGAATCATTGATTAAATATAACTCTTTATTCCAACCATTGATCATCAAAGGGTTCTAAAATTATAGTAAAAGGGATTAGTCACACTGGTTCTAATTTTCGATGGAAGAAGTAGGGATGATATATCATTAGTATCAAAATTTTTAAATTACAAGAAAAAATTTTATTGGACTATTTTTCTACATGGATTGACAATCCAGGAACAAACCTTGCATAGATAGATAGTTAGAAGGGGAAATTTCAATGTTTGGTAGCACAACCATGTGCCAAACATGTGAAGTGGCTCTGTCTAGAATGACACCATCTGAATGGTTAGGAAAACTGTTCAACATGACATGTTTCCCAAAAAAGATATATTTCAAGCTGCGAACATGCTCCAGACACCCATGGGATCATTTTAACACTTTAGTAATCTATATTATGTTCAAAGTAATTATTTTTACTGAAAATTAATGGATCCATAACTGAGTGAATGACAAAATTCTTATAGTATCGCCCCCTAAAATGAACTCATCGTCGAGTTCACCTTCTAAGGGTATATACAATTTATCTGTGAGAAACTCTGTCCATTGGGCATATACATCGGATTGCGTCTCCAAATTCAAATATTGTACTTAGTCGTGATTTTATATCACCCAAACTAGATGGAAATATCATTATTATAAGGCCTTTATGCTCTGTTCAATTATTCTTACTGGATACTCTTCAAAGGTAGCATCAACATCAAACTCCAAATATTTGGAATCAAAAGTATGAGGCAAATTAGTATGTTGCTGGTGAAGCTGTGATATATGGAAGACATCATGCCTGTAAGGATACATATGAGGTAATAGTAACCAATTGGATTCTGACATGACTCTCATTAGAATTTCAAACATACCTACATAATAATGAAATAGCTTTCCAATCGTTCATTACAATCTATGCTCGAGCATGGGCGATACCAAAAGAAAAATGCTATACCTTACATCAAACACTAGAGTTCATAGATTTAGATAGACAAAAGATTTTTTTCATGTCTAAGAAGTATTTGTACACATTATGATCATCTAAATGTCATATAATTTCACCTAAATGAAATGATAACCTAGTAGGTCTTACTCACATACCTATATTCAGCACAGGGGTGAATGAAATTACCTCCCATATAAGGCCTCAAATGGATCCCTCTGAATTTTTGGATGAAAGATTTCATTATAGAGAAATAGGATGAGAGGTATATTTTTCTCCTATGAACCACCAAAATCAAGCACACATTCTCGATGCATATCCTCTAAAACTTGTATCATCTGTTCTGATTGTCAATCGGTCAAAGGGTGGGAAGATCATCATAGAATCACCTGATTTCCCATATCCTTTTCCAAACCCTTCCTGAACCACGATGTAAAAAGAGAATCCTGATCTGAAATGACTGTATGACGAACCCCATGTAGTGATACAATCTCACAGACATACAATTTTCCCATCTCATCAACATATAATGTCTTTCAAATAGTAATGAAGTGGGCTGATTTCATTAGTTGGTCAATTATTACCCTTATGTCATCACTGTCCTTTAGAGACCAAGGTATGATGGATATGGAATTAATTGAAATATCTTTCCATTTACATTCTTGGAATAGAAGTGGATGTCTCAATGTCATAGGTCCCTAGTGTTCTTTCATCACCTACAGGTTGGTGGAACACCTTGTGGTAAAGCATGATATTCATTGTTTCATCACATGCCTCTAATACTACTGTCACATATCTCAATACACATGGAAATTCCTAGATGAACTACCCATTGAGAAGATAGGGACACTTTCATCAATTCATCTCCCATATCTACAGGAACCAAAAAACATCCACACAGATGAAGCATGTCGTCTCTATCTACTGTGCCATATGGAGGTGGGTTATCTTCTGATATACTCTCACGGAGAATCAAGCCTTCAGGATCTGAAAACAATCTACCCATCACGTTCACAGGGATAGAATATGTGACTTCTAAAGATGATAGTTAATAATACACGTAACTTTCATGAAACTATAGATGCAGCTCAAAAAATATGGTCATTAACATCCATTAATCACTAGCATCCCATATAGAATGATCTTGACGATCTCAAACAATGCATATGCAACAACATTGTCCTTCCAAAGAGTATAGCCAAGATCAAAACAATGTATTGTATAAATTAAAATCATCTCCACTATCTGAGGTACAATTCACACTAATAAAAGATATATTTGAGCTTATTATGGTTTGTGTATACAACAAAATTCTCCACCAAAAGATAATTTCTACAACAATGTAAGGCATGGACAACTACTTCTAGTTCATGGTTGTGAATCGAGAAGTTTCTATCAAGATTCCTCAATTACTATGTTCCATAAGAAATCACTATATCCTCCAACATCATCACTAATCCAAAGTGTATTTCTTATGCATCCAAATAGATGGAAGAACCTATACCTATCTCCGGCAGAGTCGGAATATGTGATGAAAGAAGCATCGCTTTCAGCTCCGTAAAGTATTAATCAAATGCTTTTAACTGTATGACCAAGAAACCCTACTTTCTTAAGACTAGTAGAAGGTTATGCATGGTGAGAAAAGTTTTGGATAAAATAGATGTAATAAATTTTCATCCCTAAAAAACTCTATATATAAAACATGTTCCTTGGATGCTCCCAGGAAACTACAACACTAACCATTATAGGGACAATATATACTCCTAATTTTGTTATAATAGGACCGACCCAATGAAATTTCCATTCCAGAAGTGTCACATTTCAAGCTTCGTGTAACGTTGATGCTCTCTTAGTGTACTCAGAAATATATCAAGATGATTGGCATGGTCGCTATGACTGTAAGAAAACACCAAGATTATTCCACATAGACTGTGCGAAAAAAATAAAATTTTAGGGAAAACCCATATTCATCAACTACATAAATTTTTTGGAACACTCGTAAGACCGAAAAACATAATAAGGTATGCATGTAGACCATACCAATTATGTCATGTTGTGTGAGGTATGTAGGATTATATAACTCGTACCTGATGTAAACCTGATCACAAGTCAATATTAGAGAATACTTTTTCAAATCGAAGCTGATTAAGGAGATAATAAATTTGAGGGTGTGGATATCGGTTACATACCAAAAGTTGGTTCATCCTTATGTAGTCCAACCATAGACATAAGGTTCCATACACCTTCCAAGAAGAATGTATGGGAGAACCCCGAGGGGATGTACTGGTCTATATAAAATTTTTTTTCTCTAAATCCTCTAACTACCTTTTTAGCTACTAAACACAATAGAATCCATCTATTACTAAGGAATGTGCACTGTACTACCCCTAAAACAATATAAATTGAAAAATATGCCTCTCTATTTTGAGGTAATCAAGAAAAATCATCAGGAAATACATTCCAAAAATGATCCACTACTTGAGGAAAATCAACTTGTCAAAAACCAAGATCTTCAATGATGAGAATTGCAATCTAGGTGGTCACTCCACCTAGCACATGATTCTATGGTGCATCTCTAATATCCTAGTCATCCCACTAACCATTATGTATATAACTAATTCACTTTGGTGAGGTAAAAGATATGATGGAAAAATAGATTCCTAAAAATTCATAATACTGAACCAAACAATTCATCCCAAGAATGAAATAGAAGCATATCATTTCGAGAATGAAGTGGTTCTATAAGAAAGGGTAACTACCTTCCTCAAAGAAACAGTTCCTAAACTAGCCTATAGATTATGTTCATACCTTAACTGTGTATCTAGTGTCATTACACCATAGTGATTTTGTATATCTAATACAATACTTTCCACAATGGATATAGAGATAAAATAGTTCGAAGAACCAATATAAAATAAATTAGATACTAGAGTATTGGATACTAGTATCAATATATCATACTATAGACTATCTCTTTGCCTGGTTCTCAAGTATCTATTGTAGTGAATACATCGAAACTGATCCATGACCCTTTGAAAAATATGGACTGTCATGATCATAACTAATCTATTGGCACTGCTAGTGATCATGGGTATAGACACCATGGTCATGACCTCCTCCAAGGCTCTACCTAACAGTGCCATTCCAACTCCCCACCTAACATGGAAAAAGAGAACTCATTATTAATGGTGGAGTAAGTAATTATCCCTTACCACTCGAATATGGTATAAACTTCTTGAAAAAAACAAGAAGATTCCCCATACGACCACCCAACTAAAACTGTAGTGGGTCTCTTTCAAACTAAGGAATTGAATTCCCCCATCATGCTCATTGATGACAGGATAATGATCTATCAAAATGTGTAGTCTAGTTCTCAATGCCCTGACATGATACCATGAGATAATGTTAATAGCTATCGGAAGAACAACTGGCATGTTGTGGAAATAATCTTCAATAAATAGTATTATTGTCAACCATCATGTTGAACTAAATGTTAAGATCCTAATTAAATAATAAATAAAATTTAGGCAGGTGAAATAAATTCACCTATAGTAAGATATCATACCAGATCCCATACTTGAAAATTTAGTATGTGAAATCTCGTAAATCGTTAGTTGTAAGAAAAATCATTGTAACATGATAAAACATAGTGAATATTCCAATATTAACGAAGAACCCTACTCGAGTTGCATGGAATCATTATTTATGTCAGCTCTCATTATATGAGTAATAATTGATCATATATGGTTGTCAGGAAATCAACCCATAACATACCCTGACGATAGCCATCCTATGTAATCACATCCCACCAACGCTTGGATGAATCCCTAAGAATGTATGTGGCATGATTGAACCTTCGATTGAGATGATTTTCTAGATGCTCGAAGATTGATAGGGTGGCCTCTAGCTTTGACTCTTCAACATGAAGACCACCATTACCTAAGAATGTAAAAGGATGACACTTCTAGATATCAAGAGTCATATCAGTCATTGTATGGGTAAGCAGGGGAGAACCATTCATGGACTACATCATACATATGAAACAATCAAAAACATGGGTGTTAGTGCCCAAATAAGGCTCATCTGGTGGATCCTCACGTGTAATTCCGATGGGTAATACTGGAAGCTCAGGGCCCACAACATCTAGAAGATGGCCTTCTCCACCATCCTAGATTATGATATGAGGAATTCGTGGATTCATTGTTCCACATAAGACAAGATAACACCTTATAACAATCATATGAAGAAATATAGCATCACAAGAAGAAGATAAATGTGGGGAAACTCAATACCTATGGAATATCACCCAATATACCCACATAGAAGGACATGTATCGATATTTTATAATGAATTAGTTTCATTTAACATGTATTTACCAGGTCCATTCCATTACATTTCATAAAAAATACCAGGTGGGATATGGACGAGAAACCAATTCACTTTAGATGTCATGATTCACTTTGGAATGGATAGCAATTTCTAGGGAATTATTGGCCATAAACATATCTCTAGAAATGACACCAATTTATTTTTAGCATAATTTCTTGACATTGTAAAATACTCATCCCAACCCAATAGGGCCCTTACACCACAATAATTGAGATAATAAATCACTCAATTGAAACAAAGAGTAATAAAATCATTCGATAACATTCAAAACAACACTTAACAATCTCAAGAATGTCACAAAATTTAAATTAGTGGAATCCACCAATATGGAATGGAAATATTCATGAAATGTAAATTATAGGTGCCTATAATGATTCATGTAACAATGCTCCCATCCAATGTATCGTGAGTTCTAGGATAAAAGAAAATACACGAATGATAAAAAACACCAAACAAGATGTGAATCAGCCAATGGTGAAATAATATCAACTGTCATAGAAAAAAAGTACACCAACAATTATAATAGAGGAATCTTGGTTTTTACCATGAAAATTGGTTTGCAATGCCCAAACACTACTTATGAAAAAGTAACAATCATTTCTAATCTCAAATATATTCTCATAAAATTGTAAATCAGGAAAGGAAATATTTTCTAATAACACATGGTGATTTCCCAAGACCTAATTCTACTTAATGGGTTCCATGAGGCCAATGTGCAACATGGCCTCAAGAGCATCTCCATGAACACCCAATGCTTCCAACTAATAGTGAGGGACTAGGTAGTGATTGTGCGGAGACTATGCCCTCATTACCAAAGTAGAGCACAACCGATGAATGTAAACAGGGGTAAATAGAGGAATAAATATAAGTAAACTTATGGGACAATGGAAAATAGAGATGATAATAACAATAACTAATACTACTAGTTTAACATTAATATCTAACAAAGTGTCATGTCACTATAAAACTAAAAAACATGGATACAATATACCAGGCTTAACATGTTCCACAAAAGTATTAAAAAACTATCCAAAGCACCATGAGATCGAGCTTGGACATCTTCTTGTAGTAAACATACTAAATAGTATGAAATCATGTGTATGAATTTGTATGATTCCATTTGTCTACACCACTATCCATGTCATCTTCATTGGGTATCAAATGGTGCCCAAAGAGGATGTCAGATAAAACTCTGTGGGCCACCACCAAGGGTTTCTATAACATCTTGTCCATGTAATGGAAATGTAATTATGTGAATGAATTTCTATATAACGTAAATTACTATAATTTAACATAATACCTATGTACCAGATTCATCTCTAGATTGGTGTATGAATAATTAACCAATTAATTATTTTATTGTTACAAGTTTATAAAATATCTCATCTTAACAAATGTGAAGGTTACATGTTATGACACAAAAACCAATAATGATATTTATTAGTGAAGTCCCATGGTAATAACCAAGGTGACATAGACTACAAGGGTGGAAAACTAAGTAATAATGTTATCTTGGAAGGGGTAGGTGTGTAATCCATGTAATATATTCCAAGGAATTCCACCATAATATGCCTTCTAAATCCTAGGTGATCATCCAAGGCAAAATTTGTAAAAGCAGAGAGAGTTCTACATGGGATGTAACCGTGGAACCTACTTGTCAATACCTGATCCAAGGAGTGTAACCAAGGCATACTACAATTATACGGATGTGATCCTATATATCCGTACCATGAATTAATAAAATAGACAATGATCGGGATCTAGGTGGTTCTCATCCTATGAAAGATAAATCCTAGATTCAGAATGGGGTTCACGAGTGCTCATGGTATTACCCAATAAGAATCCAAAGTGAGATTGAGTTAGACCATTCCAATTTACTTATGAAGTCATGTAACATTTCATTTGGTTGAAGGCTTTACTTTCATTAGTCTGATATGGTCTCGTAGTGTGAATCCTTTTAATAATTTCATTGGGTTCACACATTTCCTTTCATTAGTGTTACAAGTCCATGTAGCATGCATACATTCATTTAATTTATTTACAGAAAATATTGTATTCATGGTTCATTATTCTACCTTCCATTAATGTGGTAAGAGGTTATATAAATAGGTAACATACTGTTGATTTACATCAAAGTAGAAATCATATACATAGTATTCTTGTAAATTCACATTTAACATTTCATTTTCATGTTGAAGAACTTTACATAGGTGGTTTAATGGGTGATTCTACATTGTACATTAAATTATTAAACTCTCATTATAAAAAAACCATTTAATATATAAATTCTTACATTTAGTAAGGTCAATCTAAGGCACACTAGAATGGTTGATCAAACTTGTCAAAACACTAAAACAAAATATATAGAATAACATCCTACATGGGATGAATGGGGTTGTGGGTGTAACAACCAACAATTAATCACATAAATGGAAATATCATATCCATATAGTTATAATGTTTATAAGAATTGAATACAAATTCTATAAATGGAACCTGATGTAATCGGTGGACACCACATGATAACTCCAAAATCAATGAACCCGAGGGAAGAGTTATTGGCCACCAACCTTATACATGTATAAATCTATTACTTCGGTATTCTCCCTTGATTTGGCTCAGATTAGATTAGATCTAAAAAAACTCAAAAATCTTCATACCCAGACAACTAGGTTGAGTGTATGAGAGAAGGATAAAGACCCAAACATAATCTAGTACTTCCTGTTGTGCTTCCAATGTGACGATCAAAATAAGGAACATATCCCAGATGAATGAGATCTCTTGATTCTAACATTATTTCATCATAATCTTCCAAAATGAGAGGAAAAGGTGTTAATATCACTGTTTCTTGTATTCAGATGATGGAGGTTTAATAGAACATTAAGGAAGAAATTTTAAAATTACCTTGAAAGTTTTATTATGCATGTTTATTCCACATGGGTTGAAAAACTATACACATGCCGTGGATGGTTACCTTGGTAGAACGGGCACTGGAACATTTATGTTGCATGTTCATTCTTCAACCATGAAAGGTTCCTCTATCCGAAAAACACCATCTCGATGGTTTGGAAAGCAGTTTTCCAAACGTGCAACATTTCCAATTTCCCCAAAAATATGTGTTTCAGGCTTCAAACATGCCCTGGACACCCATAAGACATTTTTACCTCATTAAGAATCTATATAAGGTCCAATTAAATGATCTAGATAGAACACTAAACGATCCATTCCTGATTCTAAACTTGGGTTCTTACAAGTAAGTCATTGGTTAGCACTCAATGTTGGTAAATCTCATATTATAACAAAAAATTAATATGCTTATAGTTTTTTGGGTTATTGAGTATTCTTATGAATATCTACACAATTTTATACTCATTGGTTGAGTAAGTAGTGAATCGTCACAATATTTTTTTAACCTAATTTCTGTTTTTAAAGTTGATAGATGTTGATACAAACCAGCAGGTCTTTTATTTAAGAAATATGAACTTTAATTTTTTTTAATCATAAAAAATCTAAATAGTAGAAGCTATACCCAACAAACATTAATTGTTGAAATGATGTTGTTTTGAAAACTAATTTTTCCTATCAGGGAATGATTGGTGTTCATCATGAACTAAAAAACCTATTATTTGTGTTCTATGTTTGTATGGTAGTTTTATGAGGATAAATAGGACTAGTTGTTGTGATTGTGATACTATTTCTTTAGATACCCAATTTGGTTCATTAGATATTTTCCATGAGCATGATAGGACCATAGAGATAAATTTTATAGTAACCCTAAAAGTTTGAGGTAAAATTCATTTTATAATTACTCACATTAAAATTAATTTATGGAATCTTTATGTTGTGTTAAAAGGGTTCAAGGAAAATAGATATATTGGAAAGTGTTAATGATGGACATTATATTTTATATTTAATGATGGGAATTTGGTACCCAACTTATGGAAAATGATTACCAGATATAATATTCTAGGCCCCTGTATCACCTAAAGCACAAAATTATAGTCACCTAGTGTTGAGTGGATTCACAATTGTGCAATGTGTATCTCATAAAATAAGTCCATTTACCTAGTGATTTAGTTGGGTGTTTCATTTATGGATATCCTATGTGGTACATCTAAACCAACTTTTTAACTAGTCCTATCTATTTCCCCTACAAAGCGTGTATTAGAACCCCATTTTGGTTCCTTTTTTCATTTAACAGATCTGTAGCCTAAAAATATTTCATAAATTGATCCACATCTACTGTGTTTTTATTTTTTAATAAATTAAGCATTAATTTAATACATACTATAAATTTCTATCATTTTTTATTATTATATCATTATAAATCCATAATTTAGTGGTCTATGTCTAATTTTTTGAATTTAGTTGATCAAGATAGATCCATGAGTATTTTTTTGTGAGCAATGTCTCAAAAGGTTATGATATTAAATACGTAATATCTTATTGTTTTTGTATGAGATGGCCTAGATAAAATCCACATGGGAACATGAATTTTCAATTTTACCAATGAATAAGGTATCAATGTGGCTGAGTGGGTCCAAATAAAAGTAATTTTCCTTGATGTGGATACATATTGTTGTACCAATGAGATATTTATATGAACATATCTTCATTAAATAAATTATAGAGGAAATTGAGCCTTGTCTCTATTTGAGTAATGAGAGTTTCCATAGATTCTGTGTGGTCATGAGTCTTGTGGTTTGTCTTATATTTATTTGTTGGAATGTATCTCAACTGATATGGGTATTGATAACAAAAATTTATAGGTTATGGATTTTATAATGGATTGAAATAATTAATTGCATAACAGGATAACTTGTTGTGGGTTGTGTTTTATGGGAAGACTGTTCTGAACTGTATCACCCATTTATATTTATGAGTTAGTTTATTGAACATGTTTTTCATTTGATTACACCCCTAGATGAAGTGTATGCATGTGAACCTATAATTATAGGGAGAGTTAGTTCAGATCGCATGGACGCTTGGAAACACTAAACCATCCTTAGGAAATTTCTTAAGATTAATGGAATATTCATCATTTATACATCATAACATACATAAACAAGGGTGTTATTTCAATTAGTTTAGGATTTCCCATCTTCCTCTTTCCTTGGACTACATCGTTTGATAATTAGTGTGTATGAGATATGGCGATGAAACCATTTCAATATTCACTGGACGGTTCAGCTTTTATGATATGATAGATATTTTATAAACTCTATATATTTATTACAATAATTAAAGTGATGGTTTCTTTGGAATAAGGTGATATTATTCTTATGGAATTGATTGTATCATGTGTTTGAACAGTTTATACAATATTTTATAATGCACAATTATCCATCATGGTTGCATAAATGATTTCAATTATTTAATTTCAACCAGTGCATGAACTAATATATATATTTGTATAGATATAGTAATGACCAATTAGAAGATTCTAATTGTATTTTCATATCAACATTGTACATAGACACCCTAGAGAACACGTGTACATTTCATAGGAATTTATATATGGTAAGTCCCATATGTTTGAATCCTTGGAGAGTGAATCTTTGTATTGATGGGGCTGATACCAGGAAATAATATATGATATTTTTTATCATGTCCTCTACATTATATTATTTTTTATTTAAAATGAACTGATCTAATATGAAGGGGGGTTATCATTCAGTTGATATATGATTTACATGGGATTATTTTATTATTATATGTGATAAGATGTACATTATTTTTATATCTTTGTGATCCCACATAATGGTATCGATTAATAATTATTTTCAATATTCTGTTGTTACTTTATGATGATTTTATATTTGAAATAGTCTCTCTAATTCCAGGTTAAGTAATACTTCAATTTTTAGTATCCTTTTGTATACACGTGGCACATATTTTCACGTTATTATTTTTTCTTGTGAAACATTCAACTAGGCTAGAGTGTGAAAATCACAATCATTATTATAGTATAGTTTATAATATATATATATCATTTTTTCATTGTTTGTGTGGTTGTGTTTATTTCTTTATTTATATTTAATATCCTATTTAATTAATGTAAAAATAAAAACAATCACATTTTCAATATTGAAATGAAAATGTAATAAATCAATTTAGAAAGTCAACAATACAATCTATCGTGAACAATAGGATAATAATTATGGTGAAATTTTAATAATTTAAAAAATATAAACAAAAATCCTTTATAATTAATCATTTATAATGATTTAATAAAAAAATTGTTTATATATGTTCTGTAAGAATGATTAATACAAATAGATCCAAATACTGGTGAATTTTTTTATGATATGAAATTATTGGTTTCTATCAATTTCTCAAGACATCCATAAAAATTATAAATTAATTTTCATATTTAAATTCCAATATTTATTTTATAATTATAATTTATATAAATTTACAATATATGTAATTATATTATCAATTATTTATCCCCATATCATAACTTGTATAACTTATTAGGGGATTCTCTATTGATCATAATATATTGTAATCTACACCTTTTTCTCTTCATCATTCATATGCTTGGTTAATATATTATAATCTATATCCCACATAAAATTAATAGTTTCCATTTTAATCTAATTATATACCTATGTTTCATAATCTTAATTATTTATTCCCAATACCTAATTTATAATTTTATTAAGGGGAATCCCTCTCAATCCATTACATTAGTATTCTCCCTAATTACATAAACCTCTTTTGAATATATATATATATATATATTATTCTCAAATTATCAATATTTATTTTTATTAACCATGTCCTATTATTTACTTTCCCATTTATTTTAATTGCAAACATTTTCCTCCAAATCATACCTTGAAATATTTTTAATGTGTTTTCACAAATTATCTATTATATATGTTTTAATTATATATAACTATCCATTATTCATTAACATTGGATGATATAACTACTGAATGAGAGATTATATATTCATTTATCCTTTTGGGAAATTATTATTCTCAATATACTATTTATGATTAATAGAAATTTTTATAAAAATATCATTTCTTTATCTCTTCAATATTAACTTCATATAAAAAAATTTTATTTCAAAAAAATTTCACAAAAATTCATATTCTTTCATAATCAGTTCCCATATTAATTAATAGGTATTTGAATTTCCTAGTAAAAAAGTTTAATTTATTTATTATACTATTTAGGCTTATAACACTTTTTAGTGTGGTTTAAATAGTCTTCCATTATTTTTCTATCATTTATACTTTTAATTCACTTTTATTTTGTAAAATGTAAAACCATTAAACCACTATCATTTCATTAGAGGATATTTTTAATACTTTTTCTATTTTATTTATGAATGGTTATTTGGTGTTATATATGTTATTTATATATATATAATTTCTCATTCAACATGGGCTATAAATCATTTTATTTTTTATTAATGTTTGATGACTTTACAAATAACATATAATTAACCATACAATATTTTAGATGTAGGACTATAAAATGTGTGGGATAAAAATAATAAATCCCAATAATTTATTAGATAAATCCTTGTAGATCAATATATATTTATGTTTACAGATGATTTGGTTTTCTGTTTTCATAATGTTAAAATTTTAAATTCTGAAACTTGCATTTTTTACCACTTTGATTTGATATATTGGTTATAAGACAATACTTATTTTTATGACGATTCCTTAAAATACATGTACACATTTATATATTTTCAATATTATTCACATAATCATTTGGTAATTATTATATAATCTCAAATTAACTATTTTCCTCAGTCATGTTCTCATGTCACCATTAATGTTTAATTATTCCTCCTATTAAAGACCTTTTTAACTCACAATTACCTTGATTATTATTACCACCAGATCAAATATATGTAGTGTGGTTTTGATAATTTATTTTGGGTCTATGAAGATGTATATGATTAATTTTCTTAGCTATTATATTCATTTCTCGTGTAATATGTTCCTAGTTCGAAAAGACATTAATCTAAGGAGGCTAGGAATGGTAAAATATAATAAATATTCATGTTATTAATTAAAATTAAGAATGTGCATTGCACATTACGTAACTGTTAGTATGGGGGTTTCTCTTTTTTTATATGATTTATATATAGTTATTTTTTGTAATTATGATACAAAATCATTTGGGTGAGAATTCATAAAGAAAAAACGATTATGTTTTATAAAACTATATCGAGCATAACAGAAATTAAAATATAGGGTTTACAAATATTATAATTAAATATTGAGTTATATTAATGTTTTATCCTCGTAAACATTTTAGGAAATAATATAAATTAATAATAAGTAAAGAAAATGAATTTGAAAAAATTTTAAGGTATTATTAAATAGTACAAATTATTCAGATAAAATATCATTAAGAGGTCGTTTGAACAAAACCTATATTTTAAATAAACATTCTTTAAAAATTTCATCCTTTAAATATATATATGTTAAGATTAAATTAATTTTTATTATATAATACACTTACAATATTTTATTTTTCATATGTTAATTAAACTATTTTTGATAAAATAAGAATCTATGTACATGATTAGCCATAATTAAATCACATTAATTCCATAATAAAATAAAATATTATTTACTTCCATAATAATTAACATTTCATTAAAAGGAAAAACACATTATTCATTATTTAAATGTGGAGGAACACAGTATATATTTTTATAGGGTTATTTAGAAATAATATATGTTATATTAGTGGATTGAGATTTGAAGGATGAAATTAGAAGACATATATCATGGTAGTTCTTGATTGTGGATGAATTATTTTTAATCTTCAGAACCAATATTTTTTAGGAATGCCTGAAAATTTTTAACATGGAAGTGAATGAAGGGTATATTCATAACTGATCATCATGGGATGATTTGGATCCAATATTGTGGATTCCATGAAATTTTATGCTCATGATAGATCAATTGTGAATGCTTTAATGAAATTATAATGGATATATAATGGTAGGAGATACCTTGATGGTTTTATACCTCAAGGACACGAAATAAGTACATAATGACCTTGGATAACATTATATATCGATGTCTAAAAAATAACATGAATAGAGAAATTTTCCATTTTTTTCCTAATGAGGTTTTGGACAAGTGTGGATCTTTTATGAAGTCATGTGGATAATAATGGAACTGTTTTGTTGATTAAATAACATATGGTAGTAATGTTTAATCTCTCATCATTAAGTATGGTATATATAATTATATAATAATCTATAAAGGGAACCTGAGATAAAATTGAATCTGTGTAAGAAAAATTTGTATATGATGGGATGATTTAGTTGAGGGATATTTCTTTATGCTATAATTTTTGCCACATATTTTAATTAAAAATCTTTATAAGATGAACTATGTATATTCTAAGAGGCCATGCTTTAGGAGGACATATCATGTTGCAAATGTCATTATCTAAGAATTTTATAAATATGATGGAAAACTACAATCATATTTAATAGAATGCATCACAACATTGAACTGATATATCATTCCATAAAATGAATCAGCAAACCATCAGGGATGGTATAAAATATTATAATATTTGGGGAGGTAAAGAACACTAGTTGAATACATGATATAATAAGATTTCTATAGAAAGTTATTCATCTCATGAATAATATTTTAAGATCACAGAAATATAATTATAAAATGTTGTGATGGGTCAAGAGTTGAAATTGCACTGCATCGTTAAAAGGTTGAGATAACATGAGATGTTCATATTTTTATTAAATATTGTAATAATGGTATCTTCTAGAGATAAAAAATTCAACAATGTCAAAGTCAGTTGCATGAAAACACATATCAGATTAGTGGGTATTCAAGTAACATTAGAGGTGTAACTCCACAAACCCAGCAGCCTAGAGTCGGTGCATTATTATGTATCATTATCATGATCACAAAATATCAAGTCTCAAAATATTGATAGTTTATTATCCTTGGAAGTACTAGGTACATTCATAAGGTTTACATTACATTATAAAATGGAAAACTACAACCACATTGTTTCCATAGACTACACTGATATCCCACAGACTATCTCTGTTAGTCAGTCATAATACAGTTCTTCGCATATTGGGAAAAATAATACATCGAAAGGGGTGAGATCAGATTCTTAGTAAGGATAAAAATATAGTGGAATCTTTCATAAATAAGTATACACATTTAAGACAATGTATAAGACTAAAAAAATCCTTTTAAACATGAAATTCAGTATGATATTGCAATGATAGAAATCAAATATTTCTATTTACTTATTCACATGGATATTCTACTAGTCGAAAAATCAATTCAATATCAATAGCCACTTTCATAATAGTTGAATGCATAATTCTAGACTTTCAAAACCACATAGTCAAGGCCTTGTTCCATGACTAAAAATATGACTTTCTCATGGACTTGTGCCAAGAAATTAGTCTTTCACGTGAGACCTACCGATGCATCGGGGATCTATAGCGGGCTCCTCCCAACACGTACTAAGTCCAATGCATTCCTCATATGAAAAGGTGTAAACATAACATAAACATTCTCATTAAAACTAGCATACAAAATGTCAATACTTTTTCCATAAACCATTAATTGTATAAAAAACACATTCACAGTAAAAAAATATCTCAAAGCCTTCAATACAATATGGTTGGTTTGTATCATAATAAATCAACTTCAAATAAACCTAAAATCCATCAAATAATGTTGACATAGTTGAAATCAAAACCTTTTTTAGAGAAATATCTCTTTTTGTTTTGAAAGCATTTAAAATTCATATAATTATAAAAGAAAACATTTATTTTGGGAATATTCTTCTATGCTTGTAAGGGAAGCTTTGATGATGTTATAACATCGGATAATAACTGCACCCGCCATATAGGATAAAAAAAGACATTCTTACCTTAATTTTGTCGAAAAGGTTATGAAGGACCTTGTTTGTAAAATGATGGAAACAATCCTTTATAAACATCTTATAAAACACAAACAAGGGTATAAATTAATTTAACCAATTTTCTATAAAATAGTAATGATGTTTTGAAATACATTTTTAAGAAACCTGGATGTGGATGATAAGGAGGTCCCAGTAGATACTTACGTAAAAACAATATAGGATAAAATAGAGATTGTGAAAGTTAACCCTTGCCTTGTACTTTTCCTTTGTCGAGGGTATGTTAACATCTTGTATAATGGTGAAATAATTGTTATTAAATTATACAATAATCATATAAATTATTATGATAGCTTATATGATCTTTTAACATTTCTTGGTTAATAATATCTTAGTATTAACGTAGTTTTGGGTGTTAACAAATTCGTTTTCTTTTATATTCATTGTTATGTAAGTAATGTTTGTTATGGATAGGATGTATCTTATTCATATTCAGAATGATATTAAGTCTATAAACATTATTTTTAATCATCTAATGAAAATTATTCTTGAATGATTCCGATTGGGAAAGAATCTCATCGCGTTCGTGGAGATGGTAATCTGTACCTACGCACGAGTGACAATATCATTTTTTTTATTTTAAATTAATATATAATTGGATGGTATATCATATATACAGAATCATTATCATGTTATATATATTATTTACATCAATTACACATCATTATTATACCCATCCAAATAATAATGTATTGAATAACAATTACACCACGACATGGATACGGTAAGCCGTATGTACGCACGTATAGTGACATGTCATTCAAATGATGGATAAAATAATGAATTTGGTTGCACCATATTTATAATAACAACATAATATATAAAATATACTGGAGTAATTATTTTATAATGAAAAAAAAAATAAAGATGAAGTGGAAGAAGAAATAAACTTGATAGAGGTGATAAAACATTTTACCTCTTCTTTGGGTACTTTATTTTGATTTGATAAAAATGGCTCCTTAGGTTGGCTTTCTGACTAAAGGAAGGCCTCTAGGATGAAGGGAGGATAGTTGATAGGGTATTTGGGCAGATTTTGGCCGAGCCAAATGGATTTGATAGAGTCAATTAGAGAGAAGGTGGAGTGCCTTTTTATAAGAGGGGTGATGGGCACCTTAGGAAAATCTAGAAATATTATTTTATAATAAAATATTTTTTGGTTTATAATGGCTCCAAAATAGATTATATAAAGTTTAAGGTGGTGATGGTTCGAAAAAAACCCAACAAATATATTTTAGATAGGTTTGGGTCACAATATTAAAAATAACTTTTAGATTTAACTCTTAGTTAAATTGTTTCACATTTACCATGTCTCTTTGTATTTTTATATTATATGGTAAATAATGTAATGCCCCAACCCCAGTTACCCAGAGTCGGTGAATTATTACATAACATTCGCATGATCACAAGAAAGATCAAGTATCGAAAGACCAATTAGTTTAGTAGCCTTGGAAACACTAGATATATTAATAAAGTTTACATTACATCAATAAGTAAAAAACTACAACAACATATTGTCTTCATATCCCCTCATACTATCCCTGAAGGTCATTCATAAAATACTTCTTCACATCCTGGGAAAAATAAAACATTGAAAGGGGTGATCTCAGATGCTCAGTAAGGATAACAATATAGAGGAAACTTTAATAAATAAACAAAAAAAAATAAGGCAATGTATAACTAAAACAAAAGCCTATTAAATTGAACTTTAGCATAATATGGAAAGGTTAAAATGAAATAATTCCATTTACTTATTCACAAGGATAATCTACTGGTCGAATAATCACATGAAAATATTAATAACCAATTTCATAATGACGGAATGCATAATGCCAGACTATCATAACCACATAGCCAAGGCCTCGTGCCAATACTACAAATAAGATTTTTTCAAGGCCTCGTGCCAAGACACTAGTTTGTCTCATGAGACCTACCGATTCATCGAGGAGCTAAAGCAGGCTCCACCCTTCACATACTATGTCCAATTCATTCCTCATATGAATAGGTTTAAACATAACATTAACATTCGTATTAAAACTATCCTACGAAATGTCAATACTTGATCCACAAACCATGAATGGTATAGAAATATCACATACACAGTAAAACATAACTCATTTGATACAATATGGAAGATTGTATTGTATCAGATTAACCTCAATCGATAATAATGAAGGATATTTAAATGGATGAAAATAATCATCAAAACTATTAGAGAGAAATATCCCCCTTTTTCTTGAAAACAATTAAAAGTCACACTATTTGTCAAGAATCCATTTAAAATAGATTTTAGAATCAAAGTGTCACATACCACCTTGAAACTTTTAAAAGGAGTTTTAATTTTTAAACTTTAATGTCCATATAAATAAATCCTTAAAACCAATTTTAAAACATGGGCATTAATGAGAATTATTTAGAAGAATAATTCTTTAAAACATTTAAAAATTTTATTTTAGTTAGAGTTTCTAACCAAAAGAGAGATACATGAATAAAAATAATTTAGTTAATCAAAACTTTTTAAGATCATGAGAATAAAGGGATTCATGATATACTATGTCAAAGTACATTATATACACCACATAAAAGTGATTTGGTGTATAACAACAAAGAAGTCTCAATGGAATGTAAATTGAGATGAAATCTCTCATAAAGGCAGTATCCTTAGGTTAAGGATAAATCAACGACATAATTATGAGTGAGAAATATAAATACACTCAATATTATTGGATATTCAGTGTAAAACTAACAAAGGACATTCACACATATTATTGTAAAAACAACACCAATGAATTGGATGTTTAACTCAACAAATCGAGATTGAGTAAAAATTACTCTTATCAAGTTCATACCGATGACCTAATAATTTATAAATGGAGTGATTATGTGTATAAAAATTATATCCACATAAAGGGGAGTGGAATTTATGACATAATCAAATGAATAGTGATTCAACACATAATCTTGGATTAAAATAATCAATGAAGTATGCGTAAAGCCGAATGAGTGGAAATTGAAATTTCAAATTCCCTTATCGATTTGGTAACTTATGAAACATGCACCCATGAAAGAAGGATAATACAATGATGATGTAAATATCCATAAATTAAATTATATTACAAAATGAATACAATAATGGGCAGTACACACACCACATGCAATAAATAAGTGGTGAACACTAGAAATCTCACGGAATTAAAAGTGAGATAAGAAACCCCTTACTTTGTAATTTTTCCTTGGTCGACGGTTGGTTAACCTCCTGTATAAACGTGAAATAATAGTAATTTAATTATACATGAATCATTTACATAAATATTATATCATATATGATCTTTTAACATTGATATGTTAATAATATCATAGTATTATCGTCATTTCGGCTGTTAACTTACTCGTTTTCCTTTATATTCTTTGTTACGTAAGCCGTGTTTGTTATGGATAGTTTGTATCTTATTCGTATCCAGAATTATATAAAGTCCTTAAACATTATTTTTAATCATCAAATGATAATTATACTTGAATGGATACGATGGAGAATGAATCTCATCGCATTCGTGGAGACGGTAGTCCGTACGTACGCACGAGTGACAATATCATTCTTTTGATATTAAAATAATATATAATTGGATGGTATATAATATAGACAGAATAATTATCATGTTATATTTATTATTTACATTAATTACACATCATTATTATACCCATCCAAATAATAATTTATGGAATGACAATTACACCACGACATGGAGACGGTAAGCCGTACGTACGCACGTATGGTGACATGTCATTCAAAGGATGGATATAATACTGAATATGGTTGTGCCATATTTATAATAATTTTTCAGTATATAGGAGATACTGGATTAAAAAATTTAGAATAGGAATAACAAAGAAAAAAGAAGTTGAAGAAGAAATGAATTTGAAAAAGGGTGGTGAAAACATTACCTCTTCTTCGGGTTCTTCCTTTTGATTTGATCAAAAGGGCTCCTTAGGTTGGCTTTCTGATCAGACTAATGCCTCTAGGATGTAGTTATGGAAGTTTATAGAGTATTTTGGCAGGTTTTGGCCGAGCCAAAATGCTTTTAATTTGTGAATTAGTGAAAAGGGGGAGTTCCCTTTTATAAGAGGGGTGAGGGGCACCTTTGAAAAAGCTAAAAATATGTTTTTATAATAAATTCATATTTGGTTTAAAATGGATCCAATGTGTATTATTTAAAGTTTAAGGTGGGTATGGGTCTCAAACCACTCAACCAATATAATTTAGATAGGTTTCAGTCATTATATTAACCTTATCTTTATGTATTGACTCTTAGTAAATTAGTTTCACTTTTACAATGTCTCTTTGTATATTTATATTATATGGTTAATAAACATACTATATACATCCCAGAGACCCCCAAGTGGTCCATTAATGATACACCTATCATGATATAAGTCTCTTGGGCGAACTGTATATTTTTAGGAATTGAATATAAATTAATAATATAATATTTTTTTTAAAAATTATTTTATGTCAATTTTGACACTATTGGGTATTTTGTTTTTGATAAATTCATAACAGCATTACTACTTAGAACACAATTTATATAATCACTCCTAATATGTAAAATTAACCTATAAAATTAGTTTAATTCATAAAAAGTCTAAAATTACATTTATTTTGATATTTATAATATCAATTATTTTAATATTTCATTAATTAGGTAATTACTGCATCACCATTGTGTCATATATAAATTAACTTATTTAATGCCTAAAAATTATAAATAAAATACCATTATGTAGGAAATATTTTTATATTTCTAATGAATATTTACAATCGAATTTATCTTATGAAAAACCCTATATTAAAAATGATTTAGTAAATAAACTTTGATTTTAACTCTTTTAACTCTTCTTTGAATTAAATAATAATAAATGTCCTAATCTAATACAAGTGGACCTAAATGATAATATTATACTCCTAGTGTTGTTTTTGGTCGAGATACACTTTTCCAATACAATTAATTCATGTGTTAGGATAATATTAATATCATTTTTACCCTTAATTACCCTTTTTACTTTTAACCGTGGTAAATAAAAGTAAAAGTTACTATTCACCAAAAATTATTTTCATCTCATTGAACCACATTTTACTCCTTGATATTAACTGTGACTCTAGGATTTTTGAAATTCCACTCACAGAAGTGGTAAAATTATGTTTTATGAAAAATTCAGTTTTTTAACTACCACTAGTGGTTTCACTATTCATCAAAAAATGAATGTTTCCAAAAAAATACCAAAAATTAGGCCTAAGTTATATTTGATATTATGAATTAAAAAATGATGTCTAATTTAACAAATTCAAAACATATCAGTTGCATTAATTAATTTAAAAATTAATTCCCGTCATCAAAACAAATAGCGTGTTTTTAAGAGATAATAACTATCAAAAGATTGACACTTGTTTATGTCTGGTTTAAATGTGAAATTACATCCAATTACCAACATTGTATTAAATGGTAAAAATAAATTCTAAATATACTTTAAAACCACTCAAATTAAAAATTTATCACTATTAATTATTTCGATTAAAAAAGTTTTTTTTCATTAAATTTTAGTAATTTTCACTATTCATCAAAATGTGAAAGTTATCCGAAAAGTACCAAAATTTCATCCTAAGCTAATTTCGATATTACGAATCCAAAAATGAAGTCCATTTCAAAATATAAAATTTATAAAATTTCAAAAAGTAGGTATTACTATTCATAACGGCTAGTTTGGTTGGTTGTGGTGTGTTAGAATCTCGAAGTTGCGTACAATGCATGCCATTGCATTATTCAGAGGGAAACGTATCGTGGAAGCTTGGGGTGTTACAGTCTCCCCTACTTAAATAAATTTCATCCTCGCAATTTTTTAAAATTGGGCTTGAGAATATAATGTAAAGTCCCACATCAGAAAAAGAGTCAGTAAAACTATCACTTTAAAATAAAGGAAGAGATGTATAAAGGTCGCCCATGATAACCCCTACTAGGATTCCATGTAAGAAAACATGGATATGGAAGATAAACTAAGTGTTATGTTTTGATGGAGAGGGATAGAAAACATGATCAGGAGAAAGTTAACAATAAGAAAATCACATACTTGTTTTGGGACAAACGGTCATTAGTCTCCCAGTAGGAAAAGTAAGCGGACAACATTTTTTTGTTTTAAGTTACATTACATAACGATGAGGAATTAATTTATGATATTGACTAAGAATATAAAGATATATACTTACTTTTTAAGTAGAGTTTCATTCTTTAATAAATTTTTACCACTAACTCATTTTTTTTAACAATGAGTATTCAAGAAGACTTGGTCACAATGGAAGAGCTAGAATAAACTTATATTGAAATACATGATCCACATAGGATAAAATATATATTTACCTTGTCTTTATAGTTGAATCAAAACCAAAATGGTTAGTATAATATCTGATGATCCCCTAAATGGATATTCCATTAAAGAAAAAAACACTAATCTTAATTTCTAAAATTAAACCATCAATAACCCAATGTTAAATAAATACCATTAAATAATCAATTGTCCTTAAAATCTTTCAATATAATCCAAACTAATATTGAAACCCAAAACTTATAAGAATGTAGTCTTCTACGTTAAATTTTATCTCCAAATGACATTAATTACTCTTAAAGTCACATACTTAAAAGTAATTAACCTAATCATTTCCATAAATAACCCAAATCCCTATAAATCCACAATAAAAACATAGATAAAAATCCACCAATACTCCTCAATTGAAATCCAATACTATTCTATTTTCCATTGGCATATAGTGTTCACAACAAAGTGAACAACTTCCAAAATAACATTTATCACTTAATCACCAAATCATTTTCCTATACTAGGGTTATTCATTTGATAATACATAAGATCACAAATCAAATTAGTATTGATTATTAAAATCATTTAACTAAAAATAATAGTCACACTAACCATGGACTTCACGTAGTCCAGTGGTAGGCGATAAATCCCAATCTCACTTTGGTTGTGGGTTCGATTCTCATAGCTTTGTCCGACGCGATGGATTGTCACACGGTCTGTTTGTTGTCATTTTTGAAAAACTATATTTTATAACATTACCAAAATGAGATAAATTCCTCAAAATAACCATAACATAATTTAACCACAATTCTTATCACATACCTTGAATTTTCATCCCAAATTATAATAACTTATAATTTCCTCAAAACCAACGATCATATAAAACCAAATGGTTATCTATAACTATATCCACAAGAGAAAAGATAATTCTTCCTCAAATAACATTCTCACATGGAAAACTGCAGGGTTAAAAATACAGGAGAAAATTATTCCAAAGTAAACCCATCAATAAGGAGCACTAATACTTTTTAAACATTTCTCCAACCATTTACTCCCACATAGATTCTTCTTTGACCAAGAAAATATCCTATAGAATAGGGTATTCACTCGGGTAATGGCCAGCTCCTCTACATTTACGGAAAATGACTATAAATTTATTCTTGGGACCATTTTTATTGTCTTCTATAGTACTCATCATTTTTCTTCGGCAATTCTTCACTTTATGTCCTTCCTTCCCACACGTAAATCATTTCTTTATCCCATTGAGACACTTTCCTAGGTGTCTCCTTCCACATTTCCTACATGATGGAAATTAAGGATTCCTTTCTCCATGGTCTCCACTGCTGGAGCTCTTATCATTCATCACCTTTCACTTCTTTGTTGAGTCTGGGAATTGGTTAATATATATATTGTTGATCAAATTTTTGGAAAATTGATTTTTTATAATGATGATATCATTTACGCCTATCAACATTCCATTTTGTTTCTCATTGCCACAACCGTTCCTACCTTGTACATAATTCTCAATGTCACTATGACTTCCATGGAATCCAGCCATTGACTAAAACCAGAAAGCATTGTGTGAGTAACAGTAGTTATAAAATCATTTAGAGATTAACATGTCACCATATTCCCAATTTGAAACACATTAGGATTAACCAAGGTCATTTACTCTCATATTATATATATAATACTTCAAATCAGTTTGTAAAGAAAATGTAAATTATCCTAAGCATATCCCCCGGGAGTGTCATAAACAAAAGTGAAGCAAGGCCCATTGTCGTTCACCAGTTCCCATTCGAGTCTAGATCAAAGTGGTGTTTTTGGGTTTTACCCCTAGGTTCATCTGTGCCAGAGCCTCCTCTACCTGATCGTATCCAGACAGGGTTGTATTTCTCTGAAAACGTACAAAATCTCTACAATACCAAAATTCTAGAAGTTATTCTATACTAATCCTCAAAGTTCATCTTAGGTCTACGTGCTCTAATCAGAGTTTATATAAATCTATCTTCCAATGTTTGTACTAAACTTCCTTTGATACCAACTGTAACGCTCCGACCCTAGTTACCCAGAGTCGGTGCATTATTACATAACATTGGCATGATCACAAGAAAGATCAAGTCTCGAAATACTGATTAGTTTAGTAGCCTTGGAAACAATAGATATATTAATAAAGTTTACATTACATCAATAAGTGAAAAACTAGAACATCATATTGTCTTTATATCCCTTCATACTAACCCTGAAGGTCATTCATAAAATACTTCTTGACATCCTGGGAAAAATAATACATTGAAAGGGGTGAGCTCAGATGCTCAGTAAAGATAACAATATAGCGGAAACTTTCATAAATAAACATAAAAATTTAAGGCAATGTATAACTAAAACAAAAGCCTTTTAAACTTGAAATTCAGCATAATATGTCAAGGATAAAATGAAATAATGCCATTTACTTATTCACATGGATATTCTACTAGTCGAATAATCACATGAAAATATTAATAACCACTTTCATAATGACGGAATGCATAATGCCAGAATATCATAACCACGTAGCCAAGGACTCGTTCCAAGACTACAAATAAGATTTTTTTCAAGGCCTCATGCCAAGACACTAGTTTGTCTCATGAGACCTACCGTTGCATCGAGGATCTATAACAGGCTCCACCCGTCACATACTAAGTCTAATGCATTCCTCATATGAACAGGTTTAAACATAACATAAACATTTGTATTAAAACTAGCATACGAAATGTTAATACTTGATCCAGAAACCCTGAATTGTATAAAAATATCACATCCATAGTCAAACATAACTCATTAGAGACAATATGGAAGATTGTATTGTATCATATTAACCTCAATCAAGAATAATGAAGGATATTTACATGGATGAAAATAATCATCAAAACTATTAGAGAGAAATAACCCCCTTTTTCTGGAAAATAATTAAAAGTCACACTATTTGTCATGAATCCATTTAAAATAGATTTTAGAATCAAAGTGTCACATACCACTTTGAAACTTTTAAAAGGAATTTTAATTTTAAAACTTTAATGTCCATATAAATAAATCCTTAAAACCATTTTTAAAACAAGGACATTAATGAGAAAGATTTAGAAGAATAAGTCTTTAAAACATTTAAAAATGGTATTTTAGTTAGAGTTTCTAACCAAAAGAGAGACACTTGAATACAAATAATTGAGGTAATCAAAACTTTTTAATATCATGAGAATAAAGGGATTCATGATATACTATGTCAAAGTACATTATATACACCACATAAAATTGATTTGGTGTGTAATAACAAATAAGTCTCAATGGAATGTAAATTGAGATGAAATCTCTCATAATGGCAGTATCCTTAGGTTAAGGATAAATCAATGACATAGTTATGAGTGAAAAATATAAATACACACAATATGATTGGATATACAGTGTAAAACAATCAAATGACATTCACACATATTCTTATAAAAACAACAACAATGAATTGGATGTTTAACTCAACAAATCGAGATTGAGTAAAAATTACTCTTATCAAGTTCACACCGATGACCTGATAATTTATCAATGGAGTTATTATGTGTATCAAAAGTATATCCATATAAATGGAAGTGGAATTTTTGACATAATAAAATTAATAGTTATTCTACACATAATCTTGGAGTAAAATAATCAATGAAGTATGTGTAAAGCCGAATGAGTGGAAATTGAAATTTCAAATTCCCTTATCAATTTGGTAACTTATGAAACATGCACCCATGAAAGAAGGATAATACAATAATGATGTAAATATCCATAAATTATATAATATTACACAATGAATACAATCATGGGTAGTACACACACCACATGCAATAAATAAGTGGTGAACAGTGGAAATCTCACGGAATTAAACGTGAGATAAGAAACCCCTTACATTGTACTTTTTCCTTGATCGACGGTAGGTTAAACTCCTGTATAATGGTGAAATAATTTTTATTTAATTATAAAAGAATCATTTACATTAATATGATATCATATATGATCTTTTAACATTGATATGTTAATAATATCTTAGTATTATAGTCATTTCGAGTGTTAACTTACTCATTTTCATTTATATTATTTGTTACGTAAGCCGTGTTTGTTATGGATAGGTTGTATCTTATTCATATAAAAAATTATATAAAGTCCTTAATCATTATTTGTAATCATCAAATGAGAATTATACTTGAATGGATACGATGGAGAATGAATCTCATCGCGTTCGTGGAAACGGTAGTCCGTACGTACGCACGAGCGACAATATCATTCTTTTGATATTAAAATAATATATAATTAGATGGTATATAATATAGACAGAATAATTATCATGTTATATTTATTATTTACATGACTTACACATCATTATTATACCCATCCAAATAATAATTTGTTGAATGACAATTACACCACGACGTGGAGACGGTAAGCCTACGCACTCACGTATGGTGACATGTCATTCAAAGGATGGATAGAATACTGAATATTGTTGTGCCATATTTATAATAATATTACAGTATATATGAGATACTAGATTCATTATTTTAGAATAGAAATAACAAATATACAAGAAGTTGGAGAAGAAATGAATTTGAAAAAGGGTGGTGAAAACATTACCTCTTCTTCGGGTTCTTACTTTTGATTTGATCAAAAGGGCTCCTTAGGTTGGCTTTCTGATCAAACTAAGGCCTCTAGGTTGTAGTGAGAGAAGTTTATAGAATATTTGGGCAGGGTTTGGCCGAGCCAAAAGGCTTTGATTGTGTGAATTAGTGATAAGGGGGAGTGCCCTTTTATAAGAGGGGTGATGGGAACCTTTGGGAAAGCTAAAAATATTATTTTATAATAAATTAATATTCGGTTTATAATGGCTCAAAAGTGGATTATTTAAAGGTTAAGGTGGGGATGGGTCAAAAAACACTCAACCAATAGAATTTAGACAGTTTTGAGTAATTATATTAACCTTATCTTCAGGTATTAACTCTTAGTTAATTAGTTTCACTTTTACAATGTCTCTTTGTATTTTTATATTATATGGTTAATAAACTTACTATATACATCCTAGAAACCACCAAGTGATCCATTAATGATACACGTATCATGGTATAAGTCTCTTGTCTGAGCCTTAGGTTTTTAGGAATTGAATATAAATTAATAATATAATTTTTGTTTTAAAAACTCTTTTATGTCAATTTTGACACTATTGGGTATTTTGTTTTTGATAAAGTCATAATAGCATTATTACTTCGAACTTATTTTATATAATCAATCCTAATATGTCATATTGACCTAGAAAATTAGTTTAATTCATAAAAAGTCTCAAATTACATTTATTTTGATATTTATAATATCAATTATGTTAATATTTCATTAATTAGGTAATTACTACATCACCATTGTGTCATAATGAAATTACATTATATAATGTCTAAAAATTATAAATAAAATACCATTATGTATGATGTATTTTTATATTTCTAATGAATATTTACAATCGAATTTATCTTATTCATAACCCTATATTAAAAAAGTTTTAGTATATAAACATTGATTTTAACCCTTTAAACTCTTCTTTGAATTAAATAATAATAAATGTCCTAATCTAATACAAGTGGACCTAAATGATAATATTATACGTCTAATGATGTTTTTGGTCGAGATACAGTTTTCCAATAGAATTAGTACATGTGTTAGGGTAATATTAATATCATTTTTACCCTTAATTACGCTATTTACTTTTAACCGTGGTAAATAATAGTAAAAAGTTACTATTCACCAAAAATTATTTTCATCTCATTAAACCAAGTTTTACTCCTTGATATTAACCATGTCTCTCGGATTTTCGAAATTCCACTCACAGAAGCGGTAAAATTAAGTTTTATGAAAAATTCAGTTTTTTAACTACCACTTAGTGGTTTCACTATTAATCAAAAAATGAAAGTTTCCAGAAAAAATACCAAAAATTAGGCATAATCTATATTTGATATTATTAATTCAAAAATGATGTTTATTTTACCAAATTCAAAAAATATCAATTGTATTAATTAATTTAAAAATTAATTCTCATCGTCAAAACAAATAGCATGTTTTTAAGAGATAGTAACTATCAAAATATTGACACTTGTTTATGTATGGTTTAAATGTGAAATTACATCCAATGACCAACATTGTATTAAATGGTGAAAATATATTCTAAATATACTTTAAAACCACTCAAATTAATAATTTATCACTATTAATTATTTCGATTAAAAAAAATTTAATTAAAATTTAGAAATTTTCCCTATTCATCAAAATATGAATGTTATCCGAAAAGTTCCAAAATTTCACCCTAAGCTAATTTCGATATTAAAAATCCAAAAATTAAGTCCATTTAGAAAGATAAAATTTATAAAATTTCAAAAAGTAGGTATTACTATTCATAACGGCTAGTTTGATTGGTTGTGGTGTGTTGGAATCTCGAAGTTGCGTACAATGCACGCCATTGCATTATTCAAAGGGAAACGTACCGTGGAAGCATGCAGAGTTAAAAATAAACATACTATATAACTACAAGAGAACCCCAAGTGGTTAATTAATGATACACCTATCGTTATATAAGTCTTTTCTCGGAGTCTTGTTTTTTTAGAAATATAATATCAATTAATAATATTATATTTTTTTTTAAAAAACTATTTTATTTCAATTTTGACACTATTTTGTATTTTGTTTTTGGTAAATTCCTAACAACATTATTAATTTGAAAAAAAATCATCTAACAAACCCTAATATGTTATATTAATTTTTAAAATTAGTGTAATTCATAAAAAGTCTATAATTACATTTATTTGAATAGTTATAATATAAATTATTTTAATCTTTCATTAATACGGTAATTTATGCTTCATCATTGTGTCGAAAATAAATTTAATTTTTTAATGTCTAAAAAATATAAATAAAATACCACTATGTAGGAAATATCATTATATTTCTAATGAATATTTATAGTCGAATTTATCATATGTGTAACCCTATAATAAAAATAGTTTAGTTATTAAACATTAAATTTAACACTTTTAACTCTTCTTTGAATTAAATAATAATAAATGTCCTAATATAATCCAAGTGGACCTAAAGTATCATATTTCATTCATAATATTGTTTTTTGTCTAATTACACTTATCCAATAGAATTATGACATGTGTTAAGGTAATAATATTATCATTTTTACCCATAATTTCCCAATTTACTTTTAACCATGGTAAATCAAAGTAAAAAGTTGCTATTAAAAAAAATTCATCTTATTGAACCACATTTAACCTACTGATATCAACTGTGTCTCTCATATTTTTGAAATTCAACTCATAGAAGCTGTAAAATTATGTTATATATAAATTTGCAAATGATCCTAGGATGTGGGTAAAAGATGGTGAAAAGTTCAATAAAATTTTTATATATCTAAAATTATTATAAACTGACTCCAAGGAATGATATTAAACTTATATAGGTATTATGTATCTATTTTAACCAATTATAAATTTAAATAAAATAAATAATTATTTAGATAAAAAATTTGGTTTTAAACTATTACTCAATGTTTTCACTATTCATCGAGAATTTAAAGTTTTCAGAAAAATACCAAAAATTCACCATTAGCTAATTTTTATATTCCATATTTAAAAATGAATTCTATTTTACAAATTTTTAAACATATATGTAGAATTAATTAATTTAAAATTAATTCCCATTGTCAAAACCAAAAAGCATATTTTTAAGAAATAATAACTATCAAAAGTTTGACACTTGTTTATGTCCAATTTTAAAGTGAAATTACAAAAAATGACTATGATTGGATTAAATGGTAAAAATATAATCTAATTATACTTCCAAATCATTAAAATGTATAATTCAACACTATGAATGTTTTTGATTAAAAAAGTTTTTTTTCAGTTAAAATATAGCATTTCCCACTATTCACCCAAATATGAATGTTATCAAAAAACACCAAAATGTTTTTGAAACTAAATTATTATGTTAAAATGCTAAAGAATATGTTTATTTTATCAAATTGAATATATATAAGTTTCAAATATTGGATTTAAAAAGGGTTCGCCCTTAAAAGGCGGTAAAATTACATTTTCGGAAAAATATTTCATTTATCTAAAAAAATAAATTTGTTCTTAAATTATGTCTATGAAACACATTAGATGGATTATAAAATTATATGGATTATATAAATTTCAAAATTCAGGTAATACTATTCATAAACGCTTTTGAACGGCTAGGTTGGTAAGTCGTGTTGCGTTTGAACTCAGTGTTGCATGTATTGCAAGTTGCTCCTTTACTTTAAATAAGTAATGTACTATGAAATCTTGGGTTGAAACATTCTTCCATCTTTCAATAAATTGCATCCATGGATTTTGAATTTGTTCTTCAAAAATAAAAGGTTGAAAATAGAAAATACTTTTGTGGGAAAACACATATTGGAAATTGGGTTAATTAAATTTTGTCTTTGTAGGTGAAAAGGAGAATGAAAAAGTCCCCACAAAATTATTATCTTGATTAGGATAACATTGGTGGAAATTAGAGACACATAATTGGAGGAAAACATAAATATTTATAGGTATTGATTGCGGTCATTAGTCACAAACAATTGTAGAATTGAGGGCCTCAAAGCCATCAATCTATGATGATTTAAAATATCATCTGTTCAACAAAACATAAGGTATTAGGATAACATATTTTTAGTTTCATGATCACTTACATAAATTTTAAGAATTAGTGTATTCATACAGTAAGAGAAGAAAAAATATATACTTGACAAGTAGAGTTCCAACCTTTAACTAATTTCAACCACAAACACATCTTTCACTCTAAAAGATATTAGATCTTAAAAAACATTCTATTTATCCTATTCTTATAGGGTTCTAAAAAATGAATTTATAATTCATCTACCAAAGCTTTTAAAAAATCTACATTATTCAATCCCGGACATCACGTGGGCCAGTGGTAGGTGATCTGCCCTTGTCGCCCTTTAGTTGCATGTTCAAGTCTCGCGGCCTTGCCGGAGGCGACAGGTTGTCGCCCGACCTCCGGGTTTTCCTTTTATGGAAATCCAAAAATAATCTAAAACTAGAATTACCCATAATACTTCTCTCTAATCTCATAGTCTATAATTTATAAGGAAGGTAAAACACATCGAAGATCCTTTTTTCCATGTAATAACATGTGAACAATTTAATCATGTATCCTTTTAAAACACTACAACATCCTAAATTACCAGAAAACCTTATTGGTTACATTCATGCTCCTTTATTCCTTATAGAATACTGGATGTAATCTTTTTATCCCAAAATGGTGTAAACTCCAACAATAATTGAATATACAAATTGTTAATTAGTTTCAAGGTAGTCAATAATATTTAATATAATTTTTCCAAATCAACCATCTCTTATTCACAAATCACTACATCATTATCATGACAATATTATGGATTAACTTTTCTTCAACCATGTATTTTCCAAAATGAATATCTTACTATTAAGTCACTTTTCATATAACCATATAACCTCAAATCCTCAATAAAATTGTACTGCATTACAATTATTTTTATCTTGATAATTCATATAACCAGTATATTGCCGATACAACACTCAAATGAAATAATTCTATAACAACAACATAATAACACTAGTCATTCCTCTTCATCTGATGTAGTATAATAACATGATTTTTATCCAATAGAATCATTTGCAGTATACTCTGATGGCTGGGACATTGATTCATGTAGTGTCTCAACACCTTGCAGATGAAGCATTTTACATTCAAAACCTTTTTCTTACCCTTTCAATCACGTACTTGGTGTCCTATTTCTGCACACTTATAACAAACTCATTTTCACTTCAAGAATTTACCAAAGTTTTTCTTTCCAATTTTATCACATATGGGAAAATCCTTCTTTTCCCTCTTCCATTTATCATTCTTTCACTCTTCTATCCTTTTCTTATCTTGCTTCCCATAAAATCCATAGGAATCATGGAATTATTTACATATCTTATTAACACATGATACTATCACTTCATATATTGAGAATACATGGGAGAATATTTCCATTATAAATTTTGGATTAATACCGTGATAGATATGATCCTTCTTACTCTTTTTATCATACGTATTGCTAGAGTTTACCTTCCTTCTACTGGGAACCATTTCTATACAATGGAATACACTAGGTCAGTTTATGGATTGAAATGAATACTTCCAGTGTTGAATAATAATTAACAAAAATTGAACAGTTTATGGATATGATCCATAATCATTAAAATATTTTCTTTGAGGAATTATATATACTCATAAACCCTTCTTAATGGTTTGTAAGGAAAATGATAATTATCCAAGGAATATCCCACGGGAGTGTCGTAACCAAGAGTACAACAAGGATCGTTGTCATGCACCATTTCCCGTTCGAGTCTAGCTCAAAGTGGTGTTTTCAGGTGTAAGAACCCAGACCTTCTTTTTCAGGTATGTTTTCCTTTTCTGGCCGTTTTTTAGAAAAAGAGGAGAATCTGGAAATTTTGTAAGTACATGTCATTTACTTTACAAGTACACACCGTGTACTTCTCTTCCGCTCAAGGTCATGTGCTTGCCGTGTCCGGGCCAGTCACACGAGGTGTAGCGATGTGGTGGAGTCTGATTAATATGGCGTATGGAAGAAGGTGAGTAGACGTCATGTACTCAAGAAGTAAACATCGTGTACTTTTCTTTTTATTTCATTAATCAGACTGGGGTCGCGCCTAATCACCATTTTCATCTTCTTCTCTGCCTAATTATGTCCAGAAGCAACCTAGAGCGCTGATTCTTCTCTGAGCCACCGATCCATCACCGGTTTTCCAAATTAATCTTCGTTAGGTGCAATAAAATCGTTGCGGTGAGTTATAGGTTCTTCTTTGGCCATGTTTCCTAATTCCTCGTCTTGTGAGAGTTATCTGAGGTTGAATGTTTTATACGTTTTTGAAGATTTACTCCATTCTAGGATGATTCACTGGTTTAGGTTGATGAATATCAATCTCCTAGGATTGAGGTAGGTGGTTTGTTGCCCTACGTTGAATGTCTTTGAGTTTTGGTGCAAAAAGTACAGGATACCCATGTATCGGGTGTCTCGGGTTAGGGTTTTGATCCTGTTTTGTAATATTCCATAGATTATATGTCTCCTAGAGGTTATTAGATGATTAATAATTTCTTGGTAGCATGGTTGAGGATCACCCCATGGGTGTTTCCCCTTATTTTGGTTGTTTATTGTCGTTTGGCACAGTTTTTCCTATGTGGAAACCCTATTGCACATTGATAGTATGCATGTTGAATTAATTGCATGTATTTCCCACTGTTTATTTTCTTGTGGATGCATTGTAGCTATTATCCAAGTAGTTTCTGAACTTTCTTAGGCTGCTAACAGTTGTTTACGCAGACTAAACTGCTCAGGGCGGAGTGATCCTGGTGTGGTAGACTAAACGTGGAATTGACGATTAGGGATTCCCTAGAGAGTATGCTATAATTAGTATAAATCGCAGGACCTATGAGAATGGGACTTTTTGTTTTTTCAGAGTGTCCTTAGTTATGTAGCGAGACTATAGGGGTAATTAGACGTAAGTGCTTCCTCAGAGAGTCTATATCTTTCATTGCAAGACCACATGGGAATTGATGGTGAGAGCTTCCCAGAGTGTATGTTCCTTTGTATGTCTACTTGACTAGAGGGGTTTTCTAGTAGGAGCCACCAAGAGAGCGAGTGCTTTATTTTTTTGTTGGTTGTGACGAGTCCACCAAGCCAAAGATCAAGATTGGGTTTGTACTGCTTGCTATTTAGTTAGACTGTTGAGTTACCTGTTGTGATTACTTGCTTTCCTTGGGAGTATAGAGATGTTGCTAGGTTCCATGGTTGATAGCTAAATTATTGTACTGAACTAATAAATAATTGTGAATGGAGTTGGTAGGAATGTTTACTTTAGTGTACATCTGTTTCTCTGCTGCATTTACTTCCTTTACTTTTTATATATTACTCACTGATAGTAGGGCACAGATCTCGTGGTGATTACCTACTGGGATTAGTCTCACTCCCTGTTTGGGTCCTGCTTTTCGGCCCATATAGGTTATATGGTTGCAGGTGTGGACAGTGATTGTAGACCTTATACTTCAGGTACATGATTGGTGGTTGGCGCTGGAGAACATAGGACCGACCATAGGCTTGCAATGATGCTGGAGTTGCTGTTTAATTTCGTACCTTGTTTTCAGTTGTATTTCAGCACATTTTTGTGTTTGTTTCTTTCCTTAAATTCTTGTACCTGCTGCATCATAATCATTATCATTATATGTTCATTGCTTCCACTGTTTTGTTTCAGTGTTTGTATGTTGTTACTACTTCCTCTATTGACTGTTGTTTTCTTGCCTTGTATACCTTACCAAATGATGGTATAGTTTCCCCAATAAATTACCAAGGCCCTCACTACTAGTAGGTAGCCTCTGTCGTTTGGGGAAACACGCTTGAGGTCATGTGGCGAACCGGGTACGGGGCACCAGTGGAAGGGTTCTGAATTCGGGTCATTACAAAGTGGTATCAAAGGGTGTTCAATCCTTTTTCTATTGAATTTCTGTTTAGAGACATTAGACGGGGATAGGAAGGAATAGGTAAATGGTAAATAGCTGTGCCCGGGCATTCTAGAACCCGTGTACAGGGAAAAATCCAGATTACCTCGAATATTGCAAATTTTGAGTTTTTCGAATGTTACAGTTTAATTGATTTCACCATTGGGTGATGCACTTGTTTTGTGATGTTACTGTTTATATTATTGCAGTTCTATTTTGTTGGAACCCGATGAGATGAGGGTTTTCCATCTCATGCATCATATAGGAACATGTTAGAAGATCACATGCCATGCATCTTGCCATTCCATCTAGGTTGCATTAGATATTGCATGCTGTTGTGATAGGATTTGTGATTGACAATGCATGCTGTTGTGATAGCTGCTGTGATAGAATACCTGCTATGTTGATAGGGTATCGTTGTTGGATTTTTCTAATCACAGATGCCAAAAATGATCTTAGAGGTTTTATGGGCCCCCAAGGATCGGAATTTGGTGGGTCTTTATTTCTTATACTATGGATTGTTATATGCACCATTATGATGACATGCTTTGATTCGTGGGGAGTATGGACCCCCATGGATCGGAATTTGGCACCTTAACCCTTATTTTTTTCTGTCTTTTCTGGGCTCCGGTGCAGTTCTGAGGCTACTATCCAGAAAAAACCGGAATACATAGCGTGTAATTTATATATACATGCCATGTAGTTTTTGGTCATGTCACTGAACGTGTGGACAGGGACACGGAGTTGTAAATGGTCTTCAGGAACACGCCGTGTATTCTAGGTACACGCTGTGTAGTGGTTAACTTGGAGCCCGATCGTGTAACTAACAACACGGTCTAGTTAATACATGGTTTAGTACACGCCGTGTTTGGTATTCACATGTCGTGTATCCTTTCCCAGGTACGCGGCCGTGTCTTGAAAAACACGGGTCGGTGTTATCTTCTCTTATACACACCATGTTTGTTCAGAACACGCCGTGTAAGGATCAGCCGAGTACTCGGCCGTGTCACGAACAACATGGGATGAGGTTTCCCTTCTTGTGCACGTCGTGTCCCTTGGGAACACGTTGTGTAGTGTCGACCGAGGGTCAGGCCATGTCGCTAACAACACGATCCAGGTAAGTCATGTCCAGTACACGTCGTGTCTTCGTCAAACACGCCATGTAGTCTTCGGCTGGGACAGTCCGTGTGAATTAGTCGTGTAGGAGTAACAGGGAATGGAGAAAAGGGTCAATACATGCCATGTAGTTTAAGAACACACCATTTAGTCATGTGTTTTACACAGCCATGTATGGCCAAGGTACCGGCCCAGGGTAAGATTTCTGGAAACACGCCGTGTATCTGTATTACACGCCATGTAGTTATGTTTTTTTTCAGATTTAATGGTTTTTTACTTCTATTCTATTTTAATATCATGGGCTGAAACTATGTTCATATTTAATGAAGGTGTGTCTTGGTCTTTCAGAGCTATGGCACCCAGATGTCCTCTTGTTGCACACCAGGAACCAGGCGGCGATCGTATGCCGGATACGACCGATCAGGGACTACCAGTAGTTCCACCCATCATTTCGGACATGGCACCTGTAGTGATTCCAGACACTGGTGTTGATGCTCAGTTCAGAGAGGGTTTCATGATATTCATGCAGACCTTCCAGGAAGTTCAGCATCCTACCCCGACTATGGTAGAGCTGATGCAGGTCTTCCAGCAACATCATCCTCCCACTTTCACAGGAGATGGAGGACCTCAGGCTGCAGAGTCATGGTTGGAAGCCATACTGTCCATCTTCGAGCATCTGGAGACTCCTCCGGAGAGGAGGGTGAATCTCACTATGTATATTATGCGAGACTTCGCCAAGAGATGGTGGGACATAGTCTCTCAAACGGGACGCCAACAGTCTATGGATTGGGATGAGTTTCATCTTACGTTTTACGACTACTTCTACCTAGAGACACTAAGGGATGACAGAGTCCGGGAGTTTATGAGCCTGTAGCAGGGCACTCTCTCTGTTATGGGGTATTCTTCCCACTTCACTGAGTTACAGCGATTCACTACCGTTTTGGGAAATGACGAGCCATTTTTAGCAAGGAAGTTTGAGGAAGGCCTTAGACCGGAGATCAGATCACAGTTAAATGTCTTTCAGTTGACTTCTATTACTCTGATAGTCAACCAGGCACTCATCACGGAGAGGAACCAGAGGGAGACTGGAGCTGTGGACCAGGGCGGTACAGCATCCAAGCTAATTCCCTCCAGACAAACAGCAGGAAGCACCACCGAGAGTCTACCCAAGGTGACCCAAGGAAGCGAGGTATTCCTTCTAGTAGATGAGATCTCTCTTATGGAACCCAAGTGGTGTGTTATCAGTGTGGGAGGAGTGGGAATAAGAAGCCCCAGTGCTCGAGGGACCTAGTGGAGTGCTGATCCTGCGGCAAGATTGGTCACCTGCAGCGTTTCTGCAAGGATCCCCTTCCAGCAGCTAGTGAAGGAGGATCAGTTTTGACCCCGCGTAAGGGAGCAGGATTTACAGCTCCACGGAAAACTGGGGGTTGGGTTTCTGCATGGCGTTCAGGTCAGGGTTGAGGTCATCGACGTAGTGGTCAGGCTTAGGGAGGAGAATCTCAGGGTTTCCAGGCTGCTACACGGGGTCGCGGTACAGGCCAGACATTTGCTGTAGAGAAGATTCATCAGGAGCAGGATCTCGGACCCTCTATAGATCGAGGTACGATCTTAGTAGCCTCAGTTTTATCTTTAGCCCTTTTTGATACCGGTGCTTCAAATAGCTTTATCTCTGTTGCTATCGTGGAAAGTCTTGAGATCTGTGTATTTTCGTCTGCTGACATGTTCACTCTCAACACTCCTTTGGAAACGAGGACATCTAGAATACGTCAATGTAAGGATTTCTCTCTCGAGTTTGCAGGGTATCATTTATTGTGGTACCTCTTTGTCCTGGGGATGACGGGCTATGACGCCATTCTCGGTATGGACTGGTTGGTTCCCTTCCAAGAAGTCATGGATTGCTATCGTCGTAGGGTGAGTTTTGTATCACCAGAGGGTGAATCTTTCCTTCATAAGGCTGGGTGGGATTTTCAGGCGAGTCAAGCCGGACTCGAGCATCATGGGATAGGAGGAGTTATAGCCCAGATTGCTAGTCTTTATCTGGATAACCAAGGGACTTCATAGTTAGATTTCCCTTCAGTGGTTGATCTCTTTCCAAATGTCTTTCCAGAGGACTTTTCAGGTTTTCCTTCGGAGCGTAAGGTATAATTCTTGATTGAGCTCATTCCAGGAGCCGCACCAGTGTCCATTCCTCCTTATAGGATAGCTACAACTAAGTTGCTGGAGCTTAAGAAGTAGTTGGAGGAGTTGTAGTAAAAGGGTTGCATCCGACCCAATACATCTCCTTGGGGTTCGCATGTCCTGTTCGTGAAGAAGGCAGATGGTACCTTTAGTCTTTGTGTGGATTATCGGAAGTTGAACCAGTTGACAGTAAAAAACCGATATCCCTTTCCGATGATTGATGATCTATTCGATCATCTTCGAGGATCTCGGGTGTTCTCGAAGATCTATTTGAGGTCTGGTTATCATCAGCTGCGTGTTAGACCTTAGATATACCTCTGACAGCCTTCAAAAGTAGGTATGGACTCTACGAGTATACGGTTATTCCATTTGATCTTACGAACGCGCCAACAGTTTTCTTGTCATTGATGAACCAAGTTTTCCATCCTTACTTAGATTCCTTCATCGTGGTCTTCGTGGAAGATATCTTGGTGTACTCTCACACTTGACACGAGCATGAAACCCATCATGATATCGTTTTGAGTACACTGAGGGAGCATCATCTTTATGCTAAACTCTCAATGTGACACTTTTGGATGGACGAGATTCGCTTCCTGGGTCATGTCATCTCAGAGACAGGAGAATCAGTAGACCCAGAGAAGGTGAGAGCAGTAGTTACCTGGGAGAAGCCGAAGAATGTCTTCGAGGTATGGAGCTTCTTGGGGATGGCCGGTTACTACAGGCGGTTTATATAGGACTGATCCCTCCTAGAAGCACCGCTGATAGGATTGACTAAGAAGGGGGTGAAGTTTGTTTGGTCAAAAGCTTGTGACTCATCCTTCCAGGAGCTAAAGTGGAGATTGACTTCAGCACTGATCCTAGTTTTCCTAGAGTCGGGCCAGAGCCATATTGTTTTCTGTTATGCATCTAGTATAGGGCTTGGATAAGTGCTTATCCAGGAGGAGCGGGTGGTTGCATATGGATCTCAACAGCTAAGGACTCATGAGAGGAATTATCCTACACACGACCTGGAGTTGGCCGCGGTCTTTCATGCTTTATGCTGTTGGAGACACTACCTTCTGGGATAACATTTTGTGGTATACACTGACCACAGGAGTCTCAAGTACATCTTCACGCAGCGTGTCCTGAATATGAGACAGTGGAGGTGGGCTGAGTATCTTCATTCCTTCGATTTCAAGCATGCCTATACGCCTGGGAAAGGCAACCCAGTGGCTGATGCACTGAGTAGGAGAACTCAAATACATGCAGTTCAGGAGGCCAGAAGTGAGTGGAAACTAATGGCTCTGTTCTCGGAGATGCTTTTGGAGGTGCATGACAGGAAGGGGAAAACATTCCTATCTTTTATGGTTGTTACCTCTACACTTATAGACTGAGTTTGAATGAGGCAGTTGGCATATTCAGAAGGGCTAGTCCTGCAGGAAAGCGTGTCAGGAGAGGACCCTCTTCCCGGGTGGACCGTTGGCGAGGATGAGATCTTGCGTTTCTAGGGACGCGTATGGGTTCCAGTAGATAAACGCGAGGTGATGATGCGATACATCCATTCCTTAGTTTGGGTAGTTCATCTTGTTTTCACCATGATGTACCATGACATACACCTCCAGTACTAGTATCCAGGTATGAAGAGAGATGTGGCTGGTTTTGTTCCACCTGTCAGCAGGTGAAGGTGGAGTACCAGCGACCAGCAGAGCTTTTACAACAGCTACCCATTCCAGAGTGGAAGTGGAACAATGTCTAGATGTACTTCATGATAGGGTTACCGAGATCTTTGAGAGGAAACGATGTAGTGTGGGTTGTCGTTGACAGTCTTACGAAGGTTGCTCACTTCTTGCCGATAAAGGAGACCTTCGGTGTCGATGAGCTTGGACAGTTGTATGTCCGTGAGATTGTGCTCTTTCATGGGGTTCCGAGTACTATCATTTCAAATAGGGATGCCCACTTTACTTCGCATTTCTGGCAGGGGATACAGAAAGCTTTGGGTACACAGGTGCTCCTAAGTACAACTTATCATCCTCAGACAGATGGTCTGTCAGAGCGCACAATCTAGGTGCTTGAGGATATGCTCCGAGCTTGCATTCTAGATTTTGGTGGTTCTTGGGAAAATAATATACCTCTCCTGGAGTTTTCCTATAACAACATTTTCCAGGAAACTATTAAAATGGAACCATACGAGGCTTTGTTCAGTAGGCCATGCCAATCACCATTGTGTTGGCTGGAAGCAGGATAGGTAGCTTTGCTAGGACCTCGTCTCGTCCAAGAGACCCCAGAGCAGATAGAGTTGATTCGGAAGAGGATGGCTACTGCATAGTCTCGTCAGAAATCTTATGATTACCAGCGGAGGCTGTAACAACCCGAATCAAGATCCCTTCCATTGGTGCCCCGTACCCAGTTCGCCAAATGACCTCAAGCGCGTTTCCTCAAATGCCAAAGGCTTCCACCTAGCAGCGAGGGCCTTGGTGAGTCAGTAGGGAAACTATGCCCTCATTTGGTAAAGTATGCAGTGGATGAATAAGAATAAAGAATAGCGGAAGAAGTAAATAGCATGAACCAACTGAACTGAAAGTAAAAGCAATGTCTGATATAATAATGATGCAAAATGGTACATGTCTCTATGGAAAGTAGTGACCAAAACGGCGTGCTGAAATACAACTGAAACCAAAATACTATATGTAAACAGCAACTCCAGCAGCATCGCAAACCAAATCCCGATCACATGCTCTCCATATCCGACTATCAATCAAGTACCTGAGGTAGAAGTGCCACAATCCCTACCTATACCTGCAACCATATAATCTGTTTGGGTCAAAAAGCATGACCCAAATACGGTGTGAGACTAATCCCAGTAGGCAACCACCACATGATTTGTGCCATACTGTCAGTGAGTGATATAGAAAAAGTAAAGGTAAATAAATGTAGTAAATAATTCTACCAATTACCATTAACATTCATTTAATTACACAACCTGGGAAAACCAGAAACGTTTTCTATTCCATGATAAGAAAGTAACACAACAGGTATCTAAAAAGACTACATAAACATAACCAGTACAAAACCCAAGCTTGTTCATTGGCTTGGTGGACTCATCACAACCCACCATCAAAATTAACACTGATTCTATGGGTGGCTAAAACTAGCAGACCCCTATAGTCCAGTCAACAAACAAGGCACAGACACTCTGGCAAGCTCTTACATCAATTCCCCTATGGTCTTGCAACGATAGCTACCTACTATCTGAGGAAGCACTTACGTATAATTCCTCCTATGGTATCGATGCATGGTTAAACTAAGAACACTCTTGGGATGTACAAATTCCTATTCCCATAGGTCCTGCATATGAAACTAAAATCAACAGACCCTATAGGGAATAACTTAATCATATATTTCCTCTATGATCTCCCGCACCAGGTTCTCACTGCCCTGAGCAGTCCAGTCATGCGTAATCGACTAATAGCATCCCTAAGTAAGTAAAAAAACTACTTGGCTAAAATCTACCATACTTTAAAATCATTCCAACAGTAGGAAACACATGTAATCAGTGATAACAAGTAAACTAACAATTGCAATAGGGTTTTCTCGTGGCAACGGTGCCAAACGGTGATAAACATTCAAACAGGGGATGAAAACACGCATGGGGTGATCCTAAAACATGAAACCAAGAATTGATTAGCAGAAATTCATCATAAGCTAATATGAAATCCCGGGCAGATAAACAATATGATCAAAATCCCAAACTCGGGATACCCGATACATTGGTATCCAGAACTTTTCAAACCAAAACTAAATGAACTTCAACGTAGGGAAACAAAACACCTACCTCGATCCTCGGAGGTCGATATAATTGAAACTCGGCCCGCGAATTGGCCTAGAACTGAGTAGATATGCCAAAACATCTAAAATTTTCAACCTCAGATAACATACTCGAGAGGAAGAATCAGGAAACAAGGCTAAAGAAGAACCAAGAACTCACTGCTGCGATTATTCTACAACCGATGGAGTTTGATTCAGACAACCGGTGACATATCGGTGGCTCGGAGAAGAAATGGCCTCCTCGGACGTTCTGGATAGAATTAGGCAGAGAAGAAGATGTTTTCCATCATTAGGCGTGACCCTGTGTCGATTAATGAAATAAAAAAAGTACGTGGCGTGTACTCATAAATTACACGGTGTGTAGTGGGTTTTTCCATACTATGCCAAAATCGCCCTCCACATCACCCCTACACATCGTGTGTGTGGACTAGGCTTGGCCAACACTCGGCTTCGAATGGACAAGGAGTACACGGCATGTACTCAAAAATTACACGGTGTGTACTCTGAAAATTTACAGATTCTTTATTTTTTCCTAGAAATCCCCTGAAAGAGATCTGTACCTGAAACCGAAGCTTCAGGTTATTACAAACTTCCCCCCTTAAAAAAATTTGTCCCCAAATTTCCCTAGAAAGATGTAGAAGGAGAAACCTCGAACAAATATGGCCACTATGATCGCATATCAGCCTCCCTCTCCCAAGTCTCGTCCTTTATACGGTTGTGCTGCCATAGCACCTGTACCAGAGGACCAGACTGGCCACGGAGTACTTTTGCACTATGATCAACAATCCTGATTGGATGCACCTCGAAAGATGAATCATGCTCCATCTCAACCTCCTCGGGTTGAAAAACATGAGACAGGTCTGAGAAATATCGTCGGAGCTGAGAATCATGAAGGACGTCATGCATAGCCTGGTACCTTTGAGGTAACAGCAACCTGTAAGCAACTAGCCCGACTCTCTCCAGAACCTCAAACAACCCGATGTATCTCGGTGAAAGCTTACCCTGTCTCTGAATCCTCTTGTGTCCCAAACTCGGTGTGACACACAGGAAAACCTGACCCCTGACCTCAAACTCTAGAGGTCGTCTCTGCTGATCCGCATAAGACTTCGGCAGAGACTGTGCTTTCTCCATCCTCTTCTGATTCAACTCTATTTGTTCTGAGGTCTTTTGAACAAGATGAGGTCCCAGCAAAGCTACCCCTCGTACCTCTAGCCAGCATAAAGGTGATCGGCATGGCCTATCGTACAAATCCTCATAAGGTTCCATCTAAATAGTCACCTGAAAACTGTTGTTGTAGGCGAACTCCACCAGAGGAATATGATTCTCCCAAGAACAGCCGAAGTCTAGAATGCATGCTCGGAGCATATCCTCAAGCACCTGTATTGTACGCTCAGACTGGACATCAGTTTGGGGATGGTATGATGTACTCAAAAGTACCTGTGTACCCAACTCCCTCTGTAGCCCCTTCCAAAAGTGCGAAGTAAAACATTCATCCCTGTCTGAAACAATGGAGTGTGGAACTCCATGCAGACGTACAATCTCTCGGATGTACAACCGTCCTAGATCATCAACACTAAAGGTCTCCTTGATCAGAAATAAGTGGGAAACCATCGTGAGCCTGTCCACTACAACCCAAACCACATAATTTCCTTGAGGAGATCTTGGTAAACCTGTCACGGAGTCCATCACGACATCATTCCATTTCCATTCAAGAATGTGTAACTGCTTTAAAATCCCTACTGGTTGCTGATGCTCTACCATCCCATGCTGATAGGTGGAACACCGCATAACAAAACTAGCCACATCCTTCTTCATACCTAGCCACCAATACTGACAGTGCAAGTCTTAGTACATTTTGGTGACACTAGGATGAACTTCCCAAGCTGAAGCATGAAACTCCTGCATCATCTCCTTACGTATGTCAGCTAAAACCCACACACAGCCATGAAAACGTAGCACATCGTCATCTCCCACTATCCACCCTAGAGTAGGTTCTCTATCTGACACACCATCCCATAGGACTAGGCCTTCAGGTTCTGATAGCTGCCTCATTTGAACTCAATCAAAAAGGATAGAGGTAACAGCTACAGAAGAAAGAACAGCCTGACCCTGTCTGTCATGCACCTCCAGATGCATCTCAGAGAACAGATCCATGAGCTGCCACTCACTAATGGCCTCCTGAAATGCCTGCAACTAAGTCCTCCTGGTCAGTGCATCTTCCACAGTATTTCATTTCCCAGGCGTATAAGCAAGCTCGAAGTCGAAAGATTGTAGGTACTCGACCCACCTCTGCTGTCTCAGATTCAAGTCATGCTGCGTGAAGATGTACTTGAGGCTCTTGTGGTCAGTATATACTAAAAAATTCTCTCCCATGAGATAGTGCCTCCAACAACGCAAATCATGAACAACAGCAGCCAACTCTAGGTCGGAAGTAGGATAGTTCTTCTCATGTGTCCTCGACTGCGGAGATCCGTACGTGACAACACGATCTTCCTGCATAAGCACTGCTCCAAGCCCGATGCCAGATGCATCACAGAAAACTGTATAACTCTTACCCGGCTATGGCAGAACTAGATTCAGTGCTGAAGTCAATCTCCCCTTCAGCTTCTGGATGGCTGAGTCACAGGCTTCTGACCAAACAAACATCACCCCCTTCTTAGTCAAGCCCGTTAAAGGTGCTGCTAAGCATGAGAAATCCTGTATAAACTGCCTGTAGTAACCAGCCAGCCCCATGAAACTACATACCTCGAAGACATTCTTCAGCTACTCCTAGGTGACTATGACTCTCACCTTCTCTGGGTCTACTGACACTCCTGTCTTTGAGATGACATGTCCCAGGAATTGAATCTCATCCATCCAAAAGTGGCACTTTGAGAGTTTAACATAAATCTGATGCTCCCTCAGTGTACTCAAAACGATCTCAAGATGGGTTTCATGGTCGTTTCGAGTGTGAGAGTACACCACGATATCATCCACGAATTCCATGACAAATGAATCCAATTAAGGATGGAACACTCAGTTCATCAGTGCCATGAAAACTTCTGGCGCATTCGTAAGGCCGAATGGCATAACTGTATACTCGTAGAAGCCATACCTGCTCCTGAAGGCTGTCAGAGGTATATCTGAAGGCCTAACGCGCAAATGATGATATCCAGACCTCAAATAGATCTTCGAGAACACCCGAGATCCTCGAAGCTGATCGAAGAGATCATCAATCCTCAGCAAGAGATGTCGGTTCTTGAACGTCAACTGGTTCAACTTCCGATAATCCATGCAAATCCAAAGGGTACCGTCTGCCTTCTTCGCGAACAGGACAGGTGAACCCCAAGGAGAAGTTCTGGGTTGGATGAAACCCTTTGTCTGCAACTCCTCCAACTGCTTCATGAGCTCTTGCAACTCAGGTGTAGCCATCTGATAAGTAGGAATGGACACCGGTGCTGCTCCTGGAATGAGCTCAATCGAGAATTCTACCTCACGCTCCAGAGGAAAACCTGAAAAGTGTTTTGGAAATACATCTGGAAAGCGATAAACCACGGGAGGAAAATCTAACTGTGAATTCCCCTGGTCATCCAGATATAAACTAGAAATATGGGCCATAACTCCTCCTAGCCCATGATGCTCGAGTCTGGCTCGACTCGCCTGAACATCCCACTCGCCCTTATGAAGGAAGGATTCACCCTCTGGTGATACAAAACTCATCCTGCGGCGATAGCAATCGACAACTGCCTAGAAGGGAACCAAGCAGTCCATACCGAGAATCACGTCATATCCCATCATCTCCAGGACATAGAGGTCCCATAGGAAACGATACCCTGCAACCTTGAGAGGGAACTCCTTACACTGACGTATGCTATATGTCCTCGTTCCCAAGGGCGTGTCGAGAGTCAACATGTCAACAGACTAAAAGACATAGATCTCCAGACATTCCACAACACCAACAGAGATAAATCTATGTGATGAACCAGTATCGAAAAGGGCTGATGATAAAACTGAGGCTACTAAGATCGTACCTTGAACTGTGGAAGGTCCAAGATCCTGCTCTCGATGAATCTGCTCTACTACAAACGTCTAGCCAGTACCATGACCCTGTATAGCAGCCTAATATCCTTGAGATGATCCCCCTTGAGCTTGACCACCGCGTCTGTGACCTCTACCCTGGCCTAAACGACCTGAAGAACTCCATCCCCTAGTCTGTTGCAGGACTGGTAATCCTACTTCTGCATGAGGAGTAGAAACAGATCCTCCTTCACTAGCCACTAGAAGAAGAACCCTACAAAAACGCTGAAGGTGACCCATATTGCCGCAAGCTCATCACTCCACTGGATCCCTCGGGCACTGAGGATTCTTATGATCTCTCTTTCCACACTAATATCACACCACCTAGTTTCCAAAAGGAAGATCTAGCCTTCAAGAAGAAATACCCCACTTCCTCGAGTCACCTCGAGTAGACTCTCAGTGGCGCTTCCTGCTGTCAGTATGAAATGAATCAGCCTTGGATGCTTAACCGCCCTGGTCAACAGTTCTAGTCTACCTTATATTTCTTTTGGTGATCAACGCCTGGTTGACTATCAGAGAAATAGAAGTCAACTGGAAGACGTTCACCTGTGATCTGCTCTCTGGTTTGAGGCCTTCCTCGATCTTCCTTGCCAAAAAAATCTCTTGATTTCCCGGAACGGGAGCTAAACGTTATAACTCAGTGAAGCAGGATGAATACTCCATAACCAAAAGTGTACCCCGCTGCAGGTTTATGAATTCTCTGGCCCTGTCGGCCCTCAGCGTCACTGGATAGAAGTAGTCGTAGAACGTACACTGGAATTTTTCCCAAGCCATAGTCTGTTGGCACCCTACCTGTGAGAATACATCCCACCATCTCTTGGCAGAATCTCGCAGCATTTAAGTCACGAGCTTCACCCGTCTGTCTGGGGGTGTCTCTAGATGCTTGAAGATGGAAAGCATGGTTTCTAGCCATGACTCTACAACCTGAGATCCTCCATCCCCTGTGAAAGTGGGAGGATGCTGCTGCTAGAAGACTCGCGTCAGCTCTTCCAACGATGGGGCAGGATGCTGAGCTCCCTGGAAGGTCTACATGAACCTCATGAAACCCTCTCTGAACTGAGCATCCAAACTAGTATCTGGAATCACTGCAGGTTCCATATCCAGAACAATCGGTGGAACTACTGGTAGTCCCTAGTCTTCCGTATCAGGCGTACGGTCACTGCCTGGTTTCAGGCGTGCAACGGGAGGAAATCTTGGTGCCATAACCCTGAAAGGTCAAAAGCACACTCCAGATTTAGGATCAACAAGAACCGAAAACACAAGAGTAAAAAACGGGAACAGGAGAGAGAAACACTTAAATTTGAAAAACTGAACTACACGGCATGTTTGTTAAATCCATTTACATGGGCATGTAATTTTTTCACCATTGGTTATGTAACGTTCCAGACTACACAACGTGTTTTCCTAAAACATGGCGTGTACTTGGACTAGAATCCCATGCCTGAGTCTCTTTGCAGGGCTAACCTACATGGTCCTCCAAATTTTAAACTCCACCGTGTGTACAAGCCAGGCTTCGGCGGCCCGTGTAGCAGGTTACACGGCCGGCTACACAGCTAACCCATACACGGCGTGTCCCGAACAAACACGGTGTGTATAAGGATGGATAACACCAACCACTTATGTTCGTGACACGGACGGGTACCCAGAAGAAACCTACACGGTGTGTTCTTATAACACATAGCGTGTACTACACGAGTTTCCCCGACCCATGTTGTTAGTGACATAGTCGGTTACATAGTTGACTACTACACGGTGTGTACTTATAGTACACGGCGTGTCCCCGATGATTTTTCGACACCCTGTGTTTTTGTTTACATAGATAGTAACATGGTTTAAAAACTACACGGCATGTATGAATAAAGTACATGCTGTGTATTCTGGGTTTTTCCGAGTATTAGCTCAGAAACTGCTCTAAACGCCAGAAACACTGAAAAAATCAACATCTATGTGCCAAATCTTGATCCATGAGGGACCATACTCCCCGCGAATCAAAGCTTGGCATCATAATCATGCATACAACAAGTAAACAACATAAAAACAATGATCTGAAAAATTCTGATCCTCGAGGGACCATAACACCTCCAAGACCAGAGCTTGGTGCCCATGCTAAACTAACTGTAGAAGAAGAAACACTCTATCAGCGTAACAAGTATTTCTATCACATTAACTACCACAATGGAATGCATAATCTATCAAGACATCTATCACAACTGCATGCAATTCTAATGCACCCTAGATGGCATGGTAAAATGCATGACAAGTGAATTCCTACCTAGTGCCTATATGATGCATGAGATGCACACCCTCATCTCTTCGGGTTGCAACCAAATAGAAACATAATCATATAAAATGTAACAACACAAAACAAGTGCATCACCCAACGGTGAAATATAATAAACTGTAACACTTTCAAAAACTGCAAATTGCAATTACGAGGTAATATAGTTGTTCCTTGTACAAGGGTTAATTACTCTCGGGCATAGTTATTTACTAACTACCCATTTCTTCCTATCCCTGGCTATTGTAGCAAAACAGTAAGCAATAGTAAAGAAAGAAAACTCCTCTAATACCACTTTGTAACGACCCGAATCTAGAGCCCTTCCACTGGTGCCCCATACCCGGTTCGGCACATGACCTTAAGCGCGTTTCCCCAAAACTCCAGAGGCTGTCGACTAGTAGTGAGGGCCTTGGTGAGTCAGTGGGGAAACTATGCCCGCATTTGGTAAAGTATGCAGCGGAAGAATAAGCACAAACAATAGTGGAAGCAGTAAATAGCATGCAACAACTGAACTAAAAGTAAAGGCAATGTATAATATAATAATGATGCAGAATGGTACATGTCTCTATGGAAAGTAGTAAACAAAACAACATGGTGAAATACAACTAAAACCAAAATACAAAATGTAAATAGCAACTCCAGCAGCATCGCGAACCAATGCCCAGTCCCATGCTCTCCAGTTCTGACTAGCAATCAAGTACCTGAGGTAGAAGGGCCACAATCCCTACCTATACCTGCAACCATATAATCTGTTTGGGCCAAAAATCAGGACCCAAACAGGGTGTGAGACTAATCCCAGTAGGCACCCACCATAAGATTTGTGCCCTACTGTCAGTGAGTGATGTAGAAAAAGAAAAGGTAAATAAATGCAGTAAACAATTATACCAATTACCATTCACATTCATTTAATTACAAAACCAGGGAAAGATAGCAATTTTTTCTATTCCATGATAACCAAGTAACACATCAGGTATCTAAAAAGACAACCTAAACACAAGTAGTACAAAACCAAAGCTTGTTCTTTGGCTTGGTGGACTCGTCACAACCATCCATCAAAATTCACACTGACTCTCTGGGTGGATAAAACTAGAATACCCCTATAGTCTAGTCAACAAACAAGGCACAAACACTCTGGGAAGCTCTTACGTCAATTCCCCTATGGTCTTGCAACGATAGCTACAAACTCTCTGAGGAAGCACTTACGTCTAATTCCTCATGTGGTCTCGCTGTGTGGGTAAAATAAGAACACTCTTGGGAAGCACAAATTCCTATTCCTGTAGGTCCTGCATACGAAACTAAAACCAACAGATCCTCTAGGGAAGCACCTTATCGTCTATTCCATCTTTGATCTCCCGCACCAGGTTCTCACAACCCTGAGCAGTCCAGTCGTGCATATTCGGCCGATAGCAGCCCTAAGTAAGTTAAAAACTACTTGGCTAGTAGGTACCATACTTCAAAATCATTCCAATAGCATTCACCACATACAATCAGTGATAACAAGTAAACTAACAATTGCAATACGGTTTCCTCACGACAACGATGGAAAACGGTGATAAACAGCCAAACATGGGAGGAAATCATCCTTGGAGTGATCCTCAGACATGTAACCAAGCATAAATTAGAAGCAATTCATCATAATCTAACATGCAATATAGGGAAGATAAACAATAGTATCAAAATACCAGACCCGGGATACTTGATACATGGGTATCCGGAAATTTTGCAACCAAAACTCAAAGAACATCAACGTAGGGCAACAAACCACCTACCTAGATACTTGGAGATCGATATACTTGAACCTCAGCCTGTGAATTGTCCTATAATGGATTGGATGTGAAAAAATGTATAAATGTTCAACCTCAGATAACTTACACGAGAGGAAGAATCCGGAGATGATGCTAAAGAAGAACCAAGAACATACTCTTGTGATTCTTCTGCAACTAACGGAGTTTGATTTAGACAACTGGTGACAGATCGGTGGCTCGGAGAATAAAAGGCCTCCTCGGATGTTCTGGACAGAATTAGGCGGAGAAGAAGATGTTTTTCGTCATTAGGCGCGACCTCGGGTCAATTAATGAAATAAAAAATATACACAGTGTGTACTCTTAAAGTACACGGTGTGTAGTGGGTTTTTCCATACTCCGCCAAAATTGGCCTCCACGTCACCCCTACACACCGTGGGTGTGGACCGGTCTCAGCCAACACACGGATTCGAGTGGCTGAGGAGTACACGGCGTGTACTCAAAATTAAACGGCGTGTACTCTGAAAATTTCCATATTCTTTATTTTTCATTAAAAATCCCATAAAAGAGATCCGTACCTGAAACCAAAGCTCCGGGTTATTACAGAGGCGACCTCTGAATTTCAGGGTCGGAGACCAGGTTTTCCTATGTGTTACCCCGAGGATGGGACACAAGAGGATCAGGAGACAGGGTAAGCTTTAACCGAGATACGTCGGGTCGTTCGAGGTTCTGAAGAGAGTTGGTCTGGTTGCTTATAGGTTGCATTTACCTCACATATATCAGGCTATGCACAACGGCTTCCATGTTTCTCACCTTCGACGTTATTTCTTAGATCTGATCGTGTTTTTCGACCCGAGGATGCTGAGCTAGAGTAGGATGCATCATTCGAGGAGCACCCTTTTTGGATCGTCGATCGTAGAGCAACAGTACTCTATGGTCGGTCTGTTCCACTGGTATGGGTGATATGGAAACACAGCCGTGTACAGGACGAGACCTGGGAGAGGGAGGTCGATATACAATCGCAGTGGCAAGAGTTGTTTGAGGTTTCTTCTTCTCCACCTTTCTAGGGAAATTCAGGGACGAATTTCTTTAAGGAGGGATGTTTGTAAGAACCCAGATATTCTTTTTCATGTATGTTTTCCTTTTCTGGACGTTTTTTAGAAAAAGAGGAGAATTTGGAAATTTTGTAAGTACACACCGCTTAATTTACAAGTACAAGCCGTGTAATTTTCTTCCACTCGAGGCCGTGTGTTGTCCATGTCCAAGCCAGTCACATGGGGTGTCGCGATGAGGTGGAGTCCGATTAATACGCCGTACTGAAGGAGGTGAGTACACGACGTGTACTCAAGAAGTACACGCCGTGTACATTTCTCTTTATTTCATTAATCAGACCGGGGTCATGCCTAATCACTGTTTTCATCTTCTTCTCTGCCTAATTACGTCCAGAAGTGACATAGAGGGTCGATTCTTCTCTGAGCCACCGATCCTTCCCCGGTTTTCCAAATTGAACGTTGTCTAGTGCAATAGAATCACAGCGGTGAGTTATCGGGTCTTCTTTGGCCATGATTCCTGATTCCTCCTCTTGTGAGAGTTATCTGAGGTTGAACGTTTTAGACATTTTTGTCGATTTACTCTATTCTAGGCCGATTCACAGGTCGAGGTTCAATAATATCAATCTCCTAGGATTGAGGTAGGTGGTTTGTTGCCCTGCGTTGAATGTATTTGAGTTTTTGGTGCAAAAAGTGTTGGATACCCATGTATCGGGTATCTTGGGTTATGGTTTTGATCCAGTTTTGTTATTTGCCTTAGATTTCTTGTTTGCTATAGGTTATTAGAAGATTAATAATTTCTTGTTAGTAGGCTTGAGGATCACCCCGTGGGTGTTTTCCCTTGTTTTGGCTGTTTATTGTTGTTTGGAGCGGTTTTGCCTACGAGGCAACCCTATTTCACATTGCTAGTATGTTTGTTGAATTAATTTCATGTATTTCTTACTGTTTATTTTCTTGTGGATGAATTATAGCTTTTATCCAAGTAGTTTCTGAACTTACTTAGGCTGCTAACAGTCATTTACGCACGACTAAACTGCTCAGGGCTGAGTGAACCTGGTGTGGTAGTCTAAAGGGGGAATTGACGATTAAGGCTTCCTTATAGAGTCTTCTATAATTAGTATCGATCACAGGACCTATGGGAATGAGACTTTTTGCTTCCTCAGAGTGTTCTTAGTTACACAGCGAGACTATAGGGGGAATTAGACGTATGTACTTCCTCAGAGAGTCTATATCTTTTGTTGCAAGAATACATGGGAATTGACGGGGAGAGATTCCCAGAGTGTCTTTTCCTTTATACTTCTACTTGACTAGAGGTTTTTTCTGGTATGATCCACCCAGAGAGTCTGTTCTTTATTTTTTGGTTGGTTGTGATGAGTCCACCAAGCCAAAGAACAAGCTTGGGTTTGTACTGCTTGTTGTTTAGGTAGACTGCCGAGTTTCCTGTTGTCATTACTTACTTGCCTTGGGTGTATAGAGCTGTTGCAAGGTTCCATGGTTGATAGCTAAATGATTGTACTGAACTAATAAATAACTGTGAATGGAGTTTATAGGAATACTTACATTAGTATACATCTATATCTATACTACATTTACATCCTTTACTTTTTCTATATTACTCACGGACAGTCTGGCACGGATCTCGTGGTGATTGCCTACTAGGATTAGTCTCACACCCTGTTTGGGTCTTGATTATCATCCCAAACAGGTTATATGGTTGTAGTTGTGGACAAGGATTGTGTCCCTTCTACTTTGGGTACATGATTGCTAGTTGGCGCTGGAGAGCATAGGACTGAGTTTAGGCGTTTGATGCTGCTGGAGTTGCTATTTACTTTTGTACCTTGTTTTCAGTTGTATTTCAGCACGTTGTTCTGTTTGTTGCTTTCCTTAGATTCTTGTATCCGCTGCATCATTATCATTATCATTATATGTTCATTTCTTCCACTTTTTAGTTTCGGTGTCTGTATGTTGTTAATGCTTCGGCTGTTGATTGTTGCTTTCTTGCCTTGTATACCTTACCAAATGATAGAATAGTTTCCCCAATAACTTACCAAGGCCCTCGCTGTTAGTTTGCAGCCTCTGGAATTTGGGGAAACGCTCTTGAGGTCATCCAGCGAACCAGGTACGGGGCACCAGTAGAAGGGCGCTAGATTCGGGTCGTTACATCGGGTTTTACACCTAGGTACATCTGTTCCAGAGCCGCCTATACCTACTCATATCCAGATAGGGATGTAGTGCTTGAAAACTCACAAAATCTCTACATTACCAAAATTCTAGTAAGTTCTTCTATATTAATCTTCAATGTATATCTTAGGGTAATGTGCTCTAATCAGAGTTTATCTAAATCAAGTTTCCAAAGTTTGTACTAAACATCCTTCAATGCCAACTGTAACGCCACAACCTCAGAATCCTAGAGTTGGTTCATTATTATGTATCATTGGAATGATCACAAAATATCATGTCTCGAAATATCAATTAGTTTAGTATCCTTATAAGTACTAGATACATTCATAAGGTATACATTAAATCATAAAATGGAAAACTACTAAAACATAGTTTCCATAGACAACATTGAGATCCCATAGACTACCACAGCAGGTGAGTCGTAATATATTTTGCACATCTTGGGAAAAATAATACATAGAAAGCGGTGAGCTCAGATGCTCAGTATGGATAACAATGTAGCCAAAAATTTCATAAATAAGCATAAACATTCAAGGAAATGTATAAGAGTAAAAAAATCCTTTTAAATATAAACTTCATTATAATATGGCTGAGATAAAAATAAAATAATTCCATTTACTTATTCACATGGATATTATAACAGTCGAATAATAATATGTCATATCAATTTCCACTTTCATAATGATGGAATGCATAATTCCAGACATTCATAACCACAAAGTCAAGGCCTTGTGCCAAGACTAAAAATAGTATTTTGTCAAGGACTTTTTCCAAGACACTAGTTTGTCTCCTGAGACCTACTGATGCATCTATGAGCTATATCGGGCTCCACCCGTCACTTACTAAGTCCAATGCATTCCACATATGAAATGGTTTAAACATAACATAAACATTCGTATTAAAACTGGCATATGAAATATCAATAATTTAACAGTAAACCATGAATGGTATGAAATAACACATCCATAATCAAACATATCACAAAACCTTAAATACAATATGGATGTTTTGTATCATAATAAATCAACTTCAAATAAAATTAAAATCCATCAATGGATGTTGACATAGAGGAAATCAAAACCTTTTTTTGGGAAACATCACTTTCTGTTTTGAAATCTTTTGAAATTTATATAATTATAAAAAAACATTTATTTTGGAAATATTCTTATTATCTTGTAAGGGAAGCTTTGATGATGTTATAATGGGGGATAATAGCCACACCCACCATAAAAGTTAAAAAAATAAATTCTTACCTTAATTTTGCCGAAAAGGTTATAAATGAACTTTTTGGAAAATGACGGAAAGATTATATTATAAAAATCTTATAAAAGTTAAAAAAGGTATAAGTGACTTTAACCTATAGTCTATAAAATAGTAATAATGTTTTGAAATACATTTTTATGAAACATGGTTGTGGATGATAAAGAGGTCCCAGTAGATACTTACGTAAAAACAACCTCTGATAATATATAGATTGTGTAAATTAAGCCTTGCCTTGTACTTTTCCTTGGTTGATGGTAGGTTAACATCCGGTATAATGGTGAAATAATTGTTATTAAATAATAAAAGATTCATATACATTATTATGATATCATATATTATCTTTTAACATTTCATTGTTTATAATATCATAGTATTATCATTGTTTCGGGTGTTAACGGATTCATTTTCCTTAATCTGATTTGTTATGTAAGTAATGTTTATTATGGATAGGATGTATCTTATTCATATTTAGAATGATATTATGTATCTAAAAATTATTTTTAATCATCTAAAGAAAATTATTCTTGAATGATTCCAATGGGGAATAATTTCATCGCGTTCGTGGGGACAGTAATCCGTACGTATGCACAAACGACAATATCATTCTTTTGATATTAAAATAATATATAATTGGATGTTATATCATATATAATGAATAATTATCTTGTTATATTTATTATTTACATAAATTACACATCATTATTATACCCATACAAATAATAATGTATTAAATAACAATTACACCACGATGTAGAGATGGTAAGTTGTACGTACGCACATGTGGTGACAAGTCATTCAAAGGATGGATAGAATAATGAATTTGGTGGTACCTTAATTATAATAACATCACATTATATATAATATATTGGAGTTATTATTTTATAATGGAAACCACAAAGAAATAGGATGTGGAAGGAGAAAAGAACTTGAAAGAGGTGATTAAATATTTACCTCTTCTTCGGGTTATTCCTTTTGATTTGATCAAAAGGGATCCTTAGGTTGGATTTTTGACTAAAGTAATTCCTCTAGGATGAAGGGAGGATATCTAATAGAGTATTTGGGTAGAGGTTGGCCGATCCAAATGGCATTTAAGGTTTTAATTAGAGTGAAGGGTGACTTCCCTTTTATAAGAGGGGTGAGGGGTACCTTAGGAAAAGCTATAAATATTATTTTATAATAAATTTTTTTTTATTCTAATTGATCGAAAATGTATTATATAGATTCTATGGTGAGGATGGGTCTAAAACCACACAAAAATAGGTTTTAGACAGGTTTGGATCATTATATTAACTCTATCATTTATATTTAACTCTTAGTTTAATAGTTTAACATTTACCATGTCTCTTTGAATTTTTATATTATATGGTTAATAAACATGCTCTATACTTCCAAATGTCCCCAAGTGGTTCATTAATGATACACCTATCATTATTTAAGTCTTTTGGCATATTCTTAGATTATTATGAATAGAAAATAAATTAATAATATAATATTTGTTTTAAAAACTCTTTTATGTCAATTTTGACACTATTTGGTATTTTGTTTTTTCTAAATTCATAACAGCATTATTAATTCGAAACAAAAATCATCTAAATAACCCTAATATTTTATATTAACCTATAAAATTATTGGAATTCCTAAAAAGTCTCAAATTACCTTTATTTGGATATTTATAATATCTGTTATTTTAATCATTTATTTATACGTTAATTTCTGCATCATCATTTTGTCATAAATAAATTTAGTTATTTAATGTATAAAAAATATAAATAAAATAAAATTATATAGGAAATATTTTTAAATTTCTAATGAATATTTGTAGTCTAATTTATCTTATGTGTAACCCTATATTAAAAATGGTTTAGTTATTAAACTTTGAATTTATCACTTTTAGCTCTTCTTTGAATTAAATAATATTAATGGTCCTAATCTAATCCATGTGGACCTAAAGGATCATATTTTATTCCTTAGGTTGTTTTTTGTCGAATTATACTTATCCAATATATTTATAACATGTTTTAGGGTAATAATAATATAATTTTACCCTTAATTACCCTTTTTTACTTTTAACTATGGTAAATAAAAGTAAAAAGTTACTATTCACCAAAAATAATTTTCATCTTATTGAACCACATTTTACATATAGATATCAACTGTGTCTCTTGGATTTTTGAAATTAAACTCACAGAAGTGGTAAAATTATGTTTTTTTATAAATTTTCAAATGCTTTTAAGGGTGGGTAAAAGACGGTGAAAAGTTCAATAATTTTTATATATATATATAATTATTTTAAACTATCTCCAATTAATTATAATGATCTTATAAAGGAATTATGTATCTATTTTTTCCAAAAATAAATTTAAATAAAATAAATAATTATTTATGTAAAAAATTTGGTTTTATACTATAACTCAGTGTTTTTCACTGTTCATCAAGAATTGAGAGTTTTCAGAAAAATACCAAAAATTCACCGTAAGCTAATTTCAATATTCCGAATTCAAAAATGAATTCTAATTTACTAATTTCAAAACATAGATGTTCCATTAATTAATTTATAATTATTTCTCATTTTCAAAACCAAAAAGTGTATTTGTAAGAAATAATTACTATCAAATGATTGACACTTGTTTATGTCCCATTTTAATGTGAAATTACTTACAATGACCATAATTGGATTAAATAGTTAAAATATAATATAATTCTACTTTCAAACCATTGAAATTTATAATTCAACACAATAAATTATTTTGATTAAAAAGTTGTTTTTGGTTAAAATATAGTATTTTCTCTATTCACCAAAATATGAAAGTTATCAGAAAAACACAAAAAATTTAATGAAACTAAATTATTATGTCCCGATTCTAAAGAAGAATTTTATATGGTCAAATTTGATATATAAAATATTCAAATATTGGATTTAAAAAGGATTTTCTATTAAGTGGTGGTAAAATTTTATTTTTTTAAAAATAATTCATTTATCTGAAAAAAAATGAATTTGTTCTTATATTATGTCTATGAAACTCATAATATGGATTATAATATTATAAATATTACATAAAGTTCAAAATTTAGTTAATATTATTCATAACCGCTTTTGAACAGCTAGTTTGGTAAGTCGTGGTTTGGTTGAACTCAGTGTTACGTGTAGTGCAAGTTATTGCATAACTGTGATGAAATACAGTACTATGAAATCTTAGTGTGTTACAAGATTATATCACTATAAACCTTGGAATAATAATATATTTTATTCATCAATAATTTTTCGATCATGTTTTTAAAGTAGATAGCATTTTATTTTAGGATATCAGGTTGAAATCTGGTATATGTTTACAAAAAAAATTCCCTGATGGGGAAAATCTTGAAAAAATATTAGTAATTTTTAGAATATTTAGAATATATTTTCATAATTTATTATATGATGATTTTTATTGTGATTATCGGAATTAACTGAACTATATTGGATACATTATAACACATTTAAATATACTATACACACTAATGGATAATTATTTAATTGAATCGAACCCAACTATTAATTGAAGGGACAAAAACTCTGATGTTTATAAAAATTAATGTCATATATGTTCTATATATCATGAAGAGCATGAAAATATAATTTTCAATAAGGTACGAGAGTAAGATAAATTGAATAAAGAGTAACATTAATAATATTTGGTCATGTGATGTGGTAATTATTGAATAAGAATATATAATCCCATTTTAATTTTAATCGATCAGAGAGGGAGAACAATGATAATAACCCCATATGGATTATTCTTTATATGGAAGTAAATGTTTCCATTGTGTTTTGTTAAAATAAAAATAGTTGATACTTCTATAATGAGGCCCATATAATTTATTTTTAAAATGAAAATATTAAATTCAATACAATTAGATGATTTCATCTTGTTTGGATAAATTTATGAATCATATTGTAGAGCTTAAAATAATATCTATTAAATGTTTGTTGATTCCCAGTAACTAAAGAACCAATACTGAAATGGAAGAGATAGTCATGTATATATACTATTGTAGATAACCTCCTACCAAAAAAAAATCAGGACTTTACAAAAGATTTATATGGAGGAAAATGGGTGATGTAACAATCAATAATGCTTTATTACTAAATTATAGAAATGTAGTATTTCTTATCCAAGGCTAAAAAAATCATAATAATTCTATAAACAAAAAATAAAGGCTATTTAATTTTTTAAAATAAATAAATTAGAAATATTTATACCTTGGATATAACCATTTAAGACAAAACTAGAAAACTCATTATGTTTTATGCATGAACTATATTTCATTAGATGTGTTGAACACTTCATTGATAAAAGATTCAAGATATTGATATATTGATCGTTTTCTCACTCACATAGAAAAAAATATATGAAAATAAGTTTTGAAATAAATAATTGTAAATTTTTTAATTTAAATAAAAGGGTCCCCCACCCCTCATGGTGGACATATATAACATGATTACAACATGTGTCAATACAACATAATCATTCTGTCTTTATATTTTATTTTAAAAATACATTTCGTGATTTTTTTTAAAAACATTGTTTCAACCATGAGAATTCATTTATTTATAGAAGAAAGTATGATTTATGGTATTAGGGGATGCTAATTTTCGTTTCAGTTTTTAGTAAGGACATCATTGGGAATATACATTAACATGTTTATTTGACAAAGTAGTAAGAAAAAAATAGTGATAAAGGTGAATATGGTCTTGATTATGTTATTATATTATGAGGTATATAAGAAAACCACTAATTGTTCAACAATTTTTTAGATATAGAAAAATTTTAAATTATCTATATAATATGTATATAATTTTATTGTTAAATAAGATATAAAAATCATTATTTATGAAAATATAATTACATAATAATATCAAATAACATGAATTTACATATTAGTCTCAATTAATAGAACATGAAAACTATGATTAATGTGATTGATATCAATCATAACTATGTATCTATAATTGTTTTGGGGGAATCATTATAATTAAAATAAATTATATCTATTTGTTATAAAAAATATATTAATTAAAGTGAATAAGTGAAAATAAAAATGGACTTTAATCAATAGAATATGAATCAAAAAACAATGACATGTTATATAATTTGAATAAAATCATGTATCAACTAGAACTTATTCCATGAATGAATTATTATTTCTGATATAGTTTTTGGAAGAATATATGATCAATACATGTTGAGGTGGAATTGAATACATATGTTATGAAAATCGGTGAGAAACAAATGGTTATAGAATCATTCATGAAAAACTTACACACAATCTAGGAAATAAAATAGAAATAGAGAGGAAATTAAATTGAATTATTATCTCTATTTACAAACATCATGAAGATATGATAAAATCCTTTTTATATGTTGGATCAATTCCAATGAAAATGAATACTCATGTATATGCGAATGATTAGAAGATCAAGGATCCTAGATATCATTTTAAAAACTCCAATTAAATGATGATCATTCCTACTATGGATGAATCTATAAGTGGAGTATCAAAAATTTAAATATATAACTATTTAGTAAGTGGATGATTTTTATTATAATTAATTGTTAACACATAATGAATAATGTCATTACAATGTTATTAGTTTAGAAGAATGTGACACACTATGAGTGTGTTTAGGGAAGCCCAAGGGATTGAAGGTGGTTGTAAATTTTCACTAACAATTCCCTAAATAAGAAATAATTACATTATTTATTTCTTTAATTGGGGAAAATTATTTGTTATAACTATGGTAATTTGGATATTCATTGTAAAAAAGGGGGATAAAAATTTTCAAGATGAATTATTTCATTCCAATTTTAAATGAGATGATAGTTTTATCAAAATTAAAATATTGTCTTCTATAAAATATATTTACAACATTGTAATGAAGTTATAATGGAACTCAGTGTATATTAAAAAACTGAAAAAATAATCCCATAGGCGATTTAATGGAAAAAATTTATGAAAATATACAGGAAGAAAAGGTAATATTATCTTGTAATTGGAATATGGATACACATGTTATGGATGATTCTCTGAGTGAAAACAAATATGAGGTTTCTTTAATGTATATCAATGGGAATGAAAAATATATAATAATTAGTGTTTCCATAATTCATACATCAATATAATAGGATAAGATTGGTGTGTGAGCATTCCTTTATGATGGAATAATAATAAATATTGGAAAAATAATACATCAATAAAAGCCTTATGTAAAAATGGCATTTTTCTCACAATGGAGGTGAATAAAATACAATGAAGTGGATATATCAAATGATATCTATGGTAAAATTATTATATTTGGAGTTACGAGAATAAAAAAATTCATATAATAGAGATAAAATAATGGCTTTGTTCACTAGGAAAAATTATATTCATCAATAAGAGATTGTTTTATATGTACCCCTCATGTCATTCTCATAATTTATTTAACTTCCTATTGATGAGATGTAGTATTTAGTGGATAAATATATCATGGTATTTATGTGATAAAAGTTGATGTTCGCAAATGAATAAAAAAATTAATGTGGTGATGTGGTAAAAAATTCGTGAATCAAGTTCCAATCAAAGTCAACATGTATTTTTTGGTAACAACATTGGTCTAAATGTAGAATTTAATTCTATAAATAAATAGTATGTTACATAATTTGAATATAACAAAAAATTTGAAACAAAATCTATTTTATTCAATGGTATACCACTAAATATGGTTATTATAAAAGGTTATAATTTCATATTTTAATTTTCATAAAACATAAAAAATGAATAAAACAACTCCAATAAATAATAAAAAACATTAATGAATTTTTATTTATTTATTTATAATATTAAAATGTTGTATCAAGTGATGGTTTTTATATTATACCAATACCTATAGATTTGAAACCCATGTAATTTATATCATTAATTACTGGATTAATGTTATATAATTCGTATATAAAGATAAAACAATTATTCAGTACTATGTTGATAATGATTAAATGGAAACATCCTACATATAGAATAAAAATAAAACCTTATATTGAATGAAGATCTCAAAAATCATGTGACAAAAAGAACATTATTATAACAAGTTATATCTGTTGATTTAATTTGTCATGTAACTAAAAAAAATTGTTTATTATTTCTTATTTTATGATTTTTAAAATGAAATTTCATATAGAAAATATGGAGAAGTGTTATATGAATTAAATATTCATGATGCAATGTTTTCATGGAAGTAATAGTGTTACATCGGTAAAATTTACCTTGTCAACATATAATTATATTTAGTGTATATTTTTACGTGTTATAGGGGTTATAGGTTTTAGTTACTAAATTGTTCCAATGTGGAAAATATTATCATTCAAATCACTGAGCGAATGAATTTACATTTTGATATTTTTGAATATAAAAACGCATTATGGATATTTTTATAACAAGCGTTATCAACAAAATCGTGAAATTATATTCATTGCAAAGATAGATCTTGATACATCATTTAGTTTTTTAAGGAATTACATATAAAATTAGTATTATAAAAATATCAACATATTTTTGGTATTGTTGAAAATAGTTGAAATTATTGTGGATGATGATATATAAAAGTCAAATGGAGCCACAATATATAATTTGTTTTGGAAAATATTGAAATGGGAAAATTCAATTAAAGATAAATATAAAATAATTGAAAGAGAAAATAATGTAATCTAATAAGTCGTATATCACGGGCATTGGAGAAGTTATATTTCAAATAGTTTTCTATAACTCTCTAAATTTTGATTTAAGAAATTAGTGTTTTAGCTAGAAACTAATACATATTCTGAATATATTATATATGAGGATCATATTCTTGTTTAATATGGTGTTTTCTATTTTCCCTGAAATTGGATATACATTTATGATTATCTGAATGTGATCATTCATAGAAAATTTAGAAAAAAGTGGAGTATTATTGAAGAAGACGCCCTTTTTGAATTTTGTGATAACGGCAGAGATCACCAGAATTGAAAATCTGGTTATCAATTCAACATATCTAGTTAACATAAAGAATAATATATAATGTAAAAATATGTTTCTTATATATGTAAAATTTTTGGAAAATAAAAATATTATTTATCTATAATAAGGAGAATTTAATTTTATTAAAAAATTAGAATTTAGAGAAATTCACCATAAATCCATATGTTTTATTAATGAATTTGGAGTTACATATTGATATATTATTTACGATGTGTGGTCATGGAAATAAAAATGGAATAGAGAATTTTGAAACCATGAGGTTGTATGACGGGTTTAGTGTAATTAAATCATATATTTTCAGACATCAATTATATGGAAGAAAATATAATACATGAATAATAGAGTTTCTTGAACAAGGATATATATGGTTATCAAACAAATGAATCAAAACTAGTGAAGAATTTGTGAAATTGTAAAACATGATATTAGGGGATTGGGATATTCATGATATATACATTGAGTATGTTTAAAAGAAATTATAATTCTCATATGAAGATAAGGATTCATAGGATTGGCTAATTGTTGATTTTATGAATCCACTATAGTCGATATATAGAAAGATAATAATAATTGATTGGATTACTTGGATTGTGATTATAATTCATTATTGGAAGGATATAATAAAAAATAAGACATTTTTCTACTCTGTTATAATTAGGATTTTGAAGAGGAAGATGGTTGGGTGATTTCATTTATAGAAGAATATAATTGTTTTGGTGAAAAAGAACATCATGAATCACTGTTGTATCCCACACATTGAATAATTGTTCATAAAGTTATCTCAAGAATCATGAATGACATGTATTAATAAATTAACTCTTTATAAGATTAAATTAGAATTTGGATTGATGGTTATGCTAGGTAATACTAAACAATTCAATAACACAGCTCTTATAAGAAAAACGTTACATCTATATAATATTATCTCTAGAAAATTTTATCAGACCATTATATATGATGAAATATAGAAACTCATTCATAGTCATTTGAATAATAATATTGATGTACATGAAGAATAACATCCTATATAAATTATTGCATCACAACTTGGAACTGAAGTAAACCTCTTTATTTTTTATCATAATTTTAATATAGACGCTAGTAAATATTAAAATTCATATTACAATAATGACTATGGGATGAATCCCCACTATAGTGAGAGGCTACATAAAATTGATTCAGATATTAAATATATTTGTTTATGAGATAACTCCCTAACCATTGTACCACATATTGACTTAATGAGAACATATAACTAATTTCACAATATAATGGAAATAATGTTGTGGGAGGTGATATTAGGATAGAAATGATGAAATAGTGGTCGGTTTATGATGTCAAGTCTTCCTATCACAAAAATCTACCACATCATAATGTGATGAAGATTCATAGATATTCTAAGAGATATATAGGATCATGTCATGATCCTAAAAAAAATTCAATATGATTCTTTAATATTATTATGATCTAGTTTTTATCAATATGCTTCATTTTATTAGATGATATCATAGCATAATATAGTTGAAATTTATACAAATCATGTTGTTACAGTGAGTATGATGGCATGATCAGGTAATTTCTAGAATTAAATTACGATTATATGGTAATATCAAAGGGGTATGATTTAACAAAATATAATATGAATTATCATAGAAAATTTTATTATCATTTTTTAGATTTGAGAATTTTGGAGATATTACATCCAAATAGAAGAAATGAATCAATTTCAACCCCATATAGAATGGTTTGGGACATAGAAGACATTATAAAAAAATCACATAGTTGTTTTGGAAGGATTAAAATTATCAATATATCATGTTTTAAGAATGAGATAGGAAATTAAATAAATAAAAAAATGAATTTATGTTAATCATATAAGTATTTTTTAAATAAATATCATTTTAATAACAACACATATTTCCATTATTATACACATCTATTAGATAAGGGTTGAACCAATATAATTTATATGATAAATTCTTTATTATAATAAGGTTTTTGTTTACTATTGAGAATTACTAAAAGGAATATTTATAACACATGTATCAATATGAAACTCTCATAATGTTTTGAATGATTATTAATCAACTCAATAAAATTAATTGAACTAATTTTTTTTATTTATGTGAATGTGAAATTAAGAGGCTATTAAGGAGGAATCTTCTACGAAAAAGAATACATAATGTTTCTTGGAATCCAATGATTACATGAAAGAGTCCTAAATTTCTATAAACTATTAAATAGACCGTTATGATTATGAAATGAACAATCATTTCTCAAATTAGTTGTTTATGAAGTTTAAGAGGGATTAATCGAAGGATTGAGAGTTCCCCTATAATATACATTTTCAATTTTATGTTTCGTACCCTAGATTAAACATAACCAAAAATGAATACCCAGAAATATGGTATGAAGGTAAATATATACATATTAAAATATCATTAGTGTATTAATCATAGATATATCCCCTTTTTTTGGATTAATTAAAGTCATTTTTTATGAAATTATTTTATTTATATAAATATGTAGAACAACTCAGTGAGAACCCACTTGAGATATTGAGATATTCAATTCATCTCTAATAAAATGGGAATATAATTTAACAAATGGGAGAATAATATAAATGGGAAAATATTTAATTAGTAACTCCATAATTTGACTCCCCCCCATAAGTTTACAATAATAAAATTTCTCCAAATAAATTATTAAATGTAAAGTTTTTAAAGGATAGGTTCACATTTAGTGAGATACTATGAAGTTTTTGTGATGATCATGTAAACAAGAGTTTAAGACTAAAATATACACCTCAACTAGTATGTAATATCTTCTGACAAAAGGAGAAATTGAAAATCCAACCTAACTCGCCATATGATCATACACGTGATTATGAAAACAATAACTCAATGACCCCAAATACTCATTTAATCAACTTTATGAACTTTTCAATGAATATTTTCATCCTTTTGATGTTTTCTGTTAATACTATTTTAGAATCATAAATTGAAAAATAGTTTTTTATCTATATTTTATTCTATATGATATTTAGTTTAATGATAGAGTGTGTGGGGTTTCTAGGCCCCTTATTTTAATTGTGTTTCATTCCACTACTTTTTTCATGTTTTTTGTATCAAAATAATTCAACATTGTTTATACTGAAATAATATAATTCTAATCCCTCATTCAGACACCCATATCATTAACCCATTATAATAATTAGTTGAGTAATAAAAACATAGAATATATCATTATGGATACATTTTATTTTTGAAATAAAGAGTAAAATATATTAGGAAGTCTTAATAAAATAAATATATAAATTCATCTTGAGATACAGTAAAATAAAATAATAAAAAAATAGATTAAAATTTGGGTAGATGAATCATGTATCAAATATCCACCAATAATTATTCTGATTGAAGATAATAACCTCAAACTATAAGGCCATCCACACAAAGTATCATAATGGAATCAGGAATTAACTAAACCCTTTCTTCAATACCCTCTAGTTCCATAGGTGCCCATTCAATTTTTCTATTTTTATTGGATTCCACATATAATATATATATATATATTAAACATTATTCTATTTCCATAATGTGTAATGGTGTACATTTGTCCCATGGGTCATATAAATTTAGAGACTTCCTATAAATTTATTTCATATAAATCAACATGAATTATAATCCCTTAGAATATGAAGTCCAATATCATTCTATTCAAAAATATATGTGGTCCCTCCATCGATTTAATTACATGGTGTTATAGTGAAGGGTTCATTTTTTTCATATACATCATATGGACATGACATGACATAAATAGTTCTTATATATCCTTTTTTCCCTAATTTAGTGTCTGAAACCCCTAAAAGATTATATTTTTATGGGTTGATACTGACTACTATATTAATTTATTTTTTCATGATTATGAAAATAACATTGTTTAAAAAATTCATTTCTAAAAAACTATATTTATTCAAAGAAACTCATTGATACCAAAACCTAGTTATTTAAAAACTAATACCTTATTTATTCTTACACCATTAATGAGAATGAATAAATTTTACACTATTTATATATGAAAATAATGATTCTTTTTTTCTCATTGATATATTATTCTCATTTTTTATAGGACGTTTGAACAAATTTCCAGGAAATGATAGGTTAATAATTATAATTTTTCATAGAATTAGTTACTTATTAATGACTGAATATTACTTTTTTAATTATCTTCAAGAAAAGGCCTTATACCATTATTACAAAGGCCCTCAAGGGGGTGGAAATAATGTAGGCCAAGTGAGTCTTTCTATGCAAAAACCTAACACTCCCGTGGTAGAGAACCCGATCCATCAAAGATGATAATTCCCTCAACTGGGCGACTGTGGCTTGCAAGAGCGTCTGCATCAAAATCGGTCTCCCTCCAGCTATGGTGGATGATGTGTCCAGAAGCAATTTCTTGGACACATCTTCTGATAATGTGGTTCAGGTCTCAAGGCACATCATGTATTTGTTACATATCACAAAATTGAATTTTATATAATTAAAAAAATATTTATTTTCATATAAATGAAATATTAATAACTCTATTTTAATATTTATAAAGCATACAAGTTTCCCTCTTCCATCACATCAGGATTATCATTAGTGAAATCATCACATTTCCTATCACATTGGTTGTAGGAACATGTTCTTCTATTTCCATCCATTAACTATGAAAAATAACGTATAATTAGAGGTCTTGAATACTTAGCTTTTGAGCATAAAAAATGAAACATTGAACATACAAGTATAAACTTATAAAGAAGAGGTATATCCAAGCTTCTGATTCCTTAGGTTTATATCTAGGTTATCCTTGATCTATTTCATAACTTATATTCTTATGGGCTTCTTTTTGTCCCTTAATAATGGTTTTTACTAAACTTGTGAATCTACCAAAGTATATCCCCCGGGAGTGTCATTACCTAGAGTGTAGCAAGGCCCCTTGTTGTTCACTATTTCCTATTCAAGCCATGTTCAAAGCAGTTCTTTCATGTTTTACCCCTATTATATCTATGCATGAGCCGCCTCTACCTCCTCGTATCTATAAATGGATATATTTGCTTGATAAACCACTTACTAAATACTCACCAAAATTCTGGAATGTTTTCATATACTTAGTCTCATCCTTATGGTTCTCATTAAGGTGGTCTATTCTTAATCTCCAAAAATAACTAGACCATCCTTTGATAAAAACCATAGAAACCCGAGCCTTTTTCATATAACATTTTATGATTTTAAGGATAATTAATCATCGGGGTACAAGCCAAGGATCGTTAATTCTAGTGTCATGAAAGACTAGGTACAGAAATCATAAAACATGGGGCTAAAAAACACATCTTTATTAAATCTCCATAATGAGCTCCTAAATTTTTTTTAGCCCTTACATTTGCATAGGGTACCCAGGGGAACAATTGAACTAAGGGAAGAGCTGAGAAGCCTAGTAAGGGAATGAAAGGATACATCTTAAGCACATTATTTTGGAGGAATGAAATATTGATATCCAAAACATGGAACATATAAAGTAATGTCATATAATAATGGGGTCATATAAACATGGAATCATATAATTGTTCCAGAATCATAAAACATTTCTTTAGTACAGGTCAAGGATAACCACTTATCCCATTTCCCATTTCAGTACGGGTCAAGGAGAACCGCCAATCCCGTTTCACATCACATCTCATGAGACATAACCATAACCAATGAATTGGAGCTCTATCTGGGCGCACCCACATCAAAAAATTTATGAATATTCTATCCACATAAATATTCTTGCCACATATATAATCATACATAATCAACCATACATAAACATAAGTTTACCCATGGAATGAATTGGGGACCACAATCATGACATAAATCGTAACAAATTGGTGTATCACGAAAGTGCCCATGAATGGAAAGTATTAGAACATAAATGGACGTTCATAGGGTAAAATAGGAATATAACATGGTATGTGGTGTCAAAAATAAGTTACAACATATAAGAAATTTATTATAGAGATAATAGCATTAAAAAAAATTTGTGCAGTTTTATGGAAAATACTATAGTGCTTTTAAAATAGTAAGGAAGAAATTCTTTTATATAAAACCATAATTGAACCAATAAGGTATTAATAATAAAAAATAATGTTTTTATAATAACAATGGTGTCTTAAAACCGAGGATATATGGCACTTGAAATTCGGTAAAAATTCGGGAAGTTCCATTAAAACGAGTGTGCTTATTGGGAAGTATCGAGGAGGGAGTCACTTAAAAGCATGGATATCCCCGAAAGGGAATAATAGATGGATCTTGGAACATGATTTTGGATCATATAAATATAATGAATAAGTTTTACATAAAAAAATAAAAAATCTTTTTTGTAAAATGAAAGGTAGAGCAACCCGAAGGAATAAAGGATGTTCGGGTAGAGTCCATTACTGTTTATCAGCATGGTATCTGGTGTAACTAAGAGGGCTTGATGAGAGAGATATGTTGCTTCTCGTTACATATAAAACATTAGGGAAGTATGGGGGAGGTGAGAAAACATATCTCATCACTTGTTATAACACAAAAAAGGCATATAACAGAGAATAATCTGGATTAAGACTTAAAATGAGAGGATCCCTTACCTTAAATCTGTTTGTGTTCTCCACTTGATATTAAAGACAAGAATAAAAAAATTTAGGAATATTAAGTAATTATTCCATAAACTCTTCTCTATGTAATTTATTTATTATAACCCTTTTTAATTCATTCAAATACTTTTTGATTAGTTATAAGGTTCAATTTCATTGTTTGGGCTAATTTGTTTACTTGGCTTTAAAAGACCGGTTCACTTATATTTAAGTCTGTTAAATGAAATTGATTGTACAAAATTGAGTTTATATTCTTTAGTGTACATCAATTAGATTAAATGGATTTAATTATAATTAGGTTACTTAGAGTGATGTCGAATTATTCTATATATAACCTTAGTGATAACCATTTTTTGTTAATCGGTGGATTTGATTACAAAGAACATGTATTTATTTATAACATAATACCATTTGTACAAAACTGATTACATAACAAAAAAGAGTATATGTTAAATATATAATAATCTGTTTCAACCATATGACAAATGTTTTCATGACCAGAATTAAAGTTAATAACATAAATTGATAAAATATTGTCCTTTAATGTGCTAAATTGGCACATCTCAAACAGTGCTTTCATTTCATTCAAAAGGGTTGGGAAATAAGAGAAGATAATGAAATATAACATTACCAAGAAAACATTCTTTTACATGTATGTTACTAGATTTATCATACTATTATGGTGAAGGGAGGTGATGAAAGAAATAAAAATAAATGAACTTAAAGAAAAGATGAAATTGGGAAGATGAATTTTACCTCTTTAGACTTTCCCCTTTTAGAACCACTTAAGGGGAGAGGTCATTATATTTTTAAGAGGTAGGATCTTTTGGATGTGGGGAAGGATCTTGGGGAGAGATTTGGGTAGAATAATGGCAAGGAATAAGGCTTGATAGGAGTGAACAGAATAGGGAGTGAAGGGGGGTTTTATAGTGGAGGAGAGGAGGGATTTAAATTTTTTGGGTCTTTAGTTTATTATTTTCTCACAGGACATGTAATAGTAAGTATTCCATGACCAAGATGTCTAGTTTTATCATTTGATCCTGAAACAAGTGGGCTTACATCAATAGAATAATATCAATGACACAATAAATACCTTATTTATCATTTATTGTAACTTATCATATTTTACTATTCATAAAAATTCAAGTATTTCAAAAATATCCCAAAAATTATCCCTAACCGTTTTTTGACATGTATAATCCAAAAAATGAAGTCCATTTCTCAAAAATAATTTTCTAAATATTATTATTTTATTACTTAATTAAAATAATAATTTATTATCAAAAACTCGTTTTAAAACATTCATTAACTTATTCTAATATATTGGTATATCATACTATCAACTTGAATAACATATATATATAATCATAGGTAAGGTTGAAAAAAATTATTTTATATCACTATTCATAAGGGCATGTTACTATTCATAAGGGTAGGTTACTATTTACCAAAAAAATTATTTTCCTTATCAGACTCCAAATAACTTCCTAGCAGTGTATGCCAGATCTTCAAAATTCCAAACACAAAAGTGACAGACATAGGTTTAAAGGGAACTTAGCACTTAGTAGTTCATTATCTTGTGTTTTCATGTGATTTTATGACATACTTATGAGAATGTAATTTTCATTGAAAAACATTGGTTCATCACACCAGACCATCCGAAATATGTTCCATAATTCTCTATAATATTCCCTATGTTGTTATTTTTTTATGAAACCCTTATATGAAGGAATTATGTATAATCCAAAAGAGGTTCTCTAATGATGATTATTTATTATTATCCATTGGTTTTTTATTTCATCTTTGAATAAATTAAAATATTCTCAAACAATTATAATTTTTCAAAAATAGTATCTACCTTTAAATTATATGATATTATGTTAATATAAAAACCAATATCTATCTCCACCTCAACCAAATAAAAAATGAAACTATTGATTGTGTGTATAGATGAATACTACCTTGTGAACCGATGTTATTCAATATCCATAACCACTTATCATTTTAAGATATAGTGATGGAATTAGTGATTTAATGAGATTATGTTGACATTATTAGAATTCAATATTTATAACTAAAATTATAATTAATTACCTTCAACATGTTAGAAAACAATAATATTGGTCATGTGGATGATAGTCTATCACCTCACGAACTGATGTGATTTGTTCTAAAATTCGTTCATAACTCTTCCAGGGAAAAACATGGATCATCATCCAATTTTGGTTGATCTGGTTGGTAGAGATTCCAAGCCCCCACTTCCCATCAGGTTTAATAAAGCATGGGTGAATTACAATAGTTGTTTGGATATTGTCCAAAATGACGGGGATTCAGTTAATTGTTGAGATGATGCCTATGCTTGTGTTTTCAATTTCAAATTACTCAAGAAGCAATTTAAAACATAGAGTAAAAACTATTTATGTTACATTAACTCTCATATTTCCTCCACTGGATCTTTTCTTCCCTATTCTCAAGAGATCAATAAACACTATGACTTCTAAAATGATCTCATGGGTGAAGATGAGATGACGTCCAAGTGTAATAATCTTCTCACCTTCAAAGATGCATTTTAAAAGGATACTTTTATGATTAAGTGGCTAAAGGATGCAGATATAAATTCAAATTTTATTAATTCAAATTAGAAAATCATGATGTTTTCTAGGCCACATTTCTTGATTATAGATGATGACCATTTCATTAATAACAAGAGGGATCTATTGGAGCATGAAGTTCTACATATATAAAATCCTTTTAATGTCACATCATCAACTTTTTATCCTTTTTAGATTATCATTCCAAGTCTTGTTCATCAAGATGACACCTCCATACTCATTTCTATTCCCATTGATTTTGAAAACAAGGAGGGTTTTTTTAGCCTCAAACATGAATGTTATCCTGGACCTGATGGTTTCAGAAATTTTTTCTTTTAGACTTATTGGGATATTATTCAACATTATGTTTGGATATTGCAAGATCATTTTTTCCAAGGTGGCTCTCTTCTTTATAGTTTGAATGATCAGTTTCTTTCCCGTATACCGAAATTGGATAACACTATTTGGAATCATCTTTTTAGACCAGTTTTCCTGGGTAACACCATCATCATGATTATTAGAAAAATCATTCCAAACATTCTTTCTCATAGTGAATATAAAATTTTTCCTCCAAATCAGTATTATTTCATTAAAAGAAGATCAATTAAGGAATCTCTCCTCAATACCTCATAATGTGTCAATCTTATTATGAAACCCAGCAGGGGTGGAAATATTTCTCTTAATCTTGATGTCAAGAAGGATTTGGATATGATAGATTGGATATTCCTTTACAGTGTTCCTTCTTTATATTTCATTGATATTTTTTTTATTTCATGGGTTAAATTTATCTTATGCTAGGATCACATTTTTATTCTTCTTAATGGTTCTCTTGATGGCTACATTGATTATTATAGAGGTGTTAGACAAGGTGATCCTTTATCCAAAAATTATCTCTTGGATCACTAATGATTATCTCTGTAGGCTCTTCCACATTATGGCTGGAAGCCAGATAATGAAATTGATTTGTACCAGTAGGGATCTTCATTCTCCCTCCCATTTGTTGTCTGTAGATGACATTATTATTTTTTCTAAAAGGGACAAAAGGAATTTTAATAACAACAATTGTTCTCGTTTTCACTATGAGAAGATCTCTGGGTAAGAGATCTGTTGGGAAAACATTTTTTCCATTTTGGATGAAACATCTCTGCTAATAGGAAGCTTAGAATTATCAGGGACTTTGGAATTCATGAAGGATTTGTTCACATTACTTGTCTTGGGGTTCCGTTGTTTTGGGGAAGGCCAAAGGCCTATTATTTTTGTGACAGTAATAGAAATTTTTGTAGACCACTCTGTTCATGGAAGGGAAAATCTTTATCCATTATTGGTCATGTTTTCATGGTGAAATCTATTATTACATCTAAGTTTTCTTAAATATTTACGGTTAAAAATGGTCTATTTCACTTTTAAAAATCATAAATATCTTAATTAAAAAGATTTTATGGATCTATAGAATAATGGAAAGAAATATTTCCATAGTTCTTAGGTCCTCTTGTTGCAAAACTTATTATTCTACGATTTTACGCATTACGAATATCTAACAATTTAATGATTCTTTTCAGGCCCCTTTTTTTGTGGAAACTCATGAATTGAAATTCGGAAGTTCTTGGTTTCCTTTGGGTGGGATTTATGTATAAACTCAAGACCGGAAATCGTAATAATTTTATCTCCTCGGTGTGGCATGCCTTTAACTCTATTTTTCCTCTATTGAATCTAAACCTAGATGGCTTGTCTCAATGGATTATTTTCATCAATTTTGGAATATAAATTAGACTAGAAACCCCTTAATTGATTCACTTGTGGGTTATGATATTAATATATATTTGTACACCTCTATCAATGATCACCTTTGTAATATGGAGAACCTCCTTGATCACTTTAATTCCATAGTAGAGAATTATGTTATCTCTTCTAGAGATGATTTTTGGGCTTGTGAACCATTTGTATTGGCTTCCTCAATTACAAATTTTTCTAAAGGTATTCAACCTAAAACACAACTGACTTTCAATGTCTTGGGAATATGAACATAAATTTTATGAGGCCCTCTCAATCCATTCTTTTATGAAGATTGGTGCATGGGATGTTGCCTACGGACTGCTTTATTCTTTTGTGTGGATTCTCATTAGGTTCCCACTATGTCCTCTATCATAAACACATAGATGAAATTAACCATATTTTATTATGATATTCCACTATATCTTCAATGTGGAAAGTCATTACTGATATTTTTGAAGCGAGTCTTCCTCGGGTCTCTTCAATTCGTGAGTTCCACATTAGCTGGAGTGTCCATGCACATTCTTCCCTTCTAAAGGATCCATTCTTGGTTGATGTGGAATAAATTATTTGTTTTTGGATCTCCATGAATAAGGTGATGGCAAAAGATCTGATTTCACTACTAGGGATGATTATTGTGTGATACATGATACTGTTCGGGACTCCTGTCCACCAATGAAGCATTATTGTTAATACACAATGTATGATTTTATAGTCTAAAATAATATTGGTGATAGGGGAATATTTTTTACCCCATGGTATGTTTTAGGTATTCTGGAACGCTTCCTTCAAGGGCCAGATTAATGTCAATCCTAATGGTGCCTAAAGATGTAATCGGGGTCCCTTTGTATATGGAACCGTATTCCAAGATCACAGGGGGTTGTTCTCAATTCTTTACATGGATCATTTGTTATTGTATATTCTCTCAATGATGAAATGATTTCTTTTATGTTGGATGTGGAACATTCTTATCATCGTGGTTGGAAAAATATTTAGCATTACTGTGATTCCATAATTATTGTCATTGCCATTAGGAATGGTTGTTCTCATCTATCATGGGTTATAATTAATTAGTTGACTAAATTCCTGGATTATCTATCATCCTTGAATAATTTTATCACTCAAGAATATAGGGAGTAATATTTTTTGTTGTAAGGTATTGCGAATAAAGGCGTCAATGGTATTAATTTCTGATGGACTTATGAGATTCATAATGATCTCATATCTTTTAGTCAGAGGGACCTATGTAAAACTCATATCTTCAAACTCGTGTATTTTTGAAATTATTTTTTACTAATAAAAGAGGTTTGTGATTTTGGGCAATTTCTCATCATGAAATAAAAATTAACATATACATTTAAGGATCTCCCTTTTGTATGGATTATGTTTTCAATATTACCATTGTGGTAAGGGATTTTTGAATAAAATTTTCTTCACTGGGAAATACATTTTGTTTTTCACATATATTATTTTATGAGGTACACATTCCACTGTATAGATATGTAATATATTTATCCTGTTTATTCTCATGATATTTTTTTCATCATTTAATTTTACACCCGAATGGGGTTTATTATTCGAAGTTACAAACGTTGTAAGGGTGTTATTATACATCATCATCATTTTTCAAGATTTTGTATATTTATGATTAAAATGATGAAATATTATGATCCATATATCCATAAAAACATGAGTAATAATTTCCATTTTTTATTTATTAAGAATACATTTTATTATTCAATTTAAACTCTTTTTTACTAATTATTTCAAGATAATATTTTAATGAAACCTGAAAATATTTCTCTCTTCGATCGAAACCCATTTTTCATCAATATCCTTTATTTATAAATATTTTTTTAAAAAAATAGTTAATTATTACAATTTAATATTAAATTAAACCTTTTACTATTTCAAGAATTCACAATAAAAAAATAAACGGAATATTCATTTCGTTACATTAACATGGCCCGTTTCGATTTTAACAAAAATATGAAAGGTATCATTGTTTAAAAGAGTACAACATGAATAGAATTTTCTACCATATTGACCATTGAATTTTTTAAATATTCCTCTATAATTATCTATACATATTTTAAAATGAAATTATTTGAAAAATATTTTCGGAATTATTCATTTGAAAATTTTTATTTTCCAAGAAAGTTAATTTTCTTCAAAAAAAACTATAAATATTTTCAATGATTCCATTATATGATTACATTATTATTTGAAAATAAAATTATTTGGTAGATATTTTATGGTTTAAAACGTTTTTTTATATTTTAGGTAGTATTTTTCCAAAATAAACTTTTTAATTATTTTTAAATATTCTATTATAAGTGTATAGGGTTCTTTTCAAAGAAAATTATTTTTAAAATTTCAAATTTTTTAATTTTTTTTCAAAATTTTAATGTTATTTTCCTTATGATATGTTCCAAGTAATCCTTAAAATCAATTTTCCATATGTGGATAAATTCATAGATTTTTCTTATGCAATTATGGGGATGTGATCTATGGATACCAATATAGTTATTACTCTATAGAATCTTTGTTTCTGATGTAGAGATGTTTATGAATATTTTATCTAATACACATGTTATTATAAGATGAAATGTTTTATAATCATAATTTTTAATGGTATATGATATTATTAATGATTTATCATGGCAATTTATTTTCATATATTTTGATATGATTAAATTTTTATGATGCCTAATTTTTCGATGGATTCAGATATGATGAATTTTTTATGAACTTGTTGAAAAAGTATGTATGTTTTTATTATTTGATGTTTTTAAATAGTAATGAAAAATTGTGTTTATGTTATAAAAAATTTATGTTAGACCTATAACACTCTCTAATTGAGTTGGTAATGATTAATATTCTATTATCTTATAGGGTAAAAGGTGGTTGTCTGAAGACTACATTAGGTACATGGGTGTTTATACCAATCCTAAAAAGTAATGAATGTCATTATGGGTAGCCTCAACATATGGTTTTATCTTATTATGTGTATTCCACAACTGTATTTATTATTCCTATATTATTCTCTCATGGAATATGTTCATGGAATAAATTATTATTCCTGTATTATTAACTACTGTGATTTATTCCATGACTAAATTTTTTGATCTATGACATGTTTTTTATAGTCTATAAATCAATATTATAATTTTATCATACACTTAATCACATGTTTTCATTTTATATATCTTGTTTAACCTTATTAAGAATATATTCTCACCATTTCTTATGTTTCATTTTCCATGGTTATGAATAATTATTTTTTATAGTGTTTGACAATGAATTGTGAAAAGGGGAAACATCATTATCATGTATTTTAAATATAATTAATTTAATAATAACAGTTTTTAATTAGTATCCCAATTAAATAGACCATTATGGTCATTTGACATGTATATTTATTTAAAAACATATGATATTTAGGTTTGGGAATCTTGGGTCTCATCATCCATTCTTTTTAGAATGTGATTTAGGATTACACACCATTAAGGAAAAATACTCAAACTTATCATACTAGGAATTAATAATTTTCCATGGACTAATACCCATTAGAACTTTAGTTTGATTATGATTTTCATTTTTAAACAACAATCATTAACACTATAACTATGATTTATATAAATTTATTCTCTTTTATCAACAACATTTTTTTACTTACAATAATCCTAAAAAACCTCTTATATGTGGATTAAATTTAATTATATATTTCATAATAACACATTTGGATTATTATATCTGATATCATTTATAAAATTAAAATACTTAGTTAATTATATCGCATAATTGACTAAATTAATATATTGAAATTTAGATTTGTTCATACCTTTATTTTCATAGTTGTTGAAATTGTTTATCTAAATATCGCAATCATATAATACCTTTCCATTATATTATATTCCACAAGAATTTTTCTTTTGACTGACTTATTACACATTTCTATATATTAAAAGGATGATATGGATATAAAAACTCAACTCGAATAAAAATATTTAAAAATAAAAATGAAAACAAATATAACAATATAAAACATCAATCAATTCCTGTTTTTTGTCCAACTTGGGACTTACTGAAAGATATAATGAGTAGGAGTCAAATTAGGGAAATAAAATATTCCAAATTTCACTAATTAATGATTAAAATCTCATTATACAAAATTTTCTTAATCTTATAATTAGTTGGGTAACTCATGTATTCATCTTTCATTGAGAACATGATTATTAAATTTATTATCACTTCTTAAATCTAAATTGATTAATTATTATATAACATGTATATATAAATTTATATCATAATGAATGTAAATAAATAATTCTGCAAATAAAAAATAATTTTAGTTTCTTCACCTACACATTGATATTCCAAGGACTATATAATGGAAATTTTTTAATGTTTTAGAATACACTAATGTGTTTTTAGTGGTGAGAATATGCAAGGTCACTAAAATGATTGGAGTCACTCAACATAAAATATTGTTGGATGGTGCACTTTATACAGTGGTCCACTTCTAATTTCATTAAATTTAAAATATACTTATTATATAAATTTTTCAAATGTATAATATTATAAGAGTTAGATATATCTTTGTTTTACAATGTATAAGTATTTTCTGAATGATTTTCAAACACTTCCCTTTCATGAATGACATCTAAAGTACTATATAACTGCAACATAACCATCATTGAATGTATTTTAAGATTATTTTTGAATAACTTATTCCATAGGAAATGTTTTTAATTATGTCCAATACACTTTCTACACTATTTATTTACTTTTAATATGAAAACTATATAATTTTATATTGTCATGTTCACATAAAGGTTCCTATATAAATCAGTATTCAAGAACCTATTCATGTATATTGCTTTTATGCATGAATATTCCTCAAACAGTTAATGGACTCATAAAAGGAGTATGTTAATGTAAATAAATGGTTTTTAAATTTTTCACATGTAATATAGTGGTTTTTGTAATCCCCACAAAGTACTTCCCTTGAGCGGAAAAAAATTGTCTCTCTCAAACAATTCCTTAACCCATTTCAATAATTGTTTATGTCCATCACTATATATATATCTCACTCTTATTATTCTCCATGACTCAGATAATTATAAAAAAATCCATTGAATTCATGAATCATAAAGTCATTCAATCACGAATCTTCACTTAACGCAAATATTCTGAATGAAGCACCACATTACATTCCTCTCCTAACAATATATTTTAGAAACAATACATTTCATAACTTTTATGCACAATTCTACATTTTGTTCCACAACAATATAAAAATTTGGATCAATTCAAAAATCCACACATCCATAAGATCCCCCATTACTTTTTTTGAAAATGTATACTTTAAATCAATTTTCCATAAAAATACCCAGAAAAAATCAAAATACCTATATAATTACTCTATCATGAATTTATCAAGGTATTAATTTTCCAAGAACATCCCAAACAAACATTTCATCATTTAAATTTTCCTGTCTTGGGAATGTCTCCATTGTTTTCCTAACTTTATATTTTTTATACATTAGTCTTTTATTGCTGCCCAATAAAACACATATAATTGAATACTCTACAAAACTAATTTATTTATCCTAAACGGTCATATATATATATAATAATCCTAATAAACTTATTTTGATTATAATATAATTAACCATTATTAATGTAAAATATAATAGGATTCCCATATTAACACATTTATCTATCAAAATCAATTAGATGATGTTCTTTAAGGGGATACTGATTTTATAAGACAATTATTAAATTATTTAAAAATAACTCCAACCATCTCCAAATCATCATGTGAATGATAATAAAAAATATATCATATAATTGCACCATTTCTCATTAGAAGTTAGCACATTATATTTTCATATTTCATAAATATATATATTGTTTATTCTAGTCATGTTTTTAATTTCATTTCATTTATAATATTTTTCAGAAATTAATTAAATAACATAAATAGGTAAATGGGTTTAATATTATCCCATTATCTAAAACTAATAATGAAAGATCTTATGAAAACAAAATTTGGTAATTACTTATTTTCAAAAAAATATAAAATCAAAAAAAATATTAATTATTATTATGACACATGGAATTTCCGATAATCTTCGAATAACATAACAATGTTAATTGACTTATAATATAAATTTATATAAAAATATTCATAAAATATGACAAGAATACATTGTTCAAAAAAATTAAACTAAGATTTATCAAAACTATGTTTTAGCAATGTTAATGTTTAAAAAAAATAATACATTTCAAAAAATTGATAGTATTAAAAATTAATAATACATTATTGTTAAAATAAAAATCAACAATTTCATTTATAAAATATAATTAACTAAAACTATTTCATATTAAAATATTTCTGGTATAATCATTTAAAATAATTCAATTTATATGAAAATTATTTTCAATGTAAATGCTCACAAACAAGGAAATAAATAAATATTAATTAAAATGTAATATAATTACTACATAAAAATATAAAAAATATATGTAGGTTATTAACATCACAAATAATATTTCAATTTATTATTCATTAAATAATAAAATAAACTCAAGAAATATTTAAATCGAAAGACAATATTCATATAAAAAATTTAAATTATTATTAAATAAAAACATAACATAACCAATTTTTATTTAATAAACCATCAATAAATTTAAATTCATATTTTAAGTAAAAATATAGAAATTATGAAATTATATATGAACATAGTTTTAAAAATTCAGTCTCTCTTCTAAAAATAAAACATAATTTTTCAAACAATTACCAGGGAAATTTTAATCCAAATTTTCTGTTATGTAAAATTGTTTCCATCAATTGAAATATATTATAATGAAATAAAAAATATTCATTTTTAATAATTTTTAATAAAACACTAATGATGTTACATTCCGCTAAAAATAATATTGATATCATTTAAAAAATACACAGATAGTACAAGAACATTAATTTCACTTCAAAAAACAAGATTGTAATTTAAAAACTATATAATTTTTTTTTTAAAATCAATATTTCAATAAAATATTAGATCTTTAAAATATATAAAATAAAAATGAATAGCTTTTTATAAATAATTAAACATATAACATTGAAAATTAATTCCACATAAAATTAAAATATTAATTAAAAGTAATGAGACCAAAATATAAAACACCCCGAATTCCCCCTTAAATAGTTACAAAAATAAAACAAAACAAATTAATTTAGATTTTATAAGGAAAAAATAAAAAATATATTCTACTTATGAACAATTTCTTAAATTAACCGTTACAGACCAATAAAATATTCATCAAAAAAATATGTTAATTTAAATAAATAAATAAATGTCCACAAATAATAATATAATATAAAATATCACATATTAATCTATTAAATTTAAAAAAAAATCCTTAAATTTTTTAAAATAAAATCTGACCATATAAAATATGATCAATCATTATTTTGGTATTTTTATCTATGAACCAATAAAGGAGAAATTAAATTATTATGTATAGATGATTATAAGTAAAAGAGTACATTGAAACTATGTAATCTATAAAATAATATCCTAAATTTTGTTCTAAAAATAAATACATGTTATGAAGACATATAAAAATATACTAAAAAAAGACATTAAATTAATTCTAAAACATCACTACGATTGAGTAAAATATATATAACATGGAATGGTAATTTAGTATCAATGAAAATAAGACCATAAAATCTAGAATAAATTGTAATTAATTTTAAATTAAAAGTTCACTAATGCCCAAAAATATTTTCAAAAAGCATATTAATGAAAAATATTTCACAAAAAATAATTTCATTCAATTTTTTTTCAAAATATTTTATAATCCTTTGAAAACAATGATTATTAGTATAAGGGCCCTACATTAAACATTACATAATCTTGAGTGAATTAAATAATTTGACATTATTTACTCTTGAGGTTCATTTCAATTTTAGAGATTTAGAAAATTTGAAAATAACTCATACATAACAACTGAAATATTAAAAAATAAAAAACCCTACTGACAATGAATTTTTTTTATAAAATGAAAATTGTTTAAAAAGAAAAATGGTTTCATTTTGTGTTTAAACTTTTATGTTATCCTTCATCCCATCCATTACTATATTCTTCATTAAATAGTGTGAAAAAAATTTCCACACCTAGGATGTGAAAAAAAATAACTATAAGGGATACAAAAAATGAAAAACTATTAGACTTTCAAAAACATATAATCCATGAATACTTTATCAAAATTAATATAATTCTTCTTTAATAAGTATTAAATACAGTTCACTTAATATAAGATCATTTCATACCATTTTGTAATAAAAAATACTGGCTTAAAACCCATATAAAGAAATATATTACATATGAAGGTAAATTGAGACATTTTCATACTTAAATATAATAACGATAGAGTTGGCATCCCCACTTATAACACTTAGAAATAGAATGTATATAGAACTCACTTCCATAAAAAATTAATTGCAGGTTAAAATGTAACCACATATCCTAGGTTTGTCACGTCACAACCAATCTATTGTATATCACATAACCACTCATCTTTGGATTCGCACAAAAACACCTATATTTGTTTTATCACATAACCACCCATAAAATGTTCTTGTTCTATTATAAAATTATAAAACATAAAAGATTTCAATTATAAATAATTACACTCATACAATTTCATTTTTAATCCCAATAAATAATTTCAAGATATTGAAATATTCAATATACTTTCAAAAACATTTTCATCACAAAAAACCCAATATGGGAATATTAGATTTATTTTCCTTTTAAAAACATTAAGGCTTATAGAGGAAGGCAAATATCAAATAATGGTTATAGCGGTGGAGAAGTCATTGTTGCTACATAGGATAAAAAATATTCCTTTTAAAATTTACAAATATTGTAAAATAATTAACATAAATATATTAATTCTCAAAAACATTGATTTAAATAAAATATAGACATAAAATATGATATATAATGATTTTATGTCCATAAAAATAATGATGTAAATTAATATTATAAATAAATGATTTGATAATTAAATATTTAAACATTCAATGTGTCCCATACCGCTTTTAATATTTATATCATAATCTCATTAAAACAATATATTTACCAAAATATTAAATAGAATCACTATAGATAAAATATTTATATGTAATTTTATAGTGAGTGTATATACACAATATAAAAGAAGGAGCATATTATCAAGAAATATCTCAATGAAGGAGATTGAGATGAAGTTCCTTACCATGTGTTCAATTTGTCAAGTACATTACATGTTCTTACTAAATAAAAATGTTAGGTTAATTTATAATTTCTTCAAATTCATTTAATGTTTATTAAAAAATCATTTATTACAATATTATAATAATTAGTAAATTTTTTGAGTTTATGTCGGATAGTTTGTCGATATTCAGTACTCTAGTTGAGAATGAACTTTGTATGATTCCGATAATCAATGAGGTCAAAAGACCAAAACCTAAATAATAATATTCATGAAATTATTATCTTTTTTATAATGATATTATACATTAAAATAAATATATTATGTATTCTTATGAAAACTGACAATGTTATAATCATGGATACGGTAAGTCATACGTATGCTTGAGTAACGTTTTCCATTTTTGATTGATCAATATGGAAAAAGATAAGTATTATTTTAACATTCCATAATGATAATAACATCATTAATATAATATTAATAATTTAAATATATATATATATATATCGTACAATCGTTATAAGGAATAAAAATGAGTTACATCGCTTCATGGAGGTAATAGTTCACACATATGCGTGAAGGACGTTATCATTTTTTTACATGTGGAAAATAAAAATGTAATTGATATATTGTTATCATATAATTATTAATATTAAATTAATATCACATATTAATATTAATTCAATTATCATAATCAGTCACCAGAGATGACAACTGGAAACGAATTAGATATATTCGTTGAGGTGATAGTTCGCACATACGCACTAACGAATAAATCAATTCCAATTAATGGAAGTGGAAATGGATATTGGTTATTATATTAACATAATAACATATCATTATATTTAGCATATTTGAGTTAATATATTATCATGTATGAATATAATTTGATTGAAATGGAAGATGAAATAAAATGGAAATTGTTAAATAAAAACACTACATGTCTTTCAGACGATCACCATTCTTAAAAATAATGCAAATATAATAAAGATGTTCTTCATAAAATAAGGTGTAAAAAATGAGGGGTGGGATTATTGGAAGGGTTTTTTTAGATATTGGAACAAAAAACATGGTTTGAAGTCTAAATAGTAGAGTTGAATAAGAAGATTTTTATAGGAGAGGGGAGGGGAACCCTTGAAATTATTAAAATATTAATTTAATATAATTTATTATAGATTCCACATGTATAAAAATCATTTAATTATATTATTTTATCAGTATAATTATATATATAATCATAAAATGAAAATGATAAATGTTTTAGTATTTTTTTAATCCTTATCATTTTGTGATAACTCCTTTTCATCTTACAATATTATCATTTGATTTAAATTTAGAGGGTTAAAATAACGACCAAATTATTCCAAAAGACAAATGAATGAGTCATTAATGAAATTTGTAGATATATCTCATATTTTTGGCTAAATAATATATTTTTATAAATTTCATATGATTTAATTATAATATTATATTTTTTAAATTTTTAATTATGTCAATTTGGGCACTATTCACTACATGGTTTTTTAAAATATCATATCATCATGATTCATTTGAAAAAACTAAATTAAAAAAAACTATATATTGTCATATTTATCCCAGAATTTTATATATTGAATCATATATTTCAAATAATTTTCATTGTAATATTATTAATATCAATACTTTGATACATTCTTTAATAAATTTATTACTTCTTCATCTTTGTGTCATAATTAAATTTAATTATTTAATCCCCAATAATTATAAATAAATTACCATGATCTAGGTAATATTTTTATATTTATATGTAATATTCATTGTATAATATATCATTTACATAACTCAATATTATAATTGTTTTAGTAAGAAGAGAGAGGTTTATGGAATATTTGCCTTTAATTTAGATAAAATGTTATAAATGTCATAATCACATAGAAGAAGCTTCTAGAGGACATAAATTCATACCAAGGATGTTCATGGTTGGTAATAACTCATACAATACTTCTTCAACATGTTTTAGGGTAATTTTATAATATGTTAATATTTATTTTACATTTAATTACACAATTTACCTTTAATTGTGGTAAATAAAATTATAATTTTACTATTCATAAAAAATATTTGGATTCAATTAGAACTTGTTTTTTTAATGATTAAATCCCTATATGATTTTTTAAAATTCAATTCATAGAAATTGATAGATTAAATCTATAACTAATCTTAATGACAGGTCAAGAAAAAAGCTATTTTAAACATTCAAATATCTGATAGATTTTCTATTTAATTTTAATTAGACAAATAAACCGATGAAATTAATTAGATGAACTGAAAAAAAACATCATCTACATATTAATTCAAACCATGTAAAATGATAATCTAAAAATATAAATTATTTTATGAAAAATAAGGTTTGAATTAAAATGTAGGTTTTTTACTATTGATTTAAATATGAAAATTATCAAATATTACCAAAATTTATCCAGACAAGATTTTGATGTCCAAATTCCAAATAAAAAATTTAATTTTTAAAATTATTACATAAAAAATTTTCAAAAACAATATTTAAAATTATTTTTCCATTAGAATGGGAAAACCACATTTTAAAAAAACATCTTTTTTCATAAAATTGAATTTCTTATTATATCATGTTTGGAAAACATATAAGATGTCTTTTAAATAATATATTTAATTAATATTTCTTCAATATAATCCAAAAATATTGATTTTATAAATTTTTAAAAAAAATGATTCACAATGAAATAGTTTTTTATAAAAACACATCCTTTATATTCAATTGGTTTTTATGTTTATTTATAATAATTTTTCTAACCAATAAATCATTTTATGAACATATGAAAACCCTATTTCACTAATTTAATTAATGTCGTTTATTCCCTTAGTTATAATTTCTATAAAATAACTAGAACCAAAATTAAAAATATTAATAATATATTATTTATCAGTATAGCTCGGTCTGGTGTGCAACGTTATATTTAGAAGAAACCCATTATTGCATGTCAGGTATGCTATTTGAAATAGACTCTTTTTTAATGAAAATTTACTATCAATATTCTAATTATTAAAAAATATAAAAAATTATATTTCAATAATTACATGTAATGTTACATCCTTCCACCTTTTTTATATTTACATCATAGTAATTTTAAATTTGGGCACACTAACTGTGGGTTCACTATTGGAAATTACATCATTGAAATCCCTCATAGGAAAAAGATTCAACCAAACACCCATGTTAAAATAATTAATGTGAATTACAATGGTCACATGAGATAAAAATACTAGGGTTACTTTTAGTGAAATGTGGAAATGGAATAGAAAACTATACATCATGTTCTGATGGAGAGTCCTATAAAACATTGTTAGGAAAATGATAATAGTCACAAATCAATAAATTTGTGATGGTTTAAATAGTGATTGATTTTATAATAGGAAATATAAATACAAAACATTATTTTATTAAGTTCATTTTCATTATGATAAGGAATTCATTTACTTCTTTCACTAAGGACGTAATAAAATATTTACATGAGAAGTATCATTCCATACTTTTTTTAATTTCTACCATACAAACATAGTTCTCTCCAAATGATTAGTATTTAAGGTAATATTTTTATGAATGAAGAACAAGGAACAACTTGTATAGAATGAGATAATCCATTAAATATTATCTAAATATATCTATTATCTAGAAACATAAACCAATACAAATATATTTAGGATAAGATAATACAAGTCTCAAAAAAATTAAAAACCTGATAATGAAAAACTACTTTAACACCAAAATTAAACCGAAATATAAAAATTCCAACATAGACCATTCAACAAATAACATTCCCTGAAATTAATCAAATAATCCAAACTAAGGGAATATTGTTTTCCAGAATTTGATCACACAACCATTTGTGAACTCCTTATGAATCATACCAAAAATTATTTTTCTAATCACAAATTCTCCTTGATGAGTTAATCATGTCAAAAAATAACTGAATTCCCCCTAAACAGAAAATATAAAACCATATATTATTCCAAAATATAGTTAAGCCATTACTCCTAAAATATATTCATATAGTATTTTATTTACCATAATCATTTAATGTTCACATAATTGTGAACATCATCCAAAATTAAATTTAGTTGTAATTCCAAAAATAAAATTCATAAACCAATGATATCCATGTGATAAAACATAAGTTCAAAAAATTAACTTATTACAATTAAATCAACTCATTTAAGTAAAAATAAAATGACATACTAACAAGGGACTTCTCATTGGCTAGTGGTTGGCCAAAAAGATTTGTTTTAATTATGTTATGGGTTAAACTTCCATATCCTTGCCCGATGCGATGGGTTGTCACCCTTCTAGTTGGTTTTACTTTTCCTAAAATTATATAATTTTATAACATTCCCAAAATTAATTAAATTCCTCAGAATAACCATAACATGTTTGATCCTAATATTTTATCTCAAACCATTCATTTTGAAACCCAAAGTGTAAGGACCCATAATTACCTCAAAAAAATATTCATATAAACCCCCATGGTTATCCATTACTTTGTAATTATGTCCAAATAAAAAATGAAAATTCTCCATAAAATAAAATATTCACCTAACAAACATCATTTTTATGCATACTATAAATTGAATTATACAGTAATTAAATCATCAAAAGACCATTACTAATTTTTAGAATTTCATTATCTTATAGTCCAATATAACTCTAGAATCCCTTGAATGAAGACTTTTGAATCAACTATCGTTATTTTTTATCCTTTAACCATAATTTTTAATATTATTACTTAATACATTTTTTCAACAAAAAAAACCTGATTCATGTCCAATTATTAACTAAATCGGGTCTCCACCAAAACTCGAACCTGACCCGGACCATGGTAAGGCCTAAAGGGTTTTTCGGATCACCACCAGTGGGCACAAGTTCTCGAGTATCACATAATAATTTTTTAATTATTTACCTGATTTTATAAAAATAAAACAAAAAATGAATCCAATAAAATAAATTGAGATTTCTTTAAAAAACCACCTTTTAAAAAATTTAAAAATTGATTTACATAACTCAAAACAATTTCCAATGACTATAACAAATGAATAAACCCAATGGAGACAGCACAAGAACCTCCTCATGCAATATGCATCACCCTCAAGTCATCTCCATAATACTACATCATAATGGACTGCTAGAAACCTGAACCATTGGCACAAAAATCTATACCCAAACATGCATCCAAAATAACCAAGAAACATAAATCCAATGGTGTATGTAGGGAGTGAGACAAATCATAGAAGGATTCCACAACTAAAGGGTTCCATTTGATAAACATTAAAGGAAAACAATGTTGCACGTTTTCATAAACATGATATGATATTAAGAATTATAAAAAGATGTTACTTTAAACAAAATCTGTTTTCAAGTGGGTTACTTTAAAGAATCAACAATATTAAAATAAAATTCCAAAGCTACTGAATTTTCCACAATAATATATTATATGCCTATGATAATCATTTACTATCTAATGTGCACAAGGAACAAGAAAATAACCCCTATGCACTAGCTCATTTTAGGTCACAGGTACCTCATATCTTGGTGATAGTAACCATCACAATATCCATTCTCGTGCACATGCGCCACTAGTAGGGATCATACCCATTAACTAGTGGTATCTCAACATCATCATCATAATCATAATCATAGCTTAGTTATTGTCATCATTGTCAAACATTCTACATGAAACTCGGGCCAAACCCCATGAGATCAATATCATTCTAGTACATATCCACCCACCAAGATACATGGGTTTTCCCTCTAGGTATCAAACATGTTCCAAAAGAGATGAAATATAATTTTCACATGTAAATACCACTTACATGTCACACATACTCTAATAATCCCACACACATGTCATATAATAATCCATTCACAAAAAAATTTCATTTTTGACATCATACTCACATATAATAGCCCTCAAACGTGTTTCACGCCTTTCAGAAAATTTGATTAAATTTTTCTTCAATTTTTAAAAAAAATTATAAAAAAATTACATCTTAAATCAAACATTTTCTTTCAAAAACCCATCTTAAGGGATCCCACTAAGCAAAACAGCCTGCAACATATTTTATATCTTTTTTAGAATTTGATAAATCTATTAAAATATTTTATAAAACTTTTACAAGATGGTAAAAATCGCATAACATCCCCTTTTCAATACATTGTACCATTTTAAAAACATACACCCACCCAGATAGTACATAAACATCCCTTCCACACTCGTTGTAACTCAATAACAATATTACAATTTTCATAAAACATATTTATGATGTATAACATGGTATTGCATAATAGACCCTTTCAAAACCCCAATTTTGAACCCAAAATAGCACCACTACCCCACCAAATCATAATTGGAAGCCCAAAAAAACATTTAATAAACCACTATAATATGTTATAAAATAAAACCAAATATTAGCACAGGATTTACATATGCAAAAACTCTTATTTTAAAGAAAAAATGAAACTATAAAAATTAACGGTTAACCATATCCAAAAAAAGAGTTTTTTCACAACATCCAACATATGAATAACATGAAAAATATTTAAATCAAGCATTCGAACTCATAAATAAATTCTTACACATTTAATCACTTACCATTTGTTCCAAAACACTAAACCGTAGTGAGAAAAATCAAATGCACCACCATCGCACAACAAGGGAGGGAAACCAACATAAAACATCATTATTATACAAAGAAACTCAACTTATGACCTTAAGTTGAAACCCTTAGTTTTTATAAATTAGGAACATCATGAAAAAATGAATGAAACCCTATGAAAAAGGATGAAACCCTAAGCCAATGGGAGATGGAAAAAAGTAAACCAACTTACTTTAGGGATCTTGAAGAAAAGGGCCCAAATCCAACCAAAGTTGAATCTTGAAGTGGAAAAAACATATAGGGGGTCTAATCATTTTTATTTGGTCTTTTTGGATCTGTAATGGGGGAAATGAGTGAAAATTGATGGAGTTATGAAGGAAACAATTTACCTCTTAAAATCTAGATGATTTGACGAATCTAGAAACTTTTCACAATAATTCATGATGAATATGAACTCTAAAGAGGGGGATGAGAGCATGGTGGATCACCATGTTTTAGTGGTCTTAGTTGAGAGTTGTGACCACTAGAAAACTATAAAATATTGAATGAGATATTAAATAATTAAAAAACATTTATAGTAGGAAATGGGCTTTCGGGCTCGCCCAATGCCTTAATAAAAACTCAAATCCATCATGATTATGGATTCTTATGTGACCCAAATGGATATAGTGGTTTTAATATACTAGGGTATTCCAATTAGGAAGTGCAATGGGTGATAAATGAATAAAAATAATGAGTTAAATGATTTTTTAAACAAGACATGGGTTCATGGTTTGGTCCAAATCTAGAAAACACACCATTTCCTCCAAAACTACATCAGAAACCCACAAAAAAATCAATAATAACATTTAAATGAAAAATACCTTTAGAATAATCCAGGGATGATAGAATTATCCCTACTATATAACATGCCTCCCATGGGAAGCCATAGAAAGGCCAAAAGCTAAAACCAAACCCTACAAAAAATTAAAAAATGGACTCCTTTGGAAAGTTCATCCCCAAGAGGCCAAAACACCTCCATTGAATAATTTAGGAATAATCTCTAAAAACAAAACATACACTATATTACTGAAATGATCAATCACATTAAATCACCATCTCAGAACAAAACACTTCAAACACTACCCGATTAGCATGAGCAACTTACCTGGAATGAACCAATGAAAACAGGATAGGTTACCACATGCTAACTTCCAAAAACTGTTGGGTGCACTCCAACCCCAAAATCTACCCAATAAATAAGTTGGTCGTTAAAAATTTCTGAACGAGACTACTTATTTTGAAACCAACACTCGGTATAAAACCATATAACTGGTATAGGGAGACACAAACAAACTCCCCATCATAATGGGCAATAATTAATTTTGAGATAGAATTAGGACACTAAAAAGGGGATTCCCCAAAATAATCCCCACAAAAAGGTTAGTCTTCCATTAGAATTCTCCAAAATAACATACATGAGACTCGTGGTGGGTCTCCCCACAGTAAGATCCAATCACCTTAACTGACCAACACAAGCAATCACGAAAAGACCCCAACATTTAACGAGATGGCATGACTGCACAACTAGTCCCCATAGTTTGGGAAGTTGTGCACTAACCGTGTAAAGAATTATTTCCAAAGGGGAAGATTCATACAGTTCCATGGGATGATGTGAACATCCATGTAGAGAATGTGTAGTATCTACATTCCCTTATCACATAGTTTCCTAGGTTGGAGACCAGTTACTATTACATATGCGCAAACTGTAATCTTCATCCTATATAGACCAAGTTTCATCCTTTTCTAAAAAAAATCGAAATAAACCCAATGGAATAACATGAACTCAAGCCATAACATAAAAATGAGGCCCTCTCTCCTCTACCACCAAACGAGAAAAACTATAAAAAAATGATGACACTGGATGTTTAAAATATTCACATCTTTCATATTGAGGATAATACATTGTCCAATGTTTTGAACAACAGAACGATTTCTCCTGACTACATGCTAACTTCTCTATGGAACCTATGGCTGGACCACCAATGATTGAATAATCATAGGCCTCAGAGTTAGGAATTGTAAACCCCTAAATGGAATTTTTTCTTCCTATTCTACAATCAATTACACAGCAATCCGAGATGGGTTAACCAAGACATAACACAATCCAAAATACACTTTTCAAAAACCTGATATTTACTGAAACATGGGATTTGAAGATTCACACGCATCACCCCTTATAATTTCCAATGATAAATGGAAAAATAATATGATATATAGAAACACCTTCCTCCCAAAAAAAGGTTTTCACGTTTTTCTAAAAAGAGAAACACTTTTGACAAAATAATGAATCAAAAGTTTGTACGACATCACCTTCACATTAAAACAATCACATCACATCACAAGGCATCACCAAACATGACCATTGCATCTAATTGGAAAAAATACAAAGATAGGTGCCTTATGCAACGTCCCCAAATATCAGACAATTAAATAAAGTGTCTACAACATCCTCTAATGACCATATTTCCCACACTGGATGTTTAACATGAACCCTTACTTCGATGAGACTACGAAGGACCTATTGGCCCTCTTATACACCATCCACACCATTAACCCCAGACTACATCCACCTCGGATATATCATGTAACATAAGAAATTATGGCCTCTTTCAAACTTATACAAGAACACTGCCACTACAAAAGGATCCACAAAACGATGAAAATAAAGGGTGTAAACTCAATCTCCAATGATTGACGAAAATATTCGTTATGCTGGTCAACTAGAGGATCTTCCAAATGAGAAACAATCTAGTCTTCACTTAAGTCATGAATTAACTCTTAATGGGGTTGTAAATTATCAAAAGAGAGAACCCAGGACCTGACCAAGCAAGTTCATTGGTAAAAGCATGCCTCAAACTAGAAACGAATACATTAGGGGAACAACATTAAAGGACTCCGGATCGTTTCTTCGAAGAGACCAATAACCATCCCTTCAACCCAACATACCAAATAAACCCAAACCCAAAACACCATTCAAATAATAGTGGTTCATGGACATAAAAAATCCCACAACAAAAAAATTTCAAAAATCACATAAGACACAGTACCCCAATCTGTTTTTCAAGAAATCATGTGTCTCATTAATAATCACATCCTTCAAAATAAATGATTTGGAAATTGGTGTATCCCCCAATGGTACCCCATGGGCCTCACATATGAATGTTTCTATTCCACATCAGGTACCCTCCCCATATACATCCATGCACTCATCCATTTATTCCATTAAGCATATATCATACAATATAACCCCATGCATGTGGTTGCTCATGAAAATATCAAAAGTTAAAACAAAAAAAATTCTACTTTTGAGAACCAAACCATTCAATTGAAGCTTCATTTTTCTCAAACCTACAAACCACAAAGTCAAACCCAATTCAATGCTTACAAAGAATTTCAGAACGTCATTTTCATTCAAATGAAAAATCACTTCCAAGATATTGGCATCAATTTCAAATCAACTCAACCCCTTTCAAAACACTTCATGTTTTATTAAAAACATCATTTGATCAACACGTGTTCATTCGAAAACTCATGTTTTCATAGTTAAAACAATATCCAAATGATTCTTAAAACATTTTATATTATCACTTGTTACCCAAAAAAAATCCATTTCCAATCACCACACACAAATTCAAATACAATTTAATCCATTCAAAAAACATTTTCAATAATTCATAAATTTTCATTTGAAATAGATTTTAAAACTCCACATTGACTTAATTTATACATTTAAAAGAGTTTAAATACACCATTTACAATTTCAAAACAATTCTGAAAATTCTGTTCCACCATTTAACAAATGAAACAATTCTTTCATTATTATAAAATTATTTCACCAAAACATTACTCTTCCTAATACCAAGTCATTTTTTCATTAACACTAAACATACAACATTCTGAAACTAAAGGACGCATGACAATGTAAGAGGAAACTAGTTTCAGTTGTTGTCTTGGATATATGGTTGGAAGCCACACACTAATCACTTCACCATCACAGAGAGTTCTCTAGGGAAATAGCCTTGGCTTCACATGGATTTCTAGACCATGAAATCTCACTAAGACCATTAACCCAACTCTCTATTAATTTCCCCTATTTATCATCAATCTAGTAAGACCGGGGGACTAAGATAAATCATGGCATCCCCTGGTGACAAGAATAGTGTCACGAGGTGTGCTGGCCACTAACCCTACTTGTAATTTTAATGTTAAGCCCCGATAATACTAGCTCTGGATTATCCTAACATTTCCATAAATAACATGACCTATGTGGGTGAACCTATTTTGATACCAGTTGGTTACGAACTGAATCTGGTCACCATCAGAACCGGCTCCGGACACATCCCATGGAAATGTCTGAAGAACATTTCCAATCCCCATGTGCTGGAACAATTTCCTGGGTATCACATAATAGCATTTGGGAATGATTTACCTGTGTTTATAAACTAATAACATCTAACGAATCCAATAATGAAAATCTGGATTTTTTAAAAAATGTATCTTTTAAAAACTTTCAGAATTGAATTACATAACAGAAAACAATTATCAATGACTATAACAAATGAATAAACCCAATATGGACAGACCATGGACCACCTCATCTCAAGAGGCACCACCCTCAATCCATCCCCAGATCATAGAATTGCGATGGACCGCTAGAAACCTGAACCAATGGCACAAAAAGTTGTTTCCAAACCAGTGACAAAATCAACCAAGTCAACAGGAACACAAATGTGTAAGTAGGGTGTGATCCAAATACCATTAGGATTCCACCATTAAATTATTCAATGTCATCAACATTCATGGATGAAAATCATTGATGTTTTCAAAAACATTAGAAGCTATTATTAATTTTAAAAAGATTCAAAATTAAACAAAATAGTTTTCAAGTTGGATATTTTAAACAATAAACACTTTTAAAATATAATTCCAATCATAATTAATTTTACACAAAAACATCTTTTATGCCGATATTATGTAATAAGTATCTAGTGAACACAAGTAATAGGAAAGTAACCCCTAGGAACTAGATCGTTATGGGTCCTAGGTACCTTGTATCTCAGTGAAAGTAATCGTCACAATATATGTTCTCATGCACCTGATGTAATAGTAAAGATAATATCCATAACCTAGTGGACCCCCAACATCATTGCCATAATATTAATCATAGTTTAGTTAGTGCTATCATCGTCAAACATGCAACGTGAAACTGGGGCAAAACCCCCACAAGATCACAAGCATACTACTAAACGTACACCAACCTAGATACCTGAGTTTTCCCTCTTATGCTCAAACATTTTACAAAAGACAAGAAATATAATTTACACATGAAAATACGACTTCCAAGTCACATATACCCCAATCATCCCACACAAATTTCCAAAAATAATACTTTCATAAACAAATAACATTTTTCACATCATACTCACACAAAACATCCCACAAAATTGTTTCACACCTTTCTTGAAATTTGATAAATATGTCAGCAATTTATAAAAAAATATAAAAATTTCTGACATCTTAAAATACACATTACCTTTGAAAAACACATCTTATGTGAACACACTCACCAAAATATCCCTCAACATGTTTCATATCTCGTTCATAATTCGATGAATCCTTTAATCAATTTTATATAACATTTCAAATAAGGTAAACATCACATAACAACACAATCCCAACAAATTGGGGCATTTTAAAAACATACACCCATCCAAACCATACATAAAATTCCCTTCCACAATTTTTTTACTCAATAATCCATTTACAATTTTCATAAAGTATATTCAAGATGTATAACGAGATTTATCAAAAAACCCATTCAAAAACACTCTTTTAAACCCAAAAGAACATCAATACCCCAAGAAAGTATAATTATCATTCTAACCAACATTTAATAAACCATTTTCATATGTAATAAAATAAACCAAAATATTACCACAGGAGTTACACATGTAAAACACCAATTTAAATGAAAAAATTAAATTAAAAAATTAAATAATCAACCATATCTATAAAAAATAGTTATTTCATCCCAAAAAACATATGATTAAAATCAAATATAACTAAATCATGCATGATAACTCATCAATAAATTATTACACATGGAATCACCCACCATTCGTACAAAAAAATACAAATTGTTTTCCAAAACATCAACTGCACCGCCACCACACCCCAAAAGAGTGAAAACCAACCTAAAACCTCCTGATTAAACCAAGAAATACAATAAGAAACACAATGTTTGAGTCACTAATTTCTAGAAATTAGGAACATAATGAAAATATGGATGAAACCCTAAGAAAAATGAAGAAACCCTTAGCAAAAAGGAGATGGGAGGAATGAAACCCACTTACTAGAGGGATCTTGATGAAATTGGACCAAATACACCAATAATTCAATCGTGAAGTATCCAAAATAGTCAGAGGCTCTAATATGTTTAATTAGGTCATGTGAGAACTAAAAAGGAGGAAAATAGTGAAAATTGATGGTGTTATGATAGAAACAATTTACCTCTTAAAATCTGGATGATTTGAGGAATCTGGAGATGTTTCGCCCTATTTCGTGATGACTGTGAGCTCCAAAGAGGGGGAGAAGAACATGTGATCTAATGTTGGTTATGTGGGATCATGTGCCCATTGGAATCAATGAACATACATAAAATATTAATGAGATATTAAATAATATTATAATAAATTTAAAGCAAGAAATGGGCATTTGGGTTTGCCCAGTAACTTACAAAATAAACCAAATCAATCTTGATTATGGATTCATATGAGTTCAAAATGGATATAGTTGTTTTTATATACCAGAGATACAAATTGGTAATTATAATGGGTGCAAAATGTTGAAAATTTAAGGTGTTATAAAAGAATTTTTTTTTAAAACATAAATTGGGTTTGGCCCAAATCATGAAAACACTCCATTTCTTAAAACAATACATGGGAAACCCCCATAATAAAATAAATAATAGTAATTAAATGAAAAATACCATTAAAATAATTCATGGATGTTACATTTCCTATTCTTCCAAAATGTAAAAACATGAGACAATAAATAAATTATACCCTTCATAGATGATTTTTAGTTTCCTCGTCATTAATTATAATGGAATTATGAATTGATATACAAATATTTGTACATTCCTCCCTATCCCATTTCATAACCTTCTTCGTAGGATATTTATTTTCATAATTACTATACTCCCCATATATAAAACATTCAATTGATTTCTCGTAAATAACATCATTCCCAATCATAGAGTCTATTAGTTCTTATTTTTTAATATTGGTAGTTTATTGCTTTATGAAATTCACTACCACATATATAAAATCTTCCCATAACATATAAACATTTTATTATATGTTTTGTTTTATATCCTCAACACATATTTCATTGAATATACTTACAATTGTAATTATATCATGAAATTCCATAGAGATTCATTTCTCTGAAATATGAGTCATTATAAAACACAACAAGGATCATGTGGTTAATAATGACTCATTGTTATTAGTGTATAATAACATTTATATTTCTCATTGCAGCTCCTATATCATTCGGTTTCTTATTTAGAGATCCCAAAATTTTCCTTCAAATCCATTATTACTTTGGTTCATACCAGATTTATCCATTTACTAAAAACATTCATGTGAGTATATCAAAAAAAATCATCACATAAAATCTTATGAAGAAGATAAAATGAATGATATACTTATTCATTTTACCAATTACTCATTCAATTTACCAAAAATAACTATGAATATATCTATTATTCTATCCATTTTGGTTATATATAACTTGTATGTTATGTTTACATATCACCCTAACCACTAATGTTTTATTAACCATTAACCAATACCAACAACAAGGCCCCATACATAAATATTACTTAATCATGGTTCATGTTAATAATATGAATTTATTTCCCACTGATGACCTTTTCAAGATTATATATTTAGTGAACAATTCCATAAATAATACATATAAACTCAAATATTACAATTTAGACACTTCTACTTACATTCCTTTTTTTATAAAATATAATACATTTAAAAAGAAACAAGGGTTTGATTCATGTTTAAATGTAAAAACTTTTCCTTAATCCCATCCATTGCTCTATTCATTTAAAAATCCTTCTAAAACATTAAAAAACATGGAATTTTCATAAAAATATTATTAAGGTATACAAAAATCTAGAAACCTGGTAGTCTTTAAAAAAACATTGATTCCATGATTACATATAATAAATTATTACTTGTAACCACATAGAATTAGTCAATATAATTCACTGAATATAATCTCATTGCTCTCTATTTTTTGTAATCAAAATATTACCTTGAAACCTATTGAAAGAAACATATAACATATAATGGTATGTTTGGGAAAAATCATACATAAAGGGAATAACCATACAATCGACTCCCACACAAATCACTCATACAAATAGAATAGTCATACGACCTAATTCCATACCCAATGCATTGAATGTTATAAAGTAACCACCCATACTTGGTTTATCATGACACCATTAATATTTTTTTTCCCACATAACCACATGTGTTTGGTCTATCACATATCCATCCATATTTTTTTATCAGATAACCACTCATCAAATCTCCAAGTTCAATTATATAATTAAAACACATAAAATATTGCAGTTATCAACATTTAAGTCAATAAATTTCATTTCCAATCAAAAGAAATAAATTCTAGATATTGAAATAATCAATCAACATTCAAAACCATTTTCAATTATAAGACACCCAAAAAGGGAATAATGGATTTAGTTTCATATTAAAAAGCAATAAGTTTATATAAAATTATATAAATCAAATAATGGTTATGGTAGTGGAGAAGTTGATGCCATTGCTTTTGTTAAAAAAATTCCATTTAATTTTTTCAAAGAATGTAAAAAAATTCTTATAAAAATATTGCTTTTTAAATCCATGGAATATATAAATAAAATATAATGTATAATAATTATATGTACATATTAATATATATTTTATTTAATATTTTTCGGAAAATATTTGATAATTAAGTATTTAAACGTTTTGGGTGTCCCATACACCTTTGAAAATTTATATATTAATCTCCACAAATTAAATAATTTGAAAAAATAATAAATAAAATTAGTATAGATTACATATGGATATTAAATTTCACAGTTTCTATATATACACCTTATAAAATAATAAATGTGAATATTACCAAGAATTGTCCCGTTGAATGGAGATTGAGACGAAATCCCTTACATTATGTTCTATTCGTCACATAGGATCATTGTTCATCCTGAATAATAAATATAGGTCAGTTGTTAAATTTTTTAGAAACATTTAATTTATATTATTCATTTTATAAATTAATTTACATTTGATAATAATTTGTTAATTATTTGAGTTTATGCCCGACGTTTTGTCGATAATCGGTACTCGAGATGGAAATGAACATGTTGTGATGTTAATAGTCCATGATGTCAAAATACCATCATCTCTATAATAATATTGATGAAAATATTATCTTTTTTAATAATAAATTATAATTTTAAGTCAATTCATTATATATTTTTTCGAAAAATGAACAACATTATAATCGTGGATACGGTAATTCGTACGTACGAATGAGTAAAAATTTCAATTTAGTATGGATCATTACTAATAGAAGGTAAGTATTATTTTATCATTATAGAAATATAATAGAATTATTAATTTAATATTATCCCATTAAATATGTTTATATATATCATACACATGGTATAATGAATAGAAATGTGTCACATTTCTTTTTGGAGGTGATAGGTCACACGTATGCACAAACAACATCATCATTTTTATACACATGGAATGTAAGAACATGATTGATATATTATTTTCTTATAAATATTAATATTTCATGAATATGACATATGAAAGTTATTTTCATTATTATAACCAGTCATGATAGATTGTTATGGAAAATGGATTAGATCCGTTCGTAGAGTTGATAATTTACATGCATTCACAAACGATTATGTACATTACCATTTAATGGTAGGGTATATAGGTTAGGGTTATGTTATTAACATAATAAAATATCGTTATATTTTTGACACTACATTAAATAGTTCATCATGGATGAGGATGATTTAATGTAAATGGAAGAAGAAATAAAATATAAATACATAATTAAAATCATTACCTTTCCTTCAAATAGTCACATTTCATAATATCTTTACACCTCTAAAAACTTTGTTATTCCTAAAATATAGCCTCTAGAATGATGGAATGGATCCAAGGTAGTTGTTTCAGAAGATCTTGGCAAAATCTAATTGTTTTGGAAATGTAAGGAACAAAGAGGAATGGGTACCGTTTTATAAGTAAGGGGTCACCGTTAGAATTATTAAACGTATTAAATTAATATAAATATAGTTTTTATTCCAAAGGGTTACAAACTCATCTCCATTAAAAATATGATTAATATGGGACTAAATCTATTTATAAAATAAAAATAAGACATGTTTTTGTTTTTATTCTTTATCCTTTTGTTTTAACCCCTTTTAACTCTTACCATTTTATCATGCAATTTACATTTAGGGGATTAAAATAATTACAAAATAACGCCAAATTTTTAATGAATGAGTAATTAGTGATATTTTTTTTATTTATATCAAATTATTGTCCAATTTTTAGATTTTGAATAATATTATATTATGTAATTAAATATTTCATATTGGAAAAATATTATTTATGTGAATTTTGATACTATTCATTGCATGATTTTTTGAAAATATAATGGAAAAATGATTCCTAAATAAATAACTCAATCTTAACAGGTAATATTCGCCCAAAAAAATAATTTATGGTGTAAAATATTTCACATTATATTTATTTTTTATATAATTAATATAATTTATTTTATTCATTCTTTAAGAAATCTATTATGCACCATCTTTTTGTCTTAATTAAATATTATTTTTCATCATTATTTAAAGATATAAATAAAATACCATGGTGTAGGTGATATTTTTTGATTTTGTGGACTATTCATGTTCATAGATATATGTTACATAACCCCATATTAAAATTGATTTAGTACAAAGAGATTGTTTTATGATATATTTTCCTTTACTTTACATTAAATGTTATAATTTTCATAATCACACTAATTTGGCTTTAAAAAGACCCAATTTCATCCCAACGATTATCATTATAGAAAATAACTCATCGAAAAATACTATTACACGGGATAGGGCAACTTTATAATATAAAAACATTAATTTTACATTCAATTGCATTATTTACCTTTATCCTTGGTAAATAAATACTACGTGTACTATTCAAAAACACTATTGTGATCTGATTTGACCACATTTCCATACTTTCTACAACAATATGTGACCATTTATCAAGAAACAATTCACAAAAGGGTTTAAATTATGTTTAACAGTAATCTCGTTGATTGATCGAGAAAATGAGTTTTTAAGAAAAAAATAAAAATTAAACATATTTTTTCTTTATAATTTTAATTTAAAAAAAAATCCAATTAACTAAAATAGATTAATTAATAAAAAAATCTAATTATACCATAAAAAACAAAAACAAATAATTTATAAATATATATAATTTGATGAAAAATCAGTTTTTAGTTAAAATATAATATTTTTCATTTTCATTAAAATATTAATGTTATTAGAAAAAGACCAAAAATTTATCAAATATAAATTTTGATTAAAAAATTCCAAATAAGAATATTATTTTGTGAAATATAACATAAAAAACATTAAAAACATAATCTTAAATTGGTTCTCCATAAAAAACCAACTAAACTGAATTTTTTTAAGAATACTTCTTTTTTTAATAAAATTGAATTTATTATTATATCTTGTATTGAAAAATATTTAATTTATTATGAAAATAATATCTAATATATATATCATTAATATAATATAAAAATAGTTATTTTATTATTTACAGAAAATAATTAATCACGGTTAAAATGTTTTTTACAAAAACACATCCTTTATATTCCATCAGTTTTTTTTCATTTATAATTAATTTTATAACCAATGAGTTGTTATATAAACAGTTTTAATTCCTATTTTCATATTTTAGTTAATATAATTCATTCAATTAATTATAACATTTATACAATAACTACAACTTCAAATAAAAATAATAATAATATATTATTTTTCAGTATAACTCAGTTCTGTGTGAACATAAGATTTCGGATAAACCCATTGTTGTGTGACGGGTACACAATTTTTCATTGAATACTTTTAAATTTAAAATTAATATCCAATTCAAAATTATTAATAAAAATATGAAAAAATTATTATTCTATAATTATCTAGGATGTTACAATTAATACACAGATTCTTATGACTATAATATATGAAATATTCACCAAATAGTTAGTTTCTTATTGGGTAGTAAATTTACTAATCAGTTCTAAATAAAATCTTATGGATTGTAATATATTTAAAACCATAAAAATAATTAATTTATTTTTCTATTTAACTATATCAACCACAAATACAATTTCATAATAAAACGTAATAAACATTCAAAGGTTTATTTTTAAAAAAAATATTTTAAAAAGAATAAAATTTAAATGTACATTCATGTATACAAATCCTACAATCATATCTCTAGAAGAATCAAACCCCTCAATAGACGAAAAATATCACACATTTCCAGATTAACATAACGGAAAAGGAGTCATTATAAATCCACACTTCTCCCTTATATATTTGTATTTATCATGTTATTAGAAGTATTAAATCATAAATAAATTATTTTCATGGTCAATGTTCATAGAATAAGTATTAATATTTAATTAAAAAATATAATCAAAGAAAATTCTTATTTTATGGAAACAATTTAACGTTTATATTTATTTATAATTCGATAATAGATATATATATATGTGTGTGTGTGTGAAAGGGCTATTTAATTTTTTTTTTAAATTAATATAAATTTGTTTATGATTCCAATAATAAGCTAAACAATAACTCACTAGAACTCAATTCCATTCCTCTCTATAATAACCTACCAAAATTTCTATAATAATAACGCATGAGACTCTAAAATAATAAATATAAAAAAACATAATCCCAGACTACCCATTTAAACATTAGATGTCACTACATTTATTCAAGTAGTGCATATTAATGGCTTTACTATAGAGTCCCATGAATCATACCTTTAGGATAAATCGTTATTATAACTTGAGGAAAAATTTATGAAATATTTATATAGAATCAACCAAATCCAACATTCAAACAACAATCACTACATGATTCCATGTGGACATTCTGATAATTATAGACTACCATAAAAATGGATAAATAATTTTATGTGAGGTGTAACATTCCATCAATGTATTTATATATATTTTTCAATATATTAAGAAATATAATTTAGAAATATAACTACAATAAGAATAAGATATATGACTGATAATGGAGGAAAACCATGCCAAATTTTGGAATGAAAATAAAAATAACCTTACAACAAATAATAGAATAACAAGCTAGAAAAAAATTAAAACCACATTTTTTAAAAATGTATAATTAAATCCCATATATCTATATTCATGATTCCATAATATACTCCATAAATATTTCCATAACCCATGTATTATTTACCTATGAAACATTCCATTGTTGGAACCCTCCCCCTATTTCAATTAAATACACAATTATTTTGACTAATCCATGGGGACATATATATGGAGTTGGTACATTGTACATAGTATCTATTTACCACCCAACCACTAATTATCCCCCATAATATAAATAGTATTATGTAGTATCATAATGATTGGAATTAAGAAATTAAAATTGTAATTTGTTTTATCAAAATAGTATAAAAACTTTTAAAAAAAATTACCATTTATGTTAGTTTCCATGTACTCACTAAGACACCATGAAAATCATTTATAACTACCTTAAAATGTATGAATAATGAATATAAAATCATTGGATAAATAATAAATTATGATGGTCATATATAATATATCCTCTATACGGAGTGAAAATATCACACATGGTCTATAAAATATGTTTCCTTATAACCCAATCCATATGTGTGTCTCTATACGTTTGTATTTTATAACAATCTAGTAAACAATATATATCCTTTCCCAAGATTTATCCCGATATAATAAATTTATATTGATATATATATATATATATATGTTTATTTATATCACTCCATTTATATCATGGAACAACATAACTTTCATAATAATAAATATAACTATCATGAAAGATATTTTCATTAAATTTCAAACAACATATAACTCATTATATGGAATGTAAATAACATAATAAATTCATTTTTTTGATAAATTATATTTATAAAATATTTTCCCTTAAAATAAATCCATATATGGTGGATTTTAACTATTCAACATGCTATTTCTAATTGATGCAATATAATAATATTTTATACAGGATTGGTCACCTATAATTTAACTAGATGAGTCATATTCTTATGGATAACGGAAGAAAGATATCTATATAATGGAGACCTAATATAAGCTACAGAATTTATAATTAAGTGTTTTACTACCTTTTCTACATTATTATTGAAACTAGTTTTTTAAAGTATTAATTAACATTGAATCCCCAAATATGACTTATACTAGTATATTTGGAATTATTATATCATACCTGATAATGAAAATATATTATATTATTTTAATGGAATGGATGAATAAAGAGGGGATATATCTTCATTATTATAAGAGTAAAAAACTCAAAGGGAGTCATTTATTTGATTAAGGATTTCAACTATGTATAAAATCCTAACTTAAATCATTTAAAACATACCTTGTACCCATTGGAATTCTGGTGGTTGTCACAATTGATTATGATTTAAAGAGCGTTCCTCGTACCAATTATTAGAAATTATTTCAAACTCTCTTCCTCATAACTCCCATTTATTATTAAAATAAAAACTTTAAAATACATATTTGAATAAAATAATACTCAAAAATAATGTTAATTGAAACTATTAAAACATATCACATTCTCTATGGCATGGAGTATATTCACAACTAACATTTATACTAACGACCATACCCAGAGTAAAAATATGCTGGGAAAACATTAATGTTATCTCATAATTGAAATATATTTAATTTTTTTACTCATGGGACCTTTCTTGTATAATATTAAACCATTCATATTTATCAATATTTAAAATAAAATACATTACATAAATTATAAAATTCAATGATTTAATAAATATTTGACCCATTAAATAAAATGGAGTAAAAACTATGTTTAAATTTTGATTAAACGAAAATAAAATATCATGTAAAAATAAAATCATTATATTCTCCCAATATTAAAAAATTTTCCACTAGAAATCAAAAATATATATATTAGAATAATATATTGATATTTTCTAAACATCCCACCCTAATTTATTTAATTGAAATTTATCAATCACCCAAAAAATCTAACAGTATGTGTATAATGGATAATCTATTCACATATCAGTACTCTGATGTAGTCCACCATTGAATGAATAAAAGAACCAATTTTAAAAATATATCTCACATAAAAAAATAAAATTTATATACTTTAACAAAACCATATTCTCTATTACTCAAAATTCATTTTTATCATTTATCCAAATAAAATGATAATAATTATGGGGTTGGTCACCCAATTAGAATTTGATAGATATGAATTGAACCAAAAGTACTTATTGTTAACACCACCAATAATGTCATTATAATGCACATTATTAATAAATAACAGGGTTAGTTTTATTTAAGATAAAATACCAAATTTTGAGTTTTGATACACGTGTGACAAAAAAAATCAATCATACTCAATTGATAATACTCTAAAGGGATGAACTTCATACATAATAATAAATTAATATCATGTACATATTTTATAATTATGAGATGAAATGAATATCTTAATTTGATAATAATATAAGAAATGGAATATAAAATAACATGACCAGATATATGGACATTCATTAGAAATATACCATATACACTAGATCTTCAAAAATAATAATAATAAATTATATTGATCACCATGTTGATGATCACTCATATGGAATCATGAACCATTATAAAGAAATATATTATATATCACAAAACTAATCATATTAACCTTTTAATCACTGCATAAAATATTCTTGAGTTAGACCCCAAATATTATAAAATATTTTTTTCTCATCCTATACATAGTAATAAATATAGAATTCAATTAATAATGAAATAAAAAATACATGATTATTCAATAATTTCATCAAAAAAACTCAGGTTACAGCCTCACAACACATGGGGTACTATCAAAATAATTGGGAGATTAATTCATAGATGGAAACTATGTTGTGTTAGCTATAATGCCTCTCTAAAATTTCACAAGGTTTTAAACCAATTTTTTAGTTACCTAATTTTTCGAACCCTTAATTTTATATTTTGTTAGGTATGAAGGAGTTGGGGAGCATTATTCTAGTATTTTGTGAAAGGTAAGAAGTTTGGTTTGATTTACTTGGAATTGTTTTTGCGAATGTAGCTAAATTTTGAGATTCTTTTCCCATCGAATGATAATGAATCCTATATTGGGGGTGCAACTCAAGTGAGTCAGAAATTCCTCTGATATAGAGGGATTGGAGGGGTTTATTAAGATTATTCGAGTTTCAGTTTGTTGAGTAGTTCTCCAAAAAAGAGGGGAGTTTTTTATAGCATAATATATTTCTCCATATGGGTTTTATTGATGATGGATACATTTTGATTTAATAACAGATTTCCAAAAACAATACCAATTCTATCCAAAAATGAATAAATATTGATTATAACCCCTGAATCTGGCCTCCAGTAGTCATTGGTTTGGATACAATCATTGATGGAATATAAATCAGAAACATTAGAAGCATTTCAATCATTTATATTAATAGATTAAGATAACATATTAAAACCCACAAACCAATAACAAAGAACATATATAGTGTTAATCATAGTAAATGAAATTTCATACATGAACTGATATAATTGAAATGAATCAAAACTAAATCCTTAGAATTGACCACAAAGTTGTAGAAGCATTAAAACAACTTCTCAATATAGTACCACCAAGATCTATCAAAAAATAACACCTTAATATATGAAAAATTAATTATATATTTATAGGGTGAGAAAAATATGTATAGTTAATAGGATCCACCCTAAACACTCCCATGAAAAATGTGAAAAAATGGTACTAAATCAAAGTGAATAAAAACATGAAACTATTTCACCACCAAAATACGTATTACAATTCTCCCCATCCTCAACATGGATCACTCCTTAATTAATAAATATATGTATACCATTATATATTATAAACATTTATATATAAAATTTGGTACCTAACATCCACTTCCCCCTAGTTCATGAATCGCATACTGGAATCTAACATATCAAAATCTTGTATCTTCCATATGTAAATCCATCCCAAATGTGAGTCAAGACTCTTCGCTACCTACCATCGATCCAAACAAGTTTGAAGATGTAATGTTACATTTATTTATTTATATCCATCTTATTATCCCAACATAAACATTAATCTACCATATACATAGTAACAATGTAGTAATTTGGAAGCCATCATTGAACATGTGAGTGCTTTATTTCTCAATCCATCATAGTCTGTGAAATTATACCTATAGAAATCCACAAACAAAATTATAAAATTAAATTATTCTCTTTATAATGATCCATTATATCCCACATAAAAATTTATAGTGAAACTGAGAGGCATCATATCCTAGGAAATAAATCACCATTCACTAGATTTTGTTATCATCATATGTACGTTCACTCATAAATATTTTTTTAGGGAGGGGAGTTATGAGGATTTAGTCATCCATGTGTTCCTTTAACATCATGGATGTTGGATAAAAACCCCAAAAAATGAATTTTGTGTTGTTGAAAAACCGACAAAAGTATTTAAGAGTATTAAATTATGAAGTATATAATAATATAACATGTAACCACAATAATGTAATCTACATATCCTTTTACTAATTTTTAGTTATCATCACACATGACACATGACTTTGACCAAAATGGACTACATCTCACGAATGGTAACAAAAATCATGTTCAATATTAATTAATTAATTTTCAATTAATTAATATTATTCGATATTAAATTTCCATGATTAATATTTTAATCTCCTATATCGGTTTACTTCTTCACTATAATCATTCATTATATTTTAAATTATCTAAATATTTGAAAAGAATCATAAAAAAACCCTTCTATATTATTAGTTTTGTTATCATTTATTAATCGTCTGGGTACTCAAAGATAGAGCCTAAGATACCACATCAAGAATTCACCTATAGTGTATACTGTCAAACTACATTGAGAAATTTGAAGTGTATAATATAAAAAACATCTTAATATTTTCTCTAGAAACAATAATCCTGAAATAAAAAAAATATAAACGAGAAAGTCCCACTATGATCTCATTCCTAAATCCCTCAGGTAATTCCCAAACAGTTTCACATAAGTAAAAATTTACTTACTGTAGCTGACATTAAACTTCACAATAGACCCAATCTTACAAACCATATCTTATCATTGGTCCCCAACCAAATAAATTAAATTTGTAAAAAATCATGTGTATAAATCCATTTTGAAAAAATAAAAAACATTTAATATATTTTATATATATAGTAAGAAAAATAACTAAGGCCATAGAATGTATGTATTTAATACTTACATAATAAGAAGGGCTCGTTTAAACTCAAAAATTTATATTCAATAAATAGAAATTTTTATTCCAATTTAGATTGAATATTTTATTGTGTATAGGTTTTCAACAAAATTGTAACCTATATACATTATCTTACTTTAGCTATAAAAACATTCACCCATTATTTCCATGTATAATCAATTACATAGGGGAAAAATGATATATATTTTATACCTCATTAATTTACTCATATAACATGATACTGGATTTTCATTTTTTAAATTTTATATGAAATATACCATTATAAATAATAAAAAAAATACATTTAAACATATATATAACTCTACCTAATTGGAAAAAATAGGAGGAATCAAGAGAACTTAATCTGCATGTGGTAAAAAACAAAAAATTTATTTAATTCCAAATATTAAATATTTATTATAATTAACATTAAATAATTCTCATTTTAATATATTAACTCACATTATTATAAAAATAAATCACAATCTATCTTTAAATGTGGTATAACAATGCAATATATGAGTATAAATTTATATCGCCTCGTTAATTTCTAGAATATTTAGAGAAACTAATTGATATCCAGTATGCCACTATACATGAAACAAATTGTTCTATATATTATTTGATTTAGAGATTATAAATACTTACTTAAACATCAAATGATAATATTATGATATCATGAATAATAATATAATTCTCTTGAATGTCATATCATTATATTCTCCTATTAATTATTTTGAGGTTTTTAAAAGGAAATTTTTAATACATGAGGTAATAAAATGTGTTTCTATATTGTATCATAAAAACATAGTTCATGTGATATAACCATGTTATAATATTAAAATTTTAGTCAAACCCATTTATTCTAAATAAACAGGTGAATTATTGAATGCAATATGTGTTAAAAACAATGGGGTAGTAATAGATCCCCTTCCGGGGAAAAAAATCATATGAATACTACTAAGAAATAAGATAAATATAGATAGGGGTTAACATATAAAAGGGAATCATGCACGTCTCAATATTAACTTGAGTTAATGAAGATAAAATATAACATGTGAGATATCTATGATTTTTTTTAAATAATAGATCATTTTTAGATTCCAATGTAAGACTCGTTAAACATTATATAATTAAATTATCATTAATTTATTTCTATTTGATATCCCAAAATTATAAATTTTATGAAACCTTTAATTTAGAAAGACTAAGGGTAATCATGGAAGTGATCTATTATCATATAAACGATCATAAAACCACTAATATATATATATATTTTTCACATATTTTTCAATAAAAAAAATAACATTGCGAAAGGAAGCTGGGATGAATTCTAAAAAATTGTATTGAAAGTGATCCCCTTAATGAGAGAGTAGTGTTAAGGGTAAGGGTAATATGGATCTTCGTTATATGAAAAGAAAAAACAGTTTTCCATTACATGATTTTTAGAAAAATGACAAAAACATTACCTAGGTCTTAATTATTTATACATACCCTTGTGTGATCACAATATGAATAGCCTAACCTGCATGTTATGAAGGAAATACACATATGGGAGACTTGTAAATAACAACCTTCCCAGATGTATGGTTCATGTAGCATTTACATGATCCTTTTAAACATTAATGAACATTTTCATTGTGTTGGAACATATATCCTACATTTGTGAAGACTAATGAAAAATGATCATTCATTTTACACATCCCTTAAAACTCAATATACCATCAATCAAAAAGTGTATTACATAACTATAAAATTTTAAAATAATTATATTTTCAATAATAAAACCTATAAATAAAAAATGGTAAATGTTTTTGTACTTTCTCAACACCTCTAATCCATTGAAAACACATCATTGTTTTATTACTATTGCACCACACATTAGATACCTCTTAAAAATTTACCAACCATTTATTTTTAAAAAAAACCTAGAATAAGTGATATGGGTCCTAAAAACCCCAAAAAATACCCCTCAAGGATCCAGCTATGATATTTAGTAAAAAAATCATAGAATATGAACAAATTTAATTATATTTATCCTTAAAAAACAACCTCAAAACACACTCCGGGGTAGATACTTTTCAAAAAAGGGAAGGAATACTAACAGGAATCACATCAATTAGTATGATCAATATCATAAAATAGAATCTTCAAACACGTTATCTCCATAAAATAAACAAAACATCAAAATAAATCATGTTATTCAACACAAATATAAGACTATGTGTCCCATAAGCTCTCCTTTATGACCACATTCCACAAAAATACACAAACAAACTAATAACATAAAGGAAAACACATTTTCAAGGAAGTTTTATATCATATAAAGTTATTCCATAAAGGTCTCTCCATTATCAACATTTAGATCTTCCCAATGAAAGATGTGGTTATCCTAATAATGATATCAAAAAAAGAAATGATTGACTGAAGATGTAATGAGTCTGTTTTACATGTGGGGAATATCTAAAAAAATTCAATGAGGTAATGCACACTAACACCTTTAATGGAACACTTAAACAAGGATAAATAATTCTCCCCAAACTAAACATTAAATATCCATTATGAGGAGACACCATTAAAAACTTGTGATATTAAATGTTGAACTATTTTAAACTATATATATTGTTATCATGTAAATTTTAATGATCATTACCTACCTTCATTTACTGATGGATCATTGGTAATATCTCTATCATACCCCCATACAAATTATTTTTGAATAATAGATAACTCTCTAACCTAGACAAATTTCAAATTTTATTAGAAAGGTAATCTTTAGAGTAACTTTTATGTTCCATACCAATAGTATATTGATTATAGTTAGTATAAGTGAACTCTACCAAGGGTATTATAACACGCCATGATTTTTTGAATTAAATTATTTGAATTAATTTAACAATTTCTATATTTTCACTTCATGTATAACTGATGTTTTTTTATATAATAGCACTATGATGGTATTATGTTATATGAAACACTAAGGGAACAATTCACTATACACAACACTAGCATGGCTTGGACTACACGGAACACTGAGTTTCTGGGAAAAAACAAATTACTGTTATAATTATTTAAATTATATAGTTATAACCTATATGATAAAAAATTAATATTTATAATATATTATTAAATATTAGGTGTAATGGTTTGGATAATTAAAATGATAATCTTTGGTAAAGTCGTTATATGTTTAAAACTATTATTTTCTAAAATGAACTTCTTTTCACGTCCTTATATAAAATATAATAAAATCTTTTTAAACACTCATAAAAAATTAATTTGATATTATAAAAATAATTTTTGAATTCATAATGTGAAAATTAACTTATGTTGGAATTTTGGTATTTTAAATAAATGCTTCAATTTTTATGAATAGTGAAAAATACTAAAATGTTTTTAAAAACCAAATTGTTATTTAAATAATTATTTAAATTTAAATTGATTTTATTTCACAATAGATAAGTAATAAATATATCAATACAATTCCAGTCATTATAATCATTCTTATAATAGAATTATCTATAAAAAACTGTTGAACTTTTGAACGTCTCTTTTACCTGCTATCTGGAAACAATTATAGGACTAGCATAAATGTAATTTCATATCTTTTACAAATAAAATTTAAAAAAATTGACATAAATGGTAGTAATAATTATGTAAAATATGGTTTCATAAGAAAAAATAATTTTTCTTGAATAATATCTATTGAATTTTATTTAGCACTGTTCAAGGTAAATAGAATAATTTAATGTAAAAATAATATAATATCAAAATAAAATAACCCTTAAAGTTGTCCTAATTTCATTGGATATGTTATTTTTAACCAAAATAAACCATATTTCAAAAATATGATCCTTTTTAAGACACTTTTGTTGGATTATGACCCTCATTATATTTTATTTAAAAGAGCGTTGAAAATCTCATTTTTAAATTTAAAAACAATAACATTTTTATCATAAGGTAATATAAAAAATATTGTTAAGTATAAATATTAGTTAGAAATATAAAATTATTGTCAACATAATGAAAAATTATTTATAATTATAGAAATTAAATACTTAAATTTAATTCTGACATAATGATGATTCAGTAATAGAATTATTAAAGGAATAATCAAATAAATTATATTAATAATATTTAAAAAATTTAATTAGAGATATTTTATTCCATACACTAATTTTTTGGATGAATATGACATATTAGGGATGATTTAATGGTGTTTTTAATAATTAATAAATTTTTAATGTTTTTATAATAAGTCATCTAATAAAATGTGTCAGAATTGACATAAATGAGATTTTAAAATAAATAATATTTAAATAAATGATAAGAAATTAAATAAATTTATTATTTCGTCCAAAAAAATAAGATAATATTTAAGATATCATAAATTATCCCATTTTTATTTGATGGTCATTTTATAATACTATAATGATCAAATAGTGTAAAAAGGCAAGTTGTCACGGTAATAGTTGAATTGTTTAATTAAGGGTTAAAGCAAAACGATAAGGATAATTTTGAGATATGAACATGTCTAAAATTACATTGAAGAGAATATTTATACCCATATTAATATAATAATATAAATAAATCACTTTGAATATGTTTTAAATCGAACATAAATTTATAATAAATTAATAGTTTTGGAGTTTCCGAAAGTGCCCCTCCCTACTCTTATAAAATTGAACGGATCCTTATCTTTAATTAAAACTTATAAAGCCTTTTAATCAACCAAAACCATCCCATTTATCTTTCTAAAATACATCACTTCATCTTATTTGACATACACTTGGTATAATTCCAACATAAGGAGTCCATTTGTGAAATTCAAAAGGATACACTCAATGAAGAAGAAATTATTTTACTAGCTCATTCAAATTTCATTTATTCTTCTACTTAATTTTCCTAATTTTTATCAATGCCATTGTAATAAATCCATAATATAGTATATTATGAGATGTTTTTATTATTATGGGACAACCATACTTATCCTTTGACACATCATATAAAAAAAATATCACCATGTGTGTGGGCGTATGACTTATCACCTCCATGTCTTGGTGTAAACAATTTTTCATCTATACCTTATTTAAATTGGTACAATGATGACTATAAATATCTAAATATATAATATTACATGATAATGATTATTTTTAATTAAAATAATGTCCAATTCGGTACCATTTAACCATTAACGGAATGATATCTCCACTCATGTGTATGTACGACTTTTCGTCTTCATAATGTGATGAGATTCATTCACTATGCTAACCATTCAAGAATGATTATTAATTATATATTATATATATGAATAAAATATATATATAAATAATTCTACTTAAAGAATATATGTGTGTGTGTGTGTGTCTATGTGTGTTTTTCATTTGACATCATCCATTCAATACGATAAGAATAGAGAAACAAGATGCAGGTATAAATACGTCCTACCATATCCATGAATGGTGTATTCAATTTCATATATCTAACTATAATATATATTTATTTGATGAATATATATGAAAAATAAAAAATTCATCAAGTTCTTGATGTAATTGAATCATTATCAATGCAATAATATCATGAATAAATAGTCAAAACATATAAGATAAACAAAGCCATCATTACCTGAAAAATTTTGTTAACATAAAATTTTAAATAAATGACTAATTTAAGGTATAAAACGAATTATATATGATATATTAAATAATATTATGATTTTTTTATAAGTTAATAATATTTTTTATACCACCATACATAATTTTCAGACACATATGTGGGGGACCAAACTGAAGGTAAGGTGATTTTTTGTCACCTTTTTTTCATTGAGACTCACTCCCCATAAACTACATCATTCATGAATTTGGTTTTTATACAGTGTTCCGCCTCCAAGGTGGCATGTGGTCAGGTGGTGCAGAGATGAAACGATGAGGATCTTTAACATTCCCTTTTTATATAAGGATTGGCTCTATTCTAATTTACCATTCCTTTTTTTGGCCCATTCAGATTCATTCTCCTTTAATGAATGTGGAATTAACCCTATGGAGATCTATTGGTCCCATGGGGGGATTTAATAGGGGGTTAAGAACTCATTCAATCAGTCCTTCTCAAATATAACTTCCTTGTATGGTCTCTAATAGTTTAATTCTTGGAGCCAAGAATGCCTAATGGCCCTTGTATACATGATTCATGGACCTAATTTCTAATGTTAGGTGCTTGTCAGTTGACAATATGGCCAACAAAACGAGAGGACTCTTTTGGTCTGGAGGATGGGAGGTAAGTCTCACCACACCCTTCAAAGGGAGTAATGTTTCCTGTTTCGGCACTTTCTTATAGATTTATGTTGTGCTCATATGTTTGTGAATCCTTAGTTCATTCCCAAAGTGTGTATCCAAAGGATACCCATGGTTTGAATAAACATTGTTAGAATTAATATGTTTGATTCCATAGATGGGATGTTGGCTTAGCCATACTATAAGGCTGTCTTGAGTTTATCATCATCCAAGGAGAGGGAAGGTGACTTTATGATGGGATCCAGCCCACAAGGAGGGCTTCCTACATATCCTCAGGAGAGGAATCATAACCCACATAGTTCAGATTGTTTGGGGATTAGACATTGAAGCTGCTCATTTGAGAGAAATTAGTGGGAGGACCCTTTTGGGATATGCATCCTTTTGAGCTCGAGCCTTCTGGAAGGCACCCAATGTATCTGGATCATGTTAGGAATAAGAGTCTTCATAGTTCATTTGATGTTTTGGTGATGTAACCCCACAAACCTCTAATCCTACATGATTCAACCTCGATGTGAGAAACAAAAGGATTTGAAATATTCCACAATGCACATGCCTCCACCCCTACTGGTGGGGGAGGGGGTGCCCATGACAGAAGAGGTCCTGGGAGAAAATGGTCGAGGGAAGAAACCAATGAACTTTTCCATGTGAAATGACATTAAAAGTCACACAACCCTTCCTCAAAATATTGGGTACATACCTCAGTTGGAGGTCCCCAAAGCATGTTCTGTGAAGGGGAGGAGTTTTTTTCATATAAAAGGCGGAGAGAACATAACCCCTTTGACTAATCACTAATCATCATTAAATGGAAAATAATGTGGTCACCACTAATCTTCAGAACAAGGAGGTTCATGATGGCATCCCAATGTTGCAATGAGGGTTACCGTGGGATTGTACCCTTACAAGCACTCCTAAATCCCACACATTTGTTGGGAGGGACTTCATTATTCCACATACCATTGGTATGAAGACTCAATGGGGTGCGTTGATGCACCGGATGGCCTGATCATATGGGTCTGATGGATTTTAAGGAGGTTTTGGACTAGCGCTGGAGAACTAGTTAGTGAAGGGATTATAGAGGACTGGACAATAATGGAGGGTGAGGTTTGAACAGGAGGGAATGATACATGAAAATACCCCATACCGCGTACTGTTTTCTCACGTGGGATGAGGAAGTATAGACATACTGTACTGGTATGAGGGTAGGAGTAACACCCATATATCAGTGTGGTATGAAGGCATGGTTATTGGTAATCATGTAACAAATTGGTACACAGCTCACCATGCCTCTTTAGGTTATATCCGCATACCGATTGGGTACGCGGCGCCGGGTTCAGTCCACGTAGCGGTATGCTATGTGAAGTTCCATATTGATGGAGGGATAGGGGAATTATAATTCATGGTAAATTCATCTACGAGAAGTGTTTGGTTCGCGTTTCACCGGTTAGGATCACGTTTATTATAATTTTCATTCGATTCCCCATTTTTAGGGTTTCTGGACCGTTATACCAGCAAAATAAGTGGTTTGCAGTTTGTTCTTCACTGACGAAGTAAGATAGAATCCAGAGGGTAACTTCAATGTTTCCCTCAATATTTATTAGCCGGTCATTGCATATATTTGTCTCCTCTTTTCATGATTATTTCCTTCTACGTATCTCATTTTATTGATCATCCGAGCAGTCATATCAATTGGGCGTGCATCACCATTTGTAGAGGCACATTAATGAAATTTTATAACCCGCAGAAGACTCGGTCAACCAGGGTTTGCAGAGACTTTGGTTCATGATAATGGTTCACAAAAGCCTACTTATCTTCTTAATCCTAGAACTATGTGGTTTGTGGCATGGTTCACTGAATTTCATCCATGCAGAACTCCTCTGGTTGATGCAGTTCGCAGTTTACCCATCTCGATGGTTATCGTCTCGTGGGCCAGCGGTTCATGGGTAATCCCGTGTACCTGGCAGTTTGTGATCCTTCTTCTTCATGAACCTTTCCCAGTGATGGTATGTGGGCCATTTGAAATCTTCATTTCCTTCAAGGTACATCAAATAAATACAACTCAATTTCATTCCCTTCTCTTTGATAATAATTTAGAAGTGCTAAATTCCTTCTACAAAGTGATATTGGGGGTATTTCTCCTCCTTAGCGGAATTTTTAGGACCCTAAAAATCCCCCATCAGAATTGTGTCTGTTCGGAATGAAAATGATACAATTCTAATGTAGAGTCAGTCCTAAACATAAATGGTTCGCATTAGAATAGGTATACCTAGTAATAGGGGACCACACTTATATATAGGGACCCATGTCATTTTTCTTTTACCATTTCTCACGGTGAAAAGCACTCCTAATTTCTCGGCATCCTTCACTTACGTGTACCATGATTCTTGTGAAAACTTGTTCATGAACTGTTCTGTACATTTCACGAACAAATTTACATTCCATTTTCACTATTCGCGTATCGCATTTTGGTATCCATGAGTAGGACTGTGGAAATTTAAAATTTATAATCTAGATTTCATATAGAGGAAGGCTATGTGGCTGACTTGTTCATTTACGAAACATAGATCGGCAAAATGAACCTAAAAAACTATTAATACAGACATAAATTTTAATCACCATCTTATGAATGTAAACTTCACCAAAGATGAGGTTCATGGTTTCTACATTCATAGATCGTTCAGTTCATCAGCCATCAGTTCGCTGGCCTACACCTTACGGTTACTCTATGTACCATGGCTCTACATTGTGAATAGTAGCTGCATACCACAACTGTTGGAGGTTTATCTTCTGCATGTTGTTTTGTATGTGGAATATTTTTTTCGTGTACCAATTTTATGAATAGTATGATGAGTAATTTTTTGGACATGTTTTAAGTCCTTCAGAAATTTTTTCCATAGCCTTTCCCCATAAAATATAATCATACAGAATTCTCATTGGCTTCTAGATCATCATATGGAGGCGACAATAGATGATTCATAGACTACTAAAAAATTTATGAAGATGAGGGCTGCCATGGTAAGGAATAGTGATGATAATCATTGGACCCAGATCATTCCCCATGATATTTTTATAACAGTCTTCTTAACACCAGACATTCTAGTTATCTGTTTTCCATTCAATTGCCTCTTTACGACTTCGATCTCCCTGAAAACATGCTGATGTCATTGCCAGACCCTGACAACCATCTCTTCCTTTTAGAGGCACAACGAGATCATGATGATACCATCAATTCCTCAGTTGGAAAAGTCATTACCACTCCTACTCAGGAAAATGTTTTCAAATTGCATGGTTCGGTATGGACTCAAGAAAACTGTCGGTGCCACAATGGTGTCCCAAGATTAGACATCCAAGAATACCCATCCATTGCCAACATTTCTTGAGAAAATCTCAGTGGCTGGTGGAGTACCATGTGGGATTTGCGGGTTGGGGGATTCTTCTTCGATGAGTTGGCCTAGGTGTTTTAGGTGCATCAGACCTATCTGGTGTCCCCCAAGCAGTTGGAAGTGGTGGTCTTGCACCAGGAAACCTGTGTGTCTTAGTTTTCAACCATCTCTCATGTCTAAATCCTTATGGAATTGCTAAGTCTCTCTAGTTCGAGCACAACTACCTTTCATATACTACATGATGAGATGAGGATCAGTCTATGGGACATCTACTAGCTTGGAGGTCTCTCTATCCTTGGAGAGATGTATGATGAGTTTCTCCCAACAACAACCACATTGAATGACACTGATCATGTGTCTCTTTTGAAAAAAATTTTGCTGGTCATGGTAGTGGGATCACTGGATCATCCCCGCATAGCTTGTTTTCTCATCCCATTTAAAGCGTGGATAAGGTTATTCCTACAAACTAACGGGCCTAAGTTAATGCTGCTCAGTAGTCGAGCTCACCCAGCATTTCAGTCCCACTAGAATCTAGGTTTATTTTGTTCTAACCTTGAAGTAGGGAGGTATGCCACATGGGGATATGATCTTCAGCCATACATTTTACACGCCCTTAGGCTTGAAGTTTTCATCACCATGTTATTAAGTGGATGGATCTTCCCATCTCATTATAAATACAATGAGGTTCATTCCTATATCATGATGATGGAGGCCACAATGATGGAGGGTCAACCCCTTAATTTGGCCCTTCCTAACCTCACCCGACATTATGAACTGTTATGAAAAATTTATAAAGGCATGTCTCTTCACTGTCTCATTGGACCATTCCAATTCTTGTACGGGTGGATGGTTGAAAACATCCCATTTTTATGACTATCAGAAAACCACACAGGTTCCTCATTCTGACTTTTATCAGGCTTTTCTCAGCATTTCAGTTGTTCTTCCTTGGACTCTGATAGTTACAATTGTGGTCGGGCTATATAATGATGCATGTCATTTCTCATTTTCATCGCATCCTACCCCTAAAAATTATTTTTAGGTGACATGGGAGGTTCCTTGGAGGAATGGTCAACCCTAATAAATATTTGGCATAAAATTTTCACCGCCCATGTAGAGCGAGTAGCTATCTATGAACTATATCACCCCTACCGGTTTGCGAGGAATTTTGGATTCCTTCACTAGACTATGTTGCTTCCTATTGTTCGACTATTGGGTTAATTGCATCATGTGGTTCTCTGTCAATTGTGGCTTATGATGATGCATGAAGTTGCTACTAGAGAGATCATCATACCAAACACAATGGGGCACAACAACATATTACTAGAGTATTCCCAACTATGGGTTGATTGTTACCCTATGGGAATGCTGAAAGAACTAGTTCGATGGGTATAAAAACCCTTAAATGTTTCATTTATCGTTCCTTCCCTAACAAAAACACCACACATTCCCTTCATCATGAGAGGTTCAATGGCCACTCTATCAATATATGTCCCTTCAACAACCAATATGGATATACCTCCTTCTCTCTCTCTCGTTTTTAGAAGGCAATTGATCTATCGTCAAAAGTGTTTGGTAGGGGAATCATCAGTATAACCCATATTGGATAGGAGGGATTTAGACTACCCCCTCCCCTATATATTTCCCATGATCTTGATGGGATGGGAACTATATGAGTATTTCCAATCACCCCGAAGACAGTAATTAGTCCTCTGCCTCTGGTTCCAGTGACTAATCCATATGAGTGAAAAGTGGGTCTCCCACCTTCGGTGACTAGCCTTAGGTCCCTCCCCACTCATATGGTGATTCTTCCTACATACAATCATGTGACTAAAGGGGATGATCATAGTTCCAGTGTCGTGGAGATAAACCAGGTAGTTCTTAGAAAGGCATGGCTCTAGTTACGTTATCTGAACATGGAGACACTCTAGGCCAATTTCACTGACGAGGGTGAAAAGTTCCAACAGTTATTTACTGGGCTGGGTAATGGAGACAATGATTATCTGCATCATTACATCCTTATTTACCAAATCGTCATTTCCCAATAAGAACTCACCTTCTGCGAGGACTGGCTAGCCAGGATTAATTCCTCTCATCACGAGGTGGCAACCATCTAATATGTATTGAAATAGTTTTATCATCTGATGGATGATGAGGTGAAGGCCTGTGATTTGGTGGCTAATAGGGAAGAAGAGCTGCAGGAGTGTGAATCCCACACATCTTGGTTGAGAGAGCAACTTTCCTCTTTGCGTGTCAATCATGAAGCCATCCAGAAGAAAGGGCAGGGCATTAAAGAAATCTTGGAGTGGGTGTTCCTGACAATCAAAGCCAAAATGGATGAGGGAACTTCCTTGGAAAAAACCATTGATGACCCCTGGCAATCGTTTTCCATTCTATTGGAAAGGGAAAATTGGGCCCTATTGTATATTTTTCATTAATTATGGCATGTAACCTCCCCCCATTATTACTCTAGAGAGACTAAAAAATAAAGATGTTCCTCAATTTTTTGTTTAACTTGATTAAAAATATTTGGATTTTTAATATATCTTCTAGGTTTCTTTATGTCAGCATTAATTTAATCATGTTTTAATTTTAAACCATGACTTGAAATTAGTAAACATAGATAACCAAATCTAACACTATTTTTTTCCTGGGAAAAGGGACTCCACGAGCATGGTTTGACTATTGTTGAGGTATTATGGAACAACACAGGATCATTCATTCCATTTTTAATTTAACTTATATTTTTTCATAAACCTTCGTGATATGGGCTTAGTGGGTATAACATGTCTTTTCTTAGGTTTCCATTCAGGGATTTTCTTCCTAAAATGAATTATTCTTTTTCTGATGGCTCAATAAATTTTTAGCAAACTGATAATCTACTATTACAAAGAGGTTATGTTGGAGGATATTCCAACTGGGGAGCATAACATCTTTTTTTGTTGTTTGTTGGCAGTTCACAGTCCTTACATTCAAAATTATTACTAATGTTTTAGTTCGAACATCTTTGACCAAATTTTACTGGGTAAGGTCCCATCTTGGGACTGTTAGTCAAGAATGTTCTAGTATCCTTCAGACACAGGTTAAGGATTTTTCTTTACCCAAGATTTGTGGATTCTAGACATGCATGAGGATCAATAGCTATCTTTGGCGTACATGGGTTGGAAAGGACTCTCCTTGGGACAAATTTTCTTTTGATTAATGGGAATTTTTGTGGGAGATGTATGCAGATCCCCCAGGTCATGATAACAAAAATCAATAAAGGGTGTCCCCATGACACTAGCCTTCCATTCCCGATGCCCTGGTGAGATTTTCCACATTTTGGGTTTATCTTGATTCTTGGAGACACAATAGGTGGTTGTCTTGAGTATTGTTTTCTTTGAACATTTGTAACATTCACTTCATCCTTGAGTGGGCTATTGTTCTTGCACATTTATTACTTGTGTGAGGGAGAGCTATAAAGTGGTCAGTTTAGTTAGGAGTATTTTCAATGTAAGGGGAACTTGGGAAGAAGGAGGTTCATTAACAATCGTCAAAGATTTTTCTAAATCTTTTGGTGTGACAAGATGTTAATGCCTTTTTAACATATAGCGGCTGTAAATGAATATCCTAAAGACAAATTTTCCTTTCATTGATGTCCATTTTTTTTAGTGATGTCTGCATATCCATTAGGGCATGATAGACATAGTCAGGCAATGGTGTCCGAATGACACTGTCCTTTCGCCTTCGATGGCCTTTGAGGGACATGGAGATTTGGAACTTTTTTAATAATATGTGTGACCTTCAACTAGGGGTTCCCCTAATTTAAAAAGGAGGATTTTTAGATGAAATATTTTAGGGAAACCTGAAAATGAGTGGGGGAACTCTTTCTTTGCATGAATATCTCCTTGATGTATGTGGTTATGATATCTTTTAGAATCCTTAAAATAGACCAAAGGTGAATCAGGCCTATATGTTTTCATATATCCAAGATGTGTGAAAGGGGGGAAATGAAAACCATTACATTAATGTCCCTTGAATCGGGAGTGGTAGAATGAGGCTTGGAATGCATTGGGCGTGCAATGATAGGAATGTACTCTCCTGGGGATGAATATTCCATTTAATAGTGTCCATTTTTGTGGGTGATGTATGTTGATCCATAGCGGCATGATATGCATAGTCAATCAAATGTGTCTATAGGACACTGGCCTTCCATCCTAGATGGCCTTGGTGGGTTATGGGGATTTAAGATCACAAAAATCATAGAGTCTGGAATATAGAAGAGGTATACCCAGACCAATTGGGGACATTTGGGTAGTGATTTACTCATGGAATGGTGTACCTTGAGTAGATATGATCCATATGTAGGGTGAGGTATTTTTTTCTATCTTTGGGATACCTGGTTGTTTAACATCACATCGACAGGACATGGGGTTCCTCTTGAGGGAGAGAACTGTGAAACTCCTTTAAGGGTCGGGCTGTTAGGACCAAATTTCTTGGCTATTTTTCCATCATGCCCCTACATATCTCTTGTTAATATTTTCAAGGTCATGTGATCTATGCTCGGTGTGAGAAAAAGGGATCATAAGGGTTCCGCCTCACTGTCTAAGAATAAGGAATTCGACATTGGGGGGAACATTTAGGCTAAAGTCATTTCTTTTCAGTTTAGCATCATGTGGTGAGTTTGATTATGGCATTTCATTTTAATATCACGCGGTGAGAACAATTTTGTCTTTGTAGTTTAATGTAGTGCTATGAGGGTAATTTTTCCATTTTAGTTTAACGTCGTGCGGTGAGGACAATTATGTCCTGGTAGTTTAATGTTGTCCGGTGAAGATGATTTTGGACTTGCAGTTTAAAGTCATGCGGTGAGGACAATTTTGGATTTTTAGTTTAATTATGTGTTGTGAGGATGATTTGGGCCTTTCATTTTAACTTCATGTGGTGAAAAAAAATTGGTTTTCTTTTTTAAAGTTGTGTGGTAAGGATGATTTTGGCCTTGTAGTTTAACATCATTCAGTGAGGACGTTTTTGGCCATTTAGTTTAACATCATGCGATGAGGATAATTTTGGCCTTATTATTTAATGTTGTGCAGTGAGGATGATTTCGGCCATGCATAGGTCTGAAAAAGTTTCAATTTAATTGCAGTCAGTGTATTCCTATTTTCCATAGGTTTGAGTGATGACTGAAGGTGCAAACCATAGTCCCATGAGAGACAGGAATCAGGAGGGATGACATGGGGCTTGAATTCCATTGGGCGTATTGGGATAGGTTAGGACTCTCCTAGGGATTATTTTTTATTTGATTGATGCGAATTTTTGTGGGTGATGTATGTAGATCCACTGGTGCATGATATGTATAGTCAATTAAAGGTGTCTGTGATACATTGTCCTTCCATCCCAGGTGGCCTTGGATGATTTTGAGGATCCACATTTTTTCAATGTATAGAGTGTGATAGATGGGAATGGTGAACCTGGTAATGTGAGAATACCCATACCATGACTAACCATGACCTTCTTGGATCATCCACATTGGTCCAACCCACACATGGTGGAAAAGGGGTCATTTTTTGAAGGTATTTGGGCCATGATGTCGAATCCAAGAGTCACAACATATCCTGTGAGAGCAGGAATCAAGCCACACGTAGTTCTTGATGTTCCCTACAAACATTAGTTCATTGTGTTTGGGACACTTGAGGGCATTATGGGTTTTACTTTATATGGGTTCCAAGCCTACCATACTCGTCTGTGGTTTACTTGCGTAGGAAATTCCATAGCCATTGTCCTATTATCACTTGATTTATACTCAATGTAAGAAACAAGGAGTGGTTATAGAGAATCATTAAGTGTGAGGTAAAAAAAAATCATGGGTTCTATTTCATTTTCTTTCACGGTTGGTATGTGCCAGGATTAATGATCAAGGTGTTGTTACGTATCATGTGAGGGAAAGAATCATGTTGTATGTAGTTCTATGTATACCGTATACCGGTTTGGCTTATTCTAATGGATAGGGGCGCATTCATTCTACCCATTTCAGTGGTCATGTTTTCCATGTTGACCCATAGTATACCATCATAATAGAATCTCTATCACAATTCCTAAGCTAACAAGAGTTATACTTGTTGTGAGAAACAAGGATTGAAAAGGACTTTCTTTACGAATATTGGTAGATAGGGGGTGTAATGGAGGAATTTTTTTTCGGCTAGGCCAGGATTGATGATCGAGGAATCTCTACATATCCTACGAGGTAAGGTATCATGCCATATGTAGTTCCGTGAAAGATTGTGCAGTTTATTGTCATGAAATTTTGATTATTTATGATACGTAGTTCAACGTCTTACCGTGAGGAAATGTTCCTTGCAGTTTAATTTCATGTGAAAAGGACGACGACTCGTAGATTAAAGTCTGAGTGTTTGGACCATGATATGGGAGGAATTTTTTGTTCCACTTAGTTTTCAGTCATAGAGCTCATACCTTAACATTTAATATTTTTCATTACTCATAGTTTAAGGTCTTAGAGGTTGGACCATGACATTGGATGCAATTTTTTTATGACTCGTATTTTAACATCGTATAACATGGACTTATGATAAAATATTGCATTTTTATGGCTCAAAATTTAGGGTCGTAGTGTTTGGAACATGATATGGGTGCATTATTGTTTCCTCACAATTGATGGACTTAGAGTTTAGACAATATCATTGGGGCATCTTTTGAGCCTCATAGTTTTGGGTCGTAGAGTTTGGACCATTAGGACTTTTTTATTACTCAAGGTTTAACATCATAGAGATTTGACATTAACACGGAGATTTTTTGTTACTCATAGCTTAAGGTCCTATATTTTGGACCAAGGGTATATTTATTTATGACTCATGGATTAACATCATTGAGCTTGGTCTTATGATATGGAATTTTTATGCATATTATTTCTTCAAGAACACCACATTTGTGGGAGCCTTGAGGAGATTTCTGTCCATTGATATCAGGGTGTACATTGCATTATAATAGACCCGATATATGACATATGGTCCTTAACATATTGGTTCAAGCTTTAGGGATTTCTTCCCTAGTATCATCCTGGTTCTAAGGTCTAACACCATTTTTTCCATGAAGGAATGATCAAAGGAGAACCTTTTTGTTGAAGGCTCATGTAATCCTGTTTTGGTAGATTTCCAAATGGTGCAGATTGTGAAGACAATTTTTGGTTAACTACTCCAATTCACCAATACGTAGTTGTGGTTGCTCGTTTATGGACAGTTGGTCAAAAATGGCCACACAATGTGATGAAACATGGATTATAATAGATAACACCACCTCTTCCTTGTATACTAATGAATATGAAGTTTCCTAAGTGAAGGTGCTAGTAGTGGTCTGGTAGGTCCAGAAAGAATGAAGGAACTTGTCTGGATAGAATTTCATACCCTTGTCAACCATATATTGAAGTATATTTTACAATGTCTTGTTGAAATATTTTATATTTCAATTGGTCACCTCTTGGTAGCAGGATGACCGGTTGGCCTTGATTTAATATTCCGGGTACATCTTATCCATCTCAGCACACCAGAAGTTGGTGTCATTTTCCGTTAGTATTGTGTGAGGGACAACAAATCTGTAATGATGTTGGATTTCACAGAGCTAACACTTTTTTTCTCCTCGAATTCCTTAAGGGGTATGGCTTCAAAAAATTTATAATTGAAGTTGATTGTTTTGAGTATGAACTTGAATCACATGTCTGTAGCGGGCGGATACGGTCATACAACATCCAACCCCCAAGTGATGAATGGCCAATAGTATTCATCCACCTGAAACTTCTCTAGGGAGGTGTATGAAATTATCATGTTCTTTTTAGGAATGAAACATCATAGTGAATATGGCGCAGTCATGTATCATGGTGTACCACTAATTTACAAGCCTATGGATTTAGTGAGATAGCTTGGTTGCTCACTAGTGTGCTCCATAAGCTCCGACATGCACTTATTTCATGAGAATAGAATTCTATTCTCCATCAATGAACATAATAATGACCCTTTCAAAGCCTCATTTGTAGAGAAACTTCTTTGGGTTCACCCCATTTCATAGGGTAAAATTGAGGTCCCGCATCAGGACCGGCTCCCTTTCATCATTAACTATTGTGAGTTCCCATTCCAAAATTAATTTCTGATGGGTGTCATCCAAGCATTGGAATGACCATAAGGCTCTAGAATGGGGCTAATTTCATCAATTAACTCCGTACTACTCTAGATGAATGACAAGACCATCTGACATTGTGCAATGCTAATGACTATTTTATCCTGGTCTAGATTGGACAAGAATGTGGCTGTATTTCCAAAAGTGCCGTCTTGATCATTCTCTAACTAAGAGAAATGGGTTAAAGTTGTTCTGATTGGAATTCTTCCATTAGTTCTTGAACATGTCTCATCACAGGAACCAAAACTACTTTCCTGATAGCATAGTCATTTTTGACATGTTTGATGACTAGCTCTGAATCACCCATTGTTTTTTGGTGTTGTGATTTCACCTGGAGTGCCAACTCTTGGCCGGTGATGAGGGCCTGATACTTCACTTCATTGTTCATAAACCCTTCCAAAACTACTAAAATGTAAGTAAATAGGGACATTTCATGAGATACAAGTACCACTCATATCCCCACTTTGTTGATCTTTTGATTTTCCTTCCTTTACCCTATCGGTCATTGGGATGAATTTTAGAAGTACATTTTCCATATCTAGGGATTCTCCTGGATGGAATACACTTCTTCATCAGGATGTTCGTTATCCAATTGTCTCATCTCTTCTAAGAGGTGCTCATCCAGTAAGTTCGCTAATTCCCATCCATTGATGTCCTTATGGGGAACATACCTTATGTAAATATATTTCATGATGATCACCCATCATTATAGAAATCCATTTAACAAGGGACAGTTGAGGATATACTTGACCAGGTTGTAGCGAGAGACTAGGTGGACCTCATGGTGCTTCTGGTAATCCATGAGCTGCTGAACTATGTAGATTAGGGACATGTCATTCTTTTCAATATTTGAATACCAAATTATGGAATCAATCATTGTCCTGCGAGGTAGTAGAGGTTTTTCTCATGTTCCCATCATTTTTCAGCATGAGGAAGGTACCTAATGTCTGTTCCAAGGCAGTTATGTATATAATGAGCAGTCTCCCCTCCACTGGTGACATGAGAACCAATGGTCATTAGGGATATCTTTTTAGGTTGTCTAATTATTCTTGAAAATCATTATCCCATTCATAGATAACTAGTTTTTTCATGATCTTGATGATAAGTAATCATTTACCAGCACGGTTGGATTTGAAGCACCATATTTAGGAATTGTTCCCCTAGATACCTCTCAAATCTGTGAGGTTGTGAGGTGGGAACATGCCAACAATGGAATTTATCTTCTTGGGGTCGACATCGATGCCATGATGGAGTATGACGAATTCAAGATATTTTTATGAGGTAATGCATATGGTTCATTTTAATGGATTCATCTTTAAACTGTGTTATCTCAATTTGTTGAAGATCATATCAAGGTTGGCTATGTTGTTAAAATGCTATCATGACTTAACCATAAGGTCTTCAACATAACACTCAACAAATGTTCCAAATAAGGGCTTGAAAATTTTATAAATGGCGTGCTGATATGTGGTGAAAAAATTATTTAGATCAAAGGGAATCACAATATAAATGAACACTCATGAGAGGCCCTAAAAGTATTAGCTTATTCATCTTCTTATTCCATAGGGATTTGATTGTGTCCATAATAGCCATCCATGATGGAGGGAGCTTCATATATAGCTATTGCATCAATCAAAAATTCTGTGATCGGGGCTAGGAAGTCGTATTTTGGGCCATGCAAATTAAGATCAATGAAGTCGATGAAAATTCAAATATGTCCATTCTTCTTTTTGACAGGGACAATGCTGGCCAACCCGATTGGATATTGGACTTCCCATATGAAGATGAATTTGATTAGTTTCTTGACTTCAACCTCTATTTAAACTGCATGCATCAGGTGGGTCCTTATGATTGTCATTTTATGTCCCCGGTGATATTCTGGTAAGCCTAGATGGTGGTGGAGACTTCAAGATCAAGGCCTAGCATCTCTATGAAATTCCAAAAAAACACGTCTCAATTATTCATTAGAGAGAATTTTTATGCCTCATGTTCCTCAGAAACCATGGACACACTGATTAATGTTGGTTTTGGGTCATTTTCAGTTATAATTTTTATCTCTTTAAGTTCATAGTGGGTGGTGGAAACACATTCTTCCAATGTAGAAGGGTAATCATGGTGGTCTTCTTCCTCTTCATCTTCTTCAACTAGATCATCTTCCCCTTCTGATAGAGAATGGATTTTTTAGATAATTTTTCCAATATTGGGTAAGGAACATATTTTTCCTTATTGTGTGAGGAAAGGGACGTTTGATTCACCAAGAATGGGACAAGAGCATCTTTGGGAGGGATTTTCATAAAAACATGGGAGTCAGCCCGTTCTTTTGTGTCTTTTCACTTTTTGACTATAATAAAGACCATTCAGAAAACAGAGTATGTATCCAGGCTTGTAATTGTGCATTTAGCATGTTTTATGGGTAGTATGTACTCCTCCTCAAGCTGCTGGATGGGGTCAGTAGAAGCCATCTATAATCCATTCAGGGCATTGATTCAATCAATGTATTCAGACGAAAGGTTTTTTTCTTTAGACTCATTGAACCCTGTGTCAATGTAACACAACACACATAACTCTAATGGGGATTTATCAGTGTGCCATGTCCTTTTTTTATTAGTGCAATATTTAACACCCTGATGGTATGATGATGGAATTGTAGAATGTTGATGCAGCCATGGCCTCCCTAACAAAATATTGAAGGTCTTATATTGTCACACCATCAAAAACTCAGAATATTATATGAGATCTTTGAGCCCTATTTTATGATCGATTCTTCCCAATGTCTTCTACTCACGTTTTTTATATCACAACTATGTTGTAGTGTGTGGGTTCAAGTTGTCTTCATCATATCCTAGTTGACGAAGTATTCTCAGCGGGAGGAGGTTAACTCCAGGGCCATTGTCGATGAAAATCCTCCGAACTTCAACCCCATTTATCTTTTTGGACATATATAGGGGTTTGATATGCCCATTTATGAAGGGGTATTCATTATTTTCATTGAATAATATGACGACATGACATTATTCAGGACTAGTCTCTACTCGGTAGACTTTAGCAGCTGCTACTTCAGCCTCGAACTCATGGGTACATAGCAAGGCATGATGACTGTCTCCCTAAGATCTGTGAAAAAACTCATCGTATCTATGATTGAAATCTTTTCTTGTACTAAGGCCAGATACATTAAAATGTAATATTTCTGTTGTAAAGGTTGGAACTTCTTATCTCGGGGTTTTTCTTTCACAGACACATTAGGGGCTTGAGCTTTGGATGTAGATGGTTCAACCTTTGTAGCAGGAGCTGGCAGTGTTGTAGTCCTTTCAATGACTAGACATACTAGCCTCCCTGTACACCTTGGTTAGTTCTGTACATGTTCTTCCCTGATGTATACCACAAGACAATTGTGCATGGGTTTCCTCTAGCTGGGGAGAAGGAGCATTTTGGTTCTTGTTGCATCTGTTGGAGGTTCCTTCTGTGGGTTTCAACGATGTCAATGGGTTGAGTTGGGGCGTGAAAAGGAATATGACTCCTGCAATGATAAAGCCTTATAGGAAACCTCTGACCTCTAAATCCTCTTCCTTAAACTCTTCTGTTGGGCATAGGGAATTCATGTTCATTTCCATTGACTTCATCATAGTAGTGGTCCAACAAGTGAATGGAATTAATGGAGCCAAAGATCAATAATTGATTTGATACTGTTACAATATGACGGTCTCCTTCTGATGGTACCATCTGGTGGGGTGGTTCACGTTGAACCATTTAGTAGGGTGGTGCCCATTGAACCAAGTCTATTTGTATGATGTCTGAAAGTGTCATCAATGACCTCAGTTTTGGTACCATCACATCTTCTCTCTCATGCTTTCATCCCTTCTGGCCCTTAGAGAACCACATGACTGAGAAGGATGTTTGTGTTATATTAAGAGTATCTAGGAGACCAGTATGTTGTTTCAACTATGGATGGAGGATTCCATAGACATGGTTGCATATCTTTTTGGTCATCTAACTGTAAAAAATTTCTCCTTCTTGTTGGTGATTGTTTTCGATTTTTTTCCTCCATTGATTCGGAGGTGGAAACATGTGCCACTTGTGAAGGTGGTATACCAAATTTACCTTCCCAAAATCCACCTTCATTTCTAAGATATATTTGAGAAAAAAGAATTCATGGAAGGCTTGTCCTAGTATCCTGTGATACGGAAAATAATTTGGATGGTTTTCAAGACCCACTTCATTGTCTCTCTTTGGATCTGGTAGCCAGAGCAGATTACAATTCCTGGCGGCTAAGAAATTTTCGTGGACCTGGCCATCTCAAAATGAATAAACTCTATTCAATCATTCAAAGAACTGATATCTTTTAGCATGCCAATTATCATCTTGCCGAGGAGGGGTGGATGTTGGCCTCCGGGGGTCCTGCATGGTTCGATGGTGGCCTTGCAACTGTGGCTGGTGCTAGGGCTAGCTTATGCCTGACAAAAGCTGCAACATCTTTTCCAAAAAAAAAAATTAGGGCACAATAGGGACACATTGGACTTAAGGTTATTCCTTTTAAAAGAGTCTTCTATCGTTTTGTAAATGGCATAGATATCTTAAAACCCACTGGTTTACTTTATTGGGATAAGCTTCATTCTCAATTCATCCCAAATATTATCGATGCACATAGCGATCATCTCATCCTCAGAAAGTTGATGGTATAAGGAATATGTTTGGACATTCCATTTGGAAATGAATTTTGAAAATATTTTGTTCTCTCGCTGCTTACAATTCATGAGATAACTTATTGTCATCTAGGGCATCGTGGAACTGAACAGAACAATAAACTGTCATCAGATGTCCACCCAGCCAGTAATTGAATTAGATGGCAGGCTTGTACACCAAACGAAATCTGGGCTCTATAGGGTTCATATGAAGAAACTATGTTTTACTGCTTCTTGATGCTCTGGAGTTCCCATTTGGGTGTCACAATAAGAGTCATAGTGCATCAAATGTGGTTTTGGGTCCGAACCATTGAATACTATGAATATTTGGTTCTCGATGTTTGGTGGTGGTGGAAAATTTCTCACCCTCTTGGGGTAGGGTTTGTGCTCTGGTTGTATTGGAGATCGCCTCCCCTATATGCCTTCTAGTCAGGCTATTAACTGCTTGATAGTGATTAAGAGCCCTTGATGCATATCTGGTCCTGCTTGAGATTGAGATGGTACACCAACAGACAAGATTGGGTGTTCCGGAATAACCATAATTCAGAGTAAATACCCAACTGAGGGCATCATTTGTGGGTTTTCCTAGGTATATTTTCGCTACCTTATCCATAGGGGGAAGACATTATGTCATACTAGTTATTAGATTAAAATCCCTCCTAACATGGCTTCATTCACTAGGATGAGTGCATGTGATTTGAGAACCTCTTCTGGGAGAACCTTCTAACATTCCATAGAGGGAACACATCCAGTGAGATAACTCCCTCGACGTTTCTTGTTATTAATTCGTCTGAGATTTTTCATTTCTTCCTCCTTCTTGGTGATCCTTTACTCAAGGGTTAGGGATGCACTCTCATGGGGAGGATGAGGTTGGTCATAGAAGACCATTGATTTATTTTTCTCTTTTTTGGAATTTTTCATGGTCAGTATTATTGGATTGACTGAGGCCCACCGATATTTTGGGACACCCTCTAGTTCCGGGTATGCGCACCATCCAGCTTGGTGTGGGATGCCTCCTGGAGGGAACCATCTTCATTTGTGTATTCTCCTCCTACATCATTTCTAGTGAGATCTAAGGGGTTGAAAATCACAACGTTCACTAAGGCATACCCCATTAAGTGTGGTTTACCTGGTACCAAATGGTAGGAAGTCTTCTTGTGCCCTTTATTGTACTCTATCCATCCATTCTGTAGTATTCATCAGGCTTCTTGATGATTGTTAACACGAAGGGATCCCTGGCCTAACCTCGTAACGGACCATTGTAATAGTGGGTGCGAACCACAATAATTGGTTTAATGGGTGAGTCCTCTGTCCATCGTTCTTCCTAGATGGTGGAATACAGATGTCCACTATGTGGTGATTTGATGTAAAAATTCCCCCAAACCTGCAGATTTTGGTTGTTCTCATTCTCTTGTTGATGTTCTTTGGTCTCTATTTGTTGGTATTATAGGGGTATTTTGATTTAAAAATCCACACAGACCTATGGTATAGGGTTTTCCCATATCATGGCGGCAACTTCTACTATTTCCTCCTTTTCGATTTCATGTACTCTTGACTTGGTGTATGTCGAGTGTGGCATTGGGCCTTCATGGAGATTGTGGTCTTTTGCAGACATGAGAACTGCTTCCGGGTTGGAATGTCTCAGGCAGGAAGCATTATGGATTTTTTTTGTCAGTTGAATCATATGTTTTTTGATAGCTTGATCTCTTTGGACCTGATTCTTTTAAGTGATACTTCGGGCCGGTTTTTGTTGAGTATCCCATCTTTCTTGAGTAGTGGTTTAATTTGATTGTTGCCTATCGGTGATGACATTGTAGGATGCCATTTTCATTGGGGCCTACTGGATGGGATGTGGTGTGATTTGAAAACCCCCATGTTCTCCCCACTCCATGAATGTGAACTCCATATGGGGCATTTTCAAAGAGGCGACACAATTTATCCAGTGCAAGGAGGCAAGACAGTTCAAGGTTCTTCTTTGTCCTTTCTGCTTGTGGATACCTTGTAGATAAGAGGGCTTCTAAGCCAATCAGACATCGAAGCTACCCTATTGTGATGATATGCTTCTCATACACTTCATGTGGTAGGAATTTTACTTTAAACTTTCAAAGATATGTCCGTACATTGAGGAGAATGTCATGTGTGAAATCCATGTACAATTTCCTGGTATATTGATGTTAGAAGTGGTCACATGCCAATACATCACTGGTAGATTATCCCTTGATAGTTGTCTTATCTTAACAACATATCATGATGTAGTTATTTTGGAGGCTCCTCTACTTGATATGCCCAACTGGACTACTTCTTGATGATTTCATTCCAAGAAAATGGGCTTGTGGGGGCTTTATCAATTTGTGGACGCCTCGGTGGTGGCTTAGATGATGATCATATCCCTGGGACATCCTATGGTTATGAAAGGATATCACCCATTATAGGTGGAGTTACTTATGTGACTGACTCCTTTCGGAGTGCCTAATCATAGGAGGGATTTCACACATTTGATCCGGTAATGGGAGGACCTTCATTCCATCATGTATTTTGGTTTGTGCGGGGGACCTTCGCAAGTGGTGCTGAAATAGTGAGGACTACCATGGAAACAATATGCTTGACCGCGGGGATTTTCCGGACATTGTGTACCTTGGGTAGGAGATTCAGGGTGAGATGTAGCAATGGGAGAACCCTCTTGATTCTTGACGTCACTGTGGGGTTGGCCTTCATAACAACTGTCATTTTGGGGAGGGTCATCGCAAAGACTTTCAACATAGAGAGCACTACCATCATGACTTGATATTTGGAAGTAAGGTGAATTTCTATAGTTTACATCATGGGGAGGATTTTCAGGGTGTACTGTAATGAGGGGAAGACCTTCTCGTTGCTTGGCTTTATTGTGGGGAGGGCCTTCACAACAACTGTCATTTTAGGGAGGGCCGTCTCAATGAATGTAATCATGGTAAGGAATACCATCATGACTTGATTCCTGACAACATCAAAAAGAATATCTGAAATTTATACCAAAGAGAGGACCATCAGGGTGGATGACAGCAAGGGGAGGACCTTCTTGATGTCTTATATTCATGTTGAAGGGAGGGATACCTCGATGCGCATCAGGAGATAATCTATCGTGACTAATAATTCTTGAACCATATATTAAGCCCCTGTGGATGCTTTATGGAGGACCTTCTGAGATTCTGGTATTAACATTGTGGGGAGGACCTTGAAAACATATACTATAACATCAATAATTTTTTAATGGAATGATAGGGTCCTTTTCCTTTTATGATTTGTGTTTGAGGGGGTCAAGAACCCTTTCTTCATCAGAGCAAGATCATGTACGTGCAATTCATATTCTTATTTCCTTTGTCTCTTTACATTTTGGGTGCACTCATGTGGGTTATTAGGGCCATCAACTTTTGGTAATGTCCATCATATACGGTTTCATGTCTTGTTGTGTCCCGTGATGTTATCGGGATAAACTGACAAGCATCATGAGTTTTCGCAGGGATATATGCCTACCGTAGAGTGACCACCTCGTTGGACCGGCATCCCCCAATTGAAACGAGTATTTGCTCTCAATCCGGTTGTTTGTATGTCACGAGATATTTGGATCAACCCTCCTGGACTAGATTAGGGATGCATCACTACTCCGGATTGACTAACAAATTTTTCGAGTGAGTCATTCTGTTTGAGAAAATCGGGTCATGGGCCGGATTTCTCACCTTTTCTGGTGATGCAAGGATATATATTCATCTTTGGAGGATATGGTCTAGAATCGACATTTTATTTTACATCATGGCCAATATGTGATAAGATACATATTTTTCTTGAATGGGTATGAAGTCACATTACGATGTTGGAGCAGGTGTTTGTGCCTCATCTGGTCCTCCATGAGTTACTAGAATATACTGAAAGTTCACCTGTGTCGGGACAAAGGAACGAGTCTATCACCAGTTTACTTCTCTAGTGTCCACCATTTTTGATGTTTGGTATTTATATTCGTGAGTGGGGATTTTCTTTCCATCATTTTCAGAATTATATGTCTCACATTATCTGTATGCCTCCACAAGGATTTGACTCTGCTCATAATTGCATGCCTCCCTATTTGAATGGAGGGCTTGATATGTATCAGTAGGTATTTTTTCATGCATAGAGAATGTTGCTGCCATATTTTGATGTTATACGTTCAATGCGTCAGTAGGGTTTTTTTCTTTCATTTCGATAAGTGTCGCCCTATTTGGATGGAGAGCTTCTTGTGCACCAACAGGTATTCGTGCATGTGTATAGCATGTTGCTTCCCTCTTTTGGTGGCGGGCTTGTTGTGCATTAGTATATATTTTCGTCTTCATGTAGTTTCCCGCTTTGTTTGCATGGTGGGACTGGAGAGCACTAGTAGAAACATTCATGTGCTCATATTGTGCCACCCAATTTTAGTGGTGTGCTTCAGTGGAGAGGGTAGAGTTGTATGTCTGCCCATTGAACTCCTCCATGTTAGTACAATAGATCTGGTCCTTGAGAACCAAGATAATAGCATGCCCCTGGTTATAAATTCACTGCCTTTGGTGGGTATCCCATGTGTCCCAGGTCTCGTGGACATTGGCATGTGTCCTTGGTATAAGATCCTCCTCGATGAGGGGAGGTATGGTCGTGCGGTGTCGGCTACGACACTCTCTGGTGGGGGCCCGTGGGTATGGTTACATTGTTGTGGGTATGAAGTCATTGGTATTGAAGTAATATTCCTCCCTATGGTAAGCGATGTAGTCATTGTCATGTTCCGAGGATAGGCTCCCGAAACAGTTTTAGACGACCACTGGGGACGCCATGTGCTGAGGTACTGGCAGCGGCTAAAGAGGCGGTAGGGGGACCATTGCAGAATAGAGGGCTTGTCATACAGCCTCAAGCATGGGAAGAGTACCATTTAGATGGTATTCTTTGATCATCATATTATATACCCAGTGTTGAAGAGGCTGGGTAGGCGAAGGGGTCTCGCACTTCGTTGAGGCAAAGACTACCTGCGGGATCACTGATGTGTGCGTCTTCATGGATATTGGGGATTTCATTTGGATTGAAGGTCACTATGCGGGAACCTACCATACATGAATGACATACAGACCTCTAAACATCATCAATGTTTCATTTCATTAAACACATACATATCTTTGGATTTATCTTGGCCTCTTCCCCTTTTCTTTTACTACAGTGAAACGGGGCCTATGTTGGGTGAGAAAGCCACCTTGGTTAAGGATTCACATCGAGATCACCATTTTTGATCTGGCACTGAGTTGGTATGTGTTGATCCTACCGAGGTGAACATAATGATCCAACATTAAGTTCCCTTCTATCTTTTATAATTGTGCGTAGAACCGCCACCCTTATAAAGGATTCATGTTGGGTTTACCATTTTTATCTGTCTCTGATGTGGTATGTGTTGCACATACCGGGGCGAACAAAATGGTTTGACGTGTAGTGCCCCTTTTTCTGTTATCATTGTTCTTAGAACCATAATTTTGGTTAAGGATTCACATAGGGTTCACCATTTTTGTTCGGCCTCTGAGGTGGCGGGTGTTCGGGCAGTGTAGAGATGGCATGACAAAGATAATCACCTATCCCATTTTCCATAGGGATGGGCTCTAGTTGAATTTACCAATACTTGGTTTCAACTAATTCAGTGTTATTATCCTTCTAGTAAGGTTGAATTAACCATGTGGGGAACTGTTAGCCCAAACAAGTTATTGTGTGGGGGCTAAGCGCTCATGTAATCAGTCCTTCTCAGATAAAACTTTCCCATATGGTCTCCAATGGGTTTATTCATGGATCCAATAATTCCCAATTACCCTGGTATCCATGATTCATTAACATGTTTTACAATGGAAGGAGATCTTCAGCTGACCATTTGGCCAAAGACACTTTAGGATTCCATTAGTCGAAAGGATGGGAGGTCGGGCTCACTGCACCCTACTGGGGGAGGATTTATTCCTGTATTAGGACTCTCTTATAGATTTAAGTCATGTTCATATGTCTGTGAGTCCTTGGTCCTATCCGAAATTGTGTGTCTACAGGATACCATTGGTTTGAATGATAATCAAGAGCAAGAATATATTTGATGCCACTATGGTGATGCTGACTTAGCTATACAGTAAGGCGCTATGGAGTTTATCGTCATCAAGGGTGGAAAGAAGGTGAAATGAATTTGGGATCAGGCCCAAAAGGAGGGCTACCTATGTATCCTCGATGGAGGAATCAATACCCATGTAGTTCTTATTGTGTGGCGCATACACATGGAAGACTCCCATTTGAAAAAAAAAGATTGGGTGGACCCTTTTGGGATGGAAACCCTATTAAGTTCGTGCCTTTTGGCAGGTGACCTGTATGTCTTGATCTAGTTAGGAATCAGTGTTCTCATGGTTCAGATGGTGTTCAAATTTTTTAATCCTCACACACCTCTAAGACCATGTGATTCATGCTCAGAGTGATAAAAAAGAGGATTTGAAAGACTCAAAAATGCACATGCCTTCTCTCCTACTAGTGGGGGTGGGAGAGCCTGCACTAAAAGAGGCTGGGGAGACTGTGTGCGAGGGCATAGAGAAACGAAAATTTCCATGTGAAATGGAAATCAGGGTCATGCGGCCCTTCCTTAGATGAATGAGTACTTACCTCTGTGGGAGGACCCTAGAGCATGTTCTGTGTAGGGGAGGAGTTTTATCCTAATAAAAGGGGGAGCGAACATAACCCCGTTGACTGATCATTGTTCCTCATTAAATGGAAAAAAGTTGTCACCCATAATACTGAGAATGTGGAGGATCAGGTTGGCTTCCCATGGTTGGACTCTAGGTTACCTTGAGAATGTCGCCTTATATACACTCCAGAATCCCACACCTTTGTTGGGAGGGCCTTCATGACTTTGCTTACCATTGGTATTTAGACACAATGGGGTACAATGATGTGTTTGATGGCCTGATCATATGGGCCTGGTGGCATTGGAGGAGGCTTTGGCCTAGAACTGGAGAACTGGTTAATAGAGGAATTTTAGAAGACTGGATGGTAATAGAGGGATGAGGTTGGAACCAGTGAGAGTGATACCAGAATATACTACATTCCACGTATTGGTTTTTCATGAGTGATGGGGAAGTCTCGGCATAATGTAGTGGTATGTGGGCAGGAAGTCCATCCACGTACCGGTGGGGTATGTGGGCATGTGTATCACCAACTATGTACCAATGTTGTATGTGAATCACCATGCTAATTTGGGTTATATTCACGTAATTATTTGGTAATGGAACCAGGTTCAGTCCACGTACCGGTACGCTACATGGAGCGCCATATTGAAGGTGGTTCAGGGGAAATACATCTGAGAGATGTCTTTGGTTCTTGTTTCACTATTTGGGTTTGTGGTTATTATTATTATTAAATTACCCATTTTTATGGTTTGTCACCAGCTGTACCTATGAATGCAGTGGTTCTTGGATCGTGCTTTATCACACAGCATGAATAAATCTAAAGTGAAACCTATGAGTTTCCCTCAATCATTCATCACCCATCCTTCCCTCTATCTGTCTCCCCTTTTGGTTCTTTTCTTAATACATTGTTCTCCTTTTACAGAACATTAGATTGATCATATCTATTGGGCACATGGAAACATTTGTGGAGGCTAATTGATGCATTTTTTTAACCTACTAAAGACTTGGTCAACAAGGGTTTATAGAGACTCTGGTTCGCGATAATGGTTTATGGAACCCTGCTTGTCTTCTTAATCTATGAACTAAGGGGTTATAAACATCATGCATGGACGTTGTTCAGCCCAAAAATCCTCTTAATTAAACGGTTCATGTTTTTCCCATCTTTCTATCCATTGTCTCACATGTAAGTGGTTCCCAGGTTGTCTCACGTACCTGGTAGTTCATGATCCTTCTTCTTCACATACCTTTCTCACAGATGGTACAATGTCCATTTTAAACATGAATTTGTTCAAGTTCCTTTAATTAAATACAACTCAATTTGAGTCCCTTCACCTATATAAACATATAGAAGTGCTAAATTATTTCTCTAATGTGATTTATGGGGGTATTAATTATCCATTGCGTAATTTTTGGGAACCCACATATAGCCCATGAATGACTTTTTTGAGTTTTATCCTGAAGATTAGGATATTATTTTTACATTTTTCATACATGGGGAATAGAATTCTATTGATTAAAATGTGATGTGGAATTATTTCACAATCTCTTCCATATTTGTGATTATTTTGTTTAAGTATCCGTTGGTAAATATTTAAAATCTTTATCCATGTTTTCTGGAAAAAATTCATTAATAATTCACTATTATCCTAGGGATTGTTAATGTTATTTGTTCTCATTTTTTTATGTTTTTAATCCATGTTTTTAAAGGAATATTTATTTCCCTATCGAAAAAAAAGTACCTTTTTACTTTTCCAACAAAAGAATGTAATGAATTTTTTTAACTTATATGGAATGAATGTATTTTTTTTCTTTCATGACGTGTTATTACATTGAATATTACCCTATAAGTTTATAAGGTTATTTTGAAATATAATTTTAACTTTTAAAATTGATCATCATTTTAAGAAAGGAAAATATTTAAACAAAGAAATGATATTTTCTCCAAGAACTATTTTAATTGATTTTCATGATTCCTTAATATTTTTTCCAATTGGTTTCAAAGAAAAAATATTTGAATATGTTTTATATTTTAATAATTTATTTTACGGAAAATTCATGTTTCATGTGATCTTTCAAAATCATTACCGACCAATGTTGACATACTTTTTTATAATTCAAGAATATCATTCCTATTTTTTCCATGAATGGTTTATGTTTTGATTTAAAGAGGTTTAAGAAAACCCATTACTTATATGGGTTCTTATTTTGATTAAATTATTATGAAGCCAATCTATTTTTCATAGGTTATTATATGATTATGTGATTATAAAACCAATTCCATTTCAAGTGTTATGATATATTTGGTTAGGATTTTATTAAAAATGAATTTATGATTTCATTATAAGGTTATTGGGACAAATATATCCCTCTAATTCATTTGTTAACAATCTAATTCTCATGATATTGAAATGAAGGACCTCATCCCCCATGATTTTTTTTGGAGTGATCTAAGACTTCCAATATGGTTATGGGAGAGAACCATGTCCTTCAAGATAGTCATGGGAGTAAACAATTATCACAAAGTTGGTATGAGGTGTGAACCCATACTTCCAAGATGGCCTTGGAAAAAAACATTGACTACTATTGGAATCAACATTTTATGCTTTTGTGTGTTCACAAAAATGGGTGGCGTAACACTTTTTATAGTAACCCTAATTGGGAGATAAGATGTATCAACCTCAAAACAACTTCAAGAAAAAAATATAAAACATAAAACATAGTCCATATATATGCATGTCTAAAGAACCACTTCAACAAATAATATAAAAAATCTAAAGTACTAAAATAAAACTAATAAGTGACACAAAAATAGTCCCTGACGTCCGACCTAGTAAGGAGAAGCACAGTCTGTGTAATCTCTCTAGAAACCCGAAAACATTTTTATATACCTATCTTGAGCACACGTGTAAACTCAATAGGAAAACACAATGTTACCCATGAAAATGTGGAAGAGAGGAACAAATTCCCTAGTGATATAATATCATTAACTCTAAAAGAATCTAATATGGAAAAATATCTACCCCATAATCACCAAGACCCACTCACCAAATAATTCCACGTAAGATAAATTAATAATATAAGAACATTGATATTTGTGTACCCCATATTACTTCCCACTAGTTAACTTGAACATCCTGAGGCATCTACCTCATCTATAATCCCCGCCATCACTACCTTCCTTCACACACCTATTCCACAACCACACATATATATCCCATAGACACCTAGGCCACTACTACACCGCAATCCTACCCATAGACACTTGGGCCTCACACAAGCCACCCTATTTCCTGAAAACTCCGAGGCCTCATCCAATAGATACATGGGAAAAAACACCTCTCACAGAATTGATAACTAAAATTTTGTAATTATCCTCAAGCCATTACATCCTGCCTGAAGGGTCATTGTTGTAAAAATTACTATAAGTGGGGGTAGAGAAGATCTAATAACCAGTTATGCGTCCTTCTACATGGATGTTTGGAATGACACACTCCCACATAACAATGGGGGAGTTGGGAACATAGTGCTTCACATAGGTGGGGTGCTTATAGAAAACAAAAAAAACTAATTGTTTATATACATTCAACAAACAGTAAGCCCATCATGTAGAATTTCAAACAAACAATCAGCCCACACAAAACCACTTTTATTCCTACCCCTATGTGCACAGCCACACAACAACCATGAAGCAAACGTCCACCCACAATTTTCACATAACCGATTGTCATTCTATATTATAATCACATTCATTTATTTACACTATACCTAATAGGAAGACTAAAAACCGAAACACCACAACCATTCTTAAAAAGAGAATATACTTGTTAACTAATGCATTCTTGGACTTATTCAATGATTACACCCACGAAAGGAACAAAAAAAGTGATCCTAAGAGAACAAGTGAAAAAATTGACACTTAAAACTTTAAACAATGGAGGAGTGACCATGGTAAATGATTCAAATTTTGAAAATCACTCAAAAAAATTTGAATCCAACCTGCTTGCATTTCCAATACACAACCCCTTTCTTGGACACACATTCAACAAGGTCCAATAGATATTATAACTAGTTCTACCTCTCATGTTAGCCCCTCACAACCAAACTAGGAAAAACTATACACATTAAAACATGACATCCAAATCATACAACCACGTTTCCCAAATAGTTCCTAGAATCAGTCCCACTGCATAAGAAGTTCATGCACTCCGCAATCAATCAATCTCTCAACATAAAATTCCATTACACCACATGAAATAGCCCAAACACATAGGCACACTCCTAGACACAACACCACATAGACTGTAGATACACAAGGTCGAATAAAACCACACACAACCACACTTATAAAACATGGTGTATTCATATTTTGTTGAAACTATTCATAGATTTAAACTTTTATTTACATTGGTAATCAAACAAGGGTTTCCATCCATGAGAATCCATTTAATTTAATAGGATATACCTAATTAATCAAATAGAAATTTAAAGAAATTATTCACAAGGTAACAATAATAGTTATATAGAATCTCATATGAGTAAGTAAAGACCACTAATGGTCATTGTTTTCATAATACATACTCCACTAACAGATCACATCATCAGCAGTGATAAAAAATAAAATATGCGATCAACATCAAACCACTCACAACTGGTCATCATGTTCCTATTAGCATTTACCTTTGATAAATATAGGATTCATAAGATTTCATAAAATAAAATTACTACACCCCCCATATGATAAAAAAATATAGTAGATATGAAGGAAATCCTACATTCAATGGTTGACAATGAAATTCGCTTCCTTTAATAAAAAATAGAGGTTCGTACGAGTAGCTAAAAAACAATGAAAAACTCTAAGGAATGATCTATCAGTTGATATTGAACAACATGAGACTCCATGGGAAAGGAAAGCTTCTTGGTCCACCAAGAAGAAATAGAAACACATTGTGAATGGAAGATCCCTACAATAGAGAGAAATATCCTATAGCAAAGGAAGAACAATTTAAAAATTTATTATGGTCTTATAGTATCCAAGAACATGTGGGTGGATTATTATAATGTCACAGGAGAATAGGGATATTAGATATATAATAAAAATCATTTAAAAATCCTTTAGAAATTCCCAAATTATTATCTAAACACAATTTATGTCAAATGAGACATAAGCGGGGAGAAATAAGAATATCTATGATAAAAATTGAAAAACTAAATTTTTTGAAAAGTTTAAAAAGTGATACACTATTGGGTGGTTCATGGTGTCCCCATTCGATGAGACACTATTTGGCATAACCATTTGAAAAACTAGGTTATTTTAACTCCCAAAACAAGCCACTGTGTCCCCCAAGAACACCTCAGAAACTATATTTTAATAATGGAATGTCCCTGAGAAATCTAGTTCATCATGTTAGATACCTTTCAAATTATTATCAACCACGAGAATTCAAAATTGAAACAGAAGGAGGGGTCCCAACAACCACCTCATAAGATACCTCTCAATAATAAACTTTTATATGTTTCACAATAGATGATGTGAAACCTCAAAATCTAAGAACACCTACTCTAACATCTAATAACCCAAACATCCAAAAGATACCCCATTCACCAACAATTTGTACACATCAATTTTTGGAATTCCATCATAAATGTCAAGATAATATCTACCTTAGGTAGCACTAACACGCCTACACATGTTTAATCACATCAACAATAATGCATATCAATTAGGAATAATTTTTCCAATTTCCACATGTAATGAATTTATCCCAGATTAGGGAACAATGAAACAATCCATATAATAGAAACAAAGGTCAATCACTATATCACATATCAAAATACACAAGAAAAACTCAAAAAAAAACTCTATGAACTGGGCACGCATCATCCCCTCTTCCTACCTAGTACTCTTATCCAGGACACCATGCCTCCAGAACACATGAACTAAGGGAATGGCTTTCTCATGCAACACTTTCTCTAAATGATCCTGTATCTCCCCTGGTTTCTCCACAAATGTTGTGACATCCTCAATATCCATCTCTCTCTAATAAATTAAATTGGAGTCATTGTGAAGATACTGAAAAATATGTGAGGAATGAAAGGTGTCGTGGATACTCCCCAACAATGGTGGAAACTCTAGTTGATATTCCATATTGCTATGTTGTCCCAATACCTCAAATGGTCTATTGAACCTAGGAGAAAGCTGACTTCTTCTTCCATACCACTACTTCCCACTTTGAGAAGAAACCATTAAGAATACATAGTCCCTAAACTCAAACTCCAAGGGCCTTATCCTATGATTTTTATAATACTTATGATGGTCCTATGTAACCTTCATCCTCCCACAAGCAAGCATCACCTTCTCTATCGTACTCTGCACCACACCTGGACCCAGAACATCTGACTACCCCACTTTCATCCATCACTAGAGTGAATGAAATGGTCATCCATTTATAGAATTGAATGGATACATGATAATTGAAGAGTTCTTGTTATTAATTTAAGTAAACTACACCAAGGGGTAATGTCACACCGAGGACCAACTATGGACTAGAACACATTCCCACAACACGACCTCTAACGTCTGGGTGATACTCTATGTTATTTCATCCTTATGAGTATTGAAATTGGTGATGAGGCATAACTAAGTGACAAATTCATGTTTCTATCCCCACTAGACTTGTGACCTAAATATTGTGTTCTAACATGTGACAATGGGTCCTATAACTCCATGAAGATGCATAACCTCATCAACATATCTTTGGTCTAAGGCATCCTTCATGCTCAACTCCTTGAACATTATGAAGTGTTCTGATTTCTTCAACAGATCCACTATGACCCTGAATGATTTTCACCCCACCCCTGAAGCCCTAGGAAATCCTCTGGAAAAAACCCGTCATAATTTAATACCAGATCTACTTAGGTATATCTAAGGGATACTACAGGCCACTAGGAACGTGGTGATCACCTTTCACATGTTGGAACACCAAGTACATTGGCACAAACTCCTCCACATCCCACTTTATCATTGGATACAAAAACTACTCCTTCAAGACCTGGTACATCATTGAAACTCTTGGGTGTACATCTAGGGGTGACCTAAGGAACTAAAAGTCAAAATTCCAAAGTACTACCACATGGGAATACATCTTTCCGTGGACAAGCATCTGATTCTGATCATCCTTCGACCATCCATCCAGAGCATTTCCCTGGTCAATGAAATCCTGCATCACCTATTCCTCTTAGAGTTACCACTAATACTCCTTCATCTACTTCATTATAGAATACTACACGTTCATTTGAAACATTTATCCTATTCCCCCATCCATCTGTGAATCTATGTGGAAGGTATAAAACACTTCCATATTCATCCAAGCATCTACAGATTCCAAAACAATTTCCTTCCATGAATTTATACTCAATGAATTATCCATGACAATCCATTTCCCTAAGGTTTAACAGATCTAAAAATTGTAATATTAGAGATCCCCTATAAACCTTCATAGTCACATGTTCATATATCTTAGGGAAAAGATATTACTCATGCTCTTATGATCATGGAATACCATAAAACGCTCCCCGATGAAGTAATTTTTCCATAGATTCAGCGCAAACATTACCACTGTAAGTTCTAGTTAATGGGTGGCATATTTATGTTCATGGGGATGTAAATTAATATACCCATAAGTGATCAATATCCACTTAAAAATCATCACATATCCCAATACCAGATGGGACAATTCACAAAACACCTCAAACGTCACCCATTCTTATGGAAACATGAGAATTGGAGAACTGACCAAATTTCCCTTATGTTAGTTAAAATCGTCCTAAAACTGATCCCTATATAGAAATGAGTTCCCTTATCAGGTCAAAGATAGAAATGAAGTTTCTAAATGAGATAAATAATGTATGAATTGTCGGTAGTTTCCTACCTGATTGAGAAAACGGTGACCTCCTACCACATTCTTGGGTGTTGCCCAAGAAAACAACTGCACCAAACATTGACAGGTCCACCACTACACCCTAATAAGACTCCACATGCCCATTTTTGTGGACCTCCCATGCCAAACAAATTCACTTAAACATTGTTCCATAGAGCTGGTGGTGATAAATACTTTCTAGGATAGTCTTAAGATGCTCAGTATGCACCTCCAATATCCTTGAGTAGATCAGAATTTCATCAGTGAAAATGATGACAAAATAGTCTAGGAACTCCTAAAAGATAAAGCTCATGATCCCCATGAACATTCCTGGCATGATCCTAACACTTAATGGAATAACAATGAACACGAAGTTCCCATACCTGCACCTAAAATATGTAGTTAGGATGTCACCATCCATCACCTTCAACTAGTGATATCCAGACCATAAATCATTTTTTAAAATAAATACATGCTCTTCTCAGCAGGTTGAAAAGATCCTATATCCTCGGGAGAGGGTAATGATTCATTATCATTAAACATTTCAACCTCAGGTAGCCTATACACATTAACATAACACCATTTCCTTCATCTTAAACAAGATTGAAGCACCCCATAGCAACACCCTGGTCTAGATAAATCCAATATTTATCAGATCATCAATGTGAATCTTTAACTCCTACAACTAAGAAGGTATCACCTAATAAGGGTCCATCGAAATCATAGATGCACTGGGCTACAAGTATATCACAAACCCAACATCACGTTGAGGGTTAGAGTAAAAAGATCTTGAGAAAAGAAATCAATGAACTACCTGATGACCCAATGAGCCCCTGTCATCTCAGCATCATCCGATTACACTAATAGATCAGGCAAAATGAAATGATGTGGCTCTTTTCACTGGATACCCACCCGGCAGCTCTTCCGGTCAATGAAAGCTACACACTATCATTTCAAATTTGAAAACAATAAGGATCTGTTGAATGATTTAAAAATAAAATTCACTGAAAACAAAAACATGATGCCATGTATTACATATTACGGCTTCATATGTAATTATAAAAGATCCTGACTGCAATGACGCAACCCCAACATCTATCTACATCCCCAAAAAACATCAAACAAGTTTCTCTAACCTCTGACTGGTGTGTGAGACTATAGGGGAATGAAATTTCTCTCTATTTCTAGTCCCAAGGAATAGGCTAGAGAGGGTGCAATTAAGGAGTTAGAATATCCCAAATAGAAAAAATAGCAAGAAAGAGTACTAAAAACCCGATAAAACATCGAACAATATCTAGAGATTATTGATCTACTACATTTGTGTTGTGAAAATATCCATTTCAAGCTCCTCTACCCCTCACATATTGGCCACCACTCAAACGATGCCCAGGTAGTGATCTCTAAGGAGAAATCTGAGGTTAGCCTCTTTCTACTCCATGAACCTTCAGGGGAGCACGTGCCTTCTATCCTGGCTGCTGAAAAGGCATTGCTGGTAACTGCTACTGAGATAGGGGCTGAACATTCCCACCTACACCATAATGAGATCTAGTACGGAACTGTCCCTGGAAGTTCCCATAGAATCCAAAATAAAAACAAAACTTCCCTATGCCTATAAGAAAAGGAAGAAAACCATAGGGTTAGAACTGACACTATAGGGGTTGGCTTCCCTCTGGACGAAACATGGAATGCCAGAATGATGAAGACATCCAGCTAACTTTCATCCCCTTTTAAGAACATGAATGACTCCCCTATCATAGCAAACCTCCTCTCATGTGAATCCTTTCAAAAACATAATCCTTCTTTGTAACATCTATAAAATTCGGTAGAGTGAAGCACGTAACTGCATACCAAAGATATGGAAAGATTGCCTCCTCCAATCTCCTCGCTCGAGACTCCTCGTTCAAAAAGAGATATGAAGTAAACTCATAGGATATTATATTTCATGATCTGTGTTTTCCTCACCAACATACCCCCTAATAGAGGGAGATTATCTCTTACGTATTATCAGATTTCATCATAGAATAATGGAATTATGTGCATAACACCTTTTCAATGTCATCCCATGAAACCATTGTCTCCTTACTCTCCCTGAGGTAAAGCATCCACCCCTGTCACACTAATCACCTCGTTTGGCTCACCACTTGTGGAACTGATTACTCTATTAGATCCCATATAAATTTGAAGGAGGTCACCATCTCTTTGAGCCAACTCTTAATCTCAATGTCTTAGACACTACCCTCATACTTTCCCAGAGTTTTCCATTGGAAGGCACACAACATCATCTTCCACTGATTTTATTCCTCCTATGGGTCAACCCTCTACTAGAAAACTGAGTTAGCCTGCTAACCCTCTGCTGCTCGTACCACACACAGGAAACAACAGGGAGCCATAGCTAAAAGGAAAACAAGTAACTCCTAAGCCCGAGTATTGTATAATTCTTTTAGGATTCATTTTTACACATTATTTATTTTAATTCCCAAAAATTATGAAAACATACAAGAACACACATCATCATGGTGAATAAACCTTTCATAGGGTCTCTACCTCGTGATTGGTGTAGCTTCACTCAGTCGTTTGGTAAGCTTATAGTCCTTACATCAGATCATGGGGGCCATATAATCCAATTTCCTAGCCATCATTATTGGTACTATGTCACTCTCCAAGATCATATGACAACGATTCCCAACCAAACCATGAAATCTTTATTGTTCCTAACTCTAAAATCCATCAGATATCTCATCCCTCATCTTTTTAACCACTCATTCATGAACCCAATTTACATGATGAGGGTTGGGATAGAAACATGATATGACCTTCCATCCTCATGATGAAGGAGAGATAATGACCCAGAGTCCCACCACTAATAGAACATGGGGTGACGAACAACACCAAACATATAAAAATCTCAAAAAATTGGAGGCATTATGCTTTTTATAATAACCCATTTTAGGAGATAAGATGTATCAACTCCAAAACAAATCCAAATAACATATATAAAATGATATCAAAATCAATCCACAATCATGTTTAATGTAAAAATACAGGAAATATAATAAAAAATCAAAATTATGAACCAAAATAAAACTAAGTAGAAACACAGTATATGTACATAATGTCTGATCTAGTGAGGTCCTCCATGGTCTGGGTAATATCCTTGGAAACCTGAAAAGAATTTAATATATGTTGGGTGATAACACAAAAATACTTAGTAGGATAACCCAATGTCACTCGTGAACAAGTTGGATATTCAAACTAATGCCCCCATACGAAAACAATTGAAACTCCAAAAATACCTCACAAGGTATAATCTCCACCCTATTCTCACAAAGGAACACTCGCCAAATAACTCATTTCATGTAATGTAACAATATAATCAAGTCGATATTTGGTTACCCCACATCCCTTCCCAATGGTTAAATAGAACATTCTAACACATCTACTTATTTCACAATCCCCACCATCAAAACATACCTTCACACAAGTAGTCCACAACCACTAAAATCTTTCCTGCAGAATCCTAGGAAACTACGACATCGCAATCCATCCCGCCGACACCTGGGCCTCACACATACCACACCAATTCCCAAAAACACTTTTATCTCATTCCAATGAAACATGGGAAACAAACCATCTCTCAAACAAACAGTAACGTAAATTTGGTAATTAACCACATGCCATTATTGCCTTCCCAATTAGTCTTGGGAAATAAAATTCCTAGAAGAGGGAGAAGACAAGTGCCAATAACCATCCATCCATCCTCCCACTGGGATTTTTTTAAAGAAACACTCCTATATAAAAATGTGGGTGTTCTGAACAAAGTTATCAACATGGGATGGGTGCCAATTGAAAACATAAGGAACTACAAGTTTATACATATAAGTAAAAAAGGATCAGCCAATCCTATGGAATTCCCAACATAAATACATCACACACTAAACCACTTTTACTGCTACCCCTACATGCACAACCACACAACATCCATGAAAAAACATTAATCCATACCTTTTATTTAACCAATTTTCATTCTCTATTATAATCCCTTTCATTTATTTACTGTATCCCTAACAAGTAAACTAAAAACCACAACCCCGACAACAGTTCTAAAAAGGTGAAGAGCCTTATTAACTAATGTGAGTTTATTCTATTTCTTTAATGACACCCATTAAAGTCACATAAAAACACTGATCCTGGAATAATGGGTAAAATTTTAGGAAATTCTAATATTAAATAAGGGAAGATGGAAAAGGTAATGGTTTTCCATTTTACCACCCATTCAAAAAAATAAAAATAAAATGAATGAAGTACCTCAATGCCCCTTATTGGGACACCCGTTAAGCCACTACCAACAGTCATTCTTCAATTTTATCCCACTCAAGACATTCCTTATTAACCATACATGGCACACCATTAAACGTGAAAACATGATAGACTGGTCGGGTAGCTTTACATCCCAAAAGATACCCAGATGCAGTCCAACATCATAAAAAGTTCATCCATTCCACAATCAATCAATATCTCAATCTAAGATTCCATTACACTGCATGCACCACCCAACACACACAATTACCCTCCCACCCATAGTACCGCACAAACATCATATGCACATGGTCGAACAGAACCACACATAGCACATGAAAACACCTATCAACCATGTTTTATTCTAATTTGGGCAAAACTATAATTAAATTTTCAAATTTATTAGTAGGGGTGATCCAACAAAGGATTTCATATTGGGGCATCCATTTCATTTAACCCAATATTCATGATTAGATAGATTAATATTTAGAAAAATTATTCTCAACGAAACAAAAAAAGTTATAAAGAATCACACATGTGTAGGAAATGACCACCAATGGTCATGGTTTTTAGAAGCCAGACATCCACAACATATCACAAATTCAATAGAGATAAAAAATAAAATCGGTGATCCACATAAATCCACCCTAACCAATTATCATGTTCATATTATAATTTATATTTATTTGATGTTAAGTTCATCTATTTTCTAGAAATACCATTTCTACACCCACCCCACATGATAAACAATAAAAGAGACATGAAGGAAATCCCTACTTTGAATAGCTGGAGATCGAAAAAATCACCATACAATAAAAATAGACGTTCACACATGCAATAGTCAAACACTAAGTAAAACACTTTTGAAGGCTCGATCAATGGCTACTACACAATAGGAGACATTATGGGAAGATACAACTTATAGTTGCACCAAGAGTGAATGAAAACACATTAGGAAGGGAATATCCCAACATTGAAGAGACAAATACCAAATCAAAGGAAGAACGATATCAAAATCCATTAACATCAGATCGTGGCCAAGACTACATAGTTAGATTATTTCAAATTAACCAGAGCATTATGATATTAATGATATAACAAAATCCTTTGTATTGCCTTTAGAAATGTACAAACCGGCTCTAAACATGATTTGCATCAATTGATATATAATATGGGTGAAATTGGATAAAACTTTGAGAAACTGAGAAAAATTGAAAATTTGGAAAACTATAAGAAGTGGCTCACCGTTGGGTGGGTCACAGTGTCAACTTTCAGTTCCACCATTGGAAAAATTGGGTTTTTTGAAAACTCTAGAAACATGACATTGTGACCACCAAGAACACCAAAAACACTATATTATCACAAGGAAATGTTGTAGAGAAATCTGGGTAATCACATGTTCTTTTGTATTCATTGTATGATCTTGAATTTTCAGGATCATGTTCTCATACCCTTTTTCTAATGATTATGTTTGCATGCCTTCCTTATTGACCCTTATAGAGCATCTTAGCTCACCCTTTTTCTTATGTTTCCTTATTCTGAGGATATAATGAATGTTTTATGTTAGTAGTACTAAAGGGAAAATTATTTATAGGATATGATGAAAATTTTCACAAAATTGTAAGAATGTGTTCCACGTTACCAAAGAAACTAGACTAATATCGATTGGAATGTTTTTTTGTAATATATTGAGTATTCTGAAAAATAAATATAATATCCACATACATAAATATTGGGTTGTTACAGTGGGTATCAGAGTGAAGGCTTATTCATCCTCTAAAAACTAGAATGTAAAAACTTCCTAGATATCCCGGGAGATATTTTGAGGGATATTTCTACGAATGTCCTAATGATAAGTGTATGTATAGGTTACAATCTAAGAGTTTTTGTGATAATCAAGAATAACCTTGTATTAAACCTATTATATCATAGATTGAAACATTATAGGTAATTTACCTTAATTATGTATTAATATTATATTATATGTATTTCTCACACATTTCTTTCTAGTCATAGTCAATAGATATAACAGGATAAAACATTGTTAATCTTAAATGTTTCAGATGTGGAAAGTATGTGAATTATGAAAATTGATTTCCTAAGTGGAAATATCATAAATAGAATCATGAAGGTGTTGTGATTAGTAGTTATACTGCAAAGGATAATGATATTCTAAATGAAATGCAATATGTAATGGATTCTTTAGCATTATGGTATGCATTAAACCTAAAATGCCTGGTTAGATTAAAGTTGTGGAACCTAACTACATGATTCATATTTTAGTAATGACTAATATTATGGTTGTTGAGTAATGGTTTAAGAGTACAGTTGGATGATTGAGGTGTGTTGACACTAATTTCCATCATAGATAGTAAAGAATGAAAAAGGGGAATAACTTAAGCACAAAGAGATTCATCCTTTGAAGAAACATAAAAAATTGACGAAGGCAAGAACAAGAAACTCTTTAAGCATGGGTCAAAAAAGTTTTATTATGGATGAGCAAGTATACTTGTGCAAAACGTATGGGTCACAAAAGTCACTTGCACGCCCTATTCATTTTTTTCCCAAGGTCCTCAATGGCCTATAAATACCCCCTGTGGGCCCCCATTTTGAGGACAAAAAATCCAAAACTCATAATTAAGATCTGGTCACCCTAGTCTCTTCTTGAAGTCTTCCGAACACTTCTAAGGTAATTTCTTACCTAGAATGGATGATATAAAGAGGAAGAATAAGGACTAAGTGATAGAACTCATTAGCACTTGCCTGCCAAAGTGTCCATCCCTTAAAGGAAATGGATACACTTGTGCACCGCCTTGTCCTCTCATGGAAACATGTGTGCCACCTTTCAAAAAGACTCTAGGGATGATATTAAGGGCTCAAATTCAATGTCGCCCAAGTATCACTTCACAGGTTCTTCGTTGCCCATGTGAGCTTATGTCGCGCAAGTATAATTGTGTGACCAGGACTTGCGCACCAAACCAATACTTGCGTGCCTCCTTTCAATTCAATTCCTTTCCTCAAATTCACATCTCCTCTTCAAGATTTATCCTTCAAAACCCTCTTCAAAGACATTCATGGCATGGTTCTTTTATTGGAATCCTTATTTGAAAGGAATTATGTGCAACATCTCTCAAAACATTGTGATTTACATAACTTTATGTCACTATGGTTAGAGATTTCCATCATTAAACATCATACTTTAAGATGAGAAGATCTTTAATATGGGCATCCTCTTTAGGAGTAATCCCTGTGTTCCCTAAACTGGGCATCCTCCTTAAGAGTAAGCCCCATGTTCTCTAATCTGAGCATCCTCTTTATGAATAAGCCCCAAGTCTCAATACCTCTTAACCTTAGCATCCTCCTTAAGAGTAATCCCCCGTCAAAATTTCCCTTAACATGGGCCTCCTTTTTAGGAGTATGTCCCAAGTTATAAAACTCCTTAAACTTTGGGCCTCCTTATCAAGAGTAAGTTCCAATCATAATTCCATTTTGATTTTGGCATCCTTCTCAGGAGTAAGCCCCAGTCCTAATTTAAAGTCCCCTTTTAATCTGGGCATCCTCTTTAAGAGTAAGCCCCAAATAATGAATCCAAATCAACATAATGCACAAATACCTTTATGGACCCAGTTAATGGGCATCCTACATAAGACTAATCCCCAAGTCCCCCCCCCTAATTTAGGCATCCTCCTCAGGAGTAGGCCCCAAGTTAGAGTATCCACATCTCAATAAACACGAAAATATTTATGGACTTTGTTCTTAGGCTTCTTTCTGAGAGTAAACCCTAGTCTTCACCTACATGGGGAGTCACACGTACATAAGTCCTATATCGTTCCATGTGACTGCATATTTCATGGAACAAATCATCAGGTTTACTGATACCTCTTATTTCTCACCCCGAGCATGACTCAAGTGAGATTAGAGTGTGAAAGTAACCACGACACATCTCTTTGGGCCGTTAATCATACGTAAGCCCCAAAATTCTTAATCAAACTACGAGGACTTTGATATTTTCCTTAAATGTAGAGTACGTAGGAAGCCGTTCTAAGGTTCAAGCCTATCACCCATTAATTCTCATCCGTCCCATATGACGTTAAACTATATCTTAATTCCTGAACTACGTGGGTTATGATTCCTCTTTAACAAGGATACATAGGTATCCCATCTTCTAGTACGACCCCATCTCTGAAATAATCCATGTCCTTTTGAATGACAATAAATATCAAGTGCCCCACTGAGTGGCTTTAAAACCAGTATGGTTATCATAATGACCAAGAGATTTCTATATAATGTGTTGAAGGATGCCATTGACTAAGAATCTCTAATAAATACAGATGATTCTCTATCGATGAAGAACCTAAAATACATATAAAAGATTCTATAAATCACATACATATCAATCATTGATTGTTATATCTAAAGGAAATCTCATTTTCATACATGGTAAATTAATAAGGATTCATGAACATAACTCAAATCTATATGATAGTCCCTGAGTAGACAATAATTCCCCCCAAAAAGGTGTGATATGTCCGACCTCCTATCATCTCGACCAATGCAAATTCTTAAGCCTCATAGGTCCACAACTAATGAGGACCTACCATTGGAAAGTAGATCCAAATGGATATAGAATCGTTGGATGTTTCTGGTTCTAAAAATAAACACGTTATAAATATATTGGAATGTTTGAACATTAAACAAACAAGGTCATCCCCATTTCCCGACGAAAAAAATGGTAAATCCGACGTGAATCCTTAACCAAGTTAAATGATGTTTTACTTATTTGTTAGGCCCCTATTTAACTCAATATGAGGGACAAAAAAGCAATCAATAACATATGTTCTCATCCAAAAGATGTAGTGGCAGAACATATCTAGATTATGTCTGTTATATCAAATATGCACTCTTTTCCAAGATCTCTCTGCATTATAGAAATGGATTCTCTAAAGTTCACAACAATGAATTCCTATGACACTACTTCTGCTAGATCCTCGCCCGCTCTTAGGAATACATCACCTACTCAGAATCTCCGACGTTGGGCCTCAAATACACTGGTTAAGTAATACCGTCAACATGGTACCATTCCAACTCTGGAGGCCGCTAGACAAGCCCTCAAGGTTAACAATTCACCCTGGTTGTCTGAACAGTGACGACCAGTGATCAAGAAGCAGGTGGTTCCAACCACCGTCTTCAACTATTTCAGGTCATTATCCCCGGAATGCAATCACCAGTCCCTCCCATATTATGGGGAGCTGAATGAGAATGTCACTCAAGGCCTTAATTCAAGAAGACATGAGTCCTTCCTGAGGGCTCCCATCAAAAATCTCCGCCAGACTCGTGCGGCACTGCACCCTCAACATGATGAGGGTATAGACTTTAGGCGTTCGGCTCAGGTTCCTCAGACCCGAGTCCACAAGATGAACCGTTAAAGGAGAAATCTGGTCAACATGGAGATAGTTCTTACTTATTCCCATCTGAATAACTCCATCAAGCCAACTTGATGGAAAATAACGAGCGAGCATATACACCCGTCCGCCTTGATGTTACTGCCCAGCGGACTCGTCTGGAAGTAACACGTCAATCCCTCCATGCAATTCTGGAAGAGTATTATAGGCAAGAATATACACTTGTTTATAACTCATCATCTAGTTAGTAGGCTCGTCTTACTACAACCAAAGAAGCTCGCCAATCTAATGTGGTGGAAACTGATAGGCAGGGACATACACCTTTTTACAATCTACAATTAGGTCAGCTGTCTCATCTGCCAGTATTGAAAGAAATTCATCAACCATACTTGATGAAGAATACCAAGCAGGCACATACACCTACCAATGTTCATCAATCCTGCCAACTGTCTCATTTGGTAGCACCTGGAGATGTCAATTGGTAAGCTCCAATGAAAAACAGGAGGTAGACACAATTCTTGGCCCCCCCACCCGAGTACTGCTAGAATTCACTAATAGGAAAAGGGGGATAGGAGCAGGAATAAACACATACTCTAAACACGAAATGGATGTATATTCTTGTTCCTGCAGCTGAATTCACCAAGAACATTCTCACAATGGTGAAAGAGCAGAAGCAAATCCATGCCCATATTCTGGATTCTTGTCAAAATATTATAACAACTTCAATAGCATCACAGGGAAATAAATACAAATCTATCCCTACTAGTAGAGTTAATCATCAATATATCACTCCATAACAAATACACACCTCTATCCTAGTCCTAGAGGTTTTTGGTGCTTAATCCCCCATTTTATACGGACAATCATGTCTGACACACACACCTGATTTGATTAGAGATAATCAGCCTAACCTGACCATTTCTCATGAGCATAAACATACAATTTCCCATAAGAAGCACTTTCGTCAACAAGTGGTTTCCAAAGTGAGTAAGAAGGCATCTAAGAAAGAGACTCATCCAGCACAGTCAAGAAATCAAGAGCAAATTTTTAATAAGGCCTTGCTCGATGCTGGAGTTCTTGAAGCCCTCATACAATTATCTGTTGCACCTCAAGATTTTACTCTCTCATTTCCCAATAGTGGGAACAATAATTCTGAATTTCTTCATCAGACACTTCCTCATAAAGGCTTTCATCATGACAGTTTGGTCGATCTCAAAGTATCATCTTTATATGAGAGCCATGACAACCCTCTGTGTGGACAGAAGATCAAGGAGCAAAAGGGTTCATCTTTTTATGTAACCCACCATGGTGGTCCTCCCCATGATGATGAATTTTGTTCTGAAAGTCCTCTCCATAGTAGTAATTCACATTTCCTAGAAAATTCTTCAAAGGACAATGCAGTAATGAGAAATCCCTCTTATCTTGAGGAACATGAAAATGTGAAGCAAGTCATGTCTGATGATTTACCGCTAGCAGGTGAAATACTTTCTCAATCAGAAGATCGCCCGGGGTGTAGTTCATTCTCCAAACCACTCCTGGGTCATTCATCTTCTAGTTTGATAAATGAATTCTCTACCAATGTTGTTGAATCTGATGAAGCAAAAAAGAAGCGATAGATTTGGTCTAATCGGGTCGAAGAATCCTCATCAAATATTAAGGAGGAAGTGTTGAATATGAGAAAACAACTGGATAAAGGTGAAGTACCATTCATGTTTTGGCCTTTGGCTGACTCTCAGTATGATATTCCTGAAATGTTGACAGAAGATTTTGTTAACGATATTCATCTCAACATATAGAAAACTCTTTGTCACTTGAAAACGAAAAAATTATCTTATGATGAATATGAAAATCATGTAAATATAATAGAAGGGTTACAATTCCAAATTGATTTGTCATCTCTCTCAGTTTCCCGATATCCAATGGTTGAAAAGCAGTAGAGAGCCTTTCAGCATTCAAGACTTGGCGCACTAAAAAGATTACGCCAGTTAATTTCCAATTCCCCATCTGGTATTCATATCAGGGGATGGGGTGTTCATGGAGCACTACATTTCACTGTAATCTCTAGTCAACAAAGCCCACCAAAAATGGTCTCATTCAATTTTATAGACCATGGCCGGCCACAGCCAATTGGTTTTGATTCTAATCAAAGGCTTGCTCAATAACAGGTCTCAACTAGTTCTTCCCAAAGTCGGGCATATAATGAACAACTTTTATAATTACTCTTGCATCAGGAAAAAGAGAATATTGAATAGGCTTCTCGTTTAGAGAGTTCACATCATCAGGTGACAGAAGTGTCAGAAATCATCCAATGGTCATTTGAACTAGGTGATTTGAGTGGATATAGGTTAATGCATCTAGCTAATTTATGGACTAAAGTTTTCAAGATCAGGAGTGATTTTCTGAAAGTATTAGATGTCGCAGCTCAAGATCCACCTTAGCTTTCTAGACTGGGGACTCTTTTATATCAACCGTTGGAATCAACAAATAAGATTCTAGGAGTTGACCAGGTACAACCGGAACATCCCCAGTCCACCGAACTGGGGACTTTTTCAAATCCTTAATCTCTTCCTCAGCGAATGTCAGTCTTCTCTCAATTAGGGAAGAAGCCATAAAAGGAACGCAGAGCTGAATTATCAGAAGATTCCCTCCAAATTTTGTTTTATCAAGAAGTTCTTGATAGATCAACTCAACAAAAGGAAATGTCTCATCAAGTACATGGAAGAACACAGTATCACAGAAATGCTGATAGTAGGGTTGAAATGTGTTATGCATCGATAAATGTCATCAATGTCATTGTTACAGATCCTCCAGAACATGAGGCTCACTCAGAGGGATCAAATGAAGAAGTTTCTTCTCAACAGGCTATACACACATACATAAATGAAGAAGGTGTGCATACATGAAATCAAAGGCTTACCCAGAATTTAGGTATTCTTTCAAATAAACCACTTCCCCCTCTCCAAAATGCGCCGAACAAGGGGAATGGAAAAAAGGTCAGTTTGCATCCCACCCTACCTATATAGAAGGCCAATCACTCTCACTAGAGAAAAGTTTCGCACAAAAAGAGAAAGAAATGAAGGAGTTAAGGAGGTTGAATACAGAACTACATCAAGGTAGTCTTCCTCCTAAAGGTACTGGAGTCAGTCAATCAAGGGAATTTGTTGCAACTACTGAGATGGATCGAGAATATCCTCATTTACCAGTACACCCTCACATGTCTAATCCTATGGGGTATGCGCAACAGTTGCAATACCAGTCACCATACCTATCCAAACACCAGTTATTGCACCTTCTTAGGTCCATGCTCAACCAGATGTTTCTCAAAAGTTAATAGCTACCATTGAGTCATTAACAGATTGTTTGGAAGCTATGGTGAGAAAACGTGCACAAATTCAACCAGAAAAGGGAGATTAACCTGAATAGGTTGATGCAATTTCTCCCCCATGAAATTTTTCAAGTACCACATTCCCAATTTTTAATGGTTCAGGAGATCCATAACAACACTTAACACATTTTGTTTCTTGTTGTGATCCTATGATTGGAACTCCTCAAAAACAAGAAGCAGTTAAGCTCTGGTGTTTTTAAAGTCATTATAAGGGCCTTCCTTTGTTTGGTATACAAGCTTGCAATCCTGGTCAATTACCAAGTGGGAAGATCTCCATCAATGATTCCTTCTTCAATTCATATCAACATTTCCAAATACGATAATTTTTTATCTTAAAAATTGTAAGAAAATGGATAGTAAAATATTTTTGGATTTCATTTCTCACTAGAAGGTATTAACATATTTTTTAAGCTTAGAACTCCCTCAATAGGAATTGTTGCCAATCTGTGTGGAATTTTTTTTTGATTAATTACGCACCCATTGATCCTTGTGAAATAGACAGGAGGGTTTTGATACATTACTTTGATCGCTCATTAGAACGATGACTCTCTTACAAAGACTGAGGGTAAAACTCATGTAATTCCAATCGTTCCGGAAAGGATAATGGTTAGAGTAGAGATAGCTATAGTTACACTTAAACAAGAACCTGTACCTACTTCTACTTCAAAACCTTCATCTTACCGAAGGGCTCCACCTTTTGAGCGTCAACAATAGAGGTTGTTTCATCAAGATGATCAGAGAGATCAAAGACGGAAACAATTTGAGGATTTTAAGAACAAAGTTTATTCTTTCTTAAATGAACAAGTTCCAAGTTACTTCATTTCATCTCGGGAAAATAATTTGGTTTAGTTATCAAGTCCAAAAAGGCTGAACAAGGAAAAATATGAAGACCTTCCCAACTATTTCCCAGTTCATCAAATGTTGGGGCATCCCATTCAGAAGTGTTTTTTCTTCAAAGACCTCCTGCAGAAGATGGTGGACTCTGGAAAAGTAAAACTGAGAGGTTCTTTAGCCCATGTAGCATGTCTTATTGCTACAGATCCAGAGGAAAAAGGTGTGTGGCACAAAGTCAAAAGCAAAAATGCTCAGAAATATGATGATTGGATGGTCATAAAAATGATCAATCGAACTCATGCCATTTTACAAAGACAATTGAAGAAACTAATTTTGTCTTTTTCTATGAATTCCACAAAAAAACCTTTTTCATCATAGGGAAGATTCTCAAAGAAGAGGCATAATTTGAAGAAAGAAGGGAAGTCAGAAGAAGATGAGATCGTGTCAAATCCCATGTTGTATTTGACACTGACAGATTTTATGCCATATACTTCAAAAGCATGGGCACCGCCCCACAAAACGGAACAACCTAAACTGGCTAATCAGGGAGAATATTTATCAGATGAAGAGTTGATCTTTCATTCTTGTTAACATGATTCGCTAAACGGATCCATATGCCCATCACAGTTTCGATCTTGATGAGCCTGAGTTCCCTATATCAAAAAGAGTAATTAGAGGGAGTTTTAGAGGCCGAGGATACAGAGGAATATATGGATATTCCAGAAGCCACTATTTCAATCATACCCTTGGTAGAACTGTCTATGCAGCAGAAACTCATGGCAGAGCCCTTCAGCGGACTCAACAAGAACAAGAAAGTTCTTCCACACATGGAAGATTCAGTCCTGGAACAAATATTTTGGAGGATCGGTTATAGGTTACACATTCTTTATCTCACCAAATAAATAGAACTAATCAGTCTAATCTACCAAATCGATGAGTATTTCGAACTCCTACCCCAATACAATATGCATCTACTTCTAAAGCATCAACTTCTAGGGAACCAGCGAAACCACATGTTCATGTTGAGAAATGCAGACCTTTGGACCAAAAGTATGATGTCTTGAAACATTTGGCCCAATTACCGGCCAAGTTATCAATTCTGGATGCCTTGAATCTATCAAAGGATCTTCGGGAGGCACTCATTGATGCTTTGTAAAGCCCTCAAGAATTTGAAACTAAAATTGATGTGGCTGAAGTCTACCATGTAGAGAATGATCCTACATAATTCCATGTAGTGATATCTTTTACAAATGAAGATGTAGATGATGTTGTGCATGGAAATATTAGACCTTTGAATTTATCTGGCAAGGTCAATGATGTAGACATCCGAAGAGCTTTCATTGATAATAGTTCAGGAGTCAACCTCACCACTATTAATACGTTTCGTCGATTGGGCCTCACTGAATCTGATTTATCTCTTTCTACTTTGATGTTGTAAGGATATGATAAAAATTAATGAGAAGCTCTAGGCGATATTACACTCAGAACTCAGTATGGAGACCTTGTATCCAATTCAGATTTCATGTTTGTATGTCATGACACAACCTTCAACATTTTGCTTGGAAGAACTTGGCTACATTAACATGCGGTTATCCCTTTATCATACCGTCTATGTCTCAAATATTGTTTCAATGGTCAAATTAGGACATTGTATGGTGAGAAATCCCCATTGAAAACATGTGAATATCAATACATTGAGGCAGAATATTATCACATGGTGGTAAAGGAGATATCCACAACAAAGTAGACTACCAAAATTAATGCTCCATATGGTTTGGAAAAGACTATAGTAAACCCATTCATACATGTGAGTATAGATTATGTGATCCCCATCAGTCAAATTGACAGGATAGACCCAAATCCAAATACTCTTATGGAAACTTCCATAATGTCAATTATGTCAACCAAGACAGACAACATGGGAGAAATTGGTGATTCACCAAGCAATGATGAAAGCTCAAATGGAGATGTCTTCATTTCATCCGCCGAAATCTAGAAATTCTATACTTCATCAACCATGCCAGAAGAAGTTGTATCAATGTCATCGATGAACAATGATGTTGATTCTCAATCCATCATCTCCCCTTTATTACTGAAGGAAGACCCTTCATCATCAATAGGGTCAGAAATGGTAGCCTCTTCTTCAAGATGTTCAAATTTTATCATCTCTCTTGATCATGGAAATTATGCTTCATCATCTACAATGCAAGTAGAAATAAAGGAAGTAACACATATTGAAGAAGATGAGGAAGATCTCAGGGATGCTCCTCCAATATTTGAAGAGGGAATCTCTACCACTATTGATGAACTCAAAGAAATAAATCTGGGTACAAAAGAAGATCCATGCCCCACTTTAATTAGTGCGGCCATGACTCTTGAAGAGCAAGAAATGTATATTTCATTTTTAATGAAACATCGAGATATATTTTCTTGGAATTATACAGAAATTCCAGGGCTTGATCCTGATGTTTCTACTCATCATTTGGGTTTGCTAGAAAAATATTGAGGATTCAAGCAAGCCGCAAGAAGAACACACCTAGCTTATTCCTTCAAAATTGAAGCTGAAGTGGATAATATTATAAAAGATAACTTTGTCAGAGAAGATTAATATCCCAAATGGTTTGATAATATTATCCATGTGAAAAAGAAGAATGGTGAAATTAGAGTTTTTATTGATTTCAGAGATCTTAATCTTCATTGTTCCAAGGATGATTTTTCAATTCTGATCATTGAACTATTAATTTATGCAACAGCTAGCTATGAAGAACTTTCCTTCATGGATAGAAATTATGGGTATAATCAAATCTGAATGGATCTAGAGGAAGAAGAATCTATAGCCTTCAAAGCCCCTCAGGGGGTGTTTTGCTATCGAGTAATTCCCTTTGGCCTGAAAAATGCAGGTGCAACATATCAACGTGTCATGCAAAGTATCATCAAACCCTTTTTAGGGATGTTTTTTGAATGTTATGTGGACGATTTGGTGGTTAAATCCAGACAACATTCTAATCACTTAGATGATTTGGAAATCATATTCCACAAACTTCAACAACAAAATTTAATGATGAACCCCTTGAAATGTGCTTTTGGGGTAACCTCAGGAAAATTTCTCAGCTTTGTTGTACGCCATCATGGTATCGAAGTCGACCCTGAGAAGAAAAAATAAATCATATGTATGTAACCTCCTCAAAATTTGAAATAATTGAGAGTACTTCAAGGAAACATGGTCTATATTTGGCATTTCATCGCCAATCTGGTAGGAAAATGTTTACCCTTCACCAAATTGATGAAGAAGGGAGTCACTTACCAGTGGAAAGAAAAATATAAAGAGGCATTAAATATTCTCAAAAAATATCTTTTTAATCTACCGGTATTAATTCCACCTGTTGAAGGAATACCACTTATTCTTTATGTGATAGTTTTAGAGCGATTATTGGGTGCCTTCCTTGCCCAAAACATTATTCTGGGAATAAAAACATCCTTTACTATCTCAGTCGAACTATGCATGAGGTAGAAACTCGATATTCTGGTATTGAAAAGAGCTTCCTAGCGTTAATCATTATAGTTCAGAAATTGAGACACCACCTATAGCTTCATGAGGTCCAATTGGTATCTCCCAATAACCCGCTCAAATATATCCTTAGTCGTCCAATGCTTACAAGAAATCCGGCAAGTTGGGCAGTTATTTTCTAGTAGTTTGATATCCAGTATGTTTCTCAAAAGTCAATAATGGGCCACGCTCTGGCTGATTTCTTTGCTGAACACCCCTCAGTATAAGATACATCTTTAGATATTGAACTCCCTAATGAGGAAGTCTTCTCTATTCAAGATAATCCTCAATAATGGTAAATGTACTTTGATGGTGCTTCCAGATGTCCAACAGGGAAGAAAATGGAAGATCCTAAATTCAATAAATTTGGGTTAGAAATTGTGCTTATTTTCCCAGAAAAGGTAGTTTTACCCTATTCCTTCTTATTGTTGGAAGGTGGTACAAATAATCAAGTAGAATATCAAGCTCTCATTGAATTATTGGAGTTGGCTCTTCAGGCACAAGTGAATCACTAAAAGGTGAAAGGTGATTCAGACCTGGTAATCAAAATAGTCAATAGGGATTATTCCATCAGAAAAGAAGAGTTAATCCCTTTGTGTGATTATGTGAGAGAGTTAATGGTAGAATTTCCTTTGGAACCGACATTTTCTTATGTCCCGCGATCACAAAATGCTCAAGAAGATGCACTAGCTAATATAGCCACAGCTCTGGAAAATCCAAATAGGGATGAAACAATCATCAGTATTGCCCACTGTCGTACAGTTTCACCTTATGTTAAAATCATAACATAAGAAATCAATGAAATTATTCCCATTTCTGAACCATATGGTCATACTACAGGATGGATGACACCTATCATAGAATACCTTCAAAATGGAACACTCCCACCTAATAGAGCTGAGATAAAACATGCCCGGAAACATGTGGTCAATTTTACTCTTTATGATAGCTCAGATCACCTAGAAAAAATCTCTACAAACGATGTTTTGAGGGAGTTCTCTTCAGATGTATTGATGGTTAAGAGACAATGGATGTCATGAAATAAATACATGCAGGAGTATGTGGTTCCCACTAGTATGGACATAGACTATCAGATCAAATTCGAAGGCTTGGATACTTTGGGCCTTCAATGATACAAGATTGTGTTGATTTCCCTAATAAGTGTCATTCTTGCCAAGTATATGCCAATTTTATTCATCAACCCCCATAATTTCTTCATACTACTAAATACTCATGGCCATTTTCCACATGGAAAATGGATGTAGTGGGACCTTACCCTTTGACTACATCCAAGCAGTTTAAGTATATTACTACTACTACTAACTTCTTTTCCAAATAGGAAGAGGCAATACCTCTCAAAAAATTTAGTTCTATTAGCATTCTTAGCTTCATAAAGTCTAACATAATTACCAGATTCAGTGTCCCTCATACCATATTGACGGACAATGGAACCAACTTCTGTTCATCTGAGGTAAGAAAGTTGTATCAAGAATACAACATCAAATCCAACAATTAATCTTGATATCATGCAGAGGCCAATGGCCAAATACAATCCATCAATAATAATCTTTCAAACATACTGAAATAGATGGTGGATAAAGATAAGAAAACATGGTCTGATAACCTTTTTCTTCCTTTATGGGATTATCGGACCACCACCTGCACTGCTATGCGGTCAACTCCATATTCATTAGTATATGGAATAGAAGCAGTCTTGCCCATTGAAGTTCAATTACCCTTGCTCAGAGTATCCATTTGTGATCCGTCATCTATAGATGAACAATCTCAAAAGCGATTGGATGAATTGGAATGATTAGATGAAAAAAGATTGTGCACCATGCACCACTTAGAAGTCTATCAGAATCGAATATCATGGGATTTCAACAAAATAGTTCGTCTTCATTCATTTATTCAAGGAGAATTGGTATTTGTTCTCAGAACTCCAATGATGATAGGAAAAAAAACCTCCCAAGCTTGAGAAAAAGTGGCAAGGACCTTACTCAATACATACGGTGTACACCAATGGAGCTTTTTCTTTAATCTCAATGGATGGAGAACTCATCACGAGTCCAACCAATGCCGTATTTCTGAAGAAGTATTTTGTGTAACACAAATACACTTTTGTCCAAGATGATGTTAAACTATGTTGTCCTAGATGCATGATGCTAAACGGTGCAGCATTGGTCCATGAACATGACCTTAAACTATTTTAGTTCTTACTACAAGACTTTAAACTGCACAGTCCCCATAGTCCTTACTGCACGACTTTAAACTGCATAGTCCTTCCATTGTCCAAAATGATGTTAAAATGTGTCCAGTCCCTTATATGTCCTACATGATGTTAAACTATGAATTTTTAGGGTTATTGTTACCTCTTGTTTCTCACACCGAGTATGACTCACGTGATCTTAGAGTATGCTTCAACCATAATATACTCTCTAGGCCGCTAACCACGTGTAAGTCCCAACATCATCGTCGGGTTTTCCTCAAGTACAACTTAATCACTAATTCATTCTTAATCGAACAACATAGACATTGATCCATGCCTTCTAGGTTGGGTACATAGGAAACCTCCTGAGGTTCAAGCCCAAAACCAATTTATTCACGTCGGTTCACCTCTTTCTCATATGATGTTGATCTGTGAAGCAGGCCAATACCAATCTCTTCATGTTGGTTCACCATCATCCCACATGACATTAAACTGTGTACATCCCTTTTCTCCCTGCTACATGACACTAAACAGTGCAGCACCATTGTCCTTGTTATAGGACGTTAAACTATATAGTCCCTCGTTATCCCTCGCTTGAGAGGGAATCATAATTGACATTGGTCTCTAACCATGTCTTATTCCAAGTATTATGTGCATACATGGCAATGCCCAAACTTTTAATCTTGGGTCAAACCATCATTTCACTAAAGATCCCTTTCACACTTCACATGTACGAACCAAATCTGTACAGAGTGTATTTCAAGAACTGCGTATGGATTGATTCCAATCTTTATGGGATACGTAGGAATGTTTGAGAATCCCTCGAATATAGCCCGAATTATTTTGGTGCAATGTCCCGATTCCGGGTTCCACTCAACGGGTGCCCCGAACCTGGTTCGCCACGTGACCTCAAGCACATTTCCCCAAACACCAGAGGCTGCCGACTAGCAGTGAGGGCCCAAATTTGATAGTGTAGAAACTATTCCCTCATTTGTCAAAGTGTAGTGCAGCGGAATGAGATAAAACATACAACAACAGCAGAATCTGTAAAACATAAACAACTGAATTAAACAACTGCAGTAGAAATAACGAACCAATATATAAATAATGGTGAAACATGCCTCAAATTATAAGAAAGTATCCAGAACATGTTACACAACAATACAGTACAGTACAAGTACATGAAATCAAAACAGAACAAAACAACTGATAGCATCGCGAGCCTCGGCCCGGTCCCATGCTCCCCTACTCCTCAAAAGCAATCAAGTACCTGTATAGGGACTCATGTCCCTATCTACACCTGAAGAAATATAATCTATTTGGGCCTAAAATCATGGCCCAAACAGGGTCTGAGAAATAAATCCCAGAAGGAACCCACCAAAGGCCCATTCCCAACTGTGTGTAAACATGCAACAATAGTGTGCAAAATTAAATGCAATAAACTAAGCAGTACTCAAGAGACTAACATACCAGTTATATTTCCATTTTAGTTATTCATTTAACCATTTAATATTAAGGAAACACCTCAGTGAATTCCTAATTAAGCAGTCAGCGTTCTCAGGCAAGAAAAACCTCACCCTAAGGTAATCTGAATCCAACCCATAGGTAATTGCTCTTCGGTGTAACATAATCTCACCCTCAGGAATAATAGAATCTTCCCCTCAAGCATAACAAAATCCCGCCCTCAGGAATACGAAGTGTCACCCTCAGGCATAGAAGTCAATCCCTCAGGCACAAAAGGTTCCCTCAGGCGAAATAGAACATCACCCTCAGGCGAAATAGAACATTGCCCTCAGGCTAATACAGTCACGCCCTCAGGATATAGTAAACACCGCCCTCAGGCATAAGTAACTGGGTCATGCCCAACATATAAACATGCAATTTAAATACAATTACTCTCAAGGAAACAGTAATGCATAATTAAACATGGAATACCCTCACGTATCCTGGCCAAACAGCTAAACAGAGGAACACACCCCTTGGGATGGTCCTGGATCCAAGCAGCAATCCCAAACAGCATTTTAATATCACATTTAATTACCTATACAATTCTAGTTATTAAAATAGCTATGTCCTCAGCCACACGATACCCCAACATGGGTTCATAGCCCAACAAAACCACAGAACACACAGCAGTTGTAAAAATAAACACCAAGCCACCTACCTTTAATACCCATGAACGATATACGCGAATGACGATCCTCGATTAATCCTATAACGACGTAGATATGAGGTCAAATAAAACCTCTTTCAAACTTAAATAACATCCCTATGGGAAAGAATTGGTAAGAACAACTCTAGGAGAAGGGAGAACTCACCCGTGCGGTTCCAGGGAGATGGATGGTGCAAAAAAAGGATTCCCGACGTCCGCTCGGCAGATCCTCGAAGATTCGGTCGTCCCTCCAGAGCTCTCGTCTGGTTCTAATCCTTCCCTATGAATAGGGGAGGCTACTTCCCATTATAAGTGAAAAAAACAAAGTACACAACATGTACTTCCGAGTACACAACATGTACTCCCCATTTTTTAACTATTCCTATGGAGGTTTCCCGCCAGCGTGGCACTGTTCACCTACTGACATGACTACACAGCGTGTCTGCATGAGTACACGGCGTGTGCTGTCACAAAGCTGGACACCGCCTTAATATTTACCTGCCGACTGACTACATGGCGTGTAAGGGACCACCACACGGCGTGTATTTAGTCTTTACACCCTTCCTCTCCGACATGGCTATACTCCCCTTGTACTCATCCCACGCGGACAAAATTACATGGCGTGTGGACAAGTACATGGTGTTTACTTCCAAAATTTGGGATTTTCCCCCATTTTCCTTATTTACTCAAAAACACTTAAGGAAAAGAGAAAGGAAGAAACATGTAACTCAAAAATAAGAACTGGGTTCTTACAAACATCCCCCCTTAAACCAATTCGTCCCTGAATTTCCCTTTCAAAGGTGGTGAAGATATAGCCGAGAATAACTCTGGCCACTGAAAACGTACGTTGGTCTCCCACTCCCAGGTTTCATCCTACACTCGGCCATGCTTCCATAGCACTTGTACGAGAGGAACTGACTGGTCTTGGAGAACCTTCATGCTTCTATCAATGATACGTGTCAGATGCTCCTCAAAGAACGCATCTTCCTCCAACTCAACCTCCTCTGGCTAAAAGCTGTGAGATGGGTCTGAATGGTAGCGATGCAACTGAGATACATGGAAGATGTCTTGCATGGCCAGGTACCTCTGTGGTAACTGCAACCAATAGGAAATTGGCCTGAATCTCTCCAGAATCTCAAATGGCCCCACATACCTCGGTGAAAGTTTACCTTGTCTCCTGATCCGTTTGTGTCCCAACCTCGACAAAACACGCAAAAAAACGTGATCCCCGACCAAGAACTCTAAAGGCCATCTTTGGTGATCAGCATAAGATTTCTGACGAGACTTCGCGGTAGCCATCCACTTCTAAACCAACTGGCCATGCTCCGTAGTCACCTGCACGAGCTGTGGTCCTAGTAAATCTGCCTCACCTACCTCTAACCATCACAAAGGTGATCGACATGGTCAACCATATAAAGCCTCTTATGGTGACATCTTAATAGTTTCCTGAAAACTATTATTATAGGAAAACTCAACTAGGGGTATGTGCTTCTCCCAAGAGCCCCCAAGGTCTAGGACGCATGCTCGTAGCATGTCCTCAAGCACATGTATCGTATGCTCTGACTGGAAATCGGTCTGAGGGTGGTAAGATGTGCTCAGAAGCACCTGTGTACCCAGTGCCCTCTGAAAACTCTGCCAAAAACGAGATGTAAAATGGGCATCTCTATCTGAAACAATAGAACGAGGGACCCCATGAAGACATATGACCTCTCAGATATTCAATTTCCCGATATCGTCAACTCTGAAATTCTCCTTGATCGGCAAAAATTGAGCTACCTTTGTGAGTCTATTCACTACAACCCACACGTCATCATTTCCTCTAGGTGACCTCGACAACCCATTCATGATTTCCATCACGACATCATCCCATTTCCACTATGGAATGAGTAACTGTTGTAATAGTCCGGCTAGCCTCTGATGCTCCGCCTTCACCTGTTGACAGGTGGAAAACCTCCTAACCAAACCAGCTACATCTCTCTTCATACCCAGCCACTAGTACTGATGCCTCAAGTCACAATACATCTTGGTAACCCCGAGATGAACTTCCCAAGCTGAAGAATGAAATTCATGCATCAGCTCCTGGCGTATATCCCCTGGAACCCATACTCGTCCATGGAAACATAGAATTTCATCATCGCCTATCGTCTAAGTAGGAGGAGGGTCCTCACATTCCACTGACTCCCGTAGAACTAGGACTTCTGAATGAGATAGTTGTCTCATCCTCACTCTATCCTGGAGGGTAGAAGTCACAGCTAAATAGGAAATATAAGTCTTCCCCTAACTATCATGCACCTCCAAATGCATCTCAGAGAACAATACCATGAGCTGCCACTCATCACTGGCCTCCTGCACAGCCTACACCTATGTTTTCCTGCTCAGTGCATCTGTTACTGCATTAACTTTTCTAGGTGTATAGGTAAGCTCAAAATCGAAGGACTGAAGGTATTAGACCCACCTTTGCTGTCTCAAATTCAAGTCACGCTGAGTAAAGATATACTTCAGACTTTTGGGGTCTGTGAAGACCACAAAATGTTCTCCCAATAGATAATGTCTCCAACAGCGTAACACATGAACAACTGCAGCTAACTCAAGATAATGCGTTGGGTAATTACTCTCATGTGGCCTCAATTGGTGAGAATTGTATGGAACTACTCGATCGCCCGACATCAACACTGCCCCCAACCCAATATCTGATGGATCATAGTAAACTGTATAGCTCTTCCCATGCTCTAGAAGTATCAGGACTAGTGTTGATGTCAACCTTCCTTTCAGGTCCTGAAAGGCTATCTTGTGAGCTTCTGACCAGGTGAACTTCACACCCTTCTTAGTCAAACCTGTCAACGACGCTACTAAGGTGGAGAAGTCCTGTATGAAGTGTCTGTAGTAACCATCCATCCCTAAGAAACTCTATATCTCAAACACGTTCTTAGGCTACTCCCAGGAAACTACCTCTCTCACATTCTCTGGGTCTACAACAACTCCTACCTCTGAGATTAAATGACCCAAGAAGTGAATCTAGTTCATCCAAAAGTGGCACTTGGAGAGCATAGAATATAGCTTATGCTCTCTCAGTGTACTCAATACGATCTCAAGAAGGGTGTGATGGTCGTGTAAAGTGTCAGAGTACACCAAGATGTCATCCAAGAATACTACCACAAAATAGTCCAGATAAGGATGGAACAGACGAATCATCAGAGCCATAAAAACTATTGGCGCGTTTGTGAGTCCGAGCGGCATAACCATGTACTCGTATAGACCAAATATGCTCCGAAAGGCTGTAAGCGGTATATCTGATGGTCTCACACACAGTTGATGATATCCTGACCTCAGGTCAATCTTCTAGAATACTCGGGCTCCACAAAGATGATAAAAAAGATCATCTATCCTTGGAAAGGGATATCGGTTTTTAACCGTCAACTGGTTTAGCTTCTGTTAATCCACATAGTCTGAGGGTACCGTCCTCCTTCTTCGCAAAAAGGACTGGAGAACCCCCAGGAGAAGTACTGGGTCAGATAAAACCCTTCGACTATAACTCCTCTAACTACCTCTTGAGCTCCTGAAGCTTAGGCATGGCCATCTTATAAAGAGGAATTTACACCAATGCTACTCCTGGAACAAGCTCAATAGAGAAATCCACCTCACACTCTGAAGGTATACCTGAAAAGTCGTCTGGGAATACATCCCTCAAATGATCAACAACTGGAGGGAAATACATCTGAAAAGTCCCCTGATCATCCAGATATAAACCCACAATCTGGTCTGTGACTCCACCTCGCCCATGATGCTCTGGTCCAGCTCAACTCGCCAGAACAACCCACTCACCATTGTACAGAAACTCTCCGCCCTCTGGTGACGTGAAACTCACCCTTTGACAATAGAAATCTAAAAATTCTCGAAAGTAAACCAACCGGTCCATCCCGAGAATGACATCATATCTCATCATCTATAGGACATAGAGGTCCCATAGAAAGTGGCACCCACCAACCTCAAGGGGGCACTCCTTGCACTGACACACACCAGCCGTCCTAGTCCCCAACAGAGTGTCTAGCTTCAAGATACCATAAGAAGTAGAAACACAGAGCCCAGGGCTCTCCACAACGGGCACAGATATAAAACTATGTGTATCACCTGTATCCAAAAGTACTGAAGATAAGACAAAAGCTGCTAGAATAGTACCTCTGACTCTAGAAGGTCTAGGATCCTTCTCTTGCTGGGTCTGTTGCACTGCATATGTCTGCCCAGTGTCGCGACCCTACGACAAAGCCTGACAACCCAGAGCTGTCCCGCCCTGCTGCCTCTGAGATCCTGGTGTCTAGCTACCACGGCCACAACCTCCATCTCTTCCTGCACACCCTGACTTATTCCAGTTTCCCGACTGGTAAGAAGCTATTGGTCCTGCTCCTGCATGCGGAGTCTTCATAGAACCCCTCTCACTAGCCACTGGTAGAAACTCCCTACAAAAGCGCTGTAGATTCCCCATTTTGCCACAAGCTCGACACTCCACTGGATCACATGGACACTACGGTATCTTGTACCCCTCTTTATTACACTAGTAGCACCTAATCGGGCCACCTGAAGAAACTTCCTGGCTAGTACTTCCACCCTGAAATAATTCCATTTGTCTCTTCCTCTTACCAGCTGAAATAGTACCAGTAACCGGTGCTAAACCACCCTAGACCACACCACTAGCTTCCCACAGGTTCCTCTCTGTAATTAGTGCCTGATTCACAATATCATGTATTGAAGGTAACCTGAAAACATTCACCAGCACTCGGATGTCATATCAGAGACCATCCTCAAAACTTCTGGCTCTCAACGTCTCCTCACCCACCAGTACGGGTGAAAAACACTGAAACTTGGTGAAACGTGTAGAATAGTCCATCACTAACATAGATCCATGCTATAGATTCACGAACTCTTGAGCTTTATCTACACGCAACATCTTTGGAAAGAAGAATTCATAGAAGGCAACCTGGAAATCATCCCACTACATGTATATGTGATGCTCTGACTGGGTGGTAACATCCCACCACCTCTTGGCGGAATCCCGCAGCATGTACGGCGTGAGCTTGACCCTCCACCCTAGAGGCATCTCAAGATGCTCAAAAATAGTATGCATAGATCCTAGACAAGACTCCACAGCTTGTGTTCCACCATCCCCAGAAAATGTAGGTGGATGCTGCTATTTGAAGATACGAGTAAGCTTAGCCATAGATGTGGCAGCCGGTGGTGCTCCCTAAAATGTCAGCATGAACCGCAATAAGCCTTCATGGAACTGCACATCTGCACCTGTATCTGGTATAACGGTTGGTTCCACATCTCTCTCTGCTGGAGGATCAACTGGTAGCCCATGGCCCACAATCTCTGGAGTATAGGCATCGATGCTCTCCGGGCGAACAATGTGCGGTCGTCTCGGTGGCATGACTCTACAAGGTCAAATGCACACCTTAGAACAAGATTAACAATGACCGAAAATGAAGAAACCAAAAAGGTAATAGGAGGAAGATGGAATTCATTATTTGCAAAACCAGACTACATGATGTGTAAAATGACTACACGGCATGTACTTGATTTTCCTTCCCCTGCCCGGGTCCTTCTACACGGCTACGCTACACATCTCCTGCTGAAAAAAACTACACGACGTGTATATCATCTACACGGAATGTATGGTGTTATTTTCAACTACGCGTGTCGTTTGTGACATGGCCAACGACTCGTATTGTTACGACACGACGTGTGACACCCGAACACGGCGTGTACACCACCCCGTTTTTTCAGTCACACGGCTAAGTCCACACAGTCTGTCCTTGGACAAGACTACACGGCATGTCCCACAGGTGAACGATGTGTTCAAGGAGAGGTGACACTGACCGATTTTGTTAGTTACATAGCTGAGTCCCCTGGTCACACTACACGGCGTGTTCATCATCGACACGGCATGTATGTCTTAAGGCTCCTCCGTCCGTGTTGTTAGTTACACGGGCAGACTCCGGGTCAACACTACACGGCGTGTACATCTGGTACATGGTGTGCTCGCCCCAAGATCTTCCTTTCCTCGTGTCTCTACGCACATGGTTTATGAAACAGAAAAAGACTACACGGCGTGTACTCAAAAAAATTTATTTTCTCCCCAAACAAAAGAACATACACGGCATGTTAAAGTACTACACAGAGTTTATAATGCGCTTCTAGATAGTATGCCTCAGACACTACTCTAGAGCCCAGAAAACACTGAAAAACAACTAAGTGCCAAATTTTGATCCGTGAGGGCCCATACTCCACACGAATCAATGTTTGGCATCTTATCTGTGTTATGAAATACGGTAAACACCCAATGATCCACCAAATTCCGGTCAATGAGGGCCCATACTCCCCAAAAATCAAAGTTTGTCATCTATTCTATAAACAGACTCACACAATAATACCCTATCAATCAACAGGTATTTATCAAAGCAGCTATCACAACAACATGCTTTCACTAGCACAACATCTATCAAAACAACATGTAATTTCTAATGCACCTACATGGCATGGAACTATGCAAGGCATGTGATTTCTAGCATGTGTATAAATGTTGCATGAGATGGCATACCCTCATCTCATTGGTTTGCAACAAAATTGAACCCATGAATAAAATATAACAGCACACCACAAGTGTGTCACCCAATGGTGAAATCATATCAACTGTAAATTTCAAAATTAGTAAGATTGCAATACGAAGTAAATCGGCTTTTCCCTGTACACGGGTTAGCTACTCCCGGGAATAGCTTATTACAAACTATCGTTCTCATCCTATCCTTGACTAAGGCTCCAAATAGTAAGTCAAAGAAAACAACCCCTTTCATACCACTTTGTAACGTCCCAGTTCCGGGTGCCACTCAACGGGTTCTCCAAACCCAGTTTTCCACGTGACCTCAAGCACATTTTCCCAAATTCCAGAAGCTACCGACTAGCAGCGAGGGCCTAGGTCTGATATTGGGGAAACTATGCCCTCATTTGTCAAAGTGTAGTGAAACAGAATGAGATAAAACATACCACAACAGTGGAATCTTTAAACCATACACAAATGAATTAAACAAATGCAGTAGAAATAACCAACCAGTATATAAATATTGGTGCAACATGCCTCAAATTATAAGAAAGAAGCCAGAAAATGTTACACAAAAATACAGTACAATACAAGTACAGGAAAGAAAAACAGAACAAAACAGCCGGTAGCATCGCGAGCCTCGGCCCTGTCCCATTCTCCCCTAATCCTCAGAAACAATCAAGTACCTATATAGGGACTCTTGCCCCTATCCACACCTACAACAATATAATCTGTTTGGGCCGAAAATCATGGACCAAACTGGGTGTAAGAAATAAATCCCAGTAGGCACCCACCAAAGGCACGTGTCCAACTATGTGTAAACATGCAACAATAGTGTGAAAAAGTAAATGCAACAAACTAAGAAGTACTCAAGAGACTAACTTACCAGTTATATTTCCATTTTAATTATTCATTTAACCATTTAATATTAAGAAAACACCTCAGTGAATTTCTAATTAAGCAGTCAGCGTCCTCAAACAAGAAAAACCTCACCCTCAGGTAATCAGAATCCAACCCGTAGGTAATTTTCCTCCGGCATAACAAAATCTCGCCCTCAGGCGTAACAGAATCTCACCCTCATGCATAACATAATCTCGCCCTCAGGCATAAGAAGTGTCACCCTCAGGCACAGAAGTCAAGCCTACAGTCACGAAAGGTTTCCCTCAGGTGAAATAGAACGTCGCCCTCAGGCGAAATAGAACGTCACCCTTAAGCTAATATAGTCACACCCTCAGGCTATAGTAAACACCGCCCTCAGGTATAAGTAACCGACAATATATAAAAATTCAATTTAAATACAATTCCTCTCATGGAAAAGGTAATTCATAATTAAACATGGCATACCCTTAGGTATCCTGGCCAAACGGCTAAACAGAGGAACGCACCCCTCGGGATAGTCCTGGATCCAAGTAGTGATCCCAAATAGCATTTTAATATCACATTTAATTACCTATACGATTCTAGGTATTAAAATAGCTATAAACTCAGCCACACGATACTACAACATGGGTTCGTAGCACAAAAAAAAAACAAAACACACAGTAGTTGGAAAAATAAACACCAAGCCACATACCTTTAACACCCATGAACGATATACGCGAACGATGATCCTCGATTAGTCCTAGAACGACATAGATCTGAGGTGAAAGAAAACCTCGTTCAAACATAAATAACTTCCCTACGGGAAATAATTGGTAAGAACTACTCTAAGAGAAGGGATAACTCACCCGTGCGGTTCCCGGGAGATCGATGGTGCAGAAAACGGATTATCGACGTTCGCTCGGTGGATCCTCAAAGATTCAGCCATCCCTCCCGAGCTCCTGTCTGGTTCTAAGCCTCCTCTGTGATCAAGGGAGGCTACTACCCATTTTAAGAGAAAAAACAAAGTACACAGCGTGTACTCCCCAATTTTTAACTATTCCTCTGGCGGTTTTCAGCCAACGTGGCACTGTTCACCTACCGACATGACTACATGGCGTGTCTGCATGAGTACACAATGTGTGCTATCGCACAGCTAGCCACCGCCTTACTACTCGCTTGCTGACTGACTACACGACATGTAATGGACCACTACACGGTGTGTAGTCAGTCTTTACACCCTTCTTCGCCGACATGGTTACACGCCCTGTGTACTCATCCCACACGGCCTAAAGTACACGGCGTGTACTTCCAAAATTTGGTATTTTTCCCCATTTTCCTTATTTCCTCAAAAACACTTAAGTAAAATAGGAAAGAAGAAACCCATACCTCAAAAATAAGAATCGGGTTCTTACATTGGGCCTAACCCCAAATTCCACTATCAGTCCATTGGATGAAAAGTCCTCCTGTGAAAACATGAAGGTGGTATGAAAACCCTGGTCTTCATTCACATCAGGTTTATAAAACACACAATGTGTATTCCTCATTATGGTATGATATCTATAACCATAAATAATGAACTCCAACACTCTTGTCAAACATGACATTAAACTGTATTTCAAGAACTATGTATGTCTTGATTTCCATCCTTATGGGATACGTAGTGAAGCCTAGTACCTAAATTCAGGACCCAGGCACAACATGATTGTGGTTATCATTGGTCTATGTATCTCTTTCATGCATTAGACAATACTCATTTTCATTTTTCATACTCCTAAACATAAATACTTCCATATCTTCATAACCCTTTTATTTAATTCTGGTCACAAAATGTCGGATACCCAAGAGCTCTTTTTCCAGAATATGCAGCATGTGCCCTTAGGTGGCCTTGCATAAGCAGTGTACATAATGGACCTCTCAGCCAAAAGATTATATTATTTGACTATATAGCCAACGCCCTTAAGTGTACCTATATAATTTATCCCCATAAAGGGTTTTTCAAATAGTGGTAATTTCATTATTGGGAGGAAAACTTCTTTTGTCCAATTAGTCTTAACGACAATATGTAGGGATCCGCGAAAAAAATAGACATCCTTAACATATTTGTCCCATACTGTTTTTCCTAATCTGAAATTATGTAAGTCTATGGATTATATTTCCCTTCCCTACGTTTGGGTCAGACCTTCGTAGGAGTGAAATTCATCCAATTCCTTGACAATCTTGATTTGGAATATCTTGTCCATATTCATGTACCTCTCTCCATACAGAAAACACTATGATTTGAAAAATCAGAATCTCTATAAACTTCCTCTGGCTTTTTAGCAGTAGAAAAGTGAAATATTTGAGAGTTCTTTTTCCTAACTATGTAGCACATGCCCCTAGGTGGCCTTGCATAAGTAGTATACATAACGGACCTGTCATCCAAAAGATGCTATTATTTGACTATGTAGCCAATGCCCTTAAGTGGGCCTGCATAATTCAACCCCCTAATGGGTTGGTTAAATAGTGGTAACTTCACTCTTAAGAAATACTTCCTCTGATGCCTTTTATCCCTTTTTCATATCATTCCTCAGATTCAAAATTTCTTAAGTCATAGTTTATATGTTTTCCCCCATACATGAATGTGGTAATATGTTTTTGGATAAATTTTCAAGGAATTGAGTCAATCCATTCTCTATTAGGTCAAAGCTATTCGACCTTAGACATTATCCTTTTTATGTCCAATGTACATAACATTAAAATCCCCAAAAAATTCAAGGGAACTCGGAAAAAAAGTCAAGTCCCAACTCACTAAACATAAATTTTGTATGATTTAGGTAATATTGATCAATAAAAATATTCAAAGTTTGTAGGGTTAGTTTTATAATCTGAGAAAAAAATCAAACTATGCTTACATGGCCCATTGGTGTAGGTAAAAATTTAAAGTAGGTAGCAAGAGAATGCATAAACAAATGATTGAAGATGAAAGTGTTTTTCATTGATGCACAAAGATTTATAAGGACATCCATAGATTGAATTCTCTTCTCTTTTCCAATAATTACAAGAGGCTTTCAAAATAACTCTTCATTTGATTTATGGCATCCCGAGCTTCATCAGCATCCACTTGAAGTTAATGCACTCGACCAGCTTCACCCTTTTCAGCTTGATGGAGTGCTTTCTTGAAATCTGTGATGGATTTCATACCATTTGTTTGAACTACGTATAGTGAATTATTAAGCTGGTCAAGTTCCCCAGTAACAGAATCTAACTGTTTCTGAAGGTGCATCTTCTAGAAAACATTATCCTTGATCTTATGCATCAGCTCCTTCAACTTGGAAGCATGATCAGCCTCAGCTCGAGACACTGCAACCTCAAATTCCATGATATTGGCCAACAGCCTCACCCTGGTCAAGTCTTGACGGTACCTTTGCTCCTGCTCCCTCCTTATAATGACTTGTTTCACCATGGAATGGATCTCGTGATATCCAAAACCACCAAGTCCCAACATGATTAACATGGATGACCGTCGCGGGATCTTTGAAGACAACTCTTCAAGAGGCACATCAGATATGATCTTTCATATGTTCTTCCATGCCATGTGATGTGAAAATTGGAGGGCCTTTTGAACCTCCAAGTCTGATTCAGCATCACTATCACAGGGGGGAATATAGTCTTGGATTAATGCACATAGAGAAGTGCCATGTTCTACTACTTTCCCCCTGAAACTTGATACTTCACTTTCTATTCACATTGGGACGGAGGATGAGGCTTCACCTCCAAATCTAGCAACTGAAATTGACAGCCCTGCATAGTCAATTGAATGTTTTGGTTAGTTTCAGAGGATAATAAAATTTGATTATGTTGTCTAGAAAATTAAGTAGAGCCATAAATATTATTATCTCTTACACAATGGTAGATCAGAAGCATGAGAAGGTTGTTCCTCATATTTCCTAGCTTCAACAAGATTTTCAAGCGGGTTTCAGGAAGCTCTGCCAGGTTAAGCTCCACTTGAGCTAGCATCTCTCCAATAATAGGGTTGTCTCTACCCCATTCAAGAATTGGCAGTTCAGCATCATGCTCAGATAGAACTGCACATTTTAACCAATCATGGTTAGAGATGTAATAAGAAATTTTTATTAACAGGACGAAGGATAACACTCACGTCCAAACACTTCTAAATTAAATTGTAATTTAACATGATCTAAAATGTCTTCAATAGATGCACCAAGTATCATCATTTCATACAGTTATATCTTAGATTCCTGGTTAGTATCAGCAATGGGAGTATTCGATATGTCTTCTTCGAGTCCCTCATCCTGCGGCCTCTGACCCCAAATAGCTTCATCAGATAAAATTGCAGAATCAGTTGCAGTGGCTGCCAAATGTTCTAGTGAAATAGCAGTAGGAGTGGTACAGGGAACAGACGCTGACTCTTCTTCAGAAGTAGACAAGTCAGCATGAATTTGTGATTGTTCATCAGCACCTTCTCTCGTCCTCAGAGGAGGGTCAATCCTCTCCCTCAAAGAGAAAATTGAAGAATCCCATGCAATCCCAATAAGTATGAGCAATCTTTTCATTAGTTAAGGTTCATGACTATCCGAAGGACTTACCACTACTGATGAAGCGTTTAGTTATGTAATTCTTCCATCAATGTCTTTGATTCATTGGATTTTTGGGATTTTTGACATCGTCATCTCCAAATACAGGAATTGGAGAATGAAAAGCCTTGTCTAACTCCTCTTCCAAGGATTTATGGCCTGGAGATACCTCACCCGGCTCCCGAGGAGATTCAGTAACTCCAATAGTGGTGCCTCCGAGGTTATACTGTGATGAAGGAACCTCAGCAGTTCCTTTTATTACAAGCTTCTGGATGAAGAAAGTAATTTCCTTGAGTAACAAATCTTTAACTGAAATCAAGTTTCCAAGAAAATAAAGAAAAAGACTTATATATTCAGGAGCCACGTAATCATGCCACTCCTCATCTACAGAAGAACCAGTCCCCTCAGTGGTGCCACGATCCATCATTTCCTTCACCCTCTTGGTGATAGGAATGGAATCATCATTGAAATATATGAGCATCTCCAGCTCTCTGATGTAATCCAGCACTTCATCAGGGTTATCCTCGAAATGGATATCAGTAGAATCCTGAAGATTCTCTACTCTAGGGATTTTTAGAGCTTCGCATATGTCCTACGAGGCAATTTCTGCATCGCAATATAAACTCTACCGTGTCTGGACAACATCTGGTCATAGATATTTAGCTTGTGTATGAGAAGGCTACGAGGAGGGTCCTATATTCTTGGACTTCAACTTCTTCCCATCTCTTGCAATCACAGATAAAGGATAAGAAAAGGAAATTTATTACTCTATAAAATAATGAAGATTAAATTTCCCCAATGAAGTAACTCACCAGGAGTCGATGGAGTGGGTCTCTTGATTCTGGAAGGAGGATTATATATAGAACAAGGTAGCTTTGACGTATGTCGTGCCTCATCATCCCCATCAGGAGAATCCGACGAGTCAGCCCTGGGTGAGGAACCCGGTGAATCAACTCTGGGTGTGAAAGAGTTACCTTCCAGACGAAGGGTTTCTTTCTCGACAGTTCTCTTCTTTTTCCCCACCCTAGGAATTAGATGATTCAGTCCCCCTCAGCGTATGATGCTACCCAGTTCTTGACATTCCATGTAGTCAAGTGACTCACCGCTCCAGAAACTGGTAGATCAAACACTGCCCCGGTCTTCTCCATAGCTATCAGCAACCAAAGTTGTCGGGAAAACATCATATGCTGTCTGATCTAACATGAACAGGAAAGGATACAACAATATGCTATAGACACTTGAATTGGCATGAAAATATATATGGAGCATAGGCCTCCCATATAATCTATCTGTCAATCCTGGTGGCCAATACACCATCTCTGCAAGCCAACATGTATGACCTCAATTCTTGGCTGGTTGTTCCATCATCAAAAACCCACTCGGTTGGCGGGTTTCCATAAGGAAAGAAATGGAATTCCTTGAACATTCCTAGACATACCTTCATATCATAAGATTTGAGGGATAATAGAAAAATTCTAGAAAATGCTTGCACTAATGGCCTGAAAGAACATCTAGGGTCCTATACTCCGCTCTATACTACATATGTCATGAAATGAGTGGTGATCCATCCCCACAAAACATGGAATAGTCCCACTATTCTCATAGGATACTTACAAAAATAAAAATGGAGTAAGCTCTTGTGAATATTTTCCAAAATAAGGATTTCCCACTCAACTAGTTACCTCTCATCCAATTTAGATGCAATAATGAAGGTCCCTAGCCTGACGCCTCCCTTCTAATCCCTAACTAGTAGAAGATAAACACTGAGCCACAAGGCTAAGAAGCCTTCCAGATGGGTCTTTTCTAGGATTCTCTAATTCACTTCATACCCACACATTTCATATTTTCCTACTTCCAGGGTCAGCAAGATTGTGCCAAGAGCACCCCTCTTCTCTATTCTAGGGCAGGTTGTAGGATGAGTACAGCTGGGCCCCTTCTCCTTCTTCTTAGTAAGAAACATATCCATCCACTCTTATGGATGAATATTCTTTCTAGAATGAGTTTTGGAGGTCTTTGAATTCTTGATCTTGTAGAAAATTTTCAATAATTCTCGAGCCAAAGTCGGATTCTTCTACAAATCATTTCATGTCACCTTGGTAGGGATGAAATCATCACACATATCACCTAAAATTGGAGCCCTTGAGATCTTGTAGACATTACAAAAAATGATTCCTACTTCTCCATGAGTCAGATGAAAAGAATTGGTTTCTGGGCTCTAGAGGATGATTAGCTCTGGCACAAAGTCATCATTCTTGTAGATATATGTCTCCCCAGCCCAAACGACATCAGATATTACTGCTCCTTTCAGATCCTCAACAAACTCTGCATAGTTTTTCTCACCCAATATGACCAAATCCAATTCGGCATCACACCTCCTCTAGGGAGGATGTCCCAACTCTTCTTCTAGCCTTTGTATTGATCCATCTGAGAGTTTGAGAAGATTGAGGGATAACAATGCAGCTGCAGCTCAGGCTTGTGAGGTTTCAGATCTGGGGCACATGGACTATGATGCATTATAAACGCCTTCTCCATTGTTCCATTATTTACGAATGATCCTCCAACTGAGACATTTGATAAAGAAAAATAATTGTAATTCTAAAACCAAGAATGTGGGAGATATTTCTTTGCCTCTATAATGTTGACTCCTTGCAGATGACCATGGCCATACTAAGGCAGTTATATGCTCTGTGGGAAATTAAGATGATACTTTATCAAGTACTTGTCCATATATGGGAGAGTGCTGTCACATATATTATAGTAATCATGGACAACAACATTCATCATGTCATCAATCCGCTTGCTGGCCATCTCATTATCCTTTCCAATTCATTTGGGAGCCATTTACTCTGCACAAACATCAAATAATTAACTTTTATGTAAGTCAAATTTTCAAAACATTCTTGAAGAAATTCGATAAAATGGATAAGTCATTATGGCACGCAAGTCCCATGTTGGCGTGAAAGTCTAATTCAGTCGCACAATTATGGGCACACAGATGTCACCGAACATGTCCAAATACCTCTGCAGAAGCACGACACAATTTAGAAGATGCAATGAACCGCAAACAGCTACACCTGCGTGATGAGAGCTACTTGCACGCCAAGAGATCAGGAGTGTTTGAAACTGAGTGCTTTGTGTGAATTGGTGCCACATATTTATAGGCAAGCCCATACCCCTACACGTTGTACCCTGCGCGGCTCACAACTGTGCGCCGCTACTTGCGCGCTCAAAACTACATGCCCTAAATTCCTTGGTTTTCTCCTTTACATCAAAGTAAAATCCTCTTTCATTTTTCGGATCCTACTCTGAGGGGGGACTTTTGTTGACCCTCCTTTCCTTTACAGAGACTAAGGAATGAAAAGGGGAATACATTAAGCACAAAGAGATTCATCCTTTGAAGACACATCAAAAATTGACAAAGGCATGAACAAGAAACCCTTTAAGCATGGGTCACACATGTTTTATTATTGCCACACCAGTATAATTGTGCGCCACATATGGGTCACACATGTCACTTGTGCACCCTATAAATTTTTCTCCCATGGTCTTTAATGGCATATAAATACCCCCTGTGGGCCCCCCATTTCGACGATGAAAAATCCAAAACTCAGAATTATGATTAGGTCAGCCTAGTCTCTTCTTGAAGTCTTCCGAACACTTATAAGGTAATTTCTTACCTAGAATGGAAGATCTAAAGATAAATAATAAGGTCTAAGTGTTAGAACTCATTAACACTTGCACGCCTAATTGTCCAGCCCTTAAGGGAAATGGATACACTTGTGCGCTGCCTTGTCCTCTAATGGAAACTTTCACGCCACCAATCTAAAATCCTATAGGTATGATATTAAGGGATCCAAATCAAAGTTTCCCAAGTATCACTTCACATGTTCTTCGTCTCCCAAGTTAACTTATGTCGTGCAAGTATACTTTCACAACCAAGACTTCCACGCCAGACTAATACTTGTGCAACTCCTTTCAATTCAATTCATTTCCTCAAATTCACCTCTCATCTTCACGATTTAGCCTTCAAAACCCTCTTCAAAGCCACTGATGGCATAGTTTTTTTGTTGGCTTCCTTTAATGAAAGGAATTTTGTGGAACATCTCTCAAAACCTTGTGATTTACGTAACATTATGTCACTAAGGGTAGAGATTTCCTTCATTCAACCTCATCCTTTAAGATGAGATGATTTTTAATCTGGGCATCCTCCTTAGGAGTAAGCCCCAAGTTCCCTAATTTGGGCATCCTCATTAGGAGTAAGCCCCAAGTTCCCTAATCTGGGCATCCTCTTTATGAGTATTCCCCAAGTCCAAGACCTCTTAACTTGGACATCTTCCATAGGAGTAAGCCCCGGACATAATTTCCATTAACCTGGGCCTCCTTCTTAGGAGTAAGTCCCAATCATAATTCCCTTTTGATTTGGGAATCCTTCTCATTAGTAATCCCCAATCATAACTTAAAGTCCCATTTTAATCTGGGCATCCTCTTTAGGAGTAATCCCCAAATTAAGAATGCAAATATCCATAAAGAAAAAATAATTTATGGACCCTGTTAATGGGAATCCTCCTTAAGAGTAAGCCCCATGTCCCCCCTAATTTGGGAATCCTCCTCAGGAGTAGGCCCCAAGTTAGAGTATCCAAATCTCTATAAAGCACGAATATCTTTGTGGAACTTGTTCCTAGTCTTCTTTTCGTGAGTAAATCCTAGTCTTCACCTACTTGGGCGGTCACACATACAAATGTCCCATATGATTCCTTGTGATTGCATCTTTCATGGCTCAAATTGTCAGGTTTACTGATACCACTTGTTTCTCACACTGATCATGACTCATGTGAGCATAGAGTGTAAAAGTAACTATGACACATCTCTTTGGGCCGTTAATCATATGTAATCCACACAATTATTAAATCGAAATACGTGGACTTTTATCTCTACCTTAAAAGTAGAGTACATAGGAAGCCTTTCTAAGGTTCAAGCCTATCACCCATTAATTCTCATCTATCCCATATGACATTAAACTATATCTTAATTCCCAAACTATGTGGGTTCTGATTATTCTTTAACAAGGATACGTAGGTATCCCATATGCGGGTATGATCCCAAATCTAAAATAATCCATGTTTTTCTGAATGCCAATAAACTTCTAGTTCCCCCCTGAGTGGCTTTAAAACCATCATGGTTACCATAACGACCAAGAGATTTCTATATAATGTGTTGAAGGATACCATTGACTAAGAATCTGTAATAAATACGGATGATTCTCTATCAATGGAGAACCTCAAATAAATATAAAAGATTCTCTAAATATCATACATATCATTCATTGATTGTTATATCTAAAGGAAATCCCATTTTTATATTTGGATGATTAATAAAGATTCACGAACATAACTCAAATCTATAAGAGAGTCCTAGAGTAGACAATAATTCCACCCAAAAAGGTGTGGTGAGTCTGACCTCCCATCCTCTCGATTAATTCAAATTCTTAATCCTCATCATTACATAACTAATGAGCATCTAACTTTGGAAAGTATGTCCAAATGGATATAGAATCATTTGATGTTTCTAGTTTTATGAATAAACCCGTTAGAAACTGATTAGAATTTTTTAACCTTAAAGAAACAAGGTCATGCCTTTTTCCAGAAGAAACAAGGTGTATATTTTTTGGAATTGAAATATTACCTGAATCATGTTACATATATGTATTTCTAGGATTGGTTTGTCAATAATAATATAAAGGATATGTTGAAAACTTCTTAATATATAGAAATTTTAATACATGGAAGATGATATATTTGGGGAATACCTGATTATAGGAAATATAAACCTTAATATGTAACTTATGTTATAGATATTGATATATGGATAATGATATGTTGGATATAAATAAGTAAAATAGATGATACTATTTTCTTGAGAACTAATTATGGTTTTTTCAAGATGGTTTTTCTATCATGGATCATGATTAAAAATATTTGGGACTTAAGGAATATATCAAATTAGATTTAGAATAAGTAATAAATGTTGTTTTCAATATTTATATATGGTGATTTTAGGTAATTAACATGTTAAAAAAGAATACAATATTAATATATTCACATTTTAGGAATGTGACAAAGATGAACATATATATGAGACGTGGGAGATAAATTTTAAAACAATTTCGTTCAACTCTTTATAATGTTATGGATTTTTATCATTTAGAATTATTTTACTGTTATACATTTAGGGATAGTGTATGTTAAATTCCAGAGGAATTTTGTTCGATTAATGTATTATCTCATTATAGGTGGACTTATGAAAATATGATAACATGTGCTATCCTTTTTTGGTGATAAAGATATATATAATGGGATAACATTCTATTTATGGATCCCATAACCTAGTAATTCTTAATGAATGACATATTAAGCTTCATTTCAATGAATTTTATATGAAGTGGAAAAAAATCAAGGCACGAACAATGATGAGATTACTATTTAAATCAAGTAAGGATATTTTCTTATTCTAATTTTTCATCATTTTGAAAAGGGGTCATGATGTAAAAGGGTATATTATAGTCATCAATTTTTATGTCATTAATGGAATCATTCACAATAAATTTGTTTATGGTGTTTTGACTATTAAATTTCTCTTAATCACCCACTTTCTTGTGATCAGTTATCTTTTTCAATCATAATGATTATCTTTGATTTTCCTCCATGGCCAAATCTATTCTATTGTTCTCCTATGTAGAGACATAGTTATGATTTCCTTTAGGAAACTATTGTAGTCCGATTTTTGTTTTTCTAAATAATGTTTTAAAAATAAATTTTTATGATGTGGGTTTCTTTGAAAAGAACATTCTAGTATTACACAGTTGATAACTTTGATGAATTTCATGAGTGAAATTAATTTTATAAGAGGTACAATATAACACACCAATATTTTTCACTTTTTTTAGATTTCATTAATATATTTTATATTTTAACTTAACACAATACTGAATATAGATTCTATTTATTATATAATAGATGTATTTTTGGGTTATTTTATAAGAATCAACATGTGAATCATGCACAACACACAACATCGATATGGGCGGCGATACACGGATCAATGAGTTTCTACAAAACAAAAATTCACTATTATAATTATTTAAATGAGATATTTATAACCTATTTGTTAATTATTTAATATGTATTAATATTTTTTAAATATTATTTTTAATGAATTTAATTAAAATATAATTTTTTGGTGAATTTCTTATATGTTTTAAACTACTATTTTCTCAAATGAACATCTTTTCATATCCTTTACTAAAAAATAATAAAATTATTTTTAGACACTCATATAAATTTAATTTGTTAAAATTAACATAAAATTAGGATTTAAAATGTCATAAATAAACAAGGGTGATTTTTTTGATTTCTTCTAAAAAAACTGATTTTTTAATTTGTAGTGAAAAATACAGCAATGTTGTTACAAACTGACTTATTCATTTAAATAACTACATTAATTTAAATTGGTTTAAAATTATAAATATATAAATAATACATATAATAATCCAATTTAGTTCATCTGGATCATACTTATAAAAGATTTATATATATATAAAATTTATCTTTTGAACATATCTTTTACCCACATTTAAGCCTCATTTGTGGGATTAGAATTAAACGTATTTTTACAGCTTATGTGAATTGAATTTAGAATAATGGACATACCTTGTTGTAATCTGAATTAATTGTTTTCTAATGGGATCAGAATAATTTTCGATGATTATTAACTTATTAATTTTTTTTACCAAAATTATAGTGTAATAGGATAATTTAAAGTAAAAAAACAAATATTATAATAATATAAAATTTTCCAAAAACATGTCCAAATTTAATTGGATAACTATTTTCCAACCCCAATCATCATATTTTCAAATGTGTGATTGTTTAAGCAACATGTGTCAGATTATGACCTTCATTATATTTTATTTATAGGATAGTTGAAAATGTGATATTTAAATTTTAATAACTATATAAATTTTAATATTAGGTAATATAAAAGATAATGTGGTAAATAAATAGTCATAAGAAATATAAATTGTTTATCTAAATCATGATTAAATATTTTTAATTTTAGGCATTAAATAATTAAATTTTCTTGTGACACAATGATGATGTAGTGATTGATTTTTTAAAGTAATAATCAAATAAGTGATGTTAATAATATTAAAATAAATATCATTTGAGTTATTTGATGCCATAAATGAATTTTCTAGATTTTTATGACATGTTAGGGATTACATAATGTAGTTTATTTTAATGAATCAATTTTTTATTATTTTATAAAAAGTCACATAACCAATAGTGTAAGAGTTGGGATAAATGGGATTTTAAAATAAAAAATATTTTATTAAATGATACAAAATTCCTAAATATATATATTTATACAAAATAATAAAGATAATATTAAATTACTCATAAATTACCCAATTTGGGTTCTTTTTGAAATATATACTATATATAATTACTATATAGTGTAAAAATGACAAGCTGACACTATAAGAGTTAAATTGATTAACCAAGGGTTACTGCTAAAAGAAAAGGGTAATTTTGTAACCTAAACATGTATACAATTAATTTTTGGAGAATATTTCCAACCATACTCATCTTAAAATCTAGATAAATATATAGGGAGGTATTTTAAATATAAATTCATTATACAAAAAATTAATAGTTTCGGAGTTTCTTATGTTCCCACCACCTCATTAAAAAGGATCTTCTCATTCTTATTTATTCACAACTCTAAAGCATTTTTTTAAGAAAAGACATACCCTTATCTCCTAAAAACATCCCAAAATTCATCTTATAGGCAACACTTTGGGTATAAATCCAACCTATGGTGTTGTTTGGTGAAAACCAAAACCAGATGCTCAAAAAGAGGTAATTCATTTACCAACTCTATCAAAGTTCTTTTCTTCATCCACATAAATTTCCTATGTAATCTCAATACTAAAGTATTAACACCAACATATAATATATTTTGATATGATTTTATGACTATTGTAAATACATATCCCTTATTTTACTCATCCTATGAAAAACAATATCACCATGCCTGCATGGTATGGCTTACCGTCTTCATGCAATGTTTTATATGGTTTTCCATCTATACATTATTTTTATGACATCATAATTATACTTTATAGTTAAAATAATATCCAATTGAATATAATTAAACCGTTAATTGAATGATATTGTCGATCATCAAATGTATGACATACCGTCTCCACGACACTATTATATTCACAATCCATGTAAACTATTCAATAATGAATATGAAGTATATATAATAAATAATAATGAAATATATGAAATATAAATTCTACTTTAATAATATATATATATATTTATATCATATATTTACTTCCAATAAATTTGATAATAAAATAGAAACAACATTAAAGCATACGTACGACCTACTATCTCTTTGAATAGTGTATTATATTTCTTATAATATATATTATCTATATTTATATGATGAATATATATGAAATAAAAATAATTTTTTACATTCTTAAAGTATGTAAATTAGGAACTATGTAATAAGATCAATAATAAAATGTCAAAACATGTATGATAAACAAATCAATTATTACCTGAAACATTTCATCAACTTGATGTTGTCAATAAATTGGTAATTTAAAGTCATAAATGAATAATATATTATATAATAAATATTATTATGAATAATTTATAAATAAATATGATGTTTAAAACTAATGTATAGTAGTTTTAGAAATTTATTGAGGGATTCAGACCTAAGGTAATGGGATTTCTTATCTCACCCATGGTTCTGTGTGACACGTGCCTCTCACAATACTTTTTTCCTCTGCATGGTGTATATACATCAAATGAATGTCCATTAAATGAATTTTTTTCTGAATATTATGATATTATTTAAATTTTATTTCGTACATGGGGTATAAAAATCTATTTTTTATAATTTGATGAGTATTGATTTCACAACCTCTTTCAGATATGGGATTATTTCGTTTTAAGTCTCCATTGAGGAATATTTTCAATCCACATCCATATTTTCTGAAATGTATCCATAAAATATTTTAATATTATCCTATGGATTTTAATGTTTTTTTTATCATTTTGGACTTTTTACTTCATGGTTTGAACAGAATACTTCTTTCATTTTTCAAACATTGAACTTTTTTACATTTTTGAAAAATTTACCAGAAGAATTTCTTAACTTATATCGCATGATAATATTTTTTTGCATTGATGATGTAATGGCCCAGACACTCATGGTCCACCCCTTTTCCTAATTTTCTAGGGTTTGGCATGCCCTGGGCCCATCAGTTCTAGATCCTAATGGCAGCATCCCTATGGTAGGATGTCATTGCAGTGTCAACCATCAGTGACACTGATTGGTGTGACATTGATCAGTGTGTCACCAATCAGTGCCAGTGGGGCTTGTTGGGTTTTTCTTCCCCAATTTCTCTCGTAACGCCACTTTTAAGACCGTTTAACATTTCAAAAGTTGTTCAAGGCTTTTTTTCCCCGTAAAAAATAATTAAAGTCTTTATCGATGGGGAGACCCTCAACGGAACTTGTGTGTATCACAGTTACATGTTTTCCTCTGTTTTAATGAAATCATTTTACTCACATCTTTTGTGCCACCTCTACAATGATAAATTAAATAACAATTAATCCCATCGTGTGTAACCACCCAACCACATGGTGAAACCATGATCCACTTTAATTCCACTCACGATATTGATATCGTGGAACGTAGGGATCCCACTCTTTATATCTCACTAGAATTCTTTTCTTCTTCTTCTTGGCTAGGTTCATTCTTCCCCATGTTGCGTTTGGAGTCCCCTTACCAAGGAGAGTGTTGTGCCTATGTTGTAGCCTTTCCAGATCATTCTTGGAGTCCCCATAGTTCCACCCCTGTAAGTTTCATATCCCAGTTATAGGCCAGAGGAGAAACAAAAAACTATCATTGATCATCATGTAGGTATTTTCCTTATTCTCTCTTTATTTTGTATCATTTGGGGTGGGTATGCTATTTATTCTGTAGGGATAGATGAAACCAAAACTTAATGATGATAATAAATGAACTTTTAAATAATGAAGGGGGGTGTGATCGATGTTTCTATTGTACACTTTATCCTTGATTTTGTGTTGTGAATTGTACGGGCTTATGCCGACTGAAAATCATTTATGTTGGTGGACCTTCCTTGTGCACTAATAAACCTATATTTTTCTAGATATTTATGTGACTGAATGGTTGTAACACGGAAACTAGTAAATCACGTAAACTCATTTGATTAAATGTATTTATAATGAATAATACTCCTTGTGTGATAACCCTGGTTAACCAAAAGGAAAGAAAATACTAAATGAATGGCATATTCAAATTTGAAAACTCCCTCGCTCTGTTCTGGTGATGTTTACGGTTGAAGCTTGGGAAGCGATGTGGATGGGGATGGGATCCTCTATTGTGGTGAAGTTGTTAGTTTTTTTATCCGAGGCCATGTGGGACCATATGGTGGGGCTTGGATTGGTTCCAGTACTTTTAGGGATCTCATATATCCCTTTTGTTTTTGTGACTTTACAAGAGAACCGGGTGTAAATGTAAAATTATTGTTCAACTGTTTTCCTTTCCTTGGCTTGTGGCTGTTCTAGTTAGTTGCCCAGTAATGAATAAATACTTTAATAGAATCAATTGAATACGAAAACAAGAGTGGATTTAATGGGGTATTGGTTTCTGAGAATAAGTTGTGACTTGGTTGTGGGTATTGTGTTTTTTTATGAATGAATATTAACAAGGGTGTTTTTGTATAGAATGGTTTTGGAACCACTAGGATGGGATGTTTTCTTGTTACGAATATGTATAATTTAGTTTTTATGATTCTTATTCATGACCCAACCATGTTGAGAACTTCATGCCGAACACCCTCATTTCATGGGAGAGGGTGTTTTTTCCAACATTTCTAAGAGTGGGTTTTTATAAGCTCCCTCTTTGTTCCCTTTAACGAGTAGCTGAAGACTCTTTGGGTAGTCTATGACGGCCTAAGATCCATTAAAGAACTAGATTTTTTGGGTAGGGTATGTTGTGGTGGTTATCCCATGTGTGTACGAGCATGTTGTTTCCCATGTTTCTTCAGAATGAGGACAAGGTTTCTTGGGGCATGGAAGTAGTTGTTAGGACCTATGTGTGTGAAGGAATGGTTATGTTTGGTTTTGGTGGCCTAAGTGTTTATGGGAAGGATGTGCGGCTGTGATAGGCCAAGTGTGTGTGGGCGGGGTGTGGCAGTGGGACTACAGTGAGAATGGGGTGAGGGGTTTTACACGTAGGATGACTTCAATAACTGGTGGAAAAGTGGTGTGGGGTACCCAAATATCGATGTGCAATTGATATTAATTATTTGGCTTGTGTTATTTGGGGAGTGTTCCTTAGTGAGGTTTGGGTGTATAGTTTTCTTGATAGGTGTTTTGGTTATCTATTATTTTCCAAGGGTCATTTGAATGCCTCTCCACTTGTGCACAAGAGCTTTTGGTTTCCCCTGCTGAGTATACCTGTATACTCACCCTGCGTATATAAACTACTTTCAAGTTTCCATGAGGAAATCAAGGATCATGTGGGACTGTACAAGCTCAGACCTTGGGACAGTTGATGTTGTTGTTTTTTCATTTATTTGGTACATTCTTTTAGGGTTTTCTTGTGATTTTGTAGCATTTAGTTTTTGAACATGAATATGGGAATGGTTGGTTTTTGTATACAATTACCTCCAGTTTTGGCGTTTTTTGGGATTTACTATCTTATCTCTTGATCCTACTAAATAAAAAAGGTAATCTTTATAATTATGTCTGTAATTCAATGCATGGGGTTCTAATCGCCACTCCGGGACCAGTTGAAGGAGAGTTTAAGGGGTCATTATCTCTCCATCATCTTGAGCAATGAAGGGTCTAACAATCCATTGTCCCTTCCCTCATCTTGGTGAAGATAGGTCGTGACAGAATGGTATCAAAGGAGTTCGAGACATTGGATGGAGTCCGGAGTTAGGACCAGTGATTATTTCATGGGATTATAGGGGAATAGTGTCAGGAAATAATGGTGAGTGAAATAGTCCAGGGAAGACTGTCTTGGACACGAGATTTTAGGCCCCATCGTGATATGATGCAATGACTCTGGCCCTATCGAATAACCATGTGAGGCTACACTGATTGTAGGGTGTAGACCCTAAGAATGGTACATGCAACATAATGACTTGTGTTATTGTGTTTCGTGAGTATTTTTGGATTAAAATGAATAAGAAGTCTAATAAAATGTAAAATAAATCATCTATACAACTTGGGCTTATGGATTCCTTGTTTACCTTGTTGTTATGGAACCTGGACGCGACCAAGAGTAGTGCTGGTGATCGATTCCTAGGAGGCTATCATTGATGATCAACAAAGGGATGATCGAGATAAGGAGGATGACCAGTGGAAGAGGATACTTCAAGCCTTTCAATGGTAGACCCTTGAGAAGTATGAGGGAAACTTCTATAACATGGAGAAAGAGAGCTGGCTCGAGGAGCTGGTGATAGCTTTCAACTTGATCCAGTATCCGATGGAGTACTGGGTTCCGCTGGCTGTAGGCTAGAAGGAAGAAGAAGAATGTCAGTGGTGGACTCTCTAACTTTGGGGAAAGAGGGAGGTTAAGGTTACATGGAATGACTTCAAGAGGGAGTTCCAGGCGGAATTCTTCTCTTCCATGATGAAGGCTGAGAAGGGGAAGGAGCTACTCTCCCTTCAGCAGGGGATCATGTCAGTGAGTGAGATAAGGATCATGTTCTAAGATCTCTAACGTTTTTCTCCAGACCTTTTTCCAGATGAGGAGTCTTGGGAGAGACGTTTAGAGGAGGCACTCTGACCCACTCCAACCATCTCTTCAATATGTTGTCACTCTCGACACCATACCGACGTACTTGGAGGTTGAAAAGAAGGATGAAGTGGGGGAGAGGACGCATAGGCTTAGAGGTATGCTGTGAGAGGGAAGTAATTTGGGATTGTTAAAGGGAAAATATGTTAGCAGCAGGCCTACCGCATCAGGGCCTTCTAGGATTTGACTAGTGGGGAGAATACCCCAGTAGTTTCAGTTTCGATCTCCCAATCCTCTCCCTTTCTTCACTGGACCTAGACCAAGGTGGTTCATCTGTGGGATTGGACAGGTTCAGCGGCCACCTCAGCAGCATCATCTTCTAGCCAGGCCCTTTCAATAGCAGTAGCAGCTGGGAGAGCGAGGCCCCGCCCTGTTGAGAGCAGATGGGGTAGGAGGAGAATGACCCCAGGGTGCTTCTCAAGGACCTTGACCAGGGCAAGGTTAGGGAGGCGGCCGATAGACAAGAGGTAGAGGAGTTGGCCATGGCAAGTTACACACTATAGAGGCAGTAGTTATAGAAGGGCTGGAATTCATTCGAGGTATGATCAACCTGTTTAGAAATCATGCCTATGTGTTGTCTGATACAGGATCTTCAAACTCCTTTTTTTCACCAAGTATGTCATGTGCTCTGGGTTTAGACGTTGAGTGACTTCGAGGGCACCTGGTGTTGAGTAAGCCAATCGGAGGTCAGACCGACTTGTTGTATGTTTGGAGATAGTGTAGACTATTGATAGGGTCACATCAGTCAATCAGGGATCTTCTACTGTGATAAATAAAACAATATGATGTCATCCTATACATCGACTGGTTGTTTTCTATACATGCTGTTATCAACTGTTTCCTAATAAGAGTCATGTTCTACTATGAGGATGGCCAGCGTGTGACTTTCACCGGTGAGTGGGGTTTCCTGGAAGGTAGTCGGCGGGTGGAACCCCTCCTATCCTTGTTAGCTGAGGTGACAGTGGATTCTGCAGAAACAGAGATAGTGAATGTCCAGAGGATCATCAGTGAGTTCATGGACGTCTTCCCTGAAGAAGTGGTGACTCTACCCCCTCAATGTTATATTGAGTTTGGGATATACTTGCAACCTGATTCCCTTCGAACCTAGATGGATCCATATCATATGGTGCCTTCTGAGTTGCAAGAGTTGTGGATTCAGATTGAATAATTGATGAAGAAGGGTTTTTTCCGACCTAGCATGTCCACATGGGGTGCTCTAGTCTTATTCAAGAAAAAGGAAGATAGTGGTCTCAGGCTGTCCATAGACTACCAGAGACTAAATCAGGTAACAGTCAAGAACTGTTACCCTCTCCTGAGGATAGATGATCTCTTTGACCAGGTGAGGGGAGCACGTTGGTTCCCTAAGATTGATCTGTAGTCTATGTATCACTAGTTAAGTGTAAAGGGAAATGATATCCAAAAGACGTCTTTCAGGTGAAGGTATGGGAACTTTGAGTTCATAGCCGTGTCGTTCGGTGTTACGAACACACTTGTTATGTTCATGGGGATCATGCAATATTGTTTCCACGAGTTTCTGGACCGGTTCGTCATTGTGTTCATTGATGACATTTTTATCTACTCAAGATTAGAGGAGGAGCGTACTAGTAACCCCAGGATGATCTTGGAAATCCTTCAACAACACCAACACTATGGGATGTTGTCCAAGTGTATGTTCATGATATAAGAAGAGCATTTCCTTGGACATGTTGTTTCTTAACAAGGGGTAGCGGTTGACCTGTCAAAGGTTGAAGCAATTGTTTCTTGGGAATCACCCAAGAATGTGATGGAGGGTTGCCTCTTTGGGGTATGGTAGGCTATTATCAGTGGTTTGTACCTGACTTCTATCGAGTTGCATCTCCCTTGATAGTTTTGACCAGAAAGGACCAGGCCTTCGTATAGAGTATGCAATGTAGGGAAGCATTAAATTATCTAAAGGAATGGTTAGTCATCACTCCAGTGTTCAGGTTTCTAGAGTAATGGGTGTTTATGAGATATTTAGTGATGATGTTGGACTTGGCTTGGGGTGTGTTCTGATTCATCTGTGGGGAGTTATATCTTATTGGTCTAGAAAGTATCATCCTCCTGAGTGTAACTATGCCACCCATGACATAGAGTTTGGAGCAATAGTGTTTGCGTTGAAGTTGTGACGACATTTCCTCATTGGGGAGCACTTTGTGGTATTCAAGGACCACAAGAGTTTGAGGCATATCATTACCCAGTAGGACCTGAACTTGCAACAACGAAGGTGGGTGGAATTTCATTAGGACTACAACTTCGAGATCTCATACACTGAAGGTGAGGGGAACATTGTGGCTGAAGACTTGAGTAGGATGTCATAGATGGAAGCTGTTCATGAATCTTGGGATGCTTGGAAGGCAATAGAGGAGTTGGTTACCCTACACATGGATGTAAGGGTGGATGGAATAGTCAGTTAGACTCCCCTAATATCAGTCATAGTAATTGTTTGATTGACCCACCAAGTGTATACATTTAAAACCAAATAAATTTTTATAATCACTATGATGGGTGATATATTATTTATTGGAATCATGTTTCCTGTGAATAATATGTAAATGTAAAATTACTATGTTGGAAAAATATTTATGAATTGAATAAGTGATACCATGTTCCATAATTTTGGAGATGGGTATTTTCTGTTTTTCTAAACATGATATTTTTTTATGGTATTGAAGAGAAACTATACATAGATGGAACATGGTGGAACATAGAATGAAATATTTATTATTAAAATTTTTAATGAAGTTATTCAAATTTCCTATGAAGAAACATTTATACCAATATATATACTATAATCCATTGGATTTATACTTCTCATAGAATCAAATTATTATCATTAAATTTAGTGGTTGGATTTCAATGAAATTTTCAACAAATAAACAGCATATGGAAAATGTATATATAAAATAACCCAAATGGTTATTGATAATAATCGATGAAATTCAGCTATTAAATATTCATGTAGCCATATATATATTGAAGAAAAAATAGTAATCATATAATATTTTATTTTAATGATGGAGTTTCATCTTTTACATAAAGTTAGTGGGAGTGTATTTATTTTTCGAGAACGGTATGTTTCGTACAAATAGAAAAATTGATATTTATTATTTACAGTTTTTTAAGACTAGGAAATTAACTTATCAAAAACTAACATAAAAATTAAATACCAATCTATTATAGAATATTATATATATAAATATATCTATAGGTAATTAATTATTTTATAGTATATATATGTTGACCATGTGTTAAAAATATTCTATAAAAACTAAAAATTTAATTTTTGCCTAAGTCAAAAGGAATAAAATCTATTAATGATAATGTTTCTTCACATATAGTGACATTATTTTTCAGAATAAACTTATATATTCTAATTAGATGAGTATGTATCTCATATACCATATACAATTTAATAGATATGACATGTAAATGGTTCATGGAAGGTAACTGTTAAAAAACTAGGAGAATGACATTTACTTTTTGTTATATCTAACTGAATTTAAATGGGATGGTAGAGCATGATAACATAATTATAAATAGATATAGGTGGAAAATATTGATCAATTATATTACAAATTTTTTCATTGGGATTAACATAACGACCCAATATTTAATTAATTGAAATTCCCATTAATCTAATTAAACTTCTTATTATGTGAAATGGTTAAATGCACATCCATGGTGTTATGTTTTTGGATGTGAAAATACCATTATGAAATGTGACAATGGCTAATATAGCCATTGAAAAGTGATCACATGATTAGTATAAATTAAGGGGTTTAAAAAATCCAATTTACAGAGACAAATGAAGCAATGGCCTCATCCAGTAGAATTTCTCCACACGAAGACCGTTTTCAGAGCTCTGATTGGAGGCAGTGTCATTGTGCTTAACTCTTGACCAATCCCAAGCTGAGATTCAACATGTTAAGCTAGAATGAAACCAGGTAAGAGATATCTGGAAGTTAATAGATATTACCACCCGGGCTATGTTATTAGAGCCACCCCAAGAGTATATCACCATTTCCAACCTTACCATTCAGTCTTATGTGGGTGTTATAAGAGGTTATGTAACAAGGTACTATCACAATGATTATGTTCTTTATTTTTGTATATAAAGAAATAATATTCATTCATTTTATTATTTTTATATTGTAAATTGTTTTTGAAGCACAAATAGTATTTTTAGTCAATATGCAATTAATAAATATATTTTTATTAATTAATGGATTTTTAAATATTTTAATAAAATATTCCTACTAAATTACTTTATAATAAATATAAATGATCATATAATTTTTATGAAAACAATTAAAATTTTTACTAACGTTTGAAAGCTGTATTTACAAAAAAGAGAATACTTTTTTATAAATGTGGGTTTTTAATTTAAAAGTAAAAAATCAAATATTAAGAAAATTATTTAGATAAAACTAATATTAGTTTTAGAATTAGGATATTGAAATTATCCAATGGTGAATTTTTCATAATTTTATGATATAGTTTATCTTTTCGGTAAAAATTAAATACTATTTTAATATATAATGTGTTTTATGACATCACATTGACCCAATAGTGATGTAATAAAATATTATAAATGGTATATTAGGCCAATATATTATCTAAAATTAAAATAAAGTTATTTTATGATTGTTTTATTTAATTTGAAAAGCTTTTGTGGACCCATATGGCTTATAAAACATTTGAACGTTAAGAATTTATTTCATTGAGAGTGAAACTCACCTCCACATAAGGAAGCATAAAATTTTAAGAGGTTAGGCCATTGGCCATATAAAATAATTTTTCCCACTCTACATTGGAAAAAACCATGGATCGGATTGTGGTATTGATTAGTTTAATATTTTCTTCCCAAAACCTAAATAATAAATAATTCCCTCTCTTTTCTAATATAAACCCACCCAAGCTCCCACTCCCTCTTCACTCAAAGCCTTAGGATATCAGACAACATCTTTTATTCTATCTCCCAAGAATCCTCTCAAGGTTCCCCAATATTCCATGATGCCTCTCTTAATAACATCCCAAGCCTTTGGGATCACACTTCCAAGTATGGGATTTCTTCCCTTCTCATTTGTTTTCCAAATTTCATTATATTGTTATACCCTTTTATTTTAAATTCAAAAATTTGGGGTAAGATATATCACATCCCCTATAATTCCCTCCATATTTTTTAATGATGTGATACCCCTTTATATTTCATTAATGACTCTCATGTAAACTCATTACCATGCCAAAATTCTATAAGGAATATCTCTCCCTTCAGTTACATTCATGCAATCATTTTGAATTATAAATCAAAATTACATTAAATATGGTGGGACATGTATATATATTATCCCATTAATATCCATTTCATGTTAATATAATGAGACAAATCTATCTATATCATCACCCATTTTTATTAAATCTTATGTCATGCTGTTATGATGCTAAAATTGCAGCGCAATTTTCCAAGCCAAAGTAAGTGTGTAGTGAATACCATGACCATTTCCCTATTTTGGATATTCACCATTATACACATTTACTTATTTATTATATATCTTATTTATGAATTACACATTCCGCTATCACATAATAAATTATGAGGTCAAATAAATCCATGTTACATGATCCATGTGGTACACTTATGCATGAAATGAAATAATTTAGAAGGGTGTTCCTTGATAGCACTCCAATTCATTCAGTAAATTATAATATCATGATGAATCAAGTAAAATAAAGGTTTACCCATGCTAATTCTTGTGCAATGAGGTTTTAATCATTCTTTATGTGATGTGATCCTTGTCTCATTCTAATACTATGTTAGGTGTTGCTCCCACATTTCCATGTTAATATAATCTTGCTATATCATTCCTTTATGTTTTTTTCTCTTATAATCCATTGATATTCCTATTTCCTTACATTTACTATATTCATCATGTTATAAATTTTAATCCCCTACTGGGCTTTATATGTGACCCTTTTATTATTCACGTCGTCGTGTTATCCCATGCATTGTATGTATGAAGGAATGATATGGTTATGTAAAATAAGTTTTCAATAAGATGATTCATTTTATGTTTAAATTTGGTATGTAATGTTATTAATCCCAAAATACACTAGGACACTCGATCTTCTATGTTTTATCAAGTGAAGGATTTATGTAATAAATTATTTTAAGTGTGAAATAAAGAACAGGGTTGTTATGTTTGGCATCAACGGATAGGTTTTGTTATTTTTCAGACTTCTCCTATAAAATCATTGTGAAAGATTTAGGGGAATTAATAAGTATAATAAAAGCATAAATAATTTTTTGTGATTGTTGAGTAAATGTTTTATCATGAAAATTCATCCTTTTCTAGATACGAGCTTGTAGAGGTGGCTCTGGAAAAGATGTATCTAGAGGTAAAACCCATGAACACCACTTTGAGCTAGACCAGAATGGGAACTGGTGCATGAAAATGGTCCTTGCACCACTCTTGGTTACAACACTACTAAAGGGTATTATTTGAAAAATTCATAAGAATATTTCAAACCATTATTATTGGAATAAAAAAATTCCCCAAAGAATATATGTTGGGATGCATATCATAAATAACATAGATTGTAGCCTATAAATTCATAAGTTACGGAAATAAATTAATTTATAAGTCATCTATATTTGTCTTGGAATTACCCTTTATGTGTAAACCCTAACATTTCTTTTATTCTAGGCAATGATCAGTAATTGGAAGATTTAGGCTAACAACCAATGAGAAGATCTGTGTGACAACTGTTCTAATGAGATGCCCAATCCGATGGGAGTGGGAATTGAGGACTTTGTCATAATACATTATTAGTTATCTAATGTTTTGAATAGAAACATGGTTCAAGAGGAACATTCACACCCCCCGTATGAAATAAAATGTTCTCATAGATACTTTAAGGTAAAATGAATTCCTACTTTAATGGATCATCATATACCTCAATTGATGAATAATGGATCAGATTAGTTGAAAAGATCTTCTTCATCCATTAATGTTCTGAACAAGAGAAGGTACTTCTAAATGCTTTTTGTATGGAGTGTGAAGCTGATAAATGGTAGAAATTGATCAAAATTAATTTGTATAAGGAAGGTATTGATTCATTTGAATGGAAGGATTTATAGAAAATTCATTTCGAAAAATGTTTACTTTGCACCCTCCAACTTATGTTAGAAAGGGACATCCTCACCCTCAAAAAAAATGAAGAAGAATCTATTGTATCATATGAGGAACAATTTATAAGGCTTTCACAATAAACCTCCATCTTTCTCGTTACCCACAAATGTGAGGCTGACCACTACATTGGTGGGATTAAACCATTCCCACCAAAATCCCTAGTGATCCATGACTTCGAGTGCTATGAGTAAATTGTCTAATGTGCCCTAAAATTAGAAATGGAGGTCAGAGAGTCTCAGGGGTATCACCGAGATAAGAAGATTAAGATGGATATAAATTATGGTGGTCTTATGGATAAATCCCATGGTGTTAATAAAATCCATCACCCCACTTTCCAATGGGGTAGAAAGAAGAACCATAAAAATTTTCTAAAGGGCACAAGGAAAGTCATTAGTTGTGTAAGAGAAGGTAACCTACCATTAACTACCGACAAGAGAAACCAGCGACTGTGACAGAGGTGGAGAACGCTCCATTTGACCCTCAACATGTTTTTCATTGCTTCAACATTAAAGAAAGAAATCACTTTGCAAACCAGTTCCCTAAGACAAGGGTTTTTGGAGGCAACCAACAGCATCCCAGGCAGTATGGGTGAACTTTTTCCATAACCACCACTGAAGTGAACCCTGACAACGTTGTAGTTAAAGGTAAGCTAGTTATTCATTCAGGAATAGGAAACATAGTTTTTTATTCTGGTTCTATTCATTCCTTTATATCCTAAATTTTTTTGTTGAACAATCCCAACACCACCACAAATCATGGAATTAAAGATGTTGGTGAGTACAGAAAATATGGAAATCATTGCATCCAAAAAATATAACTCTCCCCCTATAATAATTTGTTGATTGAACTTCCCGGCGATCAACATCATACTCCCAATGGTGGAATTTGATTTAATTCATGGCATGGATTTTATTTCCCTATATAGATCTAACATAAATTTATGTGAGAGGGAAATCACTCTCTATATGGAAAATCGACCCCCGATTTTGTATAGGTGAAAGGAGGATGATAATTCTTCTTTAACAACATCATCTCATGTGTATATATTACTACACTATGAGAATGAGTATCTGGATCAGATGATTGAATATAAGGAATGAACCATCCTTGAAGACATGCCTATTTTGAGGGATTTAGATGAAGTGTATCCCGAGTAACTTCATAGTCTTCCTCCTAGAATAGATGTTGAATTTTCAATCGATCTCTTACATGTGGTGTTTCCAATATCCACGTCATTTATATAATAGCTATTGTGGAGCTTGAGAAGATAAACAAATGACTACATGAGAATCTGGAAATAAAGGTTTATACGCCAAAGTGCTTCACCATGGGGTGAACTAGTCCTCTTCATAAATATGAATAATGGGTCCATGCGCCTTTGTATTGATAATCGTGAGCTCAAAAAATCATGATAAATAAAATACATCCACTTCCCTGAATTGATGACTTGTTCGATCAGCTATGTGGATCAAAATACTTCTTCATGTGGGATTTACTATTGTGATATTTCCATGTAATGGTCAAGAATGAGGATATCCCCACGACTTCTTTTCATACATGGTATGGGCACTATGAATTCATTGTAATGCCTTTTAGACTCTCTAATGCTCCATAAATCATCATGGACTTGATGAATAGAGTCTTTAGATATGACCTCGAAAAATTTGTGGTGGCCTATAAAGATGATATTATAATATACTGCAAATCCAAGGGGGCATGAGGAGAACTTATGCAATGTACTAAAGACCTGACAATAGACGATGCTCTATGCAAAGTACATCAAGTGTCAGTTCTGGTTGAAGGATGTCACATTCATGGGTCATATCATCACAATAAATGGGATATTTGTGGATTCCTCCAAGACAGCATCAATTGAGGGACATCTATGGCCAACATTGGTAATGGATATTTGTATCTTTCTAGGGTTAGATTTATATTATTGCTGATTTTTAAGAAATTTCTCCTGATTGTCAAATCCTTCAACCATGATAACTCGTAAGGGAGTCATGTTTTTGTGGAGTGATAAATGTGATGAAATAATCATGGAGATGAAAAGGAGTATTATCACTTACCCCATGATGACATTACCAACAAGTTGAAAACTTATTTTGGTATTTAGTGATTCTTTGAAGAAGGGAATGGGTTGTGTGTTGATGAAAAATGACAGTCATTTTCTATGATTATGGAAATTGAATGTTATTGAGGAAAAATATACATCACATGATCTGGAGTTGGATTTAGGAATCTTCACTTTCAAAATTTCGCATCATTACCTATTTGGGTAGAAGTGTGAAATATACACAGATCACAAAAGCCTCAAGTATATATTCACACAGAAAGAGTTGAACATGCATCAACAAAGATGGTTAGATATGATCAAGGACTATGACTTCTCAATCCATTACCACCCTTGGAAAGAGAACATGGTATAGGATGGTCTAAGTATAATGGACCCTACGATTCTATCATTGATGAGAATTAAAAAGGATCCAATCTTCGTATATTTAATGAAGATGGTCATAGGAATCATAATGAATGGATCATCATCAATATTTTCACAAATTATTGCTCAATATACTCTTTTGGAACGGTTAATGGATGCTCAAAAGGATGATGTGGGAATTTAGAAGAATGTGGAAACTATCAGAAAATGGAAATCCACAGAGTTCAATGTTAATAAATATGGAATTGTGAGATTTGGGAAAATACATGGTGTTCCCTAAATTCTGGAGTTAAAGAATGAACTTTTGGATGATGCACAATGATCGAATTTCTCCATTCACCATGGAAACAAAAAGATGTATCGAGATCTTTGAATGAAAATTTGGTTGGATAACATGAACAAGAAGATTTTAGAGTATACATCAATGTGACTAGTATGTAAATAGGTAAAGGGTGAGAGGAAGAAGTGTAAGGGGATGATACAAACACTACCCATACTAGTATGGAAATGTGGGGACATAACTATGGACTTTGTCACTAGGATTCTGAAGAAATCCAAAGGAAACAATGTTATGTAGGTTGTTGTGGATCATCTTTAATAGTCTATACACATCATTGAAATTAAGAAGGATTTCTAATTTGATCCATTGGAAAAGATATAAATTTTGAGATGTTTTAAGAATTTATGGTATACCGCTATATACTATGTCCAATCGAGATCCATGATTCACCTCTATGTGTTGGAAGAATCTCCAACACTCTCTGAATACTGAGGTGAACATCAGTATGGATTATCATCCTAAAACTGATGTCCAATGTGAGTGGACTACCCAAACACTTGAGGACATGTTGAGAGTATGCTCAATGGACTTCAATGGAAGATGGGATCAACATCATCCTCTTATTGAGTTCTCTTACAGTAATAGTTTCCACTGAAGCATACAAATGGATTCTTATAAATCCATGTATGGGAAGTGGTTCCAAACTCCGTCATGTTGGGATGATGTTGGGGAGAGAAAACTCCTAGGTCTAGAAATGGTCGATCAAGTTGCAGAGAATGTTCAAACCAGCCAGTAGAACATTAAAGATTCTTAGAGTTGACCAAAATTGCTATGCATATATTTTTTGATGAGACATATAGTTTGATGTTAGAGACAAGGTATTCCTCTGAATATCACCATGGAACATAGTTAATAGATTTTGAAATAATGGAATGCTTAGTCCATGATACATCTACCCTTTTGAGATCCTTGATTGCATAAGAGCAGTGTTCTATCAATTAGCACTCCCACTGAACCTATCTAAAGTACATGATGTATTCCATGTATCACTCTTAATGAAGTGCATACCTAACCCATCGTATATCAATAATCCTTGGTGTTACAAATATAGAAAGAAATCTCTTATGAAGAGAATCCGATGAAGTTCATAGATTCTAGGAAAAAAGATATGATAAATACAACCATTACCATCATGAGGGAGTTTTGAAAAAACCAAAAGTTTGATGAAGCAACATGGGAATCAAAGGAAGTGATGAAGCAATGTTACCCATATCTATTTAGTGTGGGAAAAGGAAATTTCTAGGGAAAATTTTCTTAAAGGGGGAATATTGTAATGACCCTATATTTTAATAATTAAAATTCCTCTTGATCTAATTAAATTTCTTATTATGTAAAATGGTTATATGAACTTTGTTGGTTATATGTTTCTGGATTTTAAAATAATATTAAGAATTATGACCATTTGTAATATAGTAGTTGAATAGTGATCACATGATTAGTATAAATATCGGTCTTTAACAAATCCAATTTACATAGATAATGGAAGTGATGGCCCCATCAAATAGAATTTCTCTATACGAAGCCCATTTTTTGGATCTCAAAAAGGAGGTGGAATCATTTAGATTTGTTTTTTACCAAACCCAAGACAAGATTGAACACATTAAGCTTGAACGAAACTTCTTATGGGAGAGGTGGAAGTTGAAAGAGATTACCACTTGAGAGATATTATCAAACCCACCTCAATAGTCTTTCACCATCACACACCTCACCCTTTGGTCTTATGTAGGTGTTATAAAGGGTTATGTCATAAGACCATACCATTTTGATATTGTGAATTATTTTTGTATATAATAAATAATATACAATCATTTTACTAATGTTACTTTGTAAATATTTTTTAAAGCACCAATAGTATTTTTATTTAATACTCAATTAAGAATTATATTTTGATAAATTAATATATTTTTTAATATTTTAATAAAATATTATTTCTAAATTAATTTTTATAAAATATAAATGATCTTATAATTGTTATGAATTCAATTGTTATTTTTATTATCGTTTGAAATATGTTTGTATCAAAATCCCATGAATTTTTGATATATTTCTGTTTTTATTTTAAAAGTAAAAAATCACATATTTTGAAAATAATTTAGATAAAATGAATATTATTTTTTTGTAATTAGTATGTCAAAATAATCCAATGACAAATTTTTTATACTTTTCTGAGATTGTTTAATTTTTGGGTAAAAATTAAATACCAATTTAATATATAATTTGTATAATGACATCATAATGACCAAATTGTGATGTAATAAAATACTATAAAAGGTATGTTTGGAAAATATCTTCTTTAAAATTTTAATAATGTAATTTTAGGTATTTTGATTTATTTTACAATGCTTTAGTAGACCCCCAAGACTTATAAAACATTTTAACTGTTTAAATTAATTTCATTCAGAGTGTGACTCACCTCCACATATGAAAGTCTAATATTTTAAGAAGTTAGGACATTATCATTATAAAATATTTTTTCCCCTCCACTTTAAAAAAACAATGGGAAAAAACCATGGGCTAGTTTTTGGGTTTGATTAGTTTTATGTGTGGTGTTGTAAACTTAAATAATTATGAATTTTCTCTCTTTTTCTATATAATCCCACCCTAACTCCAACATCGTATACTCTCGAAGCCTTTATAAATCAACCAACCTTGGACCTCCTCACTCTATAATCCACCGAAAGTTTCCTAATCTCACACTAAGAGTCTCTCAAGCCCCTACCAAGCCTTTGGTATCACACTTCAATGTAATGAATTTTTTTCTCATTTCTGTCCAAATTTCATTATGTTGTTATGCCCTTTTATTTTTAAATTAAAAATGATGTGGTATGATTTTGAACCTCCCATATAAATCCATCCTTATGTATTAATTATTAGATACCCCTTTATCTCTCATTAATGCCTCCGATGTACACATGTTACTATACCAAAATTCTGTAAGTAATTTCTCTCTTCTCATTTACATTCAAGCAATTCTTTTGTATTAAGAATCTAAATTCCATTACATATGTTGGGACATGAATATATATGACCCCATTATATTCCATTTCATGTAAATATTATAATACACCTCTTTATCTCTCATCAATCATTTTTATGAATTCTTAATTCATGATGTCATGCTGCCGAACATGCACCACGATTTTTCAAGCCAAAGTCATTGTGTAGGGAATACCATGCCTATTTTTCTATCAAGGGAAATCACCATTATACACATTTACTTATTTATTATAGAACTTCATGTATCAATTCCACATTCTAATATAGTGGAATAAATTATGATGTTTAATAAATATAGGTTATATGATCCATGTGGCACACTTATGAATGAATAGAAATAATTAAGAAGGGTGTTCCCTGATAGCCCTCCATTGCATTGGGTAAAAATTAGTATCATGATACATCAAGTTCAATAGGTTTTTACTCAAGAAAATTCACGTGCAATGATGGTTTACTCATTCTCCATCTCTAATGATCCCTGGCTCATGATAATACAATGTTAAGTGTTGTTGCCACATTACCATGTTATTATAATCATGTTATATAATTTCTTCATGTAAATATTTCTATTATGCTACCTTGATATTCCAATTTCCTAACATGTACTGTATTCTTCCTGTTATTCCTTTTACTCCCTTACTACTATTTATAGTTATCCCCTTTATTATCCATGTCCTTAGGCTATCTAGTGCAATTATAAGTATGAAGAAATGATATGGTGATGTAAAAGAAGTTTTCAATAAGATGTTGGGTTTTATGTTTTAAGTTGTTATGTAATGTTACTAAGCCCCAAAGACACTAAACATATAGATCTTCTATGTTGTATCAATTGATGTTTTTATGTAATAAATTATGCTTATGTGTGAAATAATTAGAAGGGTTGTTATAATTAACTTGATCAAATATCACCATGACTTAAATGTAATAATAAAAAAGAAAACTTATAACAGATAGAAGTTACTATATATACAATTGTAAAATTTTATGTGACTTCTAACACAACATAATAATTAGTTTTTTAATGATTTATTCAATATTGGTTTATACATAAATAATAATCATATTATCATTATTATGAAAATCATTGACTATAAGGTCATCCAATATATCAAAATTATGACAAGGTAACAATAGTTAGATAATTAGGGGTATCACAACATTATTGAATTTCTCAAGGTAGTGAGGTTACATTAATAATATTTGAAACAAAAACATATTTATTAACAATTTTTAGTCATAGAATATCTATTTGGACAACTGTTTTGTGTTAATACAATGTATAATCATGTTTAAAATGCAACAAATAAAGAGTCAGTTAGTAGTTGGCTATACTACATATGGATGGTTTTTGGAGTAGGTTCCTTCCAACCTGATGTTTATATTGTAAATCATTTCTAAAATATACTTATATATGTATAATAATTGAATAAAAATCAAATTATTCATATTCTTCCATGTCATATTATTGTGATAATTTCTTATAAGAATTTTCTAATCAAAAAGGTCATAGATCATTCTTACCATAATGAGATCTTATATGTTTTCTAACAGTATTTCATAATAAATTTTATATGGTGAAATAAAATTATGTAATAAAACAATGAGTATTTTTTGTATTTATGAAAGACTCACTTTCTTATTTTATTTAATTCAGTAATTAAACTGGAATTTTATAAAATTTAATAATGTATATATATATATGAAAAATGTATTAGATTAATATTTGTATGTGTAAATCAACATAAAAATATATAAAAATACCTTTGGGACATCTTTATGATATAAAAGGATATGATATTCAATTTTTGTAGTCGTTGTTGGAGATTAATCTATCATAAATCTCTTAGTGATATTCAAAATCCAAAACTTCTATTGTAAATTATTATTCTCAACATGTACTTGTTGAATTTCGTCTTGGGATTGGTCTAAGAAAACCCATATTGATGATAAAACCACTATCTTATGAAAAAATAAGTCGTTTATGAAATACTTATAATTTATGATTCCATTTCTTCTCATTTATATACATATTTCATTATTTAGTTACAGTTAATTGTACCTAATAATTAAAAGGATATGTTAAAATGATAACATTAAATACTTTTAATTATTTCTCAATAAAAATTATTATTATTATTATTTCTAATTTTTTTAATAAAAAAATATTCAATATATTATTCATTTAAATAAAATACATATTAAAAACTAAATGTGGTATCTTATATCCCATTAAATAAATAACATCCTCATAGTTATAATTTCTTATTTTGATGAAAATAAAATATTTAATATTTAATATGGCCTTAAATCCTGATAAAAAAATATAACTAAAACATTCATAATAGTTCATAAATAGAAAGTGAAGTATGAAAATCCTATCCAATTGGAGTTTCAAACTAGATGAATTGTTTTTAGTTCTTGTAGTGTGCTGATTGATGATCTAGTTAATACCCATAAATCTTTTGTGTAGGTTTTTACACCTAACAACATCAAACTCAAGATAATTTAATCATTTTTATTTTCTAAATTAGAATTTCATTTCATTGATACCTAACACTATTTTAATTACCAAAATATTAGGATTTCCCCAAATTTTTATTTATTCTTAGGGTATCAAAAAATCTATTCTATTTCTAATTAAACATAAATTTATCAATATATTTATTATTACATTCTAAATAAAAAATAATATAATCCTATGAAACAAAGATTCACCATACATTTTAACTCCAGACTAAATTAGTCCCATATTAATAAATATATTCCTTAATAATATTTTCCCATAAAAATATATTAATCATTTCCCAAAATACACTAAAAATTTTCATTAATATAAATTCACTTTTCAATCTCCATGTTTAACCAAATATTATATTCCATTTATCAATAATATATTTTTTTCTAATTATGAACCATTACATCAACATGAGTTCACATAACAACTCAATGGGTTATCTATAGTTCAATAATTATTTCATCAAAAAACCAACCAATCATATCCAAAAATATAATTAACCATCTTAAAATAAAAAAATATTATTTATAATATTGGGTTTTCTATTCCCTTAAAATTATTATAAAAATTAATCATATTATCCTAGGTTTGTACCCAAGAATAATAAATTGACCTCAAATGATATAATATTATCCTATATAGTTATTTAAACACTTTCTTGATACAAAATAAAATACCCTAGACCTTCCCCCCAATATGTTTTACTATAAAATAATCAATATATAGTGGTTTCTAAACAAACTGAGTACCTGATAAATTTAGTCACAGATATGTAATTAAAAATATATTCTTTAAAAGCATGACACACATCAATATATTTTACAATTATTATTCTTATTCATTATATTGGGAAATAAAAATCATATAATTTTGAGAACAAATTCTCAATATTGGTAAACATAAGAAATAATATATGATTATCATAAGTGAGCATAATAAAATCATGTGGTTATAAGGACATAATTTTGGTATAATTAAAAATCATGAGGAAATAATAACTAATAAATCATGGATTAAATGTCATGAATCATAATATAAATATGTATCTATAATAAATTAAATATCAATTTTTTTTAATTTTATGAATTTTTTAACAACATAAAACATGTAATTATAAGAGTAAGTTTATGTTCACATTAATAAAAACAAAAAATAGTGGAAAACATATATAGTGAATTGGATTTAATCCATAATCCCATAAATATAATCTCATATTATTTAAATTAAGACCCATTACAATGGATGGAAATATAATTTTTTGGCCCACCTTCGACATCACAATACGTGCATTCATATGTGTACCAAAAAATAATTCATCCATTATTTCATAAAATCATAATTTGACAACTAAAAACATTGTGTTTATTAATATTTCCACAATTCAAGGTAAAAATATTTGTAGGGAAACAATATAGATAGTGTTAATAAAAAATATCTTCTATAAATCCTAAGAAAATTTATATTATGTTGATTTAGATGGAAAAAACTTTTTAGGAAGATGGTTTACTCATGAAATATGAATGGTATCATGGAAAAAGTGTCTAGTAATATAATCATTTTCTACATCATGATAAACCCCTAAAATTATTACATCATCCTATCATTTTATGTTAATAGAACAAACATAACTCTAAAAGTGATTGATCATTTTTTGTTCTAGATGAAATGGATGTGAAATTATATAAATAGTTTTCCCAAATATATTGTGGAATTGTCATAAAAATAAACTTATAAGGCACTCCAAAAATCTATTTCAAGAAGATAAAACAATGAAAAATATGAAAATAATTTTTTAACTAATTATAAATATATTTAAACCATATGTTTTAATTATGTTAATCATATCGTATATAGAATGGATGCTAAAAAGTTGTATATATAGAATGAAATCCCCTTTAGAATTATTTGATAACACTAGATATTATTTTTATAATCCATAATAATAAAATAATATATTTTAAATTACCTATAAAATAATGATAACTCAGATATAAAGCTTGATAATGAAAAATGGACATAAAGTGTAGAAGCTCAGTTCATGAGAGGAATGTAATAAAATATATTCATTAAAAATATTACTATGAAATTCCAAACATTAACCCTGTGTAAAATGTTATAATATTCAGTTTCAAAAAAATTATAGAAACATATAAAAATTTAAAAATGGTTTTAAATATTTTTGATGCTTAGAGAAGAACATTTATGAATCAATATAAATTATTTGGATAAAGAAGAAAAAATTTCGTTAGAGGGTATTAGATATCTTCATAACAATGTAATATTAGATTCAAGAAGTAATCCAAAAAAGAAGAATATTTTTATTTGAAAATGAGAATTACCTGGAGGGAAATATAAAATACCATATGGAATAAAAATGGAAGAATAAATGTTTTTTTCATTTTTATAGTCAAGGGTTATTATTCACGAACAAATGAAATTGGAATTAATTAAACAACCCAACTATAATGTCCTAATTTTAAGTTTATTAATCAATTGAATATGGGATTATTATATGGAAATAAAAAACCAATAAACATATGAAAATATTTAATATAGTAAATTCATATATTAGAACGTACCAAACTATTTACTCAACTAAAGGGGATTTAGATTACCAAAACCCTTATTAACATTAGTAATATACAAACAAAAAGAATATGAATGATGAATTTTTTTAATATTTTAAATCTAATTTATAATGATTCATTTAGAATAAAATATTTTAATAAGTCATTATGTACTCCTTATAAAAAAGATATTATGTGAAAATTTTTAATTCAGTGTCATGGAATGAAACATGAGATAATAAACCCTTACCATGGACTTATTCTTAACTGAATGTACTAAAACCTAAAATATCATGAAATAATTCACATTCATCAAGATTTCGAGAATCTTTGTATGAATATTTCATTTCTTATAGAATAATAATTTTCCAAATATAGTCATTTATTTGGTAGTTTTTCTCTTTTCATCAACTTAGGGTTTTACAGACAATTTCTAAAAACACTCTCTTATGTTGAACATTGAAAATTGTGTTATCTAATACTTCAATAATATTGATAATTATATAGTTATAAAATATTAATAATTATATAATTTAAAAAATTTACATATCAATATATTTCAAAAATTATATTTAAATTATGAAAGATATCACAATATGACTATTTTATGATGTTTAATTCATTATGATCATTTATTGATAATATAACTGTAATAATAGTTAATTTTTTTCTCAAATCATAACCATGTGATAAATATTATATTAATTATTTAAATCATTTTCTGAATCCTTCCATGTAAGGAGGTGAACATAAATGGAAAAAAAACATTCATAGTAGTGGTGAATAATATAAAATATGGGCGGTGTTTCAGTTTTTTCAATTTATGGACTAAATGTTGATGATAAATATTATGTAAAGATTGGAAATATTATTTTATTATTTATTTTTATTTATTTAAAATATTAATTCGATTTATAACAGAAAAATAACCCCAAAATGATTGGTTTAAATAATAGTATCTTCCTTTCATGTCCTCTTTTTGATAACTCCTTAATCATTCCTATATTGGTCTTTTAGTGTCACCAGAACCATTAGGATGTGAGAAAGGGGTTTGGGTGTAATTTCATGAAATAGTTTTTGACATAGTAGGATTATTATATAATCCTAACATTTTTAATAAGAAAACTTTATACGATAGTGTATACGACATACATAATAGATCCTATACACCCCCATAAAAATATTATTTAAATATAGATAATCTTACCTATCTATTAGCAGTGGTTGATGAGCTCCTTAACATTATCTAGTATTCTTGAAATGCCATTATCTATAACAAAAACTCATTAAGTATTCATGTAGGTAATATGCGAATTATAATTGCTATATCAGATGCAACTTCAATCCAAAAAGCTTTTTGGGACAATTCTGTTGGCGATTTCGAGGTCCTTCATAGACTCAAGGTGGATGGTCTCTATAGAAAATTGGGCCGCACTATTGAGGTTTTCTGGAAACCTCTGCTTCCAGGAAAGATTAAAGTTAACATTGATGGATCCTCAAAAGGAAACCCTAGACCTGCAGGTTACGGAGCTATCTTTAGAGACTTCCTTGGGTAGTTCCAAGGATGTTTCTTTAGAAGTTATGACATGACCTCATCCTTAGAGGTAGAAATGATGGCTTTGATTTATGATGTGGACTATGATAATAAAAAAGGATAGAACAACATATTTATTGAAAGTGACTCATCTACAAGTGTCTAGGATATTTGGAATGGCATTGTGCATCATTCTTGGCCCCTCACTACCATTGGGATAGGATGCCTTTCTTCACTTCTGGAGATCAACTACATAGCTACACACAACTTTTGTGAAGAGAACTGGGTGGCTGATGGCCTTGCCAATATGAAAATCAACCAGAGAATAACTTGGATGGATGATTTGTCAGTTGATCTTCTCCCTTATTTTGAATGGGATTGTAATATGATTCCTTCCGTTAGACCTATGTAGTTCCTGTATTTATTATAAATAAATTGTGTCTTGGACTTTGACCATTGCATCACTTTTAAAAAAAACCTATCTGTTAAATTCAAAGGTTTGAATATTATTATCTATATTATGAAATATATATAATTTTACTAATCAATATAAATTAATTGGTAAATTCTTACTAAATAATTAGTCAATTTTTAATGAAGTCATTGTTTCCTTTCAAAAACATTTTTTAAAAGACTTTTTTATTGATTGCTATGAGAAAATATTATAAATACATTCAAGAAATTTTTGAAAATTTATTTCATTAAGAGGGTATAATTTTTTTTAATTAGCATACCAATATTAGTTTATAGTTATATTGTGAATATTTTTTGAAAAGTATTATTTATCAATTAATAGATAATATCGTTTATATTGAAAATTGTATAAAATTTTAAATAATTGACACATTATTTTTTATTAGTATTAAATTAAAATTTGTAAATTTTTTGTAATCATGATCCAAATATATTATTTTAAATTTTTTTATTCATGAATTTTTTATAAAACATTTTATACATAAAAGGGATTTTTCTTTGAAATTGTTTCTCTTTATAATTTTAGTATTTATAGAAAATTAATTTCCTCCGATTCCAAAATTTAAATAAATAAAAAAATGATTAAATATTAATAATCAAAATTTATATTTTTGGTAAGTAGTTCCCTTTTAATTTTTTCTATTATGAATAACAACCATAATAATAGTTGTCACTACAGTGATAGTAAATTGGGTAATTTTGGTAAAAAATAATATGATAATGACTATAAAATAAACACAACACTTTTATTTACCCAATTTTATGATTTATTATTCAATTTCCATCCATTTTTCTAAAATATGGGAATATGGTGCCAAATTTATTCAAATTTTAAATTTATATTATTTTTGGTAAAAATGTAAAAATTTCATTCTCTTTGTTTTATTATCTCAACATTATTTATGTTGGGATAAACATATGATATGTTTGGATTTAAATTTTCTTATTGAGATAAATTAATTTTTTATGCTAGTAATTTGTTTTAAATATTTAATAATGATATAAGTACCTTATGCGAATGAATGGATGGCATGATATTTATTTCATGAATAAAAAATTAAACCAATAATTCTGAAAAACATAAAAATCTTAAAATCTTAATGATTTTTTACATTGAATTTGTAAATGAAATTTAATATTTTTATAGGGCTGTTAGTAGATTATATTCAAATTATATTTTTTCAGGTTGTTATCAATGTCAAATGATATGAATATTTTAAAAAATTATATAGATGTTATTTTATAATAAATAATATTTTATTATAAGATATAAAATTCAATTTTTTTATCCATTTTATTGGGGTATGGTTTATAATATCATCCATGATTCACTTATGGTCCAATATTCGTTTTATAGTAACTCTATTTTCCCCTATAGATAAAAAACACCACTAACTTAATAATTGTAAAAAAGGGTTAATACTAGTTAAAAGGGAGAAAAGGGTGAAAACCTAATCTAAACATTCCAAAATTTTAATGTATGAAAGTATCGTGTCAAATACTCAAACAATATTGTCACACCCCGACTGCGGACGTCCGTAATTTTTCTCCTTTCTTGGTCCCGGTTTAAATTTCTCGAAGATTAATTGTGATTGGTGGTTTCGCGTCGGTGCGCGGTCATCGCATCGCTAGCGGTGGTCGTGCGTTCGGCCCGGGTGACGATGTGTCCACCCGGCGTTTAAAATATTAAAGTTTTTACGTTGACTTTTATTATTATTATTATTTGAGTTGTGTTATTAATATTGAAGATATTTTCCGTGTATAAGTATATACATATATATATATATATCTATATATGTGTATGTATATACATATATATATACTTTAATACGTTATGTTTATATATGTATATATATGTATATATGGGTGTGTGCGCTCGCGCGCGAACGCGCGCGCACATTTATCTTCAAATGGTTTTAATATTTTAAATTTTGGATTAAAGATAATTATTATTTTAAATTTTCTAATTATTAATATTAATATTATTATAAGGATTTATTATTTTAATAAAGTTTTATTATTTCTATAAAGCATTATTAATTTTTTTAGGATTTGTTTTATTACTTATGTTCAATATTATTATTAGTATATTATTATGATGATAGTATTTTATTATTTTTTTACATATTATTATTAATATTATTCTCATATTATTATTTATATTTTTTTGTTGTATTATTATGATTATCTTATATATATATATATATATTAAGAAACCCGAAACCCCCTCTCTAACCCTAGCCGCTTTCCCTTTTCTTTTTTTTCTCTCCATCCCCTTCTACACCCCGTCGAGCCGTCGTTGTCCCGGCTCCCCTGCACCGGCCTCGTCCGACGTTCCCCGCCGCAACTCTCTGGCCGTGCGCCGCGCCCCGCACCCAGCGTCCCCGCCCCACATCCCTTCCATCTCCCTCGCGCGACCTCGCCGCGCTCAGCCCTCTTCCCGGCCCTCTCCTCCGCTCCTCTCTCCCCGAGTCCGCCTCGCCGCACCCAGCCTGCCGACGTCCCGGCACTCCGGCACTCCGCCCCGGCTCCCCTCGTTGCACCGCCTCGGACCCCCGCTGCACCGCCTTGCCCCTGCCTCCCACGCCAGCCCGTCCGCCGGCCTCCCCTCCCTCTGGCGGCGACACCACCTCCCTGCTCCTCCCCGACTCCTCCGCCCGACCCCCCCCCCCTGCACCTCGCCGATCCGCAGCCCCCCCCCCCCTCCGGTGTCGTTCCGGCCTCCGCCACGCCACCTCCTTCCGACCTGTTGCCGGTGCACCCCCCCTCCTGTCGAACCGTCGGCCGCACCCAGCACCGCCGCCCAGCCCGACTCCCTCTTCCACTCCGGTATTCCTGTTTTATTTATTTATTTATTTATTTGTTATTTATTTAATCATTTATTTCTTTACTTATTCATTCTTTCATTTATTTATCTATCTATTTAATTGTTTGTTGACTTATTTATTTAGTCATTCAATTATATATTACTTTGTTTATCTATTTTTTTATTCATTTAATTATTTATTTATTTGTTCATTTAAGTATTTGTTAATTATTTATTCATTTATTTAGTTCTTTATTTATTTATTACTTTAAGTATTTGTTAATTATTTATTTACTTATTTACTTATTTATTCATTTATGTATTTATTCATTTATTTATTTATTTAATTATTTGTTCATTTAAGTATTTTGTTAAACATTTATTTATTTATTTATTTATTTACTTGCTTATTTGTTTATAAATTAATTAATTAATTTATTCATTTGTTTATTTTTCCTTTATTCCATCTTGGTGTTTTTATTTAATTTGAATTAATCCTTTCCTGTCGCGGGTTGAGTGACATGTACTTTTTTTTCCGCTGCTCAGCATACACAGTTAGTCCGCAGGGGTTTGTCCTACGTTCGTTGGAGTTCCGTCGCGTCCGCTCCTTGTTTGAGGTAGGCGAATTCACCTGTTTCCTTTTCGAAGCACTTTGTTGGTACTTGAATTATTTTAAATTGATTTTATTCCATGGTTCGCATGTTTATTATATCCTTGCGTGACTTATTTTGGTTTTTTAGAATTGATAGTTTTTGTTCGAAACTATGCTTTGAAGCAATTATATTTTATGCCTATGTAGTTGTACACTAGATGTTGTTTCGCACATTTTATTGTTTATATAGTGACATGCGGTAGTGTTTTCGTGCTGAAAGATTTGATTAAAAATAAACTTTAGGATGCTCCTCTGTTTATGCACATGTTTATGCTTTGCCAGCTTGGTTGGAACTAAATGCCAATATTTTTCTAATGTGATCACTGGTTGTTTTAAGTGGTGTTCTTTTTGTAAAAAAATTACTCTTGGATCTTATTATCCTGTGTGGGTTAGTTTTATGAAATTTAGTATCAATTGGAAGTGTTGTCGTGCCCCTTTGCAGGTTTGATGCACCATTGGATGTTGACACATCCATGGGTGCACCAGGTGCACACATGGATGTGCCCTCAAATGAAGATGGTGTTTGAAATTGTTACCATTTATGTCCATTTATTTTTATTTTCTCGAGATCTCGACATTTCTAAATGGTTCTTGGTTACAAAATGTTTTCGCCTCCTTTTGAGACACATTGAACTTGTTTTAAAAGAAATATACGAAGATATGCCCGTTTGGCCCTTTACTTAATACAGAAACAGTGTTTTGAGTTATTTAAAATGATACTGTGAAATATTCGTGTAAAACTGTTTGTTTTTGAAAAACCAAGTGCTCGCTTGACAACTCCAGGTATTTTATAAAGTTGTTTTGATAATCAAATGACGTGAAGGCCCTGTTGGAACTTTATTGAATGTGAAGTGATTATACATATAGATATATACATATACGTACTTGTGAGGGCATCTCTACAGGGGGACTTCCCTTCGAGGGTTGTCGTGTAGCGATGTCCGTGTAAGGGGTTGGCAAGTGCGGTGAGATGAGTCACGCGTGCGTGGGCCTCCCACTTACACAGTGTTACTAAAACCACCATGGGTTCCTGGGCGTCTTGTAGATTATCAAGTGACGGTTGCTTGCTAACCCTGATTAGATGGGTTGGTACCCTCTGGAGTTGTGGACAGGCCAGGTGGGATGTGCCACTGGTTGGCTATTAGGGCGGCCAGTTGGTTATTGACTGTGGAGTACCATGCCGGCAGGTAGTCTGAACCCGAGTACGTCCAGGAGTTTTCTAGGGATGTTTAGGATCACCCATGGTTACCTGTTCACCTTGATTGTTTACTTTCAGTTATTCTTTACAACTTATAGTGTTACTTGTGTCCTTTTGCACTACTATCATCTTGCATTACTTGGTTACTTTATGTTTCACTGGTTTGCTTTCAGCCTGTACTGTTTACCTGTTCCTTTTTAGCACAGTCGTAGTATTATCTGTATTTGGTTTTGTTTATAAAAACAGGAAATGGTTTTGAAATTGATTTATTGTGTGCGTTGGATTTCCAAATGGGGGAAAACATGTTGGTTGTTTTCAAATGTGAAAAATCTATTTTTATACTTGTATTTTTCAAACCTGTGTCAACGGATTGCTTGGGAAAGGAAACATTTGGATTCAGTGGTTTACTTTGGCTTACCTACTGGGAATTTTTAATGCTCACGCCTATATTATCATTTCAGTTTCAGGTCTTCCCTTTCTCAGGTCTCTGTTTTGAGTCGCTCAGTATTGGAGCGAGGTTGCTCTCTAGTTGGGTGGTGACCTGAGAGGTCACATGGAGGTACGTGGTCCTGTGGCTTTTATTTCTTTTCCGCTGTTAGTGTTTATTTATTCTGTTCTATTTACTTTTTTTTTGGGCTGAAATCGTTCCCAACGATCAAATTTCAATGCCCGGCACTTGTTGCCATCCCAGGGGGATCAGGAACGCCCCTCGGGACTTGCCGCGGACCGGCTCGGGTGACCGGTTCAGGGTCGACCCGGGCTGGTTCGTGACAAAATGGTATCAAAGGTGGTTCTTGTTATTTGGGTTGTCCGGTAGAAGGAGATTAGGACTGTCGGAACTCGAGGGGTAAGTACGGGAAGAGCATCGCGAACTCTTGCTCGCACTGATCTTCGAGTTACCAGGGGTAGTTCGGGAATTGTGTCCTTATCTTTTCTGGTTTGTCTTGGATTGAGAGATGACAATGGAGGCAAGCCGACGTTACGTCGTGATTTCACATGGAGTAGTGACCCATGTGGAGTCCGAGTACATGGTTTGAATTCCTCCTAGTGGTCGACGCTGACTTGGGACATGGCCCACTACCATGTCGCCAGGTTGAGCGTGACTACTAGTCCCTCATTTCAGTGATTGATGCAAATTTGGATGTTGTTTTCATTTTGGTCTGTGTGAGTGCGTAGTTGGAAATGAAAAGTGGTTTTTGAAAATTGGACTGGTTTCTTTTGAAGGACTTTAAATGTATAAAATGGGTTTTAAAACTGAAATCTCTTGATTTGAAAAATCTGTTGTTTGCTTGGAGTTGGTTCAGAATGGTTTGGGTTGAAACCTCGGTTCCTCTTTATGAACGTCTGCACATGTGTGAGAATGCATGGAAAGTGTGTGTTGATGCACGTATGAATGGAATGTGGATAAAGACATGTGCAACGGGTCATGGGAGTTCCTGGGTGTGTTTGAAATTTAACGCTTGAATTTGTTTTCTAAACTGGTTTTAAAGGGAAAATGGTTTTTGGAAAGCTTTTGGTTTGAAAGTGGATTGGTTTTTGGAAAGTGAATTTGAAAAAGGGTGGTTTTGAAATCAAAAATGAAAAGGGAATTTTAAAGAGGAGATTTTATTTTGGGTTGTGTTGTGTTTGTTTGGTCCTTGTGCTGACTGTTTTGATGAAGGCGCTTTTATTGATGTTGCTTCGATTTGATGTTGGTTTTGGCCTTGTGTTTTATATATCGCTCAGGAAATGCCGCCCAGAAAGGTCTCTAAGGATTCAGATATGTCATGCCCAGTTTTTGGTCCTTCTCAGACTCTGCCTATTCTCCATGGTGATCAGGGTCCGTTAGAGGCAGTGAAATGGCTCGAGGAAGTGGAGTGTGTCTTTAGAACGTTGGGAACTCCCGATAATGTTAAGGTTCGTGCAATTATGAAGCTGTTCGGGGGTCCAGCTCTGGACCAGTGGAAGGTGGTTGCCCCACCATCGACGCAAGGAGAAATAACGTGGGATGTCTTTAGAATTGTTTTCATCCAATGGTTTGTACCTGAGGAAGTGAAGCTGGAGAAAAAGAGAGAGCTTGTGCATATTCAACAAGGTCAACGGACGGTGAAGGCTTATGTTGACTATTTCAAGGAATTGATTTCCTTTTCTCCAGATGTAGCGTCACATGAGCTCATGAAGGCCTCTCTTTTCACTGGGGGCCTTCGTCCAGAGATCAAGGAGAGAGTCCTTCCTTCTAAAGACCTTTGTTTCGAGAAGCTGGTGGAGGAAGCTTTCTTGGCTGAGTTAGTTTCTGGTGTGCGGGTGGTTAATACTTCAGCGTCCCCTGTTGCTGTTCGTAAGAGTTCCCCCTCTGGTGAGGAAAAGGCGCTAGAGATACCTGTTCCTAATGAGTTATCCCCTTTGGTCCCAGCTTCCAGTTCATCAGATCGTTCGATGGTATGCTTTCAGTGTGGTCGTTTCGGGCATTTAAAGTCGTCTTGTCGCAACCCTCCGAAGACGTGTCATCGATGCGGTTGTCTGGGTCATCTGGAGAAGTTTTGCAGGAAGCGTCGCTTGAAGAGGAAACTGTGATAGGAGAATGTCAGTACCTGACTGTGAGGCAGAAGATGCTTCAGCCATCAGAGCCCCAGCCACAAGTCTCGGGGTGAATCTCGCGCACAGTCAGGAGTCCTCAGGGGTGTGAAGCCTTGGTCCAGGTTTTGTGTTCCGTGTTAGCAGTGGAACAATCAAGATCTTTTAGTACTTGTTTTTCTGCTGTTAAGTTTTGACGTTGTTGTATGTTCATTGTTTTACCATGGGGTTATCATGGACTTGTTCTATTATAATCCAAGTAGTCTGGTTGATGTGGATGTGTTGTTTCTGAATCGTGTGTCTTTCGAAAGGTGTGTTTGACTCTTCGGTGGGTTGACCTTTGTTTAGCAATGCTCGTCAGATGTGGTTGTGTTTCATGGATTTCAGTGGGCCATGTTTTTAACTCAATGTTTTGGTTTAGGGTTTTCGTGGGTTTCCCCTAGTATTGAAGGCTGTTGACTCTAGTCGTGGGTTCAAGGTTTCGACAGAGGTGTTGTAGTAATCGTGTTATAAGAGTTGGTTTGAATTGGTTGGGAGTTCCCGCGTCGCCCCCCCTTTTCTAGGGTTTTCTATTTAGATGGTCAACTTTTCTGCACTAGTTATGTTCTTGTGGTGGGGAGAACCCCTTCGTGTTCTCCTCTCAATCTCGGACCCCGGTTTTCTCTTGAATCGGTCGGGTGTGACCTGTGTAGAGTAAGGTCATCCCCGAGATTCTCAATTCTCTCTGGTCCCTTTAGTTATGTTTGGGCATAGACTTGGTTTTTGGTTGACTTGCGGCCTGGTGACTTTCTGGGGGCAGAAAGTGTCTGTGGTGGGGAGAATTGTCACACCCCGACCGCGGACGTCCGTAATTTTTCTCCTTTCTTGGTCCCGGTTTAAATTTCTCGAAGATTAATTGTGATTGGTGGTTTCGCGCCGGTGCGCGGTCATCGCATCGCTAGCGGTGGTCGTGCGTTCGGCCCGGGTGACGATGTGTCCACCCGGCGTTTAAAATATTAAAGTTTTTATGTTGACTTTTATTATTATTATTATTTGAGTTGTGTTATTAATATTGAAGTTATTTTCCGTGTATAAGTATATACATATATATATATATATATATATGTGTGTATGTATATACATATGTATATACTTTAATACGTTATGTTTATATATGTATATATATGTATATATGGGTGTGTGCGCTCGCGCGCGAACGCGCGCGCACATTTATCTTCAAATGGTTTTAATATTTTAAATTTTGGATTAAAGATAATTATTATTTTAAATTTTCTAATTATTAATATTAATATTATTATAAGGTTTTATTATTTTAATAAAGTTTTATTATTTCTATAAAGCATTATTAATTTTTTTAGGATTTGTTTTATTACTTATGTTCACTATTATTATTAGTATATTATTATGATGATAGTATTTTATTATTTTTTTACATATTATTATTAATATTATTCTCATATTATTATTTATATTTTTTTGTTGTATTATTATGATTATCCTATATATATATATATATATATATATTAAGAAACCTGAAACCCCCTCTCTAACCCTAGCCGCTTTCCCTTTTCTTTTTTTTCTCTCCATCCCCTTCTACACCCCGTCGAGCCGTCTTTGTCCCGGCTCTCCTGCACCGGCCTCGTCCGACGTTCCCCGCCGCAACTCTCTGGTCGCGCGCCGCGCCCCGCACCGAGCGTCCCCGCCCCACATCCCTTCCATCTCCCTTGCGCGACCTCGCCGCGCTCAGCCCTCTTCCCGGCCCTCTCCGCCGCTCCTCTCTCCCCAAGTCCGCCTCGCCGCACCCAGCCTGCCGACGTCCCGGCACTCCGGAACTCCGCCCCGGCTCCCCCCGTTGCACCGCCTCGGACCCCCGCTGCACCGCCTTGCCCCTGCCTCCCTCGCCAGCCCGTCTGCCGGCCTCCCCTCCCTCTGGCGGCGACACCACCTCCCTGCTCCTCCCCGACTCCTCCGCCCGACCCCCCCCCCCTGCACCTCGCCGATCCGCAACCCCCCCCCCCCCCCTCCGGTGTCGTTCCGGCCTCCGCCACGCCACCTCCTTCCGACCTGTTGCCGGCGCACCCCCCCTCCTGTCGAACCGTCGGCCGCACCCAGCACCGCCGCCCAGCCCGACTCCCTCTTCCACTCCGGTATTCCTGTTTTTTATTTATTTATTTATTTATTTGTTATTTATTTAATCATTTATTTCTTTACTTATTTATTCTTTCATTTATTTATCTATCTATTTAATTGTTTGTTGACTTATTTATTTATTCATTCAATTATATATTACTTTGTTTATTTATTTGTTTATTCATTTAATTATTTATTTATTTGTTCATTTAAGTATTTGTTAATTATTTATTCATTTATTTAGTTCTTTATTTATTTATTACTTTAAGTATTTGTTAATTATTTATTTACTTATTTACTTATTTATTCAATTATGTATTTATTCATTTATTTATTTATTTAATTATTTGTTCATTTAAGTATTTTGTTAAACAGTTATTTATTTATTTATTTATTTACTTGCTTATTTGTTTATAAATTAATTAATTAATTTAGTCATTTGTTTATTTTTCCTTTATTCCATCTTGGTGTTTTTATTTAATTTGAATTAATCCTTTCCTGTCGCGGGTTGAGTGACATGTACTTTTTTTCCCGCTGTTCAGCATACACAGTTAGTCCGCAGGGGTTTGTCCTATGTTCGTTGGAGTTCCGTCGCGTCCGCTCCTTGTTTGAGGTAGGCGAATTCACCTGTTTCCTTTTCGAAGCACTTTGTTGGTACTTGAATTATTTTAAATTGATTTTATTCCATGGTTCTCATGTTTATTATATCCTTGCGTGACTTATTTTGGTGTTTTAGAATTGATAGTTTTTGTTCGAAACTATGCTTTGAAGCAATTATATTTTATGCCTATGTAGTTGTACACTAGATGTTGTTTCGCACATTTTATTGTTTATATAGTGACCTGCGGTAGTGTTTTCGTACTGAAAGATTTGATTAAAAATAAACTTTAGGATGCTCCTCTGTTTATGCACATGTTTATGCTTTGCCAGCTTTGTTGGAACTAAATGCCAATATTTTTCTAATGTGATCACTGGTTGTTTTAAGTGGTGTTCTTTTTGTAAAAAAAATTACTCTTGGATCTTATTATCCTGTGCGGGTTAGTTTTATGAAATTTAGTATCAATTGGAAGTGTTGTCGTTCCCCTTTGCAGGTTTGACGCACCATTGGATGTTGACACATCCATGGGTGCACCAGGTGCACACATGGATGTGCCCTCAAATGAAGATGGTGTTTGAAATTGTTACCATTTATGTCCATTTATTTTTATTTTCTTGAGATCTCGACATTTCTAAATGGTTCTTGGTTACAAAATCTTTTTGCCTCCTTTTGAGACACATCGAACTTGTTTTAAACGAAATATACGAAGATATGCCCGTTTGGCCCTTTACTTAATACAAAAACAGTGTTTTGAGTTATTTAAAATGATACTGTGAAATATTCGTGTAAAGCTGTTTGTTTTTGAAAAACCAAGTGCTCGCTTGACAACTCCAGGTATTTTATAAAGTTTTTTTGATAATCAAATGACGTGAAGGCCCGGTTGGCACTTTATTGAATGTGGAGTGATTATACATATAGATATATACATATACGTACTTGTGAGGGCATCTCTACAGGGGGACTTCCCTTCGAGGGTTGTCATGTAGCGATGTCCGTGTAAGGGGTTGGAAAGTGCGGTGAGATGAGTCACGCGTGCGTGGGCCTCCCACTTACACAGTGTTACTAAAACCACCATGGGATCCTGGGCGTCTTGTAGATTATCGAGTGACGGTTGCTTGCTAACCCTGATTAGATGGGTTGGTACCCTCTGGAGTTGTGGACAGGCCAGGTGGGATGTGCCACTGGTTGGCTATTAGGGCGACCAGTTGGTTATTGACTGTGGAGTACCATGCCGGCAGGTAGTCTGAACCCGAGTACGTCCAGGGGTTTTCTAGGGATGTTTAGGATCACCCATGGTTACCTGTTCACCTTGATTGTTTACTTTCAGTTATTCTTTACAACTTATAGTGTTACTTGTGTCCTTTTGCACTACTATCATCTTGCATTACTTGGTTACTTTCTGTTTCACTGGTTTTCTTTCAGCCTGTACTATTTACCTGTTCCTTTTTAGCACAGTCGTAGTATTATCTGTATTTGGTTTTGTTTATAAAAATAGGAAATGGTTTTGAAATTGATTTATAGTGTGCGTTGGATTTCCAAATGGGGGAAAATATGTTGGTTGTTTTCAAATGTGAAAAATTTATTTTTATACTTGTATTTTTCAAACCTGTGTCAACAGATTGCTTGGGAAAGGAAACATTTGGATTCAGTGGTTTACTTTGGCTTACCTACTGGGCATTTTTAATGCTCACGCCTATATTATCATTTCAGTTTCAGGTCTTCCCTTGCTCAGGTCTCTGTTTTGAGTCGCTTAGTATTGGAGCGAGGTTCCTCTCTAGTTGGGTGGTGACCTGAGAGGTCACATGGGGGTACGTGGTCCTGTGTCTTTTATTTCTTTTCCGCTGTTAGTGTTTATTTATTCTGTTCTATTTACTTTTGTTTTGGGCTGAAATCGTTCCCAACGATCAAATTTCAATGCCCGGCACTTGTTTCCATCCCGGGGGGATCGGGAACGCCCCTCGGGACTTGCCGCGGACCGGCTCGGGTGACCGGTTCAGGGTCGACCCGGGCTGGTTCGTGACAAAATGGTATCAAAGGTGGTTCTTGTTATTTGGGTTGTCCGGTAGAAGGAGATTAGGACTGTCGGAACTCGAGGGGTAAGTACGGGAAGAGCGTCGCGAACTCTTGCTCGCACTGATCTTCGAGTTACCAGGGGTAGTTCGGGAATTGTGTCCTTGTCTTTTCTGGTTTGTCTTGGATTGAGAGATGACAATGGAGGCAAGCCGACGTTACGTCGTGATTTCACATGGAGTAGTGACCCATGTGGAGTCCGAGTACATGGTATGAATTCCTCCTAGTGGTCGACGCTGACTTGGGACATGGCCCACTACCATGTCGCCAGGTTGAGCGTGACTACTAGTCCCTCATTTCAGTGATTGATGCAAATTTGGATGTTGTTTTCGTTTTGGTCTGTGTGAGTGCGTAGTTGGAAATGAAAAGTGGTTTTTGAAAATTGGACTGGTTTCTTTTGATGGACATTAAATGTATAAAATGGGTTTTAAAACTGAAATCTCTTGATTTGAAAAATCGGTTGTTTGCTTGGAGTTGGTTCAGAATGGTTTGGGTTGAAACCTCGGTTCCTCTTTATGAATGTCTGCACATGTGTGAGAATGCATGGAAAGTGTGTGTTGATGCATGTATGAATGTAATGTGGATAAAGACATGTGCAACGGGTCATGGGAGTGCCTGGGTGTGCTTGAAATTTAACGCTTGAATTTGTTTTCTAAACTGGTTTTAAAGGGAAAATGGTTTTTGGAAAGTTTTTGGTTTGAAAGTGGATTGGTTTTTGGAAAGTGAATTTGAAAAAGGGTGGTTTTGAAATCAAAAATGAAAAGGGAATTTTAAAGAGGAGATTTTATTTTGGGTTGTGTTGTGTTTGTTTGGTCCTTGTGCTGACTGTTTTGATGAAGGCGCTTTTATTGATGTTGCTTCGATTTGATGTTGGTTTTGGCCTTGTGTTTTATATATCGCTCAGGAAATGCCGCCCAGAAATGTCTCTAAGGATTCGGATATGTCATGCCCAATTTTTGGTCCTTCTCAGACTCTGCCTATTCTCCATGGTGATCAGGGTCCGTTAGAGGCAGTGAAATGGCTCGAGGAAGTGGAGCGTGTCTTTAGAACGTTGGGAACTCCCGATAATGTTAAGGTTCGTGCAATTATGAAGCTGTTCGGGGGTCCAGCTCTGGACCAGTGGAAGGTGGTTGCCCCACCATCGACGCAAGGAGAAATAACGTGGGATGTCTTTAGAATTGTTTTCATCCAATGGTTTGTACCTGAGGAAGTGAAGCTGGAGAAAAAGAGAGAGCTTTTGCATATTCAACAAGGTCAACGGACGGTGAAGGCTTATGTTGACTATTTCAAGGAATTGATTTCCTTTTCTCCAGATGTAGCGTCCCATGAGCTCATGAAGGCCTCTCTTTTCACTGGGGGCCTTCGTCCAGAGATCAAGGAGCGAGTCCTCCCTTCTAAAGACCTTTGTTTCGAGAAGCTGGTGGAGGAAGCTTTCTTGGCTGAGTTAGTTTCTGGTGTGTGGGTGGTTAATACTTCAGTGTCCCCTGTTGCTGTTCGTAAGAGTTCCCCCTCTGGTGAGGAAAAGGCGCAAGAGATACCTGTTCCTAATGAGTTATCCCCTTTGGTCCCAGCTTCCAGTTCATCAGATCGTTCGATGGTATGCTTTCAGTGTGGTCGTTTCGGGCATTTAAAGTCGTCTTGTCGCAACCCTCCGAAGACGTGTCATCGATGTGGTTGTCTGGGTCATCTGGAGAAGTTTTGCAGGAAGCGTCGCTTGAAGAGGAAACTGTGATAGGAGAATGTCAGTACCTGACTGTGAGGCAGAAGATGCTTCAGCCATCAGAGCCCCAGCCACAAGTCTCGGGGTGAGGCTCGCGCACAGTCAGGAGTCCCCAGGGGTGTGAAGCCTTGGTCCAGGTTTTGTGTTCCGTGTTAGCAGTGGAACAATCAAGATCCTTTAGTACTTGTTTTTCTGCTGTTAAGTTTTGACGTTGTTGTATGTTCATTGTTTTACCATGGGGTTATCTTGGACTTGTTCTATTATAATCCAAGTAGTCTGGTTGATGTGGATGTGTTGTTTCTGAATCGTGTGTCTTTCGAAAGGTGTGTTTGACTCTTCGGTGGGTTGACCTTTGTTTAGAAATGCTCGTCAGATGTGGTTGTGTTTCATGGATTTCAGTGGGCCATGTTTTTAACTTGATGTTTTGGTTTAGGGTTTTCGTGGGTTTCCCCTAGTATTGAAGGTTGTTGACTCTAGTCGTGGGTTCAAGGTTTCGACAAAGGTGTTGTAGTAATCGTGTTATAAGAGTTGGTTTGAATTGGTTGGGAGTTCCCGCGTCGCCCCCCCTTTTCTAGGGTTTTCTATTTAGATGATCAACTTTTCTGCACTAGTTAAGTTCTTGTGGTGGGGAGAACCCCTTCGTGTTCTCCCCTCAATCTCGGACCCCGGTTTTCTCTTGAATCGGTCAGTTGTGACCTGTGTAGAGTAAGGTCATCCCCGAGATTATCAATTCTCTCTAGTCCCTTTAGTTATGTTTGGGCATAGACTTGGTTTTTGGTTGACTTGCGGCCTGGTGACTTTCTGGGGGCAGAAAGTGTCTGTGGTGGGGAGAATTGTCACACCCCGACCGCGGACGTCCGTAATTTTTCTCCTTTCTTGGTCCCGGTTTAAATTTCTCGAAGATTAATTGTGATTGGTGGTTTCGCGCCGGTGCGCGGTCATCGCATCGCTAGCGGTGGTCGTGCGTTCGGCCCGGGTGACGATGTGTCCACCCGGCATTTAAAATATTAAAGTTTTTACGTTGACTTTTATTATTATTATTATTTGAGTTGTGTTATTAATATTGAAGATATTTTCCGTGTATAAGTATATACATATATATATATATCTATATATGTGTATGTATATACATATGTATATACTTTAATACGTTATGTTTATATATGTATATATATGTATATATGGGTGTGTGCGCTCACGCGCGAACGCGCGCGCACATTTATCTTCAAATGGTTTTAATATTTTAAATTTTGGATTAAAGATAATTATTATTTTAAATTTTCTAATTATTAATATTAATATTATTATAAGGTTTTATTATTTTAATAAAGTTTTATTATTTCTATAAAGCATTATTAATTTTTTTAGGATTTGTTTTATTACTTATGTTCAATATTATTATTAGTATATTATTATGATGATAGTATTTTATTATTTTTTTACATATTATTATTAATATTATTATTAATATTATTCTCATATTATTATTTATATTTTTTTGTTGTATTATTATGATTTTCTTATATATATATATATATATATATATTAAGAAACCCGAAACCCCCTCTCTAACCCTAGCCGCTTTCCCTTTTCTTTTTTTTCTCTCCATCCCCTTCTACACCCCGTCGAGCCATCGTTGTCCCGGCTCCCCTGCACCGGCCTCATCCGACGTTCCCCGCCGCAACTCTCTGGTCGCGCGCCGCGCCCCGCACCCAGCGTCCCCACACCACATCCCTTCCATCTCCCTCGTGCGACCTCGCCGCGCTCAGCCCTCTTCCCGGCCCTCTCCGCCGCTCCTCTCTCCCCGAGTCCGCCTCGCCGCACCCAGCCTGCCGACGTCCCGGCACTCCGGCACTCCGCCCCAGCTCCCCTCATTGCACCGCCTCGGACCCCCCGCTGCACCGCCTTGCCCCTGCCTCCCTCGCCGGCCCGTCCGCCGGCCTCCCCTCCCTCTGGCGGCGACACCACCCCCCTGCTCCTCCCCGACTCCTCCGCCCGACCCCCCCCTGCACCTCGCCGATCCGCAGCCCCCCCCCCCCTCCGGTGTCGTTCCGGCCTCCGCCACGCCACCTCCTTCCGACCTGTTGCCGGCGCACCCCCCCCTCCTGTCGAACCGTCGGCCGCACCCAGCACCGCCGCCCAACCCGACTCCCTCTTCCACTCTGGTATTCCTGTTTTATTTATTTATTTATTTATTTGTTATTTATTTAATCATTTATTTCTTTACTTATTCATTCTTTCATTTATTTATCTATCTATTTAATTGTTTGTTGACTTATTTATTTATTCATTCAATTATATATTACTTTGTTTATTTATTTTTTTATTCATTTAATTATTTATTTATTTGTTCATTTAAGTATTTGTTAATTATTTATTCATTTATTTAGTTCTTTATTTATTTATTACTTTAAGTATTTGTAAATTATTTATTTACTTATTTACTTATTTATTCATTTATGTATTTATTCATTTATTTATTTATTTAATTATTTGTTCATTTATGTATTTTGTTAAACAGTTATTTATTTATTTATTTATTTACTTGCTTATTTGTTTATAAATTAATTAATTAATTTATTCATTTGTTTATTTTTCCTTTATTCCATCTTGGTGTTTTTATTTAATTTGAATTAATCCTTTCCTGTCGCGGGTTGAGTGACATGTACTTTTTTTTCCGCTGTTCAGCATACACAGTTAGTCCGCAGGGGTTTGTCCTACGTTCGTTGGAGTTCCGTCGCGTCCGCTCCTTATTTGAGGTAGGAGATTTCACCTGTTTCCATTTCGAAGCACTTTGTTGGTACTTGAATTATTTTAAATTGATTTTATTCCATGGTTCGCATGTTTATTATATCCTTGCATGACTTGTTTTGGTGTTTTAGAATTGATAGTTTTTGATCAAAACTATTCTTTGAAGCAATTATATTTTATGCCTATGTAGTTGTACACTAGATGTTGTTTCGCACATTTTATTGTTTATATAGTGACCTGCGGAAGTGTTTTCGTGCTAAAAGATTTGATTAAAAATAAACTTTAGGATTCTCCTCTGTTTATGCACATGTTTATGCTTTGCCAACTTGGTTGGAACTAAATGCCAATATTTTTCTAATGTGATCACTGGTTTTTTTAAGTGGTGTTCTTTTTGTAAAAAAATTACTCTTGGATCTTATTATCCTGTGCGGGTTAGTTTTATGAAATTTAGTATCAATTGGAAGTGTTGTCATGCCCCTTTACAGGTTTGACGCACCATTGGATGTTGACACATCCATGGGTGCACCAGGTGCACACATGGATGTGCCCTCAAATGAATATGGTGTTTGAAATTGTTACCATTTATGTCCATTTATTTTTATTTTCTCGAGATCTCGACATTTCTAAATGGTTCTTGGTTACAAAATGTTTTCGCCTCCTTTTGAGACACATCGAACTTGTTTTAAAAGAAATATACGAAGATATGCCCGTTTGGCCCTTTACTTAATACAAAAATAGTGTTTTGAGTTATTTAAAATGATACTGTGAAATTTTCGTGTAAAGCTGTTTGTTTTTGAAAAACCAAGTGCTCGCTTGACAACTCCAGGTATTTTATAAAGTTGTTTTGATAATCAAATGACGTGAAGGCCCGGTTGGCACTTTATTGAATGTGAAGTGATTATACATATAGATATATACATATACGTACTTGTGAGGGCATCTCTACAGGGGGACTTCCCTTCGAGGGTTGTCATGTAGCGATGTCCGTGTAAGGGGTTGGCAAGTGCGGTGAGATGAGTCACGCGTGCGTGGGCCTCCCACTTACACAGTGTTACTAAAACCACCATGGGTTCCTGGGCGTCTTGTAGATTATCGAGTGACGGTTGCTTACTAACCCTGATTAGACGGGTTGGTACCCTCTGGAGTTGTGGACAGGCCAGGTGGGATGTGCCACTGGTTGGCTATTAGGGCGGCCAGTTGGTTATTGACTGTGGAGTACCATGCCGGCAGGTAGTCTGAACCCGAGTACGTCCAGGGGTTTTCTAGGGATGTTTAGGATCACCCATGGTTACCTGTTCACCTTGATTGTTTACTTTCAGTTATTCTTTACAACTTATAGTGTTACTTGTGTCCTTTTGCACTACTATCATCTTGCATTACTTGGTTACTTTCTGTTTCACTGGTTTGCTTTCAGCCTGTACTGTTTACCTGTTCCTTTTTAGCATAGTCGTAGTATTATCTGTATTTGGTTTTGTTTATAAAAACAGGAAATGGTTTTGAAATTGATTTATAGTGTGCGTTGGATTTCCAAATGGGGGAAAACATGTTGGTTGTTTTCAAATGTGAAAAATCTATTTTTATACTTGTATTTTTCAAACCTGTGTCAACGGATTGCTTGGGAAAGGAAACATTTGGATTCAGTGGTTTACTTTGGCTTACCTACTAGGCATTTTTAATGCTCACGCCTATATTATCATTTCAGTTTCAGGTCTTCCCTTGCTCAGGTCTCTGTTTTGAGTCGCTCAGTATTGGAGCGAGGTTGCTCTCTAGTTGGGTGGTGACCTGAGAGGTCACATGGAGGTACGTGGTCCTGTGGCTTTTATTTCTTTTCCTCTGTTAGTGTTTATTTATTCTGTTCTATTTACTTTTGTTTTGGGCTGAAATCGTTCCCAACGATCAAATTTCAATGCCCGACACTTGTTGCCATCCCGGGGGGATCGGGAACGCCCCTCGGGACTTGCCGCGGACCGGCACGGGTGACCGGTTCAGGGTCGACCCGGGCTGGTTCGTGACAAATATTATATTTATTTCATTTGGAATACTTTTTTCAAGGACAATTATTTTATATTAATTTTATACTTTATGTAATTCCAAGAGAGAACCTACCATCTATTATAATAGGGAACCTCATAACTACATTAAAAAATGTTAGAAGACCTACTTGTTCCGACAATTTCTACCAAAACTAACATCCAAATATCCAATCCAAAAATATATATGTAATATATTTGGCATAATAGTTACCTCATTGGTCTTAATATGTAAATATTAATAGGTTTTATCATGAAGAGGTATATCAATTAACTGGATGATTTAGTTTTATTACAACTCCCACTCTTTAAAATAGTTTTGACACATGTGGAAAAAATACAAAAAATATATTCTATATATATATAATATTTTATTTAAATTTATTGGCGTATATAAAGCTCTTCATCCATCAACAGCAACACAAAATCATTTTTTGTGTACAAAAGGACACCTCTCAATGGAAATATAAAATTTATTCTATGTCAACATATCTCATGTCTTGTTACAATTATTTATTTGATATATGTATATATTTTTCATGGATTAGATATAATTATTCAAAAATAATATATCACCTTTTTCCCTTTATATCTATTTATGAATTATAATTTCTTTTGATTGTGTGTGTGGATTGCCACCTCCATGAAGTGATTTGATTAGTTTTTCATAACCACATACCATGGGTTAAATATATTATTTTATTTAATGAAATAGTATTTTTTTATGATATAATATTATATATAGAAATATAAAATAATACTTACCTTATGTTAATAATTATAGTTGAGAATGGAAATTTTACTCATGTGTAAAAACAACAAACTATCTAACATAGTTCATTATTCACAACCATATTCATGGATTGTAATAAATGTATAATTTATGTACAAAAATGGTAGTTATTTCCATATTATTATTGTATATATTATGTAATAAATACTACATTGACCATATTCTATATATCGTTGTCATTTTAAACATGAGATGAATGTAATCAAAATGCATGACATGATTCTAATCTATTATATAGCTAATTTTAAAAATAAAATAATTGGAATAATAAACATGAAAATGTTTACAAAACAAGTAAATAATTATCTAAATTTTTTATTTATGAAGATAAAAAATGTATGTGGTGATTCAGAAAAAATTTAAGGGACACGCTAATTTAAAAAGCTCATTTTTAGTTATTTAAATATTTACTTTTTATATAAATTTATACCATTCCTAAATTCTTAAAACTATTATATGAATTTAATTTTGTGGACATATATGAATTATAACTTAAATTTTATTTCTATTTTTACTGTATATAAATGTATTTCTGAAGGAATATTTTTTCATATTTTAGAAAGAACATTTTTACATTCTTAACATAAGTAAAAAATGAATGTTATATTCCAAAAAAATGGAGAAAAATGATTTTTTGGACAACACAACAATTTTTTTAATTTCAATATTCCAGTATGTGATTTCATATTTCATTCAAATAAAAACCCTAATTTCTTTTCATATGGAATTTTTCTTTTTGAATATTGGGTTTAATATTTAATGGATCACTCTGAACAATCATTTTTCATTAAGTTATAAAAATTATCTCCCTAACTCACATTCTCAATCAATTAAAAATTTTGGAATCTGTTTAATTTCTACATAACAGTATCTAAAATATATAACTTTATTTTTATCCCTAAAATTTATGTGGTAATATATGCTTTATGTTTATTTCTCAACTTCCTCATTTAAAACAATTCTTTCCATTATAATATGAGGCAATATTATGTAACCCATTTCAGTAAAATACCATTTTCATATTCAAAGAACATACCTAAAATAAATAAATTTAAAAAGATATAATGGAATAATATTAATTTAAAAGAAACCTAGAATAATTTTATTTAATCATCTATAAATATATAATTCTTTATTTATTGAAAATTCATTCATTTGTTGTATGTTAAAACAAATATTTCCTTCAAATTTTCAATCGTGATTCAAAAGTTCCTCATTTGGAAAAAAATATTACCTTAAAAATTTTATAGAAAACAAAAAATGAATAAACATACTCTTTATAAAAAATAGGTAATGGTAAAAAAATCTTTAAAATATTACAAAATAAAATATTGATATTGACAAAAAATATTCTTGACAACATAGGAAAATAAATTCTATTATCTATATAAAACTTCTTACAGTTTCATGAGTACATAAAAATATGAAATTGAATTTTAATCAAAATATAAAAATAACTAACTATAATATAATAAAATAAATGATATTTTTTTAGATGGGTCATATATTGTCTTCGTCGAAAATATCATCATAAATATTCGTGATAAAAAGTGTGATGGTATTGTAATACCCCCACATCATATTTCATTTATACTCTAAGCACTCTAACCTCATGTATAATAAATATAAATTTCCTATAACTATAAAATATATCCATATTCAATCCTATAATACCATATATGGTCCACCTAATAAATTTCAACATAGAGTAATTAATATTTATTTATTTAAATCATCGTATCTATGGTCCTAGATCATTTGGTTTTCATTAATGTTTCTTTCTGGTATTTATAGTACATGTAATTTGATCATGGTTACATCCTATACATAGTTTATATAACGATATAAATATCTTATATAATTACTATATTGAAAATGATAACCCACCTTAAATTATAGAGGTAGGAGAATGTATTTCATCATTCATTAAGACGATAGTCCGTATGTATAGATGAATGATGTTTACATTTTCTAATTAAAATAGTGAAATAAATATGATGAATATTTTATCGTTATAAAATCATAATTATATCATGATGATCATATATATTTAGTAAACCCATAACATTTTATGATAGTGGTGTAAAATGGATATAATCGCTACGTGGAGGTGATGGTCCACACATATGTATGAGATATGGTTATGTTTCCCATTTGATGTATAAGAGGTTGAAAAATGCTACAATATAATCAAAAAAACAATGGATAATTAATATATTTTATTACAAATGTTATTATGGTTAAACTATGTTTATAGATGTTTGAACAATCATAAAAATTGACAGTCCATGATTAAGAGTTATATATCTTCATTCAGAAACATCATTTTCCTTACACATTATGCCTCAAAAAGATTTTATTTTTTAATAATAGTGTCTATATTCGCTTTTAGGGGATTTTTAAACCATTTATGGTATTTAATGGTGGATAAAATAATTCTATATGTGTGGATAATATTGGAGAGTTGGTTTCCTTTTAAGAGTTTCGTAAATCCCACAATAAGAATTACTTTCACTGTTAAAACATTATAATGTCATTTTCTTATGATACTGGAACCAAATTTTCATTAAATCTATAATAGAATAATATATAGTCAAAATATCATTATAAAATAATAATTAGGAAATTTTATCTTGTAATATCTTCATTATGTATTAGTTTAACTCCCATGTAAACATGCTTCAAAATTAAATGTGGTAACTAGTTTTTATTATTCTTACTATTTATTAAAACCATAAATTTATTGTTGCCTAAATTAAATATTTTCAAGCTTTGATTCCATATATGTAATCAATTTTACTAACATAAATTTATATAAGAATCAAAAATGTTTTCTAAAATGACTACATGAATTGCATCGAAAATCTTTTTTTTTTAAATGTATTTTTAAGTATAATATTAAAATTAAATTCATTGCATGCCTATACAAATAAATGAATTTTAAAATATTCTTGTAATTATATAATATATTAATTTTATTATAACTATTAATCAATAAAAATTTATCTAACTTATTAATATAAATAATTATAAAAAAATACATTTTTTACATTTAAATGATTTTTCTCCACTTATGACTATTAGATAAATAATGTATGAATTATTATTGATTTCCTAATATGTATTTCTATATTATGTTATTTAAATAATTTTTAAATAGTAATAAATTTAAATTTAAGTTTAAAAATAAATAAAATGTAGAAAAATACATTGCTTCATAAAATAGTTATGTTAATCATTAGAAAATTTAACAATAAATTTTTTTGATTACTTCATTTGAAATAATATTTATATTCTAAATTAAGAAAAAAATTATATATATGTAATAATGTGGATAATAATTTCATATCTTATAATTAAACAATTTATAATATTGATTATTTAATTTTCATATATATATATACAAATCTATAATAATGTGGTTAATCATTTCATCACTTTCTAAGAGAGAAGACTGAAGTGGACCAATGGGTTCATTAGGGGATTGATCTGCTCGGCATGAAGGTGGATGAAGACTCATTGCAGAACAATGATAGCATATATTATAATCACTACAAATCTGATAGACTCTCTACTAATGATCCGAAGGTCCCTGATATTTTCTAGCGTCTGAAGATAAGTCTAGGAGGCCCTCCCATCATTGTTAATGTCAATCCATTAGCAGGATATAACAAATACAGTCAAGATTATGCTCCTGCTACGATTTTTGAGACTAAAAGGTTGAGTTCTTTGGCACCATGTTCACCTGTTAATGAACTGGTGTTTTCTTGAAAGCATGATGGAAGAAGTCTTCTAAAAACCCATAACTAATATGTATCCTTGGTTGGAATCGAACTAGAAGATGCAAAAAATGATGTGTGGATGAAATTCATTTAAAAAATTAATGGTTTGAACTAAAATCTGTTTAATACACTGAGATAGGTGATAAAGTTAGTGAATCCCAAAAAATAATATCACATGAGAATGACCAATATGGGGATTTGAATATCGGAGCCAAATTGAACAAGGGAAAACAAGTTAATCTCCAATCTAGGAATTTTAACGTCCAAAAGGGTGAGGGGAAGACCAGGCTGAATAAATATTTCTCAAACCACCCTAAAACAATTATTACCATCTCCTCAAGTATTTCCAAGAAAGGTGTAGAAAAAAATTGTATCTAAATCACTAATTACCAAATCAGTGAGTTTGGAACCTATTGTGATAGGTGAACATCTGATTTATTGAAAGCTGGCACGTAAAAAAATATATGGTAAACCAATAATAGTGGTAGAATATAGAGGGGAGTTTTTGGTGATCATCCTCAATTCAAAGGATGATATGAATGAAATTTTTTTTGGGCCAATGAACTAAAAGTGGAGGTTGAAATAATCTATGAAAATAGGCTACGAGTAGAAACCAATGGGGAAGAAGAAAAGTGGATCATTTTAAAATACCTATTACTATCATGTGGTTCAAACAAACATAAAATTATCATGGATGAATTTATAGTGACAATGGTCTAGATGGTTAATCACATTGAAGAACTCATCATTGAGAAACCATAACTTAAAGTTAGTACACTTCATTTTCAATTCTATTGAGTTATTAAGTACAATTATCTCTATCTTTTTTTCAATAAATTTTTGACTTCCATTAGTATGTAGTGTTTCTCTGTTAAGATTACTTTGGTTTCCCACTTCTCCTAAACGTGGTTTCAAAATAAAATTTTCTATTTGGAGGTTATCACCCATCATTGAAATGTATAATTTTTAATGCTTTAGTATATCATGATTCATTTATACATGATGTTTCATCTAAATAATTCTATCGAATAATTCATATTTATTTCAATTATATTAAAAAATAAATATAATGATTCATCAATTATTTTTATAGTTTTTTATTTTAAGTTTTAATTTAATTTAAATCATGTTATTCAACATTATGTATATTTAAACCCAATAAAATATGAAAATATTAAGGTTTTATATTCCACCCCATTAATTAAAATACATCATCTCTGTTTTAATTTCTCTATATAATTAAAATAGATTCAGGTATTATAAATATATTCATGTACCATGATATAATATTATATTTATTTCCAATATAGTGAGTCATAAATATAATTTGGAACATCCAAATAACATCCCATGGTAGTTTCAAATAATTTATTTAAATAACCCCCATTATTTTCCCTTGTTTGATGACTGATTTAATAAAAATAAAACAATTTTGTCATGGTTATCTATCTTAGGTTAATCAAAATGAGAAACTAAAACCAATTTATGTATCCAAATCTTATATAATTTATAAGAATCCAAAAATTGTATATATTACCAAAAATTTAGGATGCTTTCATTGATTAATTTATTCTATATGGTTACAAATAATGTATTTTATTCGTAATTAAAATAAAATTTATCATGAACTATCATAAAAAGCTCAAAACGAATATATCCTCAAAAAACATTCAACAAAAGTCTAATATACAATTTATCACCAAAAAAACATGGATCAAATAACAATCCATATATACCTTAATCATATATACTCAAAAATATATTAATTACTTCAGAAAAAGTTTTATTTCCTTATTATCAAATTTCAATTCAATGTCCAATGTTATATCATAATATAAAAAAAGAAATCCATAATCACATTGTCTAAATTAAGAATATTTACCTCATCATAAAATCATATACTAGACAATTGTGTTATCCATACATCAATCATATATTCTTCTTAAAACCAAATAATAAAATCCTAGAATAACAACAATAACCTTAATATATAATCATATAAGGTATAAAAATTGGGAATTAAAACCATTAAAAATATGCTCAATAAAAAAATATTAAAATATAATGGTATTCTTAACCCATAAATTATATTAATCTATTTACATCCTGACCTATAAATTTAGTTAAACAATACATTGATACTTACATGAATTACTCAAACCATTACTCTTAATTATGAATTTAAAACATATTAATTACTTATTAGCCTTGATACCAACTGAGATGCTTCAAAATTGTACAATTTGTCTAGTAATAATATCATATTCTTTACAAACATGAATTGATAGAGACTATAGTTTTAACACCATTATATTTTTAAATAATACTATGTTTGATAGTTTATAAAACACACAAAACTAAGTTAAACGAGCACTAATATATTCTTATTTAAGTGTTATAATTGTAACCTAGCCACTAAATTGGATGGTATTAATATGAATAATAAAATTTTGAAATTTATATAATGTAACTAATCACTAAATATTTATTGAACAATGTAACCCTCTAATTCCTAAAAAATCATAAATTAGGTTCTGATAGTGTATGAGACATGAAATACCAATCATAAAGGAAATATCATTGTTTATATATCAATAATTTAACCTAGATATAAAATTGGAATATATGAGTACATTAAACTAATTTATGAAATTTATATAAATTTATAACTAAAAATAAATTTATATAGAAGTTCAAATTTTATATTCAATTACTTTTTAGTAATTTTATTTTATTCATCAAAATAAAATTTCTTCAAAATGATTTTATAAATTTTTGTTATAAAACAATATAATAATTTTTCAAACATTTAAATAATTTTTTTTATATATTTATTTTTTAAATGAACCTACTTTTAATATAATAGGCTGATTTGTTTTTATTTTTTCAAAAGTTTACTTTCTTGGTGAATAGTTAAAAATACTGATTATTATAAAACTGTCATTTATTTTAATATATTAAGTTATTTAAAAATCACATTATTATATTATTTTTTTAATAAATGAATTAATTATAATTTATAAATATTAATTATAATTAATTAACTTAATTTATTCTTTTAATATATTATATTATATGTTTTATTCTCTTAAAAATACATTTTTCTAAAAACTATTTTAATGTGCATAACGTTTCTCCATTTTAAAAAATTAAAATTAACCTAAATAAAAAATAATTTAAATTAAATATATAAATTATATATCCAAATTTTTTAATTTAAATTCATATAAGTTAGAGTACTTTTCATATAATTAATTTTCTACCATTGTTTCCATAAAAAATTTATTTCATGAAAACCATTTTTTCAACATGTCTAGAGGAATAATTTTAAATTATAATTTTCCCCTTTAATTTTTTAATTCTTCAAAAAGTATTCCATATTTTTTATCAAAATAATTTAAATTATCTAATAAGGTCAACATAATTTTTTACCATAATGTATTGATAAAATATTAAATATTATTTTCCATGGTTAAGGTAAATATGTGTGCTCATGGGGTTAAACTAAAAAAAGAATAAAAATGATCCAAACCAAGTCTAATACAAATGTTTTGACAATATTTCGATAATATGTATTATATGTTTTAAAAATAGCCTATATTAGTGCATTTTATCTTCTAAAAACACAAGATTGATAAATTAATTTCAAAAATAATTATCACATAGCTTGTTTGACACTCTTTGGTGATACACATTTGAAATTAACATTCAATTTACAAACCATTATGATGTACATGAATTAATTATTATTTTTGAAAATCTAATTGGAAACATTACCATAGATAATTTATGTTGATACCTAGAGGCCGATAAGTTATTATATAAATAAATTTTGGATTTATTTCATTAATTATTATATGTTTCAATTTATTATGTTATTAAATTTTCATCATATGTTTTTAATTCATTTAGTGAATGGAGATAAATATGATAATCCATGACAAAATAAAATATTATAGGAAATTTTAGTATTTCAGAAACAATATTAACAAAATTATATGAGTAGTAACTGAGAAAATCCAATTATTACTATATTTATTATCTCATGTTATGAATAATAAAAAAATCACTAGGAATTACATTATTCTCCAAAGAATGGAAATTTATAATTCAAGTCCTTTCTAGTACAAAATCCCAAAACCATTACTATATATTTTGATCCCCTCATATCTGAATATTGAAAAAAAAATATTTATGATACATTCTATATTCTTCAATGCGCATAGAGTGAGAATTTTGTGTGGGGAATTTAGTGATTTAAGGGAGTAGATCATCATTGGTGGTAATTGATCAAGAATAAAAAATAAAAAAAGGATAATGATTCATTTTAATCAGATGACATCAAGAAATTATTTTTCAAAAATAATTTCTCCAAAACATTTAGTCTTAAAATGGAGATTGCATTTTTAGGTCTGAAACAATTTATAGATGACTCTATTAGTGAATTTATGGAATATTTCAAAATTATTTCATGTTATTCTTACGTATTAGTTATCATCACCAAAAGTATGATGGACCATCTCTTTAGTGGGTTAAATTATTTTTTATGAAAATAATTATCTATTATATAATTTGATAACTATGAAGGTATTGTCCATTGTTACTTCAAAGATGAAATAGAAATTAATGAATCCAAATAGTCTTGTGGGAGCGGATTAAAAAACATAAATTGGATTATCATCAGGGTGTCAATAGATAAAACTCTTAGTGGAATGAAAAACCAATATCGCACTATTAAAAAGTGTTGTAATAGGCATTCAAGAAGCTATATAAGGGGAAATATGGGATTTATCAATTGTGTAATATAAGATATTCAATAAAATTAGTGTTTAAGGTAAATAAAGAATCCCAGAAATGGGTAACAACAAAATAAGGTTTTGATAAACACTATTCCAATAATACATTGTTATAACTAAAATTAACATTGGTATTCTGAAATACAATTCACTAATCAAGAGGTTTATTGTGATAATCCATGAAAAAAACTTCATGGTGTCATGGAAGTGTATATTATATCACTATAGCTGTGCGGGAGGCTAACAATGATTTAGTGAATAGTAAAATAATTATTCAATCAAGAATATAGAATGTACATTTTTATGGTTCTACAAATTTATTCATTTCATGTATGTTTAGAAGAATTTCTAAAACCAACATAAAATATGGGGTTTTTTCTATCTATGAGGACATAAAATGTTTCAACGGTTGTATCCCAGGTATGTAACTCATCCCTAGTAAATATCTATATCTCAATTATGATAGAAAATATTTTCTTACTTACATTATATGAGTTTGGTAAAATATTTTAAATGTATTGGTTATCCTTAAATAATTTTATTTTTTACTATAAATAGAGGGAGACCAATCCTCACATCCTAAGTCACGCTGTAATTATGTAGCAGCATAAGGTCGATGATGAATCTACAATGTAATTTTATAGAGAAGCGTAAAGATTTTTTCTCTATAAAAGAATATCTAGATCAAATAAAAAATAAAATGGATGTAATCATTTTTTAAGACATTATCATAGTTATGGATTGTGCCGATGTATTCCCCCAAATTTTCATATAGTATTATTCATAATTGATATGTATATTTCTTCATCAAAAATATTAAAAGATCGATTCCAATATTAAATACATCATATTGGATGGCCACTATTGAGTTATAAGGGTTTATGAATCAATTACCATATAATATGGAAAGGGTATTATACACACCTAGTACTTTATTGTGGGGTCAGTCGGTACTATCATTAACTAATTAAAATCAAAATGATGAAACATTATCCCCATTCTTTGATAGATGTCTTGTTCAATCAATGATGTGAAGCCAAATAACTCTCTATGGGGGACTATTGTTTGGTATATCATCAATTAAAGGTGAAAGAATTTATTTTCAAAACACCCATTTGAACATTTCATGGACAAAAGGCATTTATAGGTCTTTAGGGACTTCATGAATGATGCCATTAAAAGTTAGGTATAATATTTTTTGGTAGTCTTTCTATATTATATTAATATTTATAAAAAAATTATATTGGATCTGGAAATGATTTTTATTAGTATGAAAAATTATTTGAGAAAGGATAATCTATGTGAAATGTACAATAATGTTTTGTTCTAGATTAATGAGGTATCATTTTTTGGGAAAATTATCACTAGAATAGTTATATTGTTTGAACCCTATATGATATTGGAAATCCAATATTCGACTAGACCTACATCTGTAATGTAAATTCATAGTTTCCTTGCAAAATATAGGTTTTACAAAAAATGATTGAGGATATTCTCATGATTTTATAACACATTTTATAATTTAACAAGGAATTGGTGGAAAATTATACTCCACTAGTGAATGAGATGATATCATTAAGGAGTAAAAATATAGGCTTTTCATAACACCAGTACTTATTACAACCTCATGTGGGGAACTTTTGTTAGTTTATATCATTCATTCAATAAATTGTTTGAGCTATTTACTAATACATAATTATAAAGTGACATCGGATGCCTCAACATGGTTTAATTTTTATGATAATATATATCTCACACTTGACCTCATGTTTGATTTAGTGATATTTTCATTGAAGGTGTTGTGATATTATCTCTATTGGGATATGTTTGAAATATAAATATATCACAATATACAAAAAATATATATTTTTATATAATAGTCATAATATGTTTTAGCGATACTGGTTAGAGCTAATCAAGGACTATGATTGCTCAATCCATTACCATTATGGAGAAGAAAAGAGTTGTAGATTCTCTATGTAGAAAGGATCTGGAAATTTAATCAATGATTGTAATTGGTAAGGATTAAATAATATTAGACATATAAATGATGGATATGGTAATAGTAAAATGATCCACCTCTTAACATACTAAAATAACTACTCAAACATCCATTCATGGGATGATTATGGAGTTAAATAATGTCGAAGAGGTGAAATAGAAACAATAGTGAAAACTTTAGAACTTAACTTTGGTGATTATGGTTTAATAATGTTGGGAACCTATATATTTGTTCTATAAAAACTATAGGTAAATAGACATATTCTATATGATGTAAATAGCTCAAAATTATATATTCCGCTTCTATTCACTATGTAATATTGAGATTTTATGAAAAAAAATCAAATATAATAACATGAAGAGTTATATTGCAGAATTTGTATCTCGATGATTGATATTCCATCATCTAAGGACAGGGTGATAGAAGTATAAGGGTATGAGGAAATATTTTCCCTTAATATTATGATAATGGGATATAGTAACCGTAAATTTCATTTTTTGAATCCCAATATTATTGAAAGGTAATATTTTGATCTAGGTAGTAGTTGAATGCCTTATAAATTCAGCACATTTAATCTCTATCAAAGAAGATATCATTTTTAACAAACACATTAATATAAATACATATATGTGATGTTGTAATGTTATATGAAGTACCAATCTCTATTGTATCTAATTTATAATCATGTTTTAACCCATGGTTTTGGATAATCCTTCACTATAAAACTGATACATAACTCAGTATCAATACTACATATCTCCCATAAATGGATGTTCAGTACAGGAGAACCATCAAAACTCTAAGGGATATATTAGGGTCTTATTCATTGGATTTCAAATAATATTTGGGATCAAACACTTCCTTGTGTAGAGTTATTATATACCAACAACATCAATTTTAGCATTCGAGTGAAACTATATGAGGCACTATATGGGAAGTAGTTTAAAACTCTAAAATAATATGATGTAGTTGGGGAGATGAGGAAATGGGATCAAATATTTTCTAAGAGATTAATGATATTGAAAAAACCATTCAATGTCACAATAAATATACTAAAATTGGTTAGAAAATCATTGTATACAATTTTCAACAATGTATGGAGTTTGAGGTCAAGGATAAGGTGTTCCTCCACATGTCATAGTGGAAGAAGGTCCTAAGGATTGGTAATAAGGGAAACTTAAGTCCTAAATTCAATATCCACATTGATATCAATGATATAATTAGAGTTGTATCCTATCGAATATCATTCCCATAAAACTTATGTCAATTAGATTATATTTTCCTTGCATCCCTTTTGAGGAAGTACATTCTAAACCCATCACATGAACTAAATTTATAGGTGCTACCATTGAAAAATAACATTCTTATGATAAGAGTCCTCTATATATCATTTATCTTAGAGAAATTATTTTAAGAATTTAAATTACTCACCTATTCAATGTGATGGGGTTGACCGACATGTATGAGGAAACAATATCAGAACCAGAAGAGGAGACGAAGCATAATTAACCTCAACGGTGTTCACCTTATTATATAACCTAAAATTTAATGATTGTTATTATTTTAGTGTTAGGGTATATAAATACCCGAGTGTTTTATAAAAATTGAAATACTATCTCTAATATCATATGTGATACAAAACACAAATCCCAAACGAACCGTGATTATTTAAATATTATCCTTTTAATAAATCTATTAAAATTGAATTTTTTTGAAATAATTAAATAAAGGACATACGAAATATAAATTAATTTTTATATTCTAATCTATTAGTCACTAAATATTATGTAAATTCATTTAATGCATATAATATATGTGTTATTCAAAAATGGTTTTTAATGAATTATTTGAAAAAATATAATAATTACATGTTGGAATTTTTAGAAAGGTTATTTTATAAAATGAAAAGTTTTTTTAAACTTAATATACCAATATTAACATAGGATGAATTTTTTTTAAATTTCGAAATTGATTACATTTTTATGGAAGAGTGAAATAATTTTTTTTATAAAATTTCTATTTATTTTTAATTATTTAAGTAATTTAAAATCCATATTATTATTATTATATTTAAAATTAATATAATTTTTAATTATTTATATGAAATTAAATTATTGAATTTTATTATCATTCTGCTAGATTTTATTATAAGTTTATTTTTATGATTCAAACAAAATTTTTCAAAAAATACAGTTTTATAGTGAATAATGATTCTCAACATTAAATAATATAAATAACATCTAATATGGAATTATTTAAATTAACAATATGGATAATATTTATATAATTATTAATTAATTTTCACTAAATTATGATTAAATTTCATATAGTTAATATGACATTATATTTCCCCTAAAAATGCATTTCTTGGAAAGGTTTTTTTAAAAATATTTATAGATAAAATTTTAAAATATATTATCCCACATATGTGAGATTAAATTTGAAAATTTTTACCATTTAGGAAATAATAATATTTAATATTATCTAATAAGTTCAACAACAATTTTACCATAAAATAGTTAAAACAATAAAAAATATTTATCATAATTAAAGTATATATCTGTAAACATGGGCTTAAAGTAAAATGAATAGGGTTTAAAATTACTGAAAAATTGTATAATTCATATTGGAGGGAAATAATTAGAAATTATAACTTATAAAAATATAAAACAGTCTATTTTGGATCATTTTAATTGTTAAAATGTGGATGTGATTCTTTCTTTTCAAAAATTCAAAGTGCGTCATCTCCCACCCATAAAATAGGGCTCACCTATTATATCATATATAAAATTAAAAACCCATTGCATCATATAATACCTTACTAAAAAAATTTATTAATCTTCTCTGCTCATCCTAGCATCACTTTTAACAGTAAATATATACTATAATGGCTTTCGGTGAAAATCATAAGAAGTTCTCCAAAGAAGTGTTAAAATACTTAACATAAAAGTTTATTTTATTCCTCATTCAACAATAATAAATTATATTAAAAAAAATTTATATAAAAAATAATATAATTTACATAATAATAAATTTTTATTTTAATGGAATGTCTTACAACTATATCATACACCCTCAAATGGGAAATGAAAGTGTTGATTAGTGTTAATGAAACTACCTCCCTATGATGTAATGTAATTTGTTTTCCATTAAAACGTATAATGGATGGATATAATCATGTATTTAAAATTATTATATGATATTTATGATATAGTTAATCTTTTGGATTGTTAATATCATAAACACATTCTTATATTCAATTCTATAGTTAATATAATACCATCAATTATTTGTATAGATGACTAGACCATCATTAATCTATATTATTATTTTTTTCACACGTTACATAAATAAAAGTTATTAAGGATTAATATGATTTTAATATATTATAATATTGTCTTATTAGAAATTATTTAACAGAAATATATTATATAATTATATAACATACCGTCTGTTGAATAAATGATAATGTTGTTCCTGTGTACGACCGAATATAACCTCACGAAAAGATATGATTCGTTTTATTACCATATCAGATAGATGGTATATTTTTGTTTATTTAATGTAATAATATTATATGCATCGCATCATTATAAATATAAAAATGAATATATTATTTACAATCATTCCATCATGAGCATTGAAAAATTGAAATGTTACTAATGTGTATGTTCATCCTATTGTATCGATGATTATTGGATATATCATTTTTCATAACAATATTTCATGGATGTTTTTAAGATTATTATTAGTTAAAAAATATTATAATTAAATAATTATTTTCATTATATATATGATGAAATACTAATAACTTTGACATTAGTAAACATACCAATATAAATTGGACATATGATCTCTTTATTTTAAAAATGCATTACCTGAAATTAATTGGTTAAGTAATTTAATATACCATGATAATAAATTAATTAAAATTATTAATATAAACTAAAAAATTATTTGGATATTAAATATTTAACATATCAATATTATTCATTTATATAAAGAAACACATGATGAATCATACATGTGGTAATGTATCCCTTTAAACCACCATTCCCCCTTGTTAAGAATATTCTCTTTCTAACTCACTTAATATATCTATTATCTTTAATGGAATGCATCTAAAGTTTTTTAAAAATCTAAAATACTATGATGTGGTTAGAGAGAGGAAGAAAATTGGACTTGTTATTTTCCAAGAGATTACTGATATGGTCAAAACCATTCAATGCCACAATAAATCTAAAAAAATTTGACATGAAATCAATGTAGAGATTTTTCAACAAGGCATCTTGTTTGAGGTAAAATATAATGTGTTCCTCCATGTGTCATAGTGGAAGAAGGTCCTGAGGATTTGTAATATAGGAAATATTAGTCCTAAATGCATTATCCTCATTGATATCGATGATATAATTAGATTAGTGGCCTATCAATTATTATTCACATCTAACTTATCTCAAGTACATGATATATTCAATATATCCCTTTTGAGGAAGTATGTTCCAAACCCATTACATGTACTAAATTTATTGGAGGTACCATTGGAAAAATACAATCCTTATGATGAGAATCCTCAACATATCATTGTTCCTATAGAAAATATTTAAAGAAATAAAATAACACACCTAGTCAATGTGATAGGGTTGACCAACCTCTTTGAGGAAACAATATAAGAATCTAAAGAGGTGATGAAGCAGAATTATGCTCAAATGTGTTCAAATTTTTATAAAATATAAAATTTAATGATTGGAATTATTTGTGTTCTTAGGTATTTAAAACCCCGAGTGTTTTATAAAAAATGAAAAACTATCTCTCATTGCATATGTGATATACAACACCAATCCCAAGAGAACTGTGATTATTTAAAAATTATACTTTTAATAAAGCTATTAAAATGGATTTTACAAAAAAGGTTAAAAAATTTATATATATTAAATAAATAGGATACAAAATATAAATTTATTTATATATTCTAAATTACTAGTCACTTAATATTATGTTAATTCTTTTAACACATATAAAATATGTGTTATTCAAAAAGTGGTTTTATTGAATATAATGAAAAAATATAATGAATATTTTTTAAAAAAATTAGAAAGGTTATTTTATAAAATGAATTTTTTTAAAAAAAATAATGTGTCAATATTAACATAGTATAATTTTATTTTATTTTATTTTGAATTTTTTTTATATTTTCCGTGAATAGTAAACAATACAATTTTTTATAAAATTTCTATTTCTTTTTAATAATTTAATTAATTTAAAATCCACATTAGTATTATTATTTTATTTAGTATTTATATAATTTTTATTAATAATATGAATTTAAACTAATAAATTTACCATCTTTCTGTTCGATTTTCTTGTAAGTTTATTTTTAGGCTTGAAAACAAATTTTTCCAAAAAAATAATTTTAAAGTGAATAATGATTCTATAAATTAAATTAAAAAATAACCCCTAATATGGAATTATTTAAATTTAATATATGGTTTAAATATATATATAATTATTAATTATTTTTCACTAAATTATGATTGCATTTTGTATAGTTAATATGAGATTATATTTTTCATAAAAATATAGTTCATGAAAAGGTATTTTTTCAAAACAACAATAGATATAATATTATATTATATTTTCCCAAATATGTGAGATTACATTTTAATTACAGATCTCATTTATGAAATAATAATAGTTAATATTATCTAATGAGTTCAACGTAAATTTTGACCTTAAAATAGTTAAAACAATAAAAATTATTTATCATAATTAAGGTAAATATTAGTAAAAATGTGTTAATGTATAAAGGGTTTAAAATTACCAAAACAATTTATATATTATATTGTAGGGTCGTATTTCCCCCTTATAACTTATAAAAATAGAAAATGCTCATTTTTTCATCTCATTAATTATTAAAAATGTGGATGTGATTATTTCTTTTCAAAAACTCAAAGTGAGTCATATCCCTAACATATAATAGGAAAAACCTATCATATCTGTTATAAATTTAAAAACCCTATTGGTTTATCTAATACCTTAATAAATAATATTTTTAATTCTCTCTCATCATCATATCAGCCTTTTAAATCCTAAATTCTAACGAGAATTGTCTTTGGTTAAAACTATAAGAAGTTGTCCAATGAAGTGTTAATATCCTTAAAAAAGAATTTTATTTTATTTCTTCTTAAGCAACAATAAAATATATTTAAATAATTATTATATAAAAAATAATATAATTTATATAATATTAATTTTTTATGTTAATGGAAAGTCCTGAAACCATACCCTCTACCCACAAATGGGAAATGAAACTGTTGATTAGTTATAATGAGACTACCATCCAATTAAGTGATGTAATTTTTTTTTACATTGAAACTTATCAGGGATAGATATAATGATTTATTTAAAAATAATATATTATATTTATTATAGAATTATTCTTGGTTATTTTTTGTATCATATACACCTTCTTATATTCCATTTTATAGTGAATATGATACAATCACTAATGTGTATGGATGACAACCCCCTCAGGATGCTATGTCATTTATTTTTTACAGGTTATATACAAGGAGGTTAATAAGAATTAATATGAATTTAATATTTTATATACATTAATTATTAGACTTTATTTATGAGAAATATATCATATAATTTTATACATTACCATTCGTTGAATAAATAGCAATGTCGTTCGTGTGTATGATAGAATATAACCTCACGAAAAAAATATGATTGGTTTTGTTACCACAAAAATATATGGTATATTGATATTTATTTAAAAAAATAATATTACATGTATGACATCATTATAAATATAGAAAGGAAACAAAACTTATAAACTTTCCATCATGAGAATTGAAAAATGGGAATGTTATGAATGTGTATGTACATCCCGTTGTCACTAAGATTTTCGGTCAGATAATTTTTCATAATAATATATAATGTAAGTTTGTAATATTATTATTAGTGAAAAAAATTAATTCAATCATTATTATCATTCTATATATTATTAAATACTAATATATTTGACATTATTCAACTTACCAAAGTAATTTGGAAATATGAGTTGTTTATCGTAAAAATGTCTGACATAAAATTAATGGGTTATGTAATTGAAAACACCACGATAATAAATAAATTAAAATTTATAATATAAAATAATAAAATTATTTAGATATTAAATATTTAACATACCATTATTATTCAGGCAGATAAATAAAAACATGCTAAATCATTCGTGTCGAGAGTTAACTTTTTAAACCACCATTGATTCATGTTATGAATATACTCTATATAAGTCACTTTATATATCTATTTACTATAATTGATTTCATATAATTTTTTTATATATTTATATCACATATATACCTAGCTTATTCTCCCATCCTTTTATGGTGTAATACATTTCTTATGATCATTTCTCATATTCTTTCATTATAAAATATCCATTCATTGTGATATGAAGAAATTTTATGAAACAAATTTTCATTACATGGGTATTTATTATGTCATTCCTAATGATTGATTTCTATTAAGTGGAAAACATAGATCACAAAATTGTTATGATTAAAGAACCTATATTTTCTTCAAATTCATTGGGTAAATCATTACTCTAATGAGGAATCATGTATGGGTGTATGGAGTAACCATAATCCAATACGAGACTTTGTGTAAAATCTTATATTATCTTGGAATTTATAATTGACTCTTGGTTATGTGATTTTATATGTTTTTCCACGTTTCCTTGAATTTCATGGTTTTATTATGATTCTATAATATCATGGGATTACTCTTGATAATTTTCTTTTATGATGTCATGGTTTACCTTTGTACCACATGTTATGTTTTCTTATAATGTCAATTTCCATACTTGGATTTTCTACTTCACACATTTATTTATATATTCCATTTATTATCCATTGTTGATTTATAATATCAAATCAATTATTGGACCCATTATAGATAATTTGTTAAGGATTTCATGTCTTAATTTTTATTTTATTTATTATGAAACTAGTCTCCCATTGACAATAAACAATTAACATATTGTTGTTGAATTATGGTATACTTATTTTAGAAATCACATGATAATAAGTCTACAAATATCATATCATGATAATTAAATCTTGTTAGAAGTGAAAAATTATTAAATACAATTTATTCATTAAAAATATGTTTTCTTTTAAAAATGTTATTTTTTGTATTTTTTTTATATTATTATGTTATATAACATTTATAAAATTTCCATGAAAAAATTAAATTCATTCAAAATTAATAATATAAAAATTACCATATGATGATTTTTTTAGTTTTTTTCTAAAATGATTCATTTTAAGTAATTAGTTAAAATATATTATGTAATAATTTTTTGCAAAATAGGTATTTATAATAATTTTTATATCCCATTTTTCATTGATTTTTACCTAAAAGTAAAGAAATTCCATTATTTTTAAAGATAATCCAATTAATTACATATGAATAAGCAATATACTTGATGTTGTAAAAAGTGCATTTTTGGAATAAAATTGATTTTTTAATCATCTTTTTTTTTATTTAATTTAATTGTATTATAGGTAATTTATGTAAATTATTGGAATTTAATTTGATAAAAAAAAATTTATTTATTAATTAGGAAAAATATATCCTAAGATTATTCTTTATATTCTTATGATAACATTAAATTCTTCTAGAATATTAAAAAATATAGATTATTAGAAATATGGTTTCTCTTTTGTTATCAAAAAGTTATAAACATGATATGAAAATTTATTAAACAAATGGATTTTTTAATATAGGATAATAATGTAAAAATATCATAAAATATTAATTCATAATAGATAATTCACAATTTCCTTCTGGATAAATAGGAACATCATTTATAGTGCTAACGTAGTTCCTAAATTAGCTTAGAAATTTAAAATATGGTTTTCAAAATCTATTTTTTGAGAAGGAATAATTATTTTGTACATATGGTTGTTGAATATTTTTTATTATTGATGGTTTTTTGGGATAAATAATAATTTCTGATTTTTATAACAATTGAATTATCTAAATGCATCTGCATTTCTTGTGCAATTCTTGTTCAATTCTTGTGCATGGTAAAAAAAATAAAAAAATCAAATTATATATGTTTTCAGTACATATATATGAGTAAATATATATATATATATATATATATTGAAGGTATATAAATGTTAATTTAGAAAATATATAATTTATTTTTATGATGATTTTTTTATTGATGTGATAATTACAAAACATCATATGCAATACTAACCAAGTACTTCTAAGATCAATGGGAAAATAAAGAAAATAATTTATCAAAAACTCAAAAAATAATATTTTCTTGTGGAATTATGTATTACATTAATTTTGAATATAATTATAATATATTATGGATGTGTTAAATTTTTTTATTTCAATTCTATATTAATTATTTTATATTTATAGTAAAATTGAATAATTTGTGTCAAAAATTAAAATAATGACAATTGGAGAAAATTTTATTTTATTAAATAATTTTAAATTCATAAAAATCATTAATAGGACAATGCGAATATGATATGGACTAAAAATTATCCTGTTGGAAATTTTTTATCCAATTTTCATGTTATACACAATATTTTAACCCTTTATGAGTGAAATATTTGTTTCTGATATTAATGCTAAAAATTATTAACCGAGATGTGAATAAAAGAGGTAAGGTTAAAATAGAAAAAAAACCAATCAAAATATTATATCATGATAATATTTTGACCATGGAATAATTATATTTTAATTTAAATTTGAAATAACTTTTACAGATAATTAGTCATTAATATTTCAATATTTTATATAATTCAATGTGTTTCATCTCCCTCAGTTATTAAAGAAAACCCCTTATCTCTTTTCTTAATACCACATTGAGCAATCTAGATTGACCAAAACAAAGACATTTATAGTCTAAAATATAATTTCAAATATTATATAGGAGTTTTTCATAAAAAAAACAAACCATATGTCCATTAAGAGCATATAGAAATTAATTATATTAAACAAGTGGAGAGTAGGAAATTTTCAATCCAAAAATAACAATAGTCATGTTATTTGTTTTAGTAAATTTACATATGGGATACTTTTCACATATTCACCAGTCAATTATTTTGATAGTTTATGAAAATTTCCTTCAAAATATTATATCATGAATGTCATGATTTTCAGGATATGTAAATTTTTATTTAATTTTATTCTTGAATGGGTCATACAATTGGAATTGTTACTAATGGTGTAAATTCTTTATGTTATAATATCATTATTTATTGAGATTTTTCATTTTTATTTTTATAATGATCAAATATTATGATCTATCTCTCATGAAACTCTTTAATTTTAATCCCATTGTGTTATTTTTGGATATTACTTTTCCCCATTAATTTTCCCATCCTTGGTATCTCATGTGACCAATATGGGTTTTAAAGGAAAAATAATTTTATTTCTCTCTTTGGTAAAAAATACTTTTTATTACATAAAAAGTTTCTAAATAATTTTAAAATTTTATGTTTCTTCTATGGTTTTTAATATTTTATTTTTATTCATGATATTATTTCAACAAAATAGTTTATGATGAATGTTATTATCATTTTCTAAATGATGTACGTTTTGAATTATTTTACTAAATATTGAACAGATGTTCTTCTTTTATCATATATGACATGAAAGTAATTTCCCACTTTAATGAAAGATATAGGATTTGAATATTCTATTACATGTTTCCTAGCACCATTGGAAAAAAATTATTTTATTAATACATGAGATATTTTTAGATTATATATTAGTTATTTAAATGTAGAAAGTGATTTTTACTATTAAAATGTTCCATGATAACTTTTAATTACATTTTTTATCCAAGATGACATCAAATAATGTTTCTGAAGAATTGTTATGGACATGGTATAATGATACCTTAATTACTCATTATCTAGATCATTTACAATGAAAATATGTTTTTCAAGAATGTTAATTTTCAATAAGATATACAATAATGAATTTATTAGTCTTATACTCCTTTCCTAACCATGAGGTCTTATACAATGAATGTTTTATCAGTTGTTAAGATATGATTAGTGATTCATGACCTTTTTCAAACATAGAAATATTTTTTGATCATGGGACCAGTGGGACTAGATTAATATGGCCCTCTAATATATTGGTTAAATATAGAAAAATCAAGAGATAAATATGTTATGTGTGAACCAAATTTGTGGTTGCAAATTTCATGTGTGGACTTGATTTTTATGTCAGTGGAACTATTAAAAAAATAGGTTTTCATACCCATATTATTTTGTATGAAACATTATTTTAGGTATATTTTATTATTAGTAAACATGGTTTTTATGTCTATATGTTTATTGGTCAACCAATATTTCTTGTCTATAATATATTTCATGTACTTGATTTTAATTTCTATAAGAATATGAAAGGATCTAATTTCAATTCCTTAACATAATAAGTGGACCTATTTCTATGTATATATATATATGTTACAAATGTTATTATTTTCTATTCTTTCAATATTCAACTATCTATGTCATAATCTCATTAATCTTGTTCTTTGATTACTTTTTTATTATTGTCTTATGAAATGTTGTGATTTCTTCAGTGACTCGAGATTATGATTTGTGGCATATAAGTTGTGGTTTTTATTTTTCAATATCATGTTCTTATACTTTTATGTCCATTTTATTATTAGGTTGTCATTGATATTTCCCTTGATTAACCACATAGTGGTTATGATCTCAACTATTCTTCTATTTAATTCCCAAGTATATTGATAAAGGTATTAATTTGGGTATATCTATGAAGAGTAAAATTTGGGAATATCTATTTGGTGGATGTTGAAGATCATTTATGAATTATTAATCTTATTAGTCTTGTATCAAAATACATAGAGACATTATGGTCTATGCATGTATATTTGTAAAATTTATTAGATATTACTCTATTAATATGTTACATATATATATGGAATACTTGGTTAACTATAGTTGGTTTCAAATGATAGGTTTAGTCTACCCATGGATATTTGTATTTGATAAACATAGTCAATACTATTGTGATAAGATGATGTATAAGAAAACACCCAAATGTTTTGGTAATGAGGATATTATATTGTTATTCTTGAAATAAATACATTTCTTGATACTATATTTGTTTATGGTTTTAGAATAAATGCATATACAGTTGATAAAACTAAAAATAGATGTTTGAGTATATATTGATAATAATTATAGTTCATGGTGAGTATTGTTACACTGTGAACCTTATTTGAGACAACCATGTGATATGTTTCAGTTAAGTCACAATTTCATTGTGAACCATGTTTAAGGATTTGGGTATATTATTATAATAGATAACCTAGGAAAAATCTAATGTTTTATATATTTAAAATAATGTTCCATGATTTAAAAATCATATAAATGATATTTCATGATCATATGGGATCCCGTTATGATTATTTTCTCATACTATACATTTTATTTTTATTCATTCACTCAAACATGGTGGAATTGTTTTTATTTTTATTTCAGAAAATAATATAATGATTTTCCCAATGAAAAAAGTCAAAAAAAAATAGTTAGAATATTAAACCTTTGGATTGTTATTCATTTGATACATAATTTTAATATTATCTACCTAAATATGTGTGATATTATTGACACAGGTACTAAAAGAAAAATGGTGTTCCAAAGACATGTTGGAATAGAGATTTGGCTTTTTACTTGCCTAGAATATTAGAAGAATAAGTCAAGGTATTTCATTGGAGGAATGGAATAATGTTTTTTGTGTGGGAATGAAATTGTTGAATATTTTAAATATTAAATATATAGGAATTATAGAAATATATATATCCTAGGGGAAAGCTCTATAATATGATAATCAAGGTTTTATGAGTAAATGTTTTTATATTGACAATGATGAGACTAAACGTTACATATGAAAAGAAGAAAGTATTAATGAACAAGATAAAGAATAAAACATTTTGTTTTCAGATTGATGTTGGATGATTTAAAGGTTTATGTACTGAGATTGGATATTTTTATTATTGAAGTATTTTTTTTGAATTGTATTCTTGATATAAGAATGAGGAATCACATTTTTCTACATAATTTTATCATAAAGTAATTTTAAAAATATATTAAATAGTACTCATAACCTAAAAAATTAATTTTATGTTGATGTGTTATTTTATGAAAAACACATGATTGTGTGAAATTTAATATTTAATATGTTTAAAATTTCATTATAATAATGTTTTGTTTGGATATATAAATTACTCAAATAATCAACTGTATAGTGTTAACTACCTTAGAAGGGATTAGTTATTCCACGGTAATGTTGTTTAGGTTATCATTGATGGAATTTATGGAATTTTTACATTTATGGAACACATTTTAATTATAATGATTTTTTTTATAGAAAAATGATTGTTTAAATATATTTTATTCATATATGTTTTCATAAGTGGTTTTTGGTGATTCATACTATTACCATTTAAAAAAAATAAATATATTCACATGTTCAGTATGTGTCCTTGTTTGATATTTTATGTTTATTAGGATATTAATTTTATATGGGTTATGGGAATATAGTTCTTTTGATTTTGATTTTGGATAGATAAATTCTAAAAGGGTATTAACGTTATAAATTTATGGAATTGATTATGTTGAACTATGGGTGTTACTGTTTTGGTTTTAGAGAATATTATATTATATATCCATATTAGAAAACATAGTATATCCATTTTGTTTTGGTTAAATTTATAGATATATGAAAAATGAATTATTAGTATTATTATCAATTAAAATATAATTTTAGTCCTTCCGGCTTGAATAAATTAATGTTTTTTATTGGAATAAAAGATGTAGTGATAATGTTTTGATGCATAACCAAAGGATTACAATGTTATAATGAAATTTAAATAAATCAATTAGTTATATTTTGTTGTGTCATCTATTTAAATAGTAAAATAATTTATCAACTTAGGTAAATGATCTTGAAATAAAAAAGTTATCCACTACCATCATTTTTGATGAATTGATTCACTTTCACTCATCATATAATTGTAGTTCTGTGGCTTTTAACTTTTTCTTCACAATGTTCGACTATAAAATATATTCTTCTATGGACACTATATTTCTCCTTGATATACAAATTTTAACTTCACTCCAATTTTCTCATATATTGTATCCCAATTGTGGTTTATTTCAAGTAACCTTTATGTTTTTTACATTCCCTTTGAAATGTATGTTTAATTAACCCCTTTATATGATGCATGTTTCAATATAGGTATTTAAAAATATTGGACATTCAATTAACATGAAAAAAAATTTATTGGTGAATGATATTATATGGGGGATAATGAATCAACCTAAGATTATAAAAGAGAACTATATGAGACAGTGAATATAAAAGGAAACACTAGGTTAAATAAACCATGAAATATTTTTTTTTAATTTCTAGTTATAACCTATACCTTAAATTGGAATTTATTTATTGTATTAACCATATATATATATATAATGATAATACCATGTAAAAATTTATTTATTAATTCTTAGGAAACATTTACTCATTTTTTATCAAAGTCCATTTATTCATAAAAAATTTAATTTTTTTCAAATTTTATTTTAAATTGTTTTTATGATAACATATTATAATTTGTTTCTAGAATTTTATGAAAATATATTTCATAAAATGATATAAAATTTATAAATCATTATATAAAAATTATCATAGACTGATATATTTAATTTTTTTTAAAAATGGCTAATTTTTTATTCAATATGGAAACCACATTTTTTGTACAATTTTTTTGTAAAAATGTAATTCAATTTCAATTAAATGTAAAATTAATAATTTAACTGTTCCAAAAATTAATACATGAATCATTTATTTTTACATACTCTAAATAATTATATATGAATCATCATTATAATATATTTGGGTATAATATCATATGTGGGCGGGAAAATGTTTTATCCTAAAAACTATTTTTCATTGTTTTTTACAAATTTATATTAATTATAATATATATCACTCATATTAATTTAATTTTAAATAATGGTATTTTATTACTTATAAATTTCAATTTACCCTTATCAATTTTTTATATTTTTTTCATGAGGTTATGTCTTTTGTGTACAATAAAAGTATATTTTTTGAAATAAAATATAATTTATGACACTAGAAATTCATTAACATGATATAATAATTTATTAATATTTAAAAAAAATCATGTCTTCTTAAATAGAATAAATTTAAAAAAAAAATTCAAAAAATATAGATTATAATCTATTTCATGATAAATATGATAATCCTTTTCAAATTTGATATAGTATTGTGCATCACTTGATAATTCGCGTGTAGTGTTCTAAAAAAGATTCTGAGAAGGAAGAAGTACAATATCAACTTTTTTATTAAATATTAATTAATATTGATTAATTTTATGGATAGATAATATTTTTTATCGATAAATTGAATTCTCCAAAATCATTTTCAATGCATGTGTAATGATTAAAAATAAAAATAAAAAATATATTTGAGTTTCTTTGGCATATATGTGAGTAAATATAAATATTGACTAAATTTAAAATTATATATACAACTAAATTAATTGAATTTTATGATAGAGAATTATTTTTATTTTTTAGTTGAGAAATATTTATTTTAAAATATTCAGTAATGTTGACATAGTTATTGTGTATGTGGTGCAAAACTGAAGTGATTTTTAAAAAAAATACAATAATAATATTCTTTTAATAACTTAAGGTTTCCCATTAATATTGAACAAAAAAATATTATAGATTTGTTAAATTATTATATTTTAATTTAACTGTTTTATTTTTTCCTATAGGATCAAACTAAATAAATATTGTAAATAATTAAATTATTGATTTTTTATGAAAATAAATTTTTATTAGATTATTTAAGAATTAAAAAAATTATAGAATACAATGTTGATATAAATTCATCAAAAATTTAATATCATGGAAATTAAAGATCCAATATTCAATTATTATTTAAAATTTTATCCATTACAGATTGAAAATGTTATTAGCGCTGTTACGGTTGAAAATGGTTAATAAAGAGGCTAATGAAAATAATAATGTTTAAAATGGCCCCAAAACATTTTTAAAATCCATTTCATGATGTTGTTTCAACCATATCATATTTTTATTCAAATACAATGAAATTTGGATGAATTTTAGTTTAGATTGATATAATTTGATGATAATTTTTTTTCTAATTCCATGTGTTTACATTCCGTATATTATTAAATTACACTAATTATATCTTTTATTTACACCACATTTATCCATTTAGATCAACCGTACTTAACAAATTTATCTTCTTGGTATCCTTATCCTTATTGTAGAGGTTCTGGTTTTCCTAAAGGACAACCCTATAACCCTTAATGGGATATCATAATGAATTCAATCGAAGAAGATGATGTTATGGATAATTAAAAGTAAGAACAACTTGAGTTAAGGGATTTATTGTCTTAATTTTATTTCTATGGAAAATATGTTGTATTCACCATATCTAACATTATTATTATGTATATACTACATATTATACAAGTTATATCATGAATTTATTTATTTTAATGATACTGAATGTTTTATTTGATTTTATTATTTCATGGGGGCTTTTATTAAAAAACTTTACATAGTGTTAATAGTTTGTGTTAGTGTATAATTATTTTGTGGGATTATTAATGACTATGTTTTTATGATGAAATTTTATGATCGTCCTCTAAAATAAATACATAGTTTTGTTTTCCTATACTTATTTATAGAGAATAAATTTTTCCTTTCATTTTTCTATCTTTAGGAACTCAATTGACTGAAATATTCTTTTTAAGGAAGAATTTCATTATTTCACTCTCTGAGGAGAAATTTTTTTTCCATAAATTTTTCACTTCCAGAAAAAATAAAAAATGTATTCTTATTTCATCTAAGATTGTTAAATTTTTTTTCCCATAATATAATTTTTATAATGATATTAAAAGGAATTTTCTTCTAATTTTCTAAATGAGATACATTTTGACAATTTTAACAAAAGTGTAAAAGACGTTTTTTCTTTTAACTTATATAGAATGGATATAATTTACTACATTTCTGAACCATCAAAAATATGAATATTTAGGAATATATTCCCATGTTTCTTTTCTATAAATCTGTTTTCAATAATATTATTGAAACTATTAACTATAAAATAATAAATTTCATAGGTAAGAAAATATATCCTCATGATGTGTTTCATATGATGTTTTAATATAATTTAATATATATAATGACATTTTTGGATGTTAATTTCAAATTTAAGTCAAATAATCAAATGATATTGTCCTTATTATTTTCCTTGATATCTTATAATGACAACATCTTTATTAAACAATTTTCTTTCCAATAGGTTATCCAATTATGAATTGATGAAATTTTTACGACAATGGTTTAGGTACTGTAGATTATTCCATGGAGACATATTTATTAATCCCATTTTTTTATGTATTATGATATAGTGAATGATTTATGACCATTTGGGAAATGTATAAATAAATTTTAATCACGTGATTGGTGGGTCAATAATTATGTACCCCCTCTCCCTAATTCATTGGGTTCATATGGATAACTTGTGAGATAAATATGTTATGTGTAAACATGATTTAATGTTCACAATTTTTGTATGACCTTGTTTCATGTCAATAGGATTATGGGAAGTCTTAGTTTTCATCTACAATGGTTTATGTGTGTACATAGTTATAATTTCTAGAGTATTATGTGTGGACTTGGTTTTCATTTCCATAATTTTATATATGGTGATAGATATCATATATATAGAATTTTTTGTGGACATATTTTTCATGTCTATTATATTATTTTGGGGGTTTTATTTCAAGTCCCATACATAGTGGGTTGGCATAATTCCTTTTATGCATGTTCTAAAAATTATATGATTATTTTTTCCACATTGATATATCAATATTATCATCTCATAGATGATGTTATTTTATCCTGTTATTATTTATATATTATAAACCTCAATTATTTATCCCGTGAATTTGTATTATGATGTATAAATTGTAGGGTATGGTTTTTAAATGTTAAAATCAGGATCTATTGAACAATAGTTCCTATTTTTCTTATATTATCAACCATATCTCTCTTTCTTACCATTACTGAGAATTTAAGATATATATTTCTTGAGATTCATTTCCCTAGGTTATGAAGAAATGTTTTATGTGGGTTATGTACAAGAACAATACTATATGTGATGATCCTTGTGGGAGATGATGAAGATATTACATGAAATAAGAATATTTTGTACCAACTCTCCAATGGCACTAAAAATTCATAGTTATCAGGATTATATTTGTAAAATATATTCATTATTTATCTATTATGATATAATATCCTTCTATGAAATTATTGTTTTTCAAAATAAGACACCCAAGTATAAAAATTAACAATAAAAATATCATTAACCAAGAAAGTGTTACAAAAAATCACAAGACCCTTTAGGATAATAGTTATAGGGAATTATGAAATGAAATACTATAAAAAACCCATAAAATTTTCATCCAAACAATAATTTTTATTCTAATATATGTATTCATTATTATTTCTTCACTAGAAAATATATCCCCCAAAATATTCCACTCATAATAACCATCAATTCATTTCAAAAAAAAGTCTCTTCTACAAATCCTAGAGATATACAAACATAATATGGGCGACATTAAAAACACATTTTGGAAAACATATATGATCAAGATTGAATATCATAGGTGATAATAAGATCATAATTTGTGTATAAAAACATAAACGATGACTAATAACCCATTTATAATGAAATCAAATGTATAAAAATAACGTTAAAAATTTATGAAGCATATAATAATTATTTTGTAATAAGGATGTAGATATCATAGGTTCATGGAAACATAAATGTTTGGAAAAAAATATAGTACATGAACTTATTAGAATATGTTAATGCTCAATCCTATTAGAATATGACATAGTCTGAAAATTTATATAGAGGATTGTGTTTACTCCCTATTCCCTTATATATCATATAATGAGATATAAAAAATTACCCAATTCAAAAGAGGAAAATAATATTTTTGTCTCACCTTTCTGAACATAAAATTTATATGAATATGGGTTTAATTGAGGATGAAATTCAAACACCCTATCATAGTGTGATTACCAAAATAAAAAATTTGGTTCAAGGGAGAGTTAAACAAGTCATAATCATAATAAATCCAGATAAAAAAAGATTTATGGAATTAATGTTTAGTATCCCTAAAGAATTATAAGAATTATTAGAGGATGTTGATGTACTATTCCACACCATATTAATATCATAGGAAGAGTAGGCATTTATACTGGCCTATGTTGACATCCCCAAGGCAGAACATTTTTGTAATAAATTCTATTGGCATCATACAACACAGGTGGTATAATTTTCACTTTTTAAAACATTCAACCTGATACAAAAATAAAAGAAACAAATAATCCATTATATGATTAATGAAGGAAAAATAAATCATAGTTAAGATATATAATATTAATAATTTCAATGAACCAGTATAATCAAATGAAATAAAATATATGTGATAGAAATAAATTGAACCCAAAAACACTAAGGTGGAATCATCACAAATAGATCACAATAATATCCAAAACAACTCCATATTTCACATCCATGGTATTAAAAATAATCACTAAAAAATTGATATGTCATTCATTTTATTGGGTCCTAATATACAACATCTATAATGTAACCAATTATCCCAATTAGGTGGTGAGTATAAACTCAGTAGGATTTCCCCAATGACATCCCAACACACTCCTCTAGGACATTATATGGTTTGAATAGATTACATAATCAATTTAAAATATTTTAAAATATTATATATCAAACCCACAATAATTTTCATTGGAAAACACTAAAACACACCTTTAAAACAACTATCATTGATTTGCAATTCACATTCCATGTTTCCACAAAAACACATTCCTTCTAGGTAACAACTATATAGTCATGTGGATTCTATTTTCATACCTCCAAAATATCACTTGATTTCCCTTATTCTTATTCCATAAAAGAAAATTACCTATATTTTATGTCATATCCCTATACCCCAATATTACAAAACAAGTATAAATGGGAATATATAAATAAATAAACTCACATTAACCATGTGTACGAAATTGTAAGGGAAAAATTTTCTACTAAATAGAACCAAATATTTATTAAAAAATATAAACAAACTACATGAGTGAAAAACAACAACAAAAATATTTTAAAATTATCATTTTAGGATTAAAAAATGTATTTATCCCAAATCCATCAAATTACTTAAAATTTCAGAAGCCATGCAAAATATATTTCCATTAAGAATCACACAATAATTTCATAACAACTCCATGAAAATAAATAGAACCAAACTAATCCATATTGTTCAATGTCAATGTAGTTATGATTGAGAATTCACCTAGATATATATATATGTTGAAAATGTGTAAAGACACATTGATATCCTTTATCATATCACACCACACCTTCCCATAAATAAATATAATCATATCATAAAGACTCCTAACAAATAATAGTGAAATATACATAATAGTATACTTATATGGTTTTTTAGAGGGGAGACGAATATATCTATCAATAATGGTTACTAATAAACAATTACTGTTGATTCTGGACCTCCATCATTCTTTGATATTCCTAAAATCTATTCGATGACTAAATGAAATCTTATCTCAATCCTAGGTAGGGATTAGTGTTTGAGACCCTAGAGTATTAGGTCACTAAATAGGAATAATGTGATTAAATTATATTAGAACAATGAATTTAGGGTGATTACAAACATTTATTTATAGTTATCTCTCATGATTTTTAGCAATGTGTTCCAATTATGCAAGGGATACTTAGTAAACAAAAGACAACTAAATGGGTAGGCCACATAGTTTAGTGAAACCGAATTCCAAATATGCATCTCTACTATATCAGAATGGGTGGATGACATTGTTTACCCTAGGAACTCAACAGGATTGGAAAAACTAGATTCCAACCATGCGGTTATGATATCCCATATCCATAAGGTTTCACTCATTTCTAATGGGGGTGGACATTTTTTTCACTACAGTCAAAATTTGTACCTCAAAAGGCACATTAAAATCATTATAATTTAAATCAAGCCTCACAAAAAGTTATATCATCATCATTATATTTTCTGAAAAAACAAAAAACAAGGATCCTTCAACTAAATTATATGGTTCTACATTCTAATAATAATTATATATTTATCCCATCATGTAAAAATTATTGGTGGTTATGAAAATTTGGTTTAATCCTCTAACATTTCCATCACATAATACCATGAATCATCTTGAAATAGATGATTTTACAAAAAATCCCACAAAACTATTTTTTTCCCATGAATCATCTTATATCTCTTGAAACCAATTATTATAGAAACATTGATCAATGTATCGTCATGTAAAATATCAACATAGATCTCTCAAATACCTTATTCAACATTAGGTTACAACATTTTCATTTGAGATAAAGGAAACACATTATGCACTAAGATGAACATTATAGGTAGATACAACATATATGCTACCTATAGTTCCCTAGTATATATTAGGTTACACTAAGAGGGGGGAATTAGTGGTACAATCATTTCTAAAATACCATTATTAAATTAAATTCAACCTATTAACCTTTTTAATGTTCTAGATATACTATTTAATTATATGTCAATATGGAAATGGTTGAAGTAATAAAATAAAAGACAGAAGAACATGATATTTTCATGTTTTTGAAATGAAAGAAACACTCATTCCAACATTGGATAGACACCCCAACATTAAATATTCACTCTCAATCAACTGGTTACAATTTCTCCAAACTCCAACTGAGATACTATTTTTTCAAATCAAATAGAAGGACTCCATTTTCTTTTGGCTTCAACCAGATGATATATTACAGTTGATCTAACAAAGAGACTTCTTCATGACCTAGCTCTGACCATAAGTTTTCAAATTCTCCCATGACTAACCAGTATTCTTCACCATTATAAGAAGTTTTTGATCCACTGTATTTTTATCTTTTATCTTCCTATAACAACTCGACTCTTTGTTACACATTCATTCATGTTTCACAATATTATTGTACAATTAATACAATCACGATGACTGATAAGTATATTTTTTGGTAATTTTGTACATTACATAAAAAAATTACAACATAGATACAAAAAAATATTTTACACCTCCTTGATATGACCATAATATTCTGATGATCGTAAAGATGCGTGGGATAACCTGGGGAAAATCATAATAAAGGGGAGAGATATAAATCCAATAAATGGAATTAATTAAGCATACTATAAATAATATGATACAATTTATACCATGGGAATTAAAATGGGGCATAAATATATTTGGAATCATAAACAAGAACAATGAGACATGACATAGTATTTTAATGGTAAATTAATCATGGGAAAAGAGGAAAAAACCATACACCATAAATGTTGGTTAAAGATAAAAACACCAAGACATCAAGGTGGAAAAACACTAAAAGGAATCAAGTTTACTTTCTATCTCAACATAATGAATCATGGTACTAAACATTTCCCAATGAATTTGAGCGTTATCTGGGCCTCCCATCATATTCATTTCATTATAATGCTTATGTGTTCTACAGAAATCATAAAACACAGATACATTCATCATAACTATTTATTCCTTGGTTGTGGAATGATGAATAAATTCATAAAATTCCCTAATCAATAAGAATATATACATATATTTAAATACCCTTTATATAAATAGGGTATGGTCTTCACTCTAAAATTGTTTTGGCAAGGAATATCATAGTGCAATTTCGGCAGCATAAGAATGTTACATAAAAATTAATAAAAGGGGTTGATGAGAGAAAATTGAGTCTCGAATCATTTTTAAATTAATTAGATAGTATGGTGATATGTAATATCATATAATATAGTAACATTAATAGGATAAAATAAATAATGTAATGAAGACACTTGATTAAAGAGGATAATGGAAATGATCCTTTATGAAATTTTAGCATAGTAATGGGCATCCACAATGGGTTATGGGAGGCTTAATGAGAATGAAAATGTTGATAAAATCAATTATTAATTAAATGGAAAGTATATTTAATATGTAATAACCAATCCTAACTTATTACAATAGTATTTAGTAGACATGACATAAAAGGAGTTCTTGAATGGAAATGAGAAGATAGAAATCCATTAAGAGATTTCAACAAACTAACGGTTTATGTGAATGTAAAAATGTGTGATATGAAATTATACCTAACTAAAATAAAAACAATTATTCATTATGTAATTTTTATAAATAAATGTAACCATAAACAATTTCAATCAAGGATACCAATTCCTAAGAATGTGCTTGAATTGAGAGAATTAGAGGAAGGAGAGGATCCCTTATTTTAATGTGTTACTCCAAAGGCATAGAAAGGTCTTATTTAGAGTTTGGGGGAACCATTTAAGGACTCTAGAGAGTGGAGGGAAGAGTATATACGTTTTACATGGATTTTGAGTAATTATATAAGTGATTCTTGGTAGGTTTATATAAGAAAGGTGGGGGATTTATTTATTATTTAGGTTTCAGAATCTGTATAATAGAATTTTCCAGACCACAAACCATAACTAGGTAATTTCATACTGATTTTGAAAAAATTATGTGTCTTGAATTATTTAAAAATTCCATGGGCCAAATGTTCTAAAATATTACCATTGGTGATGTGTATGTGACTATCTCTCTTAGAGAAATTATTTTAAAACCACAAAATATATCATATTTTTTGAATGATTCCAAAATTCAATATCAAATAAATCAAATAAACATAAAATAAGATTATTATAAATATATATGTATATTGTTTCTTGGATAAAATTTATATAACATCACATTTGGTTCATTATTATGTCATAAAACACAATATATATTTATACGATATTTAATTTTTTCCAAAAAAATAAACTATCTGTGAATATTATGAAAAATAAACATTGGATAATATCAATGTTTTCATTTAAAATATATTATTAATTTTATCTGAATAGTTTTATAAATATATGTATTTTCATATTTAAAAAAAATTACTGATATTTATTGAAAAGTATAGGTTTTTGATAATAGTAGATTTTAAACCCTAATAAAAATTACATTTGACTTCATAAAAATTATAAAATCATTTATACTTCAGAAAAAAAAATTAGGAAAAATATTTACTTATAATGATATTTATTTCAAAAATACATTGATTCATTAATTCATTAATTGAATTTGAATATTGACTAAAAATACCTTTTTCTTTATTGTATCGAAGTAAAATTCATTTACAAAAAAATAGTATGATGAAAATATAGTCGTTATTCTATGAAAAATAATTTACATACTCATATTTATAGGGTCTTGATACAAATCTGTTTAATACTCCAGAAAATTCTTTAAGTGTATGTTGTGTAATGGTTATACATTTCTGGGTCAGTTCAACAAACATGGTTTGGGTCATGTTTTTGATGATATTAAAACTCCCCCACAAATAGTTTTGATCACACATAAGTTATTGTATCCCATATTGGACTTTTCCAAGGGAAAATCCCAAAAATCTTATCTACATCAGATGCTCCAATAAGTGGGCTTCATAGGGTAATATCCTAGTGGTTTAGGCAATCATTTCCTTTTTGTTCGTCAATTATATCTGTTAAAAACATATATTTATACAAATGATGTGATAACCATTCAAAAAATATATTATCCATGTTAAAGATTCATAATGGTAATTTAAATCCAATTAGATATAATAAAATAAAATAATTTCTTGAGTTTTCTATAACATCTAATATATTAAGACATTTTATTGAATCAAAATGGTAATTTTATTTATAACAATTTTGGTCCTTACAACCCCACCCCAAAATATAAATTTAACACTAAAAATTTTCTCTTCCCACACTAAAACATTTTATGGTAAATTTGATTCATTAGAACCTTTAGTACCCATGTTACTTCTTTAAACATTAAATTTATCTATAACACTATGAAGAGGTGCATTGTTTATCTCGTTGAACATTTTCTCTGTGATCTATGATCTTCTTTGGCTATTCCTCAAAGGAAATATCATTATCCAATAAAAATACCTCTAAATTGAGTACATGTGAGGGTTCTTGTATATACTTCTTCAAGGAAAATACATGGAATACATTTAATACTTCCAATAGGTTTGGTGGGAGTGATAGTTGATATGCCACCGCTCTATTGCGATCATGGATTTTATTGGGGAAATGTTTTTTGTATTATGTTTACCCTTCATCCCAAATCTCATCACTATCTTACATGGAGATATGTATAGGAATAAAATTTCTCCACATTAAAACCATATGTCTCATTAAAAATTTCTATCATAGCTATTATGTCACCTCTGAGCAGCCATGATGTGTTGTTGAATGGTCTTAACAATCTCCGCTATTTCATCCAAAATTTAAATACGTAGATGTTTTTGTTCCCAAACATCATTCCAAAATTCTTGGGTTCTATATGTATTCCCGTAAGAGTACTTGTTTGGAGACATTTTTCTAATTGAGACTAAAATTCTATTGTAACATAACTCGACTTGAGGAAGATGTTGCTCTAGTCCACCTTTAAAGTCAAATAATCATGCTCTAAACATGTCCACAACTATTTTTACATTGTATTCATAATTTCCTATAGTTTGAGGGTGATTAGTCATATTGAATTTCAGCCCAATATTTATTGAATTCTCAATTCATTCCAAAAACATTGAGGTGAATCTTTGATCTTGATCGATAACAATAAATAGTGGTATTACATGAATCATTTCCTGTTATCTAATGTTTATCATTGAATGTTAATCCAATAAAAAATCATGGAAAACTGTAATGGAGATTCAAGTATTTTTAATACAATCCACAACATCCTAGGTTAAATTGCTTCATTTGGATGACTTAAAAATTCTATTGAAAAATAGCATGGTAATGGTTTTTAATTTATATGTTGGTATGGGTAAAGGTTGTATAATCCTCTTAGAATTATTCCTTCCAGCCAGCACATGGTGATATACTAGAAACTTTTATGTATATTTTGTGATATGCTTCATCCTGTTGTCTCTCCAATAGTTACATCGAGGATATCAATAAATATTTTTGTTTCATGGGTGAATGGACATTATTGATCTATGTGAATCATTCAAATATTCCACCATTAAATCAGGATTTGATGGGTCACATTGTCTAGACCCGAATATCACCAATCCTTCTCCATTACCACTAAACTCTGGGGATTTAAATTTTAATATCGTTTAAACATAATACATAATTACAACAACATATTTTTACCATCCTTTTTCCTTTTAAGAAGAGTGGTTTATGAAGAAAACATATGAAGGTTTGATGATTTTTTTTCCTTTCTGATTCCCCTATCTATTCTCTTCAATTCAAAAAAATATTTGATCATACTCAATAATCATTAATGATAAAAAAAATTGGAACATTTCTACATAGATCATCCACCACATTGTTCTCTTTAATAGGATGATAGTGAGTTGATAAATTATGGGCATTTATAATCTCTAACCCCCATCGTTGTAAAATATGAAACTCATTCTGTGTGAATATGTATTTTTTATTTTGGTGATCCATATATATTTTACACTTATCACAAATAGATAATGTTTCCATGTTTTAAAAGGAATGATCATCTAATCTTGGATTCCTTCACAGTCATTATTCTATGAATAATTGACTCCCTTATGAGTTATCTTGGTAAGTGGTCATGAGAATTGTGACAAATTTCTCACAAATAAATACTAATATCCAGATTACCCAAGGAAAATATGAACAACTTCCATGGATTTTTCCTCTACCATCCATCAACTGATTTTTTCATTAAAGTATCCATAGATATCCATATACATAGGTTGATATTCACCAATAATAATACTTCCATAGACCAGAACTATAACATTTTTCACTTTGTATAATGACTCCCATTCACATGGTATTTATCAATTTTTTCATATGCTCTTCATTCTCCTCGATGGTTTGGGATTATATTAGAATAAAATCTATAATGAATACAATTTTGTTTTGAGAAAATCGCTATAGAAACTATTCCTAAAGGACATGAAGAGTTTTTTAGAATTATTGAGTCCAAAGGTCATTAAAATGGACTTGTAGTTCCCATTACTTATATAAAAAGTAGTCTTGGGTATATCCACCTTCGTCACCCTAAAATAGTAATTTCCTGACTGCATAACTTTGATGAATATGTATTGTGATCCATGTAGCTAATCAAACAAGTCATCAATTAATAAAAAAGATACTTTTTCTATACAATGATTTCATTGAGCTCATGATAATCAATGTAAAGGTGTATTGACCCATGCCTCTTCTTGATGAAGAGGACTAGTCTGCCCCATATTGAAGCTCTTGGGTGTATAAACCCTTTATCAATATTCACCTATAGTTTTTTATTTCACTCATAAAGATCAAAAATCTCCATCCTATATGGTTTTTTGAATATTGGTAATTCCTTTGGTATTATTTCCATTGAAAATTAGTCCTCTTGATTAGGAGTTAGACCAAGATATTCATCAGGAAAAACATCAGTGTATTCACAGACTATAGGAATGTCTTCAAGGAAGGGTCTTTCTAGGACTCAATCATTTGAGAAATATATTCTTCCTATTGGTCCATAATATCCATTATTATGATGATGGTTCTAAATAAGATTCATCCTTCACCATATAATTGTACATAATTGGGGGTAGATTTCTTCATATAGAGATTTATTTCCTTCCCACGGAAATTTATGTTGGCTTTATAGAGAGAAACCAAATATATCCCCATAATTTAATAAAATTCATCCAATGGGGTATGATAAGGATCACCAAGAATTCCATCACACAAATATTTTACATGGGAGGAGTTATATACTTCAGATGGAATAATTTCACCAGTTTCCACTTTTAGGAAAATCTATCCTTCCATGATTTTTTTGCAGTGTTTTGATATTTCTTATAAAAAATCATGATATGACAGAATTCATATAAATGAAATAAAAAAGTATGTTATATATTAATGAATTAATAACAATCATACATGTCAACATTTCATTGCCTAGATTTACATTGGAGGTAGTGATGGAAAACTTTAACCCATACATCATTAGAGGTTGTTGGTATTCTCTAAAAACCCATGACACTGGTAATTAGTTTGAATAGTTCCATGGTTTATTGTAGTCGATGTAATGTAAAATGATAATAAGGTTGACTAGATTATTCATTTCCTCCATTACATTCATGGGTTTCACCTATCGTCAACTTCTAGCTAGGAGTCATTCCTTCCCACACAGAAAACCTTTTCTATATTCCAGTTAAACAGTTTCAGGGTGCCTCTTCTCTCAATTTTGAAAAGTTGGATATTAAAAATTCAGGGAACCATTTGATCTATCTATCATACCTCTAATATTAAAATATAATTTCCCATTATTATCATCATCATGCACTTTATATTGTCTTGTCTCTATTTTAAATTTGAGGTAATATCATACAATTTTATCACAGCTATCAATTTAATGAATCATAGGGGTTTATCATAAGCAATGATTTTATCGCACCAAAGAATTGATCAAACCTACATTAATTAATAACAATAAATTCATTGGAATATCATGCACGTATTGTGAATTTTTCATTAAACTCTCTAATAGATTCTATATCTCTTTTCTTGAGAGCCAGAAAATACCTTTCAATTTTAAATCAGAGGGTGTGAGGAAAATATTTCTCAAAAGTCATTTTATAAAATTTCATACACTCTATAACTTTGATATATTCCACTAGCTTCATATTTTTTATAAATTACCACCACTGATTTTCTTCTCCCTCCATATTATAATCATTATGTTGAACCTTATCTTTTTCGAAACATTTAAGGATGAAGAAGTTTTCTCAATGGAGTTTTTTCATTGTTTCATGGTTGATGGATCTGTTGATCCATTGAAAGATGGAGTTCATTTTCACATGAATCTCTAAATTGTGAATTTTATATATTAGGTGTGGGGGTTGGTTGTTCATATTGATCTAGGATTATATTAAAAATTGAGTTAGATAAGAGAGTATCATAACAATTTCTGTGATTCTCGCTCCCATAAGGTAGGGCATCTCGTTGGGGAAGTCATTACATTTCCCTTAGCATCATTTGTTAACATTATTCCTCATAATTTTGGCCATTGGATATTATAATGGTAAAATTAGTGATATGAATATTAAAATATTAGTACCATAAAGGGAAATCCAATGAAAATTTATGAATAACTTATAAATTACATTTATTTCCTTACCATATGAATTTTTTAGCGTTATTATTTGGTATCCATGATCTATTTTCTAAAATATATTCCTATTGGAAACTTTTGTATGAATAATAATGGTTCACAATGATATTATTAATTTATCATAGAATATCCATCTATAGTGTCAAACTAGGTGCACTATAAGGCCCATTTTTTTGTAGCGAGTTACCCTGAGATTGGATTGGAACACCCATAAGATTTGTTACTCCTAGGTAATTATATACCAGAACCACATCAATATTTAGTATCCCTGAATTGATTGATTTTCTTCATATATCACTTAATCTATAAAAACCCAATATTTAATGGTGTTTTTTATACTACGTCTTACAACAAATGATTTCTCTAGAGTATTCTATTCCTATACACAAAATAACTACACATTTATTTTTTTGCTAAGGATAACAACCCTTCCCATTATTACACATTAGTTAATTTTTTTAATAAAACTACACATAATAAAACCTAAAATATCAATAAATCTAGTGTATTTGAGAATTAGGTATGTTAAATAACAAATTATTATATGGGATACAAAACATTATTGAAAACATCATTGACCTGATCATTATATTCCAACAAACATAAAATTGCATGTGATAACCTGTGAAAAAACAAACTAAATAGGTGATCTATAAATCCCAATAGAAGAATAAAAAATAATTACATGATTAAAATGATACCAGATTGAAAATAGACATATCAATGGGCTATAAAAATTGTACGGAACATAAACGTGAACAATGAGAAATGATACTGCATGGTAATCATACATGCAACATGGGAAATAAGGCAACAACATAAAACATTAAATCATAACCATAAGTTAAGGATAAAACCACCCATATATCATGTTGTAAAAAGTACCATAAAGGAATGATTCCCACCCCCAATCCATGAACGAAGTATCATGATACAAAACACTACCCATTTCATTAGAGCGCTATCTCGGAGCACCCATAATATTCATTTCATTCACATGATAATGAGTTCCGCATTGATAATAAAACATATATTCATTCATTATCATAATTTATACCTAGGTCATGGAATTTGGAATACATAAATTTGTGTCCAAAATAAAAATTTATATGTCTATAAGGGTGAAAATCTTCATAAATACCTGGGTATGGTATTCACTATAATTTTTTTCTATGGAAAATCATGTGGAAATTTTAACAACATAAGGCCATTATATAAAATTTCATAAAAGGGAATGATGGGAGTGAAATGCATCTCTCATCATTTGTGTATAATTCGAGAGTAAGGGTATAATTAATCAAATATAACATCATATAGAAATGATTATAAATGAAATAAACTAATTAAGATAATGGAATAAAGAAGAGAATGGAAAATATCACTATGAAATTTCGGAATGGTGATGGTTGTACATAACGGATCATTAGAGAAAAAATGATAGAATAATGAGGGATATAATAATTTATATATGAAATATAAATTATGTTGTATATGTAAGATAATATCCCAAAAAAAGAAAATGTAATTTAATATAAATAACATAAAACTAATCCATCAATGGAAATGAAAAGCAAGTAACCCCTTATTGAAATTCGACATAGTAATGGCTCGTATGAAGGTCCAAATAAGAGATAATAAAATAAACCTCATTAAAATAACACACATTGTATATAATGTATTATTATAAATAAATTTTATCATATAAAATTTCAATTATAAAGTAAATTTCAAAAAAAAGTGAAGGAATTGAAAGATGGAGAGGAAGGTCATGATCCCTTTCCTGAACATCTGACCCCAAAAGATTGGGAAAAAATTCTTAAGAGCATGGGGGAACATTATGGGGACTCTATATATCAAAGGGACATGTATGGATGTTCTAAAAGGAGTTTATTGGATGATAAATGGTATCTTGGATGGGTTTATATTGGAAAGGTGGTGGATTTCATTATTATCTATGTTTTGGAGTCTCTATAAAAAAAATTAGAAAACCACAAAGCATCTAATTGTGTATTCCCATGGATTATGACAATGATTTTATTTAAATTATTTTAAATGTTTAAGGGTCGAACATATTAAAATACTACTATTGGTGATGTATAGGTGAGTCACACTCTTAAAGAAATGATTTAAAACCTATAAAATATATCAAATGTTTTGGAGGTTTCACAATGACTATATAAAATAAATCAAATACAAATAAAATAACAAAATTTTTATGGAACTATATATATTTATTCATTGATACCATTTATATTAAATAAAATTTTCTTAATTATGATGTCATAAAATCCAAATTATATTTATAGAGTATTTAATTTTTACCCGGAATATTGACAGTCATAGAAAATTATGACAAATTCACCATTGGATAATTTTGATATTCTTGTTCAAAAAATAATATTAATTTTATATAAATTATTATAAAAATATTTGAATATTTACAGTCAAAAAAGGACATTAATTTTTATAAAATTATGTGGTTTTTACAATAATATGTTTCAATCTCTTATAAAAAGAAAATTTTACATCATAAAAATAATATCATCATTTATATTTCATAAACTCTATTTAATAATAATATTTCATTAAAAATTATTTATTGAAAAAATAAATTAATTCCTAAATACATTAACATAATGAACATAAAAAATATATTTTATGATTTATTCTCCAAAAATAAAAATCATTTTCCAAGTATCAAGCTTGGTACTAATTGCCAAATTCATAAAACACATTTAGAAGAACAATTAGAACAGAAAAAATAAAATCCAACTATTTCAATTTTTAAAACCAAATTTAATTCCCTAAATATCATATACTATTTAGAAAACTCATCTCACATCCCATATACATTATACTAAACACATTATGGAATCAAATAAAGCTTACTCAAATCATTTAATAATGATAAAACATCGAATAACCTACATAAAGCATGAAAACATCTAAAATCAAGTGCAAAACCACACACAAACCTCAACATAACCCTATAAATTAACGATAGAACCATAAACATCCAAAATATACCCAACAACTAAATATAAAACCATTATAAATCAATCAATCTTCTAAGGAAGAATAAATCAATGAGGGATGAAAAAGAACCCAATAAGAATGAGGATATCCAAATAAAATGTTTCTTACTTTATGATTAATGAATATCCCACACCAAATACAACCAAAAATTGATGTTTGATGGTGGGGGGTCAAAAAATCATTTTCGACTTGTTGATGGGGGGTCAAAAATATCCATTTATATCTAATTATTACTTATAAATACAAGGGATAAATTAATTTCTCAATATAAGAAATTTTATATTTCAAAATAAATTCATCAATGTAATGGATTAAATTATCTTTATTCTATTATATAAACAATTATTTTCTCTATAGGGGTTGTGAATCCTGAATTTTAATTTCAAGACTATAGGGGATGTGACTCTAGGTATTTACTTTTAGGGTTGTAATTAGGTTTTTACTCCCTATAAAAAAAGGGAGTTTATAAATTTATATTATTTCGCTACAAATCATATGATTTAATCGGGTTACGATTACACATTTATTGTAAAGTAATTGACAACATATCCCTAACTATGTAGAGAGGTTTATGACTAGTTAATGTCCAAATAATACAAATATATTATAATAAATCTTTTTTTATTTCATTCATTTCCACATAGAAAATAATTTCGTTCATTTACTTTGTTATTCATTCCATATATTTTTTTAAACTCATCTATTCACCACCCTCCCTCTAGACCTTCAAATGCCACATACTAAGCTTAATATTATGTGTCCATATTCTAAGTATTTCTAGCATTGGAGTTCCCTCCTATTTATGTTGGAAAATATATACTCCATCCCACTAAATTTTGTGGGTTATCCCTTTCAAACAATTTTTACTATTTGACATTTTTATTTTACATAATTTAGAGAACAAAAATCATTCAAATAAGTTCCATTCATAACCCTAAATAAAAAATTCTTGACTTCAAAAATTCAAAAGTAGCAACTTATATTTCATGATCGGATTCATTTATAATTATAGAAAGATACTATATTATTAATAGATTCACTTTCTTCCAAATCAATATGTCTATCTTTGTATAATTTTTATCAATGTTAGGAGAGAATAGTTTGTTAAAAATTTCACGAAAATAATCACACAGTATTCCTATGCAACATCAGCCTGAATAGTTAAATCCCATCAATTTAATGCTAGATCCCCAAGACTATATACATTCAACCCTAAATTGAACATTACTTTTATTCCCATTAAATCAAATATTATATTCATCCTATTGAAAAATATATCCACTATTTCATGTGATGACTCACCTTTAAATATGGGTTGATTCTAAATTTGAATCTAAACCTTTCAGTCCTCCTATCAAGGTTCATAATTCATATTACCATTGTAAAATGTATAATAATGATGAACAATATTTTAATCTACCTCTTGGATCACCCATGGCTTAGGTGAAACAATATTTTTTTCTTCCTCATCTATATTTTTCCTAAAATAATTTATTAGTTACATTATTTATAAGTATAAAAAAATTTACATATTTGACACTATTGTGTAACTAAAGATTATTACATTTCAAAACATCATAAGAAATTAAAAATTAAAGATTTATTTTCCAAATTTATCAATAATTACCACTTAATCCATCATATCTATGTCAACCATTTTCCATAAATCACTAGATACCAAATAAGAAATGAAATCCTAGTTCAATGTCTTACTTCCAATGCAGGATATCTTGCACTTATTTTCCAAAAACCTAACTATAAGGTGTATCACATAAATATGTTTCGTAATTAGTTTTCCCAAAACAACCCTATTATGTTTAGATTCATCATAAAACGGTAATATTTATATTTTTAATCATTTATTTTCATGTTCTAGAAATCTTACCACCATTTTACCTACCAAACTCATGGATCAAAAAAATTAATATCATTTCCAACTCATAAAACAATAAAAAATAATACAATTTCAAACATAATGAATTAAAAAAACTATTACCATTTGTAACATCCCACCACATATCATTTGTTTTATAAGTGGTGGTGGTTTTACTGGACTTAGGTGGTATCCCCATGACTATAATGGATGTAAATAAATGAGAATGGATTTATTAAAATTTGTTAGAAAATTTTTCATTTTTATGAAAAGCCACTATATAAACAAAAACAATAAAAATATAATCATATATATTACACATGAATAAAAAATAAAACCTAAGGTAAATCAAATTTTAATAATAATATCATATTACTAATGTAAAAATGATATATAATTGAACAAAATATAATAAACTGAATCTAATGTCATTATGGTGTCATCAATAATGACATCTCCATACCAGATCCAAACCCCAACATTTCAGGACACACACACACTATCAAGAAGGTTTACTAATGATATGAGATAGTTCTCATTTTCTATTTCACTATATACGACATCTGAAAAAGCACCAAAATTCCTATGAAGAGGGTAAGTATTTACGCAGTGGGATTTCACCAATGTCTAAACAACACATTGAAGTAGGAAAATAACGAGTTGGCAGAATTGATATAAATCATTTTCAATAATTTTAAAAAAAATTATCTCAAAACATAATCATGTTATAGGTTAAACATTAAATGAAACATTTAATATATTTATCACATATTTTGTATACCTATTCAACTTTGCACACAAAAAATCATGCATTCTAGTTGATAGTCCCATACTCATGAAAAGTCTCTATCCCATCAACCTTGTCTTCTCAATGTGGCCAATATCATTTTTTTCTAATGTATCATGATCCATTTATTGGGTCATGTCTTGGGGACTAAATGGTTTATTCGCTTCTATAGGGTCATATCCAACGAATTGAACTCTTCTAACCTAGAATTCCAAATTTCATAAAAACCATTTCATAGTAAAATGAAACATATAATTTATGAAAACTGTTTGTCAAAGTGGAGTACTCAATATGGGGGAGAATTGAGTATCTATAAATTTTTTAATTTAAAATGTTATTCTTAAAAAGGATCCCCAATAGTTAAATATTGTTCAATTAATCATGGTTATACTTTTATGAATGACTGACTATTTAAATTACTTCTCAGAAGATTGATTAATTCTCAGTAATCCAAATCAGTGTTTTTAACATTACTTTTGAAGCAATTCTAATAAGTCAAAACAATTATAACTTATTTCTAAGATTAAAAATAAATGTAAATTTAGTGATATATGTATTTTACAGTAAAACAGATAAAACTAAAGAAAAGAGAACAGCGGATACAAAAAAACTTGTTCAGTCTCAAGACGAGACCTAATTCACTCCACCTGGGGATCACCTACCACTTGGAAGTTTATATGAATAAGCAAGAAACACAACCTGGATCAGGGTTAACAACATCACCCAATACTTTCTAGGATGTATGACCTCTTCCATATTTTTTTGTGGATAAAAACTCACAAGTCACACAAGGATTTATTCCAAAATTATCTGTGGGAATACAAAGGTGTAAAAAGATGTAAGAGAAAGTATATCTTTTATCCTTTAGTTTGATATATGAGACAATGTGTGTTTTTACACACACACACTGCTCAAAAGATAGAAATGATACAAAACAGAGCAGAAAAGATGAGATAAGTTTAGAAGTGCTCTGAGTGTAAGTTTATGCATCTCTGGACATCTGTGATGAAGTAGATTTTCAAATCATCTAATCTAATAGAAAATAGAGTATTGTAAGTCAGCAATATCGGGCTCTAGTTCTTCATGTTATTGACTATGTGAAGATTTTATTAATGATTTTGGTTTATGGTGTCCATATTGTTGATTTAAAAATGCTTTTTGTGTTCATTAGGAAGGTTGAGTTGCAGATCTCAGTTCATGTATCTAGAAAAACTCATGTGCACTTTGTTATTATGCTCTATCTTTTTCTAGGACGCACTTCTCTTTTATTTGTGGAGTGCATGGTTTGGAGCTGACAGGATGCATGTATTCTTCACCTCATACCTCCTACTATCGGTTGATTTTTCTATAAGGAAAAATTAATTATGTTAGTTCATTTAAAAGCATCAAGTATGATCATTAGAAATAAAATTGAAAAAGAAAAAACTGACGAATAAAGGGTGTCACTATTTGTCTATAAACAATGTCTTAATGAAACAGTGTCTCCTCGAAACAGTTTCCTGATAGTCACGGTGTCTGGATGTCATAGTGTCTAGATGGTCACAGTGTCTGGATGGTCACGGTGTCTGGATGGTGACGGTGTCTTGATGGTCACAGTGTCTGGATGGTCATGGTGTCTAGATGGTCATGGTGCCTGGATGGTCACAGTGTGTGGATGGTCATAGTGTTTTGATGGTTACAGTGTCTAGATCATCACGATGTCTCGATGGTCATGGTGTCTGAATCGTCACGATGTCTGGATGGTCAGGGTGTTTTGATGGTCATGGTGTCTGGATACTCACGGTGTTCGAATAGTCACAGTGTCTGTTTCCTTTAACAGAAAAACACAATTGGTGGTAAACTCACAGTGTATCTGACTTATCCAAATATTTATATTCAGACATAAGTAGTGATATTCATATAATGTAATAGACATGATCTTTCTTCAAAGAAATAACTATAAATTAAATTAAATATAGTGAAAAAGGTTTATTTAAAGCATAAACATACTAATCATCTATACACATGATTAAAGATAAATTACAAAGGATTAACATATTTTTACAGAATGAATAGGATTTTTGATCACTAAAACATGATTAACACGTGAGGTGTTAAACAATCTCCCCCTTTTGATGATCAAAAATCATGTGAGTGGGAGATCTATTGGTAGGGAATGTGGCTCTTCCTTAGTATGTTTTTAGAGTGTATATATCTCTAATGGTCATATGAAATACACATTTCTCTATTATTTCATTAATAATCATAGTTCTCCCCCCTTTGGGATTATCAAAAATACTGAATAAAAAATTGAAAATAAATGTGCCCAATGCATTAGAGAAAGAAAAATGTCATTAGAAAGTGTAGATATCAAAACAAATGCTACATGATCCCAATCAAAAGATAGTAGTCAATATTCCTCAGCAATGGCTTATCATCCCTTTTCCCTTGGCAGCAACATCAAAAGAAGAAACCATAAGAGCATAAGTATATGTAAAATAAGAGAGTGAACTGGTTAACAGAGAAGGTAAAGGATGACCTTAAAAGATATAAGGGGACAAGGTAGGGGTATTAGATGATTGAGTAAACTATTGATCAAGGATTACATGTCTACTCCGAGTCAAAGCTTGGGAGGTAGACATAGATGTAGAGGCAAGGGTAGCAGAGGAAAAGGAAGGAAAACCATATCTCAGGGGTGTAGCTACAAGAGCCACAATTGAAGTACTCAGAACATGAAGATAAGACCGCAAAGCTTGATAAAATCAGTAATAATATCTCCACCATATTTCATGGATTTTTAAATGTCATCCTTGTTCTCCATTAACTTGTCCAATAAAAGAGTGAAATCATTGAGTTTTTAGACTTGATATTTGAAAGCATGAGTAACATGAGGAATTCTCAGATTCTCAACAAGGTACTTGAAGTGGTTGGTAGTGTCATTCATGGAGAATATCCTATTGAAGAAGAAATCCACCTTTCAAGCAATGTGTTGCTGAGTATCATAGGAAATCATGGAATCTATTCTCACCAAATCAAGAACTTGGTCACTCTTCTTGATAACATCAGATAGATATTTGTTATCAAAGCCATTGAGAACAGCCTAAAGTTCATCATTGAAAATGGTTCTGAGCATATCAATATATAAATTAGGATGAGATAATTTCTTAGAGGTACAGGATGTAGTGACAGCCAAGGTAAGAGACATTAGTTGATTTAGAACATTCTGAAGACAGTCTTTATAAAAATATGTTAACTTTTTAAGATAAAAAACAAACTCACGCATCTCAAGAATAATTTCCTTATTTCATTCAGCCACCTTTTCAGCTATGGATGTCAGGTTATGTTAAATCTGGGAGGCTACTACATGTGGAATCTGACTACTAAGATCTTCCGTAGGATGAGAAGAAAGTTCTGGTCTCGTGTTCATCACTTTCTTCATATCTTCAACCATTCCTCTTAGAGTCATTACTACATCACTATGTTTCTTATTCTCAATTCGGGTTTCTTGAATCTCATATGGAATTTTTGGCTGAATATAACATATAATCTTTTCCAATAATAGAAAAACATCTCTTTCACTCAAATTTTTTGCAGGTGGCTTGATTATTCATGAATTTTTCTCCCTAACCAACAAGGTAACTCCAAGTTCTTTCTGATCCTTCTTATTTAAAATGTTTGGAGGTTCTTGTGAAGGCTCATAGATAGAAGTTGAGACTGACTCATGTTATTTCGAAAAGATAGCTTCAGAAGAAGGTGCCATTTTCAACTGAAAGTTAGTATTCATTTCAAGACTATTGATTATGACTTCCTATGAATCATCCACAACAAAAAAAATTGGGAAATTTATAGCATATATCCATAGAGCATGGTTCAACTGGATTTGGTACATCAACACTTTCCATACTAGGGGGTTTCTCCACCTCAACCGGTGCATATTTCATAGGACTTAGAGGTTTAGGTACTTGATTTGTTTCTATGATTTTATCCCTAATTTCCTCAACCATTTCTCATTTACCCAACTGAATAGATATCTTCATTCTCTCTTCACTAGATGTAATAAATTTTTGAGGAATTTGTTCATCTATGTGTTCCTAACTAGAAGATTCTTGCACAAGAGACAAATATTCTTCTATATGTAATTCTACAAATTCTTTTTTCTCTTTCCACAGCAACAAAATCTTTTTTTGAGGATGTTTGATCTTCCAAATCAACAATCATTTTAGGAAAAGCACTTCTTTCTCAACCATGTATTGAAGAACAGTTTCACTATCCTCCTCATTCAGGATACTTTATGTTGTAGGTCTAATAACCTCTTCTTATTCTTCTTCTTCTTCTTCAGGATACTCATTAATAGAATATGGTTCTAAACCAAGATTAGAAACATCTTATGGTCTTTAAGGGGGTTCCACTGGATTGAACTTTTAATTAATCCTATAATTTTCTACCACCCACTATTTTCACTAAGGATTCCATCTTATTTTCATCCTCTTTATTGTATCTTTTGAGAGACAAAACTCAAAATACTTGATAACATCTTCATTCTATACAACCATACCTTCGACATGAACCATGGATGAAATAAGCCTCAAATTGAATATGGAGGTTGACTTGGAGGTAGTCTTGAACAATTCACACTAATGGAGTATCTCATACTTTCATAGAATGATCTTATGTCTATTTCCAATTAGATGTATCAATAATACATCCTAATACTTGACTAAATTAAAATCACTATTTTTGGGGCTAATAATATTATGGAATCCTTCAAACAGATGTCGGGTTTCTCTATCCACCGATGCAACAATTTCTCTCCTCTAAGCTGTATTTCCAATTAAGCTTCCCAAAGTATCTTCCAAAACTAATATCTCACGTAGAGTCCTAGGACCTCTTTGATAGTCCTCACAGATACCCTCATGAGGTATCCTAAGGCATGCAGCTCATATCCTCAAAAAAAGTGCATATATTTCCATTTATACATCTTCTCACAACATAACCATCTTTTTTACCAAAATAAATCTAAATATAATGGTAATATTGAGCAAAAATTTTCAGATAAATAGGTATATCCTATTTTGTAAACCAATCTAACCATCCTTTCTCTATCAATACATTCAACAACGGAGACTTACATGACATCAACCACTTGTGGTGAATCTCTTTTTCCGGAACCACTAATCTATCTACCATAGTAGGATTCAGAGGATCTTTGAGTGTTATATTTGAAGTAATTTTCTACTTCTTCTTTGAATATAGTTTCTCAGGAGTTGACTATGATGGGTGATTCATCCTAGGATTTCATCGAGGGATCGAGAGTTAGAGATAGAGTTAAAACTAAAGGACTAGGAGATGGGTTACAGTTTCAGAGAAGAGAGCTCGACTAATCAAAAAGTGATCAATCATTAGTTTTTATATTTTAGGAATACCAATCGTCGAAAAAACAAAATCGTGGACTATAAAAGGGTAAAATAAGTAATTACAGCGATACGATTTCTAATTTATAAAAGAAATATTAAAGCATCTCTACAGTGAGACAATAACTGACTCTCATGGTGAGATAGTAAAAGGCGTTCACAGTGAGACTGTAATAGCATGATTTCTAACCTGTGTGACTATATTGATTGAGAGAGTAAGTTTTAGATAGTAGCCAAGAAATTTTAACTGTGAGACCAAAATCCTTAAATAGTAAGTATTGAGACAGTACAATTATAGAATTGTTGTAGTTAAACAGTAATCTCAAGACAATGATATGCAAAACTGTAAAGTGTGAAACAGTATGATATAAAATAGTAAGTTGTGAAACAGTATGATTTGAAATAATAAGATATAAAACAATAATATTACTACATAATATTTATCATACCCAATTCATTTATGATTTAATCTATTCTGTCATAATTTACTAGTTTTTTGAATATATCTACAAGCTGAAATTCAGTTCTAATTAATTTTAAAGTGATGTAACCTTTTTGATAATGATATCTCAAAAAGATATGTCTTACATCAATATGTTTTGTCCTATAGTGTGAAACACTATTTTTTTAGATGTTAATAGCACTTGTATTGTCACAATTTATAGGTAAATTCTTGAATTGATATCCATAATATATCAATATGTGTTTCATCCACAAAATTTGTGCACAACAACTACTAGAATCTATGTATTCAGCTTTTGCTATTGATAATACAACAAAATTCTGTTTCATAATACACCATGATACTTGTCAATTGCTTAAAAAGTAACATATTCCATAGGTTCTTTTTCTATCTAACTTACATCCACCGAAGTCATTATCAGAATAATTAACTGATTCAAATGATTTTCCTCTCGGATAGAACAATACTATATTAGGTGTATGCTTGAGGTATTTAAAATTCTCTTAACAACATTAAAATAATAATTCTTAGTATTTTCTTGAAAACGAGCACACATACTCAAACTAAACATAATCTCAAGTCAGCTAGCAATTAAGTAGATTAAACTTCAAATCATTCTTGAATATGTGGTTTTATCAACAGATTTTCCATCTTTATCATCATCCAACTTACAAGTGGTACTCATTGGAGTGTATCCAATTTTAATGTTATCTAATATAAAATGTTTTAGATGATCATAAGTATATTTTCTTGTATTTAAAATAATACCATCATCATTTCAAATGATTTTAAATCCAAGAAATAATTTTAGTTCACCCATTAAACTCATTTCAAATTCGTTTTTGCATTATTTTAGAAAAATCAATATATAATGAATTTTTTGAAGATACAAAGATAATCTACTCAACATAAATTTAGACTAATAAAACCTCACTAGAAATTAATTTTATAAAAAGGAAGGATCATCTATTACTTTTCTAAAACCTTTGGAAAAAAAAGAAAAATACTTAATCTATCATACCAAGCACATGGATCTTGTTCTAAACCATATAATGCTTTTGATAATTTAGAAATATGATTTGGAAAATGAGGATTTGTAAAAAAAAAGATGGTTGCTCAACAATTATATCCTCATCTATGTACCCATTTAGGAAGGCACACTTCACATCCATTTTCTATAGTTTGAAATCTAGATGTGAAACATAATAATGGAGAATTATGATGGAATCATGTCTAGATATAGCTGTAAAGATTTCATCATAGTCAATTCCTTATTCGTGACTATATTCCTGTTTAACAAATCTACCCTTGTTTCTAACTATGTTAGCAGCATCATCTACCTTATTTCTAAACACCCATTTAGTGCCTATGGTGAATGTGTCTTTGGGTCTTTCAAAAAGTTTCCTATCATTGTTACTTTCATACTGATTAAGTTCCTCTTGTATAGCCATCAACAAAAATTCATTATTGATAGCATCAATAAAGTTTTTAGGTTCATGTGGTGAAAAAAAGACTTGATGTTCATCCAAATTTCTAAGAGATTCTCTAGTTTGAGTTCCTTTATCTAAGTATCCTACACCAGAATATAAATGATGGTTCTTAAGATTTCTAACAGCTCTAGAAAAATAACTAGTGATTTCGGGTTCTTCAAACTGGATATGGTTCATTGTGACCAGAATCAAAAGAATTTCTAGAAAATGGAGTTTTCATAAATTCCATTATAGGTTCGTTAGGGGATTATGATTTAATGTCCATATTTGATATATCCTCCTCTAAGTTCTCTAGAGTGGTCTTAGGATAATGTGGATATGTTTCATCAAATTTTACATGGATAGATTCTTCCACTCGTTTAGTTCTTTTATAAAACACTCTATATTATTTACTATAAATTTTATTAACTAAATATATTTCTTCATCACTCTTGGATGAAAATTTTTCTAGTTTTTTTTATAGTATTGTTGATATATACTTTGCATCCAAAAACATTGAAGTAATATCAATTTGGGTTTTCTATTGTTCCATTACTCATAATAATTCCTTATAATAATTGGTCTAATCAAAATTCTCTTTATTAAGTAGAATATTATATTTATAGATTTATCCCAAAAATAAATAGGTAGGTCATACTCACCAATTATGGTTCTAGAAATCTCTAGTAGTGTTCAATTTCTTCCTTCTACAACTCTATTTGTTTAAGGTGTTCTGGGGGAGGATAAATTATGACTATTTCTACTTTGTGAGAAAAATGAATCAAACTATTGATTTTCAAACTCATGACCATGATCACTTTTTAAGGATTTAATTTTATGTCCACTAGGATTTTCTACATTTTTGGCATATTTGGTAAAATGAGAGAAGGCTTCACTTTTGGGCCAAAACTAAAGTACATGTATATCTATAAAAAGTCATCTACAAGAACATAAAAATATTGCTTCTCAATTAATCTAGAAACTCTATATGTTCAAAAAAATCCACGTGATCCAATTCGAGAGGTTGAGAAGTTGACACTCCTTTATTTGGGTTAAAGGAAATTTTGTGTTGCTTTCCTTTTTATCAAGGATTACACACATAACCATTTGGAAACTCAAGATTGGGATGGTCTTTGACTAAGACTTTTCTAGTAAAATTTCTAAGGGAGTGAGTGTTATAGTGTACTAGTCTCCTATGCCAAATCCAGGACTCTTTGTGAAACACACATAAACATGATGCATTTTGAGAAGCTAAAGAATGTATGTTAACAGAATAAACATTTTCATTTATTAATGTAGAAAAAAATAAATCTTATTTACAATTAATAACATTACAAGCATCATTTTCTTATTTAACATGATGTATATCATCACATGACTAGGAAATACTTAGCAGATTATACTTCAATCCATCAACAAAAAGTATTTTGGAAATCAAAACTGAGTTAGAGATACCGATTTTTTCAAGGCCATTGATCGTTCTTTTCGAATTTTCAATAAAGGTGACTTGACCACCATCAATTTTTATTAAATTCATGATGCATGAGTAGATTCCTATATTGTGTCATCAACACTCACTATCCAAGTACCATATTCTCTTATAGGAACTCTTTATATAGATTTCCTACAAAATAGTCAAATTAAAACATATTTTTCTACCCACACTTGTTTTGGACTAGTAATAACAGTGATAAGTGCATTAGGAACCCATATCTGCCTCATAGGATTATTATAAGCATTATTTGAAGTATTAGAAAAATAAGACCTATTTGGCATAGAGAATATTTAAATAGTAGGATGAGTGTAATAACTTGAACTAGTTGAATATTTTACTTAACTAGGAGTAAAGATGTATGTCCTTGATTTAGAAACAAAATTAGTTATTCCAAAATTTCTTTTTCAAGGTTGATAGAAAATTCTGGTTGTATATTTAAAAGAAATTTTTTACCTAGAATTTGAGTAAGGGTATTATTATCATTGGTTAAATTTTCTAGGTCTTTTTCAATTGATAATTACATAGCTTTTGTTCATTGTTCTCTTTGAGTAATTGATCATTTTTCTCCATTTCAAGAGTGATTTTAGTTTTAACAGTTGAGGTAAGAGCATGTTGTTTCTTCGAAGACTTGTATTTATCTTTTCATTGCAAATCTCTTCTAGAATATTACAATACATAAACATTGCATTACTATACATATTTTCAGATTCACACTCATCTCCAGAATAGATTGAATTGTGTACAGGATATTCTAGTGTTACCACATATGTGTTTGTCATAAAACACATATTGGATTTGTTATCCAATTCATCATGTGAAGATTATGAGTCATCTAAACTGTTCATAAAAGAACTCCATGATTCTTTTATTGCCTTTTTATACTTTTTTATTTGTCTTCATGTCTCTTTTTCTACTTGAGATCTGGTCATTATTCCTTGATTTTTCTTTTTTTCTTACATTCATAGTAGTCAATCTCATTAGACCAGTCACTTATTTTCCAATCATACTTCTAACATCCATTTTGATTATAACATCCCTATAACTTATAATTTCTGAAAATGTTATTCTTCTTTTAAAATCTATTAAACCATCTTGAGAATTGATCCATCACCTCATCACCATCAGGTGATGATTTTTCACTATTGGAAAGTTCTACAGAATCTTCCATTTTCACTTTATCTTTTGGTTTAGATGTGGTGATTTTGAATTCAATATATTTTCTTTTGGGTTTATCTTCATCTTCCTCGTTGACTTTAACCGTATCTCCTTACATCATCAGTTTTTCAATGAGTTCTTTTATAATTATCTTGCTAATTTCACATGATTACATATTAGAGATAGAGGTTCCTCTCCATCTATCATATAGGTATATGAGAATTATCAGGATTTTTTCCTTAGCAGTGACTTCTCTTCCTTGAGAAATCATTGTGTTGACAATCTCGTTGAACCTGCGATACATGTCAGAAATAGTCTTATCAGTATTAATTTTAATGTTATCATATTTAATGGTATAGGTATTAAGTCTCATTTTGTTCACACTATATGTTTCATGTTGTGAAATAGATAAGGTATCCCAAATTTCATGGGTAGTTTTAAAAGTATAAATTCTGTTAAATTCATCATCTCCTAAAGAGCAGTATAAAGAATTCATAGCTTTTCAATTTCTATTGAAGGCAGTTTTGGTAGGTTCATCCCATGTGATTCTATGAGTAGCCTAAATTTTATATTCATCTATATTTGAAGACCATATTTCCAAGATCATATTTTCTAAATGCATTTTAATTTTAATTTTCCATTGAGCATAATAGGTTCTATTAATGTATGGTGGTCTGTTTGTTACAATACCTTCCAATATTCTATCCATGGTAAAGAAATAAATTAAAAGAGATATAAATTTTGAATTGTCAAGAATTTGCAGATATTTAATGTACTACTACAATCACAGTTGAATAAGATTAAAAACATATTTTTAATAGGATTAAAAACACTCCGCTAATACCAAATGTTGGTCAGAGTAGAGTACTCAATAGGGGGGAGGTTAATTGATTATCAATAAAAATATCTCTTTTTAAAAAGTATTCATAAAAAAGTTCCACAATATTTAAATATAGCCCAGTTAATCAAGGATATACTATTATTAATGTTTGACTATTTAAATAACTTCTCAGATGATTGATTAATTCTCAGTAATCCTAATAGTTGTTAAAAAAATTAATTTTTAAGCTATTCTAATTTGGAAAAATAAATATAATTTATTACCAAGATAAAATATCAAATTAAATATATTGATCTCTGGGTTAAATAGTAAAACAGGGAAAACTAAATTATATAGAATAGCCTATATAAAACAAGTGGTTAAGTCTCAAGTTGAGACCTAATCCACTCCACCTGGTGATCACCCACCACCAAGCAGTTTATATAAAAAAACATGATCCACACCATGGATCAAGGATAACAACAGCACAAAAGACCATCCAAGTCACACAACCTCTACACAATTTTTCATGGGTAAACACTAGCATGTCACACAAGAACTTCTTCCACACTTATCCATGGGAATAAATAGGTGTAAAAATGTAAGGGAAAGGATATATTGTATCCTTCAGTTTGATGCAGGAGACAATTTTTTTTATACAGACACACACACACTGCTCAAAAGATAAAAATAATACAAAATAGAGTAGAAATGATGAGATAAGATTAGAAGTTCCTTGAGTGTTAGTCTATCCAACTCTGGACTTCTGGGATGAAGCATATGAAAAAATTGAGTCCTCTTGTGGAAAATAGAGTATCATAAGTTAGCAAGATCTAGCTAGTGTTTTCCATTTTATTGACTATGCAAAGATGTGCTTGATGATTCTGATATATGGTGTCTAGATTTTTGATTCATAAATGATTACTATGTTCTTCAAAAATGTTGAGTTGCATGTGTCAGTTAAAGTGTCAAGAAAAACTCATGTCTAATTTGTTATTATGCTCTGTCTTTTTATAGGTTACTCTCTCTTTTATTCTTGGAGCCCATGTGTTGGAGCTGACATGATGCATGTATTATGCTCCTTGTACCTCGTAGTGCCAGATGAAATGATAAAAAAGAAAATTAATTAAGTCAATGCATTTAAAATCATCAAATATAACAATTATAAAAATAAATAAAAATGACAAAACAGATTAAGAAAGAGTGTCAAAGTTTGGATGTAAACAGCTTCTTTGTGAAATGTTTTCTCCTTCAAACGGGGTATGAATGGTCACGGGGTCTGGATGGTCATGGTTTCTAGATGGTCACAGTGTTTGGATGGCCACGGTGTCTAGATGGTCATAGTGTCTGGAAGGTCACGGTGTCAGGATGGTCATGGTGTCTGGATGGTCACGGTGTCTAGATGGTCACTGTGTCTTGATGGTCACAATGTCTTGATGGTCATGGTGTCTGGATTGTCACGGTGTATAGATGGTCATGGTGTTTGGATGGTCATGGTTCCTGGAAGGTCATGGTGTTTCTATATTCACGGTGTTTGGATAGTCACAATGGCCAGATGGTCATGGCGACTGGTTCCTTTTCCAGAAAAACACAACTAGTGGCAGACTCATGGTGTATCAGACTTAGTCAAATATCTATATTTAGACACAAGAAGTTATATTTATAGAATTAATTAGACATAATCATTCACAAGACAAATCATTATAAATAAAATTAAATATAATGCACAAGGATTATTTAAATCATAATGATACTAACATATGTACACATGATTTAAGATAAATTTGAAAGGATTGACAAGTTTTTACACAATGAATAGAATTTGTGATCATTAAAACAAGATTAACACATGAGGAGTCCAACAAAAACATTTCCACAATCAAAATTAGTTCAAAAAACCCATTCATAAATTTTTGAAAACATAATTTTAAATTTATAAATGAAGGGTTTTCATAGAAATCCATCTAGTTCCTCACAATTTTCAAATCCATATCAAAATAAATTTTCATCTAGAATCATAAAATAATTTCTTAAAAATTAAATGAAAATAATTTGACCAAAAATAAGTCATCTAGTTATATTTGAAAGTGTAGATGAAATTGAATCCATATTTCTCTTAGTGAATGGGGAAATGAGGATAAACACATATATCTACTAAATCAATTCACACCACACTTTCCCTTTAATTGATTAAAACATATCTCATCAATATTCACATAAAATGTAATAGATATATGAAATATAGACAAAATATATTGTTCTAGGTTAGAGTGGATATATATATATATATATATTAGGATAATGTGGAATATAAAATGATTCCAACTCACTAATGAGGTTGCATTCTCCAAATAGTTTCTCCCACATTGAACGTAAATATCTCCTAATCCATCAAATGGAATAGAGATTGAGTCCCAACATTATTTAGAGAAAAAGAGTATTACATGTCATAATTTATATTAAATAAGTGATTTTAATAGAACTAAACACATAGTACACTATTATGCCACACTTTTGTTTAGACCATCAACTAATCAGGTGTAGTTATAGTCTCGTGAAAAGTTTATTAGATAGTTCTCATTAGAAACTCCTACAGTATGGCCAAACAGTGCACCAACCATATGGGGATATTTTTGATCTTCTATATGGTTTTGTAGTTTCCTGAGAGTGGTTCATGGTTTGTACCAACTGTTCTCAATCTATACATCCCTAGAGGCACCTCCAAAAAATTCAAAACCTCTATATAACTTCCAAATCATAACTAGATTGTTATAAATGATTATAATTAGTGAAACACGAGTCACATAACTGAATCATTGCATGTTATAGATTACATAGATAAATATAGATTTATATGAAGATGTTTTAATCAAAAAATTCAAATGGTATCATATAATAAGGGATCAGGAATTGCGTCCTTTGATGTATTTTTAGTATCCCAGTCTAAAAAATTGTAATAACATTTGGTGTAATACATGTATCACAACATCATCTGAGATTTATCATTTTTTAAGTGGAATATGAATGAAAAATTATAAAATGAATATTTATAAAAAAATTAAAAAGGTGGTAAAAAATCGATAATCACATTCAAATCCATTTCATGTGGTCGAAAAAGTGATATTAAAAAAAATTAATTTTTAAAGATTTCCAAATATTGAAAATTTTAATATAAATTATTTTAATTATGATAAATATAGATTTTATGATGAAAAAATACATAAGTGTAATAAAATACCTTTACTTATATTCAATATAAGTTATTTTTATTTATAACATGAAAATTATAGAATAAAATTATAATATAAATTACATGTGAAAACCAAGAAAAATTGTATATGAATCTTTATAGTGAAGAAAGAATATAATTTTAGGAAAATTTATTCATGTGAAAATTGTAAAAAAAAATTATTCTTTTAACACATTTGTAAATAATATCCTTAAATTACTAGTGATTTAAAATGTTATTGATTCCATTATAACAATTTTAATGGTATTTATAAATTCTAGAAAATTATTGATAACTATAATCTGTGTATATTGGAAATAAATATTGAAAAAATATTTAGAATATGAATAATAAGAAATATATTTGTTCGAAATTATTTGAATTAATCTTAATAATGTAATATTTTATGGTAATGGAATGTACAATAGGATATGATTTTTATGTGGAAATCTATATTACCTAGAGAAAAAAAGAAAAATTCCAATATTAAACAAATCAATCAATGAATTTTTTTTCATATGGGTAGTCAAGGGATAATTTTTCTTATATATTGACAGTTAAATTAGCACAAAAAATACTTATAATGTCAGTTATTTTAGTGTAACATTAAGTCGAAGGAGGTGATGATAAAAAATAAAATCCCAAAGAACATAAAAAGAAAATTGTATCATCCAAGATATTTATAGAATATTACATTTTCATATATATAAATATTTATGAATAAAATAATAATATTACAATAAAGGGTATTCAATTTTCTATAACATTCAAGACCTAAAACAATAGGTTTCATCGAAATTTTACATTTCACAAAACATTATATTATACAGAATAATAATACAATTATATTACTATTATTTTAAATGGTAGTTAAATATTAGATGTTTTATTATATGGAATGAATAGAAATAACTTCAATATGATTACAAATATTTTTAATTTTTTTTACATTTATCCAATAAATTTTAGTTCCTTAAAATGATAATAAATCAAATTTTAAGCATTAAAAACTCTAATATTTTTAAAAGGTAGTTTTGATGCCTTGTGATGGATAACCATTTTTAAATCTAGTTTATGACAATATTATAGGTTCTATATGAAATAATAAAATTATTATTTATAATAAGGTCATAAATATTATGTTTCGTTAATTTTTTTGAATTTTTTCCATAACTTTAATATTTTAATGAATAGTGAACAATACTGCATTTTAATTCAAGAATATTTTTCTGTCTAATTTATTAATATAGATAGATTATCCTTATAATTATTTTTAAAGTGTAATTATACAAATATTTTATCATTTAATCCAATTAAGGTTATTTTAATCAATTTGAAGTTGAAATAGGTATAAAAACATTTCAATGTTTTGAATATTTCAATTTAAAACCCCATTTTTAGTTTTGTTTAAGAAATAATTTTAAATAAATATTGACCAACTCTTTGAATTGAATTTGATAAAATTTATTCCCTATTTTGTATAAGAAGGTTTATTTATTTTTTAAAATCATTCAATTTTTAATAATAAAATATTACAATGTTAAGAAAAAATTATTTACTGCAGTAGAAGTGAAATTTTTGCAACGATTAATGTTTAAAGTAAAATTCATAATATATCTAAAACAATAAAAATTTAAATATTTGGTTGTGGTGTGGATAGAACCTAAAAATAATATAAAATATTAATTATAATCCTATGTTGTGGAAATTAATACCACCTCTATATGATTGTCTTTTAATATAAAATAATCAATAAATTAATCACTTGAACCCACCTCTCAGCAAGTATAAATATCACCTCTACACCACCATATTTTTACCAAAAAAAAATTTCCACTAATATACCTGACCAATCCTCTCCTTATCACACTTCCCACATCCTAGCATTTTTGGTCTCCCCAAAATGCCAAATAGAAGGTCCTCAAGGGTCTTTCAATGAGGGGATATTCAATATGTAATTTTCTCTAAGAACCCCTCTTTATATATTTATCTATCTAATTTCTCCACATGTCATTAAAACATAAATTAATGATTACAAAATAATCATATATGTACTAGAGTGTTCTATTTGTTGTCGAATATCTCATATCTATTTTATTTCTAGCCTCCTCTTACTTAAATAAACGAAATTGTTTTCCATGTTATGATTGTTAATCCCCTTCATGAATAATGATTTTGTTCTTTTTCATTTATCGTCCTCATGGATGGTTTTAAAAAAATTCATGTGGTCAAATAATATTTTTATATTTATATTATAACCTATATTATATTCTAGATATTTTATATTAAACATTCCATCATGGTTTCCATATTGTTGTTATATGATAATTTCGCATAAGGAAATGTGGACTACATCCCCCTAAAAGCGATATGACTCATTCCCACTATACAAGGAATGTAAAAAGGATAGGTTTATTAAACCTATGAGACGTATATAAAATTTATATAATACTGTAATTATAATTTAATTCTTGTTCTGTTAATACAACAACAAAATTAAAGTATTGTCCATGCATATGTACGGCATACCATCTCCACGAATGGTGAATTTCATATCTTATCTATAAATATTATGGATTATTCTGAATACTTATATTCTGAATATATGTTATATTTAAATCATGAATATATTTGGAGATGATGGAATTTTTACCACTTTGAAAACTTACTTCAAAACATGTTCATTTTTGACTCATTTACCAAATATCGATAAAAAATCTGATATGAACCTAAATAGTTATGTAATTTTTATAACATTGTAACAAGTAATATAAGATAAATAATAAACATGAAAATGGTTCTAATGAAAGTAGATATTATCCTATGTTTATTATTTAGGATGATACCGATTGTTTGTGACGATTCAGACTCAAGGTAATGGATCTTCATAACCAAATTTCCATTCTTTAGGTTAATCATATACTTTTACATAATGTGGTTATATGATTATGTGAGAAATAAAATTTTAATTACTATATTTTATTTATACTTTATTTTTGTTTAATTAACATGAATGCACATCATCAATCTATTTTATTAATAAAATGTTCTTTTTAGGGGAAATATTAACTCAATTTCAATTCATTGAGTTAAAAATCCATTTAACAAATTTCTTTTAGGAATATATGTGAATGAAATTTGAATGTTTTAAACTATATATCTAATTATATTGAATGTATTTAACTTTTCCACACATTATTATGTCAATGATTTATCTTTAATATAATGATATTATCTTAATAAGGTACTTCGTCGCAATATCCTTTCATTAAGGTATATATAGACTTTATAATACACCTTATTTTATTAAGTTTATAATAAACCATTTTGACTTTTAATTTCATTCAAAAGGAATCATTTTTCTACGAAGAAATTTAGTAAACAAAGAAAGGAATTTTTTTACCGTATGTGTTGACAATGACTCCTCAATCGCCGAAATCGTTATTTGATATATAGCTTCCTCTATAAGGCTTAATATTTTTTAAAGGAAAGGAAATACCTTATTAAAATTTTGGGATTTTTGGTATTGAAAATTGTTTTGAAAGTGGATTTACTATATCAATATCTTTAAATTACTTCTGGTGATTGAAAATGAAATTTTATGAGAAAAATGTTGAAAATTGCAATATTTTATGGGTAATGATTATATAATGGTACATGGACACTTGAATGGTGCTTACATGACAACCAAATGATTGGTGGTTCTGTGATAAGCCAAGGATGACTAGTTATCTGATAACCCCCAATGAATTGTGTGTGGAAGTCAGTTGTATGGCTATTCAATTTAATGATATGTGTGGATGTCAACCATATGTGTAAGAAATTGGATATTCTTTTTCATGTATGTTATCCGTTTCTGGTCGTTTTTGAGAAAAAGTGTTTTTTTTAGAAATTTTTGAAGTACAGGTCAGGTACATTATGAGTACACGTTGTGTACTCAATTACAACAGGTAATTGTGTACTAGACGTGTAGCACCCATGCACATGGACATGTGGCGGTGACCTAGAGGCCGCTTAAAGTGGGGAATGGAAAAGGAGAGTACACATCATGTTCTTAAAAAGTACACGCCGTGTATTTTGTTTTTTTCATTAAACAGACGGGGGTCACGTCTTATCAACAAAAACATGTTCTCCTTTGACATATTCGTCCGAGAGTGCCGTACAGCCACAGATCTTTGACGAGCCCCTAAGAAGGCATCTGTCCTTTGAATCAAACACTATCGTTTGCGTTGGAATTGCATCAGTGAGTTCTCTCTTCTCATAGAGTAGTTTCTGTTAATTTCTCCTCTCTCATGAGATATCATGGGTTGAACATTTTATAATTTTTTGTAGATCTACTACATTTTTTGTCGATCCAAGGGCTGATGCTGGATTATAATGATCCTACAACACAGAGGTAGGTGGTTTGGGCCTTTCCATTGAAATTATTTGAATATTATGTGCAATTATGCCAAATACCCTTGATTGGGATATTTCATATTTACCATTTTCACCATGTTAATTAACTACTATGCTGGTATATCTAAACAAAGGCAATTTTGTTGTGAATAGGGTTGTTTTCTAGTCATTGGTTGTTTTTTCCCATTCATGTTCTATTTATGGCTATTTAACCCTATTTAGCCGTTAGGCTTCCTTGATGTTTTCCATGCCTAGTACTATTGGATGGAGTGATTATTTTATTTGACATTCATGAGATGTTGTATAATGTTTATCCGAGCAGTTCATGAGGGTTACTTTGGTCGTATTGCATTGCTAAGCTCGTTGACTTACACATGGTCATGAGAACCTGGTGTAGGAGACTATAAGGGGAATTAACTGAGTTAAATTCATTAGAGAGTATTTGAAGTATTTTTAGGCTATAAGGGGAATTGACTGAGAGAGAATCCATAGAGATACATTGACCACTTGGGGCTATGAGGAAAATTGACCATGTGTGCTTCTACTGAGAGTCATTGACTACCTTAGACAATAAATGGAATTGACTTGTAAGTATCCTCAGAGAGTCTTTAACCACATGGGGCTATGAGGGGAATTGAATGTGTGTTCTTCCTCAGAGAGTCCTTGATTATCTTAGTCTATAAGAGGAATTGACTATGTGAGATTTCTTAGATAGTCTTACAAATGCTTGGGACTAAAAGGGTAATTGACTGAGAGAGCTTCCTCAGAGAGTCTTTGTAGCATCCTTGTTGATTGAACCAGAGGGGTAAGGCTTAGAGAACTACCCATAGGGTTTCCTTCTTGTTTTACTATTGTTGATATATAGAACTGATTACATTGAACGGTAGGACTAGTTACTACTGATTACTTCCTTGTTTACTACTTTCTTTTGTTTATTACCTGTCATATATTCACTGACTATTAAGCACAAATCTTGTGGTGATTTCCTATAGGTATTTTATCTCACACCCTATTTGGACTATGTATTTGGGTGAAAAAATAATATATTGTGGAGGGTATAGATAAGGGAAAGCTCCCTTACACTTCCGATACTTGATATGTTGTGGAGTGGGATAGCATGGGACCATGCTGAGGCTTGCGATGTTGAGGAGCTGTTTATCTGTTTTCATTTGTACTTTGGTTTAATGTTATTCTATATTCCAGCATTGTGATGTGTTTGGTTTTCTTACTAGATATATGTTCCCTGCATCATTTTTATATATGTAGAGTCCAGTTATTTATTTCATCATACTTCCACTATTTACATTGTACGGATTATTATTACTTCTACAATCTATTATCTGTTTTTCTCTTCTGAAGCATTACTATGCCAATGAAGGCATAGTTTCACCACTATCACAACCAAGGATCTCACTGCTAGTCTGTAGCCTCTAGAGTTAGAGGAAATGCGCTTGAGGCCATTGACCAACTGGGTATGGGGCGCCTCTGTATGGCTTCTATAACCAAGACGTTACAAAGTCATATCAGAGGGATTCATTCATTTTCATCATGACTTAGTGTTTTGAGCCATAGTTAGGGATAAGACATAATTTTTACTTAGTAATAAGCTATGGCTGAGATTAGCTAACCCGCGCATAGGGAAAATCCAATCTACCTCATTTAAATGAAATATTTATAGTTTTTCAATTATTAAAGTTGATTTGATTTCACCTTGAGTGATTCACATGATTTGTGTTGTTATAGTTGATGATATTCAGGTTCTATTTCTGTGGAAACCCTGTGAGATGAGGGTATTCCATCTCATCCATCATTTAATAACTTTCTATAAATAACATTTCATACATACTTTCAATTACATATAAGTTGAATTAGCGATTTCATGTTGTTATGATAGATTTTGTGCTCGAGATTCATGTTGTTGTGATTGTTCCTTTGAATAAAATATCCTGCTGTTTGATAGGGTATTTTTTGTGTGAGGATTTTTTAGAATGAACACAAGATTTGGTTCTTGAGGTGTTATGAGCCCTCATTGACAAGAATTTGGTTGATCATTTACGTGATTACCTAGATTATAACATGTTTATGATTCCATAATTTGATTCGCGGAGAGTATGTTCCCTCAAGGATTGGAATTTGGAACTTTTGGGTTCGTGTCAGTGTTTTTCTGGGCTCCGGAGTAGTTATGGAGGCTTAAAGACTAGAAAATACCAAAAATACACGTCGTGTACTTTTGACTACATGTCGTGTGTTCTTCTGTTTTGGAAGAAACTATTTTTATTAATTACATACTGTGTACCTTATGTACAAATCGTGTAGTCTCTAACCGTGTCATATGCCATGTGGGCAGAGACAAGTGATATGGATGTTCTTGGGGAAACACGCCATTTACCAGTTGTACATGTCGTTTAGGGTTTACCATGTGTCTGTCCGTGTGACAAACTACATGGACAGAGAAACCTTAGGGGATACATGCAGCGTCAGTTCTAGAACACATCGTGTAGTGTTAGCCGAGTATCCTGCTGTGTATCTAACAACATTGGCAGTTAAAACCTAAGAAGTACATGTCGTGTCCTTCTTGAACACGTCGTGTAGTGTGAGCCATGTATCAGGTCATGTCATGAACAACATGGGTCGGTGAAGCACATTTAGTACACGGCATATCTAGAACAAACACATCGTGTAACCTTGTTCTAAGGGGAGTCGTGTGTCTTAGTCGTGTAGAAGGACTCGGGCAAGGGAATAAAATTCAAGTACACGTCATGTGTATGGACAACACGCCGTGTGTTTTGGGTGTTACACAACCATTTCTGGTAGAAGTACTCACCCATGTAAAATACTTAAGGGAACACACCGTATATTTATTATACATTCCATGTAGTCTTTTTTTGTAAAATTTGAACGTTTTCTCTATCCTATTCCTTTTTTACACATCCATTTTTTGGTACTTGATTATCATAATCTAAGGTGTTTACTTGGACATGCATAGTCATGGAACTGAGGTGTCCTCCGGTTGTATGCCAGTTGCAAGGCGATGATCAGACACCAGACATGGATGATTAGGGAAAGAAGGCATATCCTCCAGTTGTGCCAATCTTGGAAGTAGTAGTTATACTAGACATTGGATTCGATGCATAGTTTAGGGTGGGATTTATTGAGGATGATGTTGACCTTCCACAGAGCACCGCCTCCTTCCCCGTTAATGGAAAAATTGATGCGGGTCTTTTGTCAGTAGCATCCTCCCTCCTTCTTAGGGGATGGAGGACCCCAGGATATAGATTCATGGCTAGAATCCACGCTAATGATCTTCGAGCATCTAGAGATACCTCCAAAGATTAGGGTGAAGCTTTCTACCTACATGCTTTGAGACTATGCAAAGTGGTGGTGGGATGTAACCTCATAGGCAGGACACCAGCAGAATATGACATGGGATGAGTTTCAGCAAATCTTCTATGATTACGTCTACCCAGAGACGTTCAGGGATGATTGAGCCCGAGTGTTTCTGAGTCTGGAGCAGGGTACTCTTTTTGTTATGGAGTATTCCTCTCATTTCACAGATCTGCAGTGTTTCACAACTATTCCATGAGGTGATGAGTTGTTCCTGGAAAGGAAGATCAAGGATGGTTTGAGAAACGACATCCTATCTCAGGTGAATATCATAAGGGTGACTTTTATCTCTTCTATAGTCAACTAGGTGCTGATAACTGAGCACAATCTGAGGTATTCTGGAGCTGTGATCCAGGGAGTTTTGGAATCCGAAGTTAGTGCTCCTCCAGTTGATAGTATGAAGCGCCATAGGGAGACTACACAAGGAGACTATAGAAGGCAAGTTGAATCTTCTGGTATACATGTGGTATGTTACCAGTGACGGAGGAGTGGGCATACGATGCCACATTACCCGAGGGACCCGATGGTGTGCCGATCTTGTGGAAATACGGGTCATCTTTGCATTTATATCAGTTTTTCTCACCAGCATCTGGTGATAGAGGTTCTTCTATGACTCCTCGTTCAGAAGCATCACCACCATCTTATCACCAGTCTAGGAACTGGAGTTCTTCTAGCCATCTAGGCCGATTGGAGAACGTGGTCGTGGTAGCCAGTTGCCTAGTTTTCAAGGACATCGGGGTGGATCAACTCATAGTGGTCAGGCAGGGTCAGAGGGCCATGGTACAGTCCATTCTTTTGCAGTGGAGCAGTCCCAGTAGGAGCAAGATCCCAGAACTTCTATAGTTTGAGGTTTAATCATAGTAGCCTCAGTTTTAGCTTCTTCTCTTTTCGATACAGGGGCTTCACATAGCTTTTTATCTGTTGTAGTTGTGGAGATCCTTGGGCTCTACGTGTTTTCTTCTACTGATATCCTAACAAAAGACACTCTGTTGGGGACTAGAACCGTGAGTGTACGTCTATGCAAGGAGTGACCTCTAGAGGTTGGTGGGTGTCACATTTTAGGGGTCCTCTATGTCTTAGAGATTACAGGATATGATGTCATTCTTGGAATGGACTGGTTAGTTCCCTTCCAGGCAGTCACCGATTGCTATTGTTGTAGGGTGAGTTTCACAACACTAGAGAGAGGATCTTTTCTTCATAAGGATGAGTGGTGTGTATAGGTGAGAAGAGTGGGACCTGAGCATCTGGGGTTAGGAGGATTTACAACTCAGATTTATAGTCTTTATCTAGATGGAGAGGGAACTTCACAGTTAGTCTTTTCTCCAGTGGTGGATCGTTTCCGAGATGTCTTTTTAGAAGAAATTTTAGGTTTTTTTCTAGAGTGTGAGGTAGACTTTCCTATTGAGATCATGCCAGGAGTGGCACCATTGTCCATTCCTCTTTACAAGATGGAAACACCAGAGTTACAGGAGCTCAAGAATCTGTTGGAAAAGTTGCATGTAAAGGGTTTCATCTGACCTAGTACTTCTCTTGGGGGTTCTCTTGTCCTATTTACGAAGAAGGAAGATGGTACCATCAGGCTTGTTCTGGATTATCGGAATCTGAACCAATTGAGTGTCAAGAACAGATATCCCTTACCGAGGATTGATGATCTCTTTGATCAGATTCGGGGAGCCTAGTTGTTCTAGAAAATTGACTTGAGATCCGGTTATCATCAGTTTCACATTAGACCATCTGATATACCTCTCATATCCTTCTAGATCAGGTATAGATTATACGAATTTCTGGTTATGACGTTTAGTCTCACAAACACGGCTGCAGTTTTCATGGCACAGATGAATAGAGTGTTCCATCCATACATAGATTCTTTAATGGTGGTTTTTGTGGAAGATATCTTGGTGTACACTCACACTCGACACGGCCATGCCACACACCATGAGATCATTTTGAGTTCACTAAGAGAGCATCAATTATATGCTAATCTCTCAAAATTTCACTTTTGATGGTCTAGATTCACTTCTTAGGTCATGTTATCTCAGAGATAGGAGTATAAGTAGACCAAAATAATGTTAGAGTAGTAGCTTCCTAGGAGAATTAGAAAACCTTTTTTGAGGTATAGTGTTTTCTAGGGATAGATGGATACTATAGACACTTCATACAAGACTTTTCACACTTATCAGCGCCACTGATGGTCCTGACAAAGATGAGTGTGATGTTCTTATGGTCAGATTCTTGTGAGACTTCCTTTCAAGAGTTGAAAGGGAGGTTGACTTCAGCACTAATACTAGTCTTACTAGATCCAGGAAAGATCTATGTTGTATACTTTCTTTCTTTAGCTATCGGGTTGGGAGTTGTGTTTATTCAGGGAGAAGGAGTAATTACATATGGGTCTCGGAAGTTGAGGCCACATGATAGAAATTACCCGACGCATGATCTCGAGTTGGCTGTAGTTTTTCATGACTTGCACTGTTGGAGACATTATCTTCTGGGAGAGCATTTTGTGGTTTTCACCGACCACAATAATCTCAAGTACATCTTCACTCAGCTTTATCTGAATTATAGATAGTTAAGGTGGGTTGAGTACCGTTAGTCCTTGGACATTGATCTTGTTTATAAGCCCAGGAAAGGCAACGCATTGGGTGATGCATTGAGCATGAGGACTCAGATACAGGTAGTTCAGGAGGCCAGTAATGAGTTTCAGCTTATGGATTTATTACCTAAGATGCATTTGGGGGTGCACGACAAACAGGGGCAGATTTTTCTTTCTTCTGTGGCTTTTACCTCTACTCTTCTTGATAGAGTGTGAATGAGGAAGCTATCAGTTTCTAAAGGTCTAGTCCTATGAGAATAAATTTTAGGAGAGGAACCTATTCTAGGAATGACCTTAGTCAATGATGAGATATTTTGTTTCTATAGGCATATATGGTTGCTAGCATACATACGCGAGGAGATGATGTGGGAATTTCATTCCTCAGTTTGGGAAGTTCATCCTAGTGTCACCAAGATGTATCGTGATCTACACAGTTAGTATTGGTGGTCAGGTATGAAGAGAGACGGTAATTTAATCATTATGATGTGTTCTACTTGTCAGTAGGTGAAGGAGGAACATCAACGACTTTTAGGGATTTTGCAGTAGTAACCCATTCCCGAGTGGAAGTGGAACAATGTCATGATGGATTTCGTGATAGGTTTACCGAGGTCGCCTTGAGAGAATGATGCAGTTTGGATTGTCATTGACAGACTTGAAGGTTGGTCACATCTTGCCGATCAAGGAGACCTTCAGTGTTGATGATCTGGGATGGTTGACATCTGAGATATTGGGAGATTACATGGAGTTGCACACTCCATCGTTTCAGATAGGGATTCACGTTTTACTTCTCGGGTCTTGCATGGGCTTCATAAATCTTTGGGTATATATATACTTTTGAGTACAACTTACCATCCCTAGACAGATGGCCAGCCTGAGCGTACAATTCAGGTGCATGAGGACATGTTTCGTGTGAGAATCTTGGATTTTTAAGGTTCTTGGGAGAAGCACATACCTCTTATGGAGTTTTCCTACAACAATAGTTTTCAAGAAACTATTCGGATGGCACCTTATGAGGATTTGTACGGTAGGGCATTCTGATCACCTTTATGTTGGCTGGAGGCAGGAGAGACAAGTATTCTAGGACCTCATCTTGTTCAATAGACCACTGAGCTAATAGAATTGATTCAGAAGAGGATGCCTACTGCACAGTCTCGACAGATGTCTTATTCAGATCAATGGAGATGACCTCTAGTGTTTGAGGTCGGAGATCAAATTTTCCTATGTGTCACATTGAGGTTGTGGGAAAAGAGGATTAGGAGATAGGGTGAGCTTTCCCCGAGGTATGTTGGACCGTTTCATATGTTGGAGAGAGTTGGTCCAGTTGCCTATCGGTTGTAGTTACCCCAGAGGTACCAGGCCATGCATGAAGTCTTGCACATTTCTCAGCTTCAACATTACTTCTCAGACATGTCTCATGTCTTCCGACCTGTGGAGTTTGAGTTGGGAGTGGATGCTTCGTTCAAGGACCATCCTATCTGGATCTCTGATTTAAGTATGAAGGTTCTTTGTGGCCGGTATGTTCCTCAAGTACAAGTGTTATGGCAGCACGGGCGAGTACAAGACGAGACTTGGGAGAGGGAGGCCGATGTACGAGTATAGTGGCTAGAGATTTTTAAGGTTTCTTCTTTTATGCTGCCTTTCTAGGGAAATTTATGGACGAATTTCTTTAAGGGGGATTTTTTGTAAGAATCTGGGTCTTCTTTTTCAGGTATGTTCTCCTTTTCTTGTTGTTTTTGAGAAAAAGCAGTTTTTCTAGAAATTTGGGAAGTACACACCATCTACTTTATGAGTACACATCTTGGACTCGGTTACCGCAGGTAACCGTGTTCTATCCGTGTAGCGGCCATGCACACTACCATGTGGGGGTGACCTAGAGTCCCCTTAAAGTAGAGTATGGAAAAGAAGATTACACGCCATGTATTTTGTGTTTTTTCATCAAATTGGCATGGGTCATGACTTTTAGACATAAATGTGTTCTTTTTCTACTTCTTCATCAGAAAGTTCCATACGACCATAGATCTTCAACGAGCCCCTGAGAGAGCATCTTTCCTACGAATCGAACATCATCAGTTGCGTTGGAATCACATCGGTGAAATCTATCTTCTCCTAGAGCGCTATCTGCTGATTTCGCCTCTCTTGTAAGATTTCGTGGGTTGAACGTTTTAGAAATTTTTGTATATCTACGGTGTTCTAGGTCGATCCAAGTGATGATGTCGGAGTATAAAGATCCTACAACACTGAGGTTGGTGGTTTGTGCCTTTCCGTTGAAAGTATTTGAGTATTATATGCAATTGTTTCCAATACCCTTTAACGGGGTATTGCGTGTTAACCATTTTAACCCTGTTAATTTCCTGCTATGTTGGTGTGTGTAAATAGAGGCTATTTGGATGTGAATAGGGTTGTTTGATATGATTTCTATGTGTTTGTCCATTCGTGTTCTATTTATGGTTTATGATCCTGTTTAGCTATTAGGCTTCCTTGATGTTTTCCATTCCTAGTACAGTAGGATAGAGTGATTATTTTATCTGACATGCTTGAGTTTCTATAGACAATTTAGCTGATTAGTTCTTGAGGGTTACATTGGCCATATTGTGTTGATTTGATTGTTGACTTACATAGGGTCGTGAGAACCTGGTGTAGGAGACTATAAGGGGAAATGTATGAGGGAGCTTCCTTAGAGAGTCGTTGAACTATTTTAGACTATAAGGGGAATTGTCTGAGAGAGCTTCCTCAAAGAGTCTTTGACCACTTAGGGTTATGAGGTAAATTGACCATGTGTGCTTCCTTAGTGGGTCCTTCACTACCTTAGACTATAAATGGGAGTTGACGTGTGAGCTTCCTCATAGATTCTTTGACCACTTGGGGCTACGAGGGGAATTGGCCGTGTGTTATTTCTCAAGGATTCCTTGACTACCATTGAGTACAAGTGGAATTGACCATTTGAGCTTCCTCAGAGAGTCATTTTAACTCTTGGAATGATAAGGTGAATTGACAGAGAGAGATTTCTCAGAGAGTCTTTACAGCATCCTTATTAATTGAACAAGAGGGGTTAGGCTGAGAAAACTACCCAGAGGGTTACCTACTTGTTTTAGTATTGATGATATATTGAACTGATTGCATTGAATTTTAGTAATGGTTAATGCTGAGTAATTTATTCTTTACATCTTTCTATTGTTTATTACCTACCATATATTCAGTGACTGTTAGCCACAGATCCTGTGGTGTTCGCCTACTAGGATTTTTTCTCACACCCTATTTGGGCTATGCATTTGGTCCCAAACTGATTATATTGAAGAAGGCATAGATAAGGGTAAGTGACCTTGTATTTCAAGTACTTGATATGTTGTGGAGCTGTAGATCATGGGACCAAGATGAAGCTTACGATGCTGAGGAGTTTTTTTATCTATTTTCCATCAAAATTTGGTTTAGTACTTTTCTGTATTTTAGCATTGTGATATGCTTGGCTGTAGTCGTAGACATATTTACCATGCATCATTTTTATATATGTACACTCCATCTATTTATTTCTTCAGATATCCACTATTTACTTTGTATGGATTATTACTGATTCCGATATTTGTTATGTGTTTTTATCTTCTGCTGTGTTAATCTGCCAATGAGGGTATAGTTTCCCCACTATCACTCCCAAGGTGTCACGACCCCCTCCCCACAAAGAGTACCCCTCCTAGGATGGTAATGAAATATGGGAGATAATGACCTCTGAGTCCCGCCTCCAGTAGGCCCTGGGTTGGAAACTAGAATTCAGGGTAATGAAAACACACAAATGGGAGGCATTACCCTCTAAGGGAGCACATGCGGAAGAGAGAGAAATGATAAACACCAACCAACTCCAAATAAACCAGTAAGATAAATGAAATCCCAAATACAAATATGAAATGTCAAGAAAAACTGCTATAACTAAAAGGAAAAAAAACTATAAGTACCCAAAATAAAGTAAAAGAGTAGCAACCACAAGTCTGAACATATCCTCTAACCACAAGCTTATAAACACCATACTGATCTCCAACCTACTCCAAGTGACCTGAAAAACAGTTCATATATATATGGTGACTAAAACAGTATACTCAGTAGGATCCTCCCCAAAGCCTCTTGTGCAAAAGTATAAGAAGCATGCTAAAGCACAGTGAACAACAAGTGAAACTAACTCATCACCTAAACATGTATACTATGTTCCCAACCTCACTATGGCCACTATCACATAGTAACAAATACAATAATATATTGTATAATATAGAATAACAAGGGTACCCTTCTACTATTTCCCCACTAGTTTTCCATTTTTCCCCAACGTTGTAGGTCCTGAGCATCGCTCACCAAAAAGTCTTGCATGTAGACACCTGGGTGAAGTACCACAACATGCACCTAATGCAACAAAACCACTGCGTCCACATAAGAAAAGTATCTAGGTAGTTTTTATAAGCCACCACAACCAGCATAATGTGTATTATACATCGAGTATTATACCTCAAGCCATTACATTCCATAAACCGAATAAGGATCCTCAAGTGCTCACAACCTATACATGTTACACCTATAGTAGTCCATAGGATACTCTATCCAGAATATATGTGTGTGAATAACCACAGTCCATTACAACCCTCTACACACATATATGGGGAAAACTGACCATTTTTCATACCAGCACAAGTATCTACCAAGAGAAGAGAGTGGGGCTAAAGGGGGTAGTTATCCATTCATCCTCCCACCAGAATATAGGGGAAAACACCCCCCAGGGCTCAGAATCCTCGGGGTGATAGTTTCCCACTTACAGGGTGGAGTATCGTATAGAAACACAAAAAGTAAAGAATATACTAAATCTCACAACCATACTATGGTCATAACCTAGTCTTAGACTCCACTACAGCTAACGTCTCTCAGAATCCTGGATTCCACATCTAAAAATATGTATCCTATAAGAACACAACCATTTAAATAGCTTTTATATGTTATTTAATTCCCATTTTACAAGTTGCACTTTACGTTAATTAATTCTTTTAATGTTAATTAACCATGAAAATTTCCATATTAAATTTCATTAGAATCACACCCAATGTCCACTATCCCTTTAAAATTACAACCTCATCATTATGTTCTAGAAAAATCCAACCTCAAGGGTTAAAACCATTAATTCATTTATTCATTACAGAATTACTTTCCCACATTTCCAGGCATTCTGGAAAAACATTCTATGCTACTAAACACAAGGGGGATCAACACGGTGAGTAGATGTACTACCCATAGAGCCTCTTTCAACTATAGAAAAAGAGTAGACTCATCCTCCATTGGGAAGAAAAACATGGAAAGCACATGGCATACCCCACGCATCTTCACCTCTTTCGAAAGAAGGGTAAGAAAGACCAGCTACCTTAGGCAGTGGGGAAAAGTAAAAAAGATAATCAACCAAAAAGAAATATCAAGCATACAATAAACTCATCCATCCCATTCCATTATCCCAAGTTTCCTCCCTAACACCCACATGAAAAAACTGAGGCATATCTCCACCCTAGGTATCATTTTCTAGCACAACCAAAGTTCTCTATGTGCCCACATATCACAACATCCATCCAGGCTCACATCACATCACAAGCAGTAGGAAAACAAACATCACATCAATTGGGGTCTTGGTCCTTTAACAAGTAAGATGGTTACTCAGAACCCTTTAAGGAATTATCAAACAATCATTTCTTTAATCCATCTTGAATTAACTGGTTTATTATTCATAGGTTCTAAAATTCATGAAACCTAATTAGTAAGCTATCACAAATAATTAAACATGCTTACTGCACCAATTTTATTAACATAAAATTAAAACAAAAAAACATATTCATTTACATTCCTCTTTATCCATAGACAATAGTTATAAATTAATTGTAGTTTATGTTCTTTACCAATATTCATCAAGAACAAACAGCTAAATGAACCAAGCATAGATATCACACTTTCTATCAAAACAAGGTGCAATAATATACGATCAATAACAATTTATCTATCTTGTTCAAATATTTATTAGGTCAATTGAATTGTGATCTAGTGGGATAAAACAAGCTATCTATACTATTTCACATAAAATAAATGAGAATCTATTAATCCACTACCTCAAATAGTTATTGACGTTATTTATCCACACAAAGGGTCACGATCCTCCTCTCGCGACAACTGTATCCACCCGAGGATGCCATGGTACGACCGCACCAAACGAAACCCAATAAAACCCCATTAGAATCATGGATATTACATGATATAATATGTAATGGAGAAGCATGAGAATATGAAACCTAAAAGAATTATGGTAAAACATGCCTGATATCAATGATTAACTGATACAACTTGGTTGCATCAAAATAGAGCAGAACCAATCCGAGGAGAAATGTTTTATTGTGAAACTCCTATGAGAATGATTTAAAGTTTCTAGAACCTCATAGACGACAAAAAAGTTGAAGAATTAGGGAGGAAGATATCACATCCCTTTAGATGATTTAACAAAGCAGTAGTTTAAGATACAATTGATTTCAAATTAAAAGTGGATCGCATTAAACCATGTTGTTTGACCAAGTAAAAACATCTTGATCGTTAGGAATAATTAATAAAAGAGTTATGGACTTAGAATCGGCCTTAATGTTCTTAAAACAAGTCTTTAAAAGTAATTTATTTCAAAGGAAACGTCACAGGGGAGAAATTGTAGGATGCTGGAAACACTGTTCACAAACTCCAAAATTGGTAAAGGAAATAGTGGTTAACGTTAGAACCTCACCGTTCTAGAAACACTGCTCATGAACTCAAAATTTAGTAAAGGAAATAAAAGGTCACAGTTAGAAGTTCACTGTTCTGGAAACACTGTTTATGAACTCAAAATTTGACAATGGAAAGAAAAAGTCGCAGTTAGAAGGTTACCATTTTGGAAACACGGTTCATGAACTCAAATTTATTCAAAGGAAAGAAAATGTCACAGTTAGAAGGTCACCATTCTAAGAACATTGTTCATGAACTCTAAATCTAGAAAAGGAATGAAAAGGTAACAGTTAGAAGGTCACTATTCTGGAAAAACTATTTATGAACTCAAAATTTGTCAAAGGAAAGAAATGCTCATAGTTAGAAAGTCACCATTCTGGAAACACCATTCATGAATTATAAATTTGGCAAAGGAAAGAAAAGGTCACAGTTAAATGGTCACCATTCCAGAAACACTATTCATGAACTCCAAATTTGGAAAAGAAAAGAAAAGGTCACAAATAGAACCTCACCATTTTGGAAACATTGTTCCTGAACTTAAAATTTGGAAAAGGAATGAAAAGGTCATAGTTAGAACCTCGCCATTCTAGAAACACTATTCACGAACTCAGAATTTGGATAAGGAAAGAAATGATCACCATTGGAACTATTTATAGAATTGGAAATTTGGAAAATTAAAGAGTGGTTACTGTTAAAGGTTAACAATAGAACTGTTCACTGATGGAACTGTTCATAGAATTGGAAATTTTACAAAGGAATGAGAGGTTACCCTTAGAAGTTACTGATAGAATTGTTCATTGATGAAACTGTTCACAAAAGGTTACTGATGGCACTATTCACCTAAGGTCATTGATGCACTATTCATAGAAGGTTACCGTTGCGCTGTTCCCAACTGTCTATCGTTAGAACTATTCACTGAACTGGAAAATTGGAAAAGTGTTGGGGATATGTCCCCTTGACCTCTTGAGTCACTTCAAAAACAATATTTTCACAAAGGAATGGGTCGGAGAGGTCCAGTCCATTACATCATATACCTCTCAAAATATTCCCATCCCCGAGAATTTAAAACCCACCTAAAGTGAAAACAAAACAGGGTCTAAACCAACACCCATTGAGGTAACTCTCAAAAGAGATCAAGCTAGAAAAGAAACAACGAGAGCCATCTCCTAAACATGAAAGGTTTATAACCCCATAAGCTACATTGATATATGAAAAGAGATAAAAATAAAACAATTGGGGGTACTGATCATGTATCTCTGACTCACGTTCCTAGGTACTCTCCTCCATGCCACCGTGTTACCGCAAGACATGAACCAAAGGGATAGAACGCCCATGCAACACCTTCTCGTTGTGGTCTTGTATTTCCACAGGTCGCTCCTCAAAGGTTGCATCATCATCATCATCGATATCTACCCAATCGATGATGTTAGATTCATCATGAAGATAACGATTGATCTATGATACATGGAAAACATCATGTATCTGACTCATCTTTGGGAGAATTTGTACTCGATATTCCACAGCTCCAACATGAGCTAACACCTCAAAAGGCCTGAAAAACTAGGGAGAAAGCTTACTCCCATGACCAAACCTTTGTTGCCCATGACGGGGATCCACCTTCAGAAACACAAGATCCCCAACATTAAACTCTAAGGGTCTCCTTATTTGATCAACATATGTATTCTGATGATCGTGTGCTATCTTCATCCTCTCACGAATCACCTAAACCGTCTCTATTGTATTCTACACTAGTTTCGGTCCGAGAATTGCTGACTCTCCAACCCCTGTCCAGTACAATAGATAATGTCAAGGTCATCCATACAAGGATTCAAAATGTGCCATACTGATGGTGGAGTGAAAACAATTATTTTAAGCGATCTCCACCAAGGGTAAGTGATTCTTACACGAACCTCCAAAATCATGAACACAAGAGTGTAACATGTCTTCAAGATTCTGGATGGTTCACTCTATCTGACCATCTGTTTGAGGATGAAAAGTAGTGCTAAGGGATAATTGAGAACATAAATCATGTTGCAGACCTCTCCACACCCTGTAGGTGAAACGAGGATCTTGATCAAAAATTATAATCCTTGGGACTCCATGAAGTCTCACCACCTCTTCTAGATACTGCCTCGACAAAAATTCCACTGAGCTGGACTCCTTGATTGCTATAAAGTGGAATGATTTTGTTAAATGTTCCACTACCACCCAAATAGCTTCATGTCCTCCCGGAGCTCGAGGTAAACCCATAAAAAGTCTATTGAGATGTCCTCCCACATCCATTGAGGAATTTTTAATGGCTGGAATAGACCACTAGGGACACGGTGTTCGGCCTTCAACTTATAGAAGGCCAAACATCGAGACACAAACTCATCAACGACACACTTCATCCCATGCCACCTAAACTAACTCCTCAAGGATCAGTACATCTTTGTCATTCCAGGATGCACCGCTAAAGGAGAACTATGAAACTATTTGAGAAACATATCGCGCATTTTCAATGGAACAAAAATCCATCCATGAAACAACACTAATTGTTTTTCATCCTCTAACCAACCATCAGAGGCCACACCACAAACAACTCGGTCTCTCCACACCTCTACTCCAAATCACCCAACAATGAATCTTCCACTAGCTTCACGAGATTTTAATTCACCATCATCTGAAAAATAAAACCTCTGCCCCCAACTTCTCCCATACCAATTAGTAATGCTGAGATCTCTTCCATTACTCTCCAGGAATCACCAGATTCATGTATAACATCACTACGTGACTTTCGACATATCACATCACCTACAACATTCCCCTTTCCAGGAGTTTATGATATTTTGAAGTCGTATTCCTGTAAGAACACCATCCAACCATGGTATCGTAAGTTCATGTCACACTGGAAGAAAACATACCTCAAACTATTATGATCGGTGAAAACCACAAAGCGTTCACCAATGAGGTAATGTCTCCAAAACTAAAAATAAAACACCAAGGCTTCCAACTCAAGATCATGGGTGGCCGAGATACCTTCATGGGGACACAACTGCCGAGACCCATAAGAAACAACTTACCTCTACTGTATGAGAACACAACCTTACCCAAGATGCGAAGAGTCGCAAAAAACAACAAACTGCATTCCCTCAGTTGGAAGAAAAAGAACCAAAGAACTTAATAACTTCTCTTTTAGATACTTGAAAGCTTCATGACACTTATCAGTCCATATGAATGCCTGATCCTTCCTAGACAAAGTTGTCAGAGGTGTCACAACTCGTGAGAAATTGGTTACGAACCTCATGTAGTAGCCTGCGAGACTAAAGAAAAATTTACACCTCTAGCACTGTCTTGGGGGATGCCTAAGACAAAAATGCTTCAATCATCAATGGATCCACAAATACTCCCTATTGGGACACAAAATTCCACAAGAAATGGAATTCTCAAGCCCAAAATTTACACTTCGACAAATTCAAAAATAGCAGATGTTGACGAAGAACTTTCAAAACAGCTTGTAGATGCTCTGCATGCTGCTCATCAGATGTGGATTATAGAAGGATTTCATCGATGAAAAATACCAACAACTTGTCTAAGAACTCATAGAACATAGAATTCATCAATCACTAGAATACAACTAGAGAATTTATCATGCCAAATGGAAATGAAATGTACTCATAATGCCCATGATGACAACAGAAAGAAGTCATCGAGATATCCTTATCCTTCACACGCATATGATGATATCCTGACCACAAGTAAATCTTTGAGAACCAACTTGAACCCTTCAGTTTATTGAATAAATCATTAATATACCGAAGAGGATACCAATTCTTTATTGTCACTTTGATTAATTGATGATAATCGACACACAACCGCAAACTGTCATCAGCCTTATTCACAAAAAAAACTTGTGCACCCCACGAAGACACACTTATAAGATCAAAAATACACTATAATAGACTATTAATATATATACGTAGCTCTCGTAACTTATAAGGGGCCATCCTATATAGAGACATAGAGATAGGAGACGCTACTAGTTTTAGCTCGATCCCAAACTCGATCTCTCGTCGAGGGGCTAATGCTACAACCTCTTCTGGAAAGAAATCAGTGTACACTTATACAACCATAGGAAACACCAACTACTGAACCTTTGATGAACTCATCATCATCTCATCCATCCTTGATGATAAGGATGGAAAATGCCTTTGACCCATTTGAGGATCTTGCTGGGCAAAAAACACCACCATCTCTCCATCCACACCAAAGAAAACGACCTTTTTTCGAAATCAATGCCTGATAGCCTTCACCAAATACAATGAATCCATGCTGAGGATGACATCATATGGTTGTATTCCTAAACATTGGACATATCCCTAAAAGTGGTGTTACACCAACACTAGCTCACAGTCTCTACATACTTCAACCTAGTCAGCTCAACCTCCAACTGGTGTAGTCAACTCCAAGGGCACTGGAAGACTCTCTACCTCAAGTCCCAAATCATGGACAAGGGTAGGTGATATAAAGGAGTGTGTCACTCTTGAATCAAACAAGGCATTCACCAAGGTAGAAAACAAGAAAAGGTTACATTGAACGACGTCTGGCTCACTTTGAGAAGATAGCACTATATCATGAAGTTGTCCCAGACCTTCTCTATGGCCTCTCTGACCCTAATGGCGACCACCACCACAACCGCACTATGCTCTATGAGGATGGGGTTAATCATGGGTTTGTCCTATGCCTGCCCCATCTACCATCTGCTGATCTAAATCTGGTGCGACGTGCTGCTACTGCCTCAGTTGGAACTACCTCAATGGAGCAACCTGGAGCATAGTACCTGGTGCACGATGACTTATTTGAAAGGTCGAGCACTCCCGATGTTGATGACCACGACCACTACAGGAAAAAAATCACCAGATCCCTTGGTATATGCCTTAGAGTTACTGCCTCTGGTGAAATGAGATGTGAAGGGCTGGGACCTACCTCTGGCTAAACGAAAACTCTTCTTCCATGAAAATCGAGAAACCCAAGCCACAACTCGGCTTCGTGAGAATAATGATGATTCCACTCTTGTGATGATCCTGTCCTGGAAAAATTCCTCTTGAAAACCTCTGACCATTCCATCACCTCAATATATGTCTTTAGCAAAAATGGGGTGACCAGGTGTAGGATCTCTGTATGCAAAGCCTCCTCAAAATTCCTCACCCTGGCCTCCTCATATGGTAACATGTCCGAATCATATCGTAAAATGTTCCTGAAATGGATTCCAAACTCTCAAACACTAGATCTCCCCTGTCGAAGGGTAAGAAGCTCATGGAGACCAGATGCCTTTGCAGTCGATGAAAGAAGCTCGACTCTAAACTTGGCTCGGAACTCCTCCCATGAGATTTCTGACTCCTCACAATCACCTAGGAACAAGAACCACCACTGCCTCACTGCTCCATGTAGTATCGTCACAACCAAGGACACCCAGCACTCCATCTGATCCCAGATCAAACTAAATCCTATCTAGACCTCCTCCAACTTGTCTTCTGTGACTTCATATGAAATGGATCCCTCATACTTCTAAAGACTCTGGCACTGAAACTCTCTGAGTGTTATCCTCCAAGTGTAGTCTTCATCAACCTCTACCCTACAGTGATCTACTGTAATAGACTGCTAGACATATTCTGCGCAAACCTAACGAGGAGGTCTACCTAGAGCCATACATGTAAAATAACAAACTGTTAGAGCTCTTAAACCAGGAATATGGAAGACTCAACATTAATTAATTAATTGTTTCCTTTTATTCATTTTAGGTAAAACTATCCCAACATCTGGCCATTCAAACATTGGAACAAAGAAGAATGATGCATGATCCTTTCCTAGGTGTCTACCCTAATACTATTATCCCCTTGTTTAGTATCCATTGTAAACATAATGGTATGTACATCAGATCATAGGGGGACTTAAACGCCTATGTCTCAGCCAGTCTTTAGTGTTTAACTCACTTTCTAAACATGAATGACACTGTTTCCCTACCAACCCATGCGACCTCACCTGTGCCAAACTCTAAACTTCATCCTATCTCTCAACCAGACCTCTGATACCACTCTATCATGACCCCCTCCCCAGAAAGAGTACCCCTCCTGGTCCGACAGTGTGATAAAAGAGTTAGTGACCCCCGAGTCCCAACTCTAATAGGCCCTGGGTTGGCGACTAGCATCAATGGTATATAAAACACACAAATGGGAGGCATTACCCTCTAAGAGAACACATACTAAAGAGAGAGATAAGATAGACACCAACCAACTCCAACTCAACGAATAAGATAAATGAAATCCCATGTTCACATATGATATTTCATGCAAAACTGCTACAACTGTAAGGTAAAAAACAGCAAGTACCCATAAGAAAGTAAAAAAGCAGTAACCACAAGCCTGCATAGATCCTGGAACCCAAAGCTAGTAAACACTAGCCTGACCTTCAACCTACTCCAAGTGACCTGAAAATAGTTTATATATACATCGGGTGAGTATAACAGTATACTCAGTAGGATCCTTTACAAAGCCTCTCGTGCAAAAGTAAAGAAATCATGATAAATCAAAACGAAAAATAAGTTAAAATAACTCGGCACCTAAATAGGTATACAATGTTCCCAACCTCACCCTGGATACTCTCACCAAGTGTAGAATACAAGGAGATATCATATAATAATGAATATCATGGTTACCCTGCTACAACTTCCCCACTAGTTTGAGGCTTTTCCCCAATGTCCCACATCCTGAGCATCTCTCTCCAAAAAGTCTTTCCCGTAGACACCTGGGCGAAGCACCACAACATGAACCTCATGAAACACAACCCCCACATCCATGTTAGAAAAGTTACCAGGTAGTTTCTAGGAGCCACCACAGACCATATAACATGTATCATACATCGAGTATTATACCTCAAGCCATTATAGTCCATACACTGAGTAAGGATCCTCAAGCCATTTCAACCTATACACATTACACCAATACTAGTCCATAGGATACTATATCTAAAATATATATGTGTGAATAACAAAAATCCATTACAATCATCTCCACACATATAAGGGAAAAACTAACCATTGTGCTTACTATCATAAGTATCAACCAAGAAAAGATAGTGGGGCCAAAGGGGGTAGTTATCCATTCATCCTCACACCATAATGTTAGGGAAAACACCCCCTAGGGCTCAAAATCCCTAGGGTGTTAGTTGCTCCTACTAACAGGGTGATGTAGCGTATAGAAACTCAAAAAGTACAGAATATACTACATATCACAACCACACTATGAGAATATCATATTCTTTGACTCAACTGTTGCTAACGTCTCTCAGACTCCAGGAAACCACATCTAAGACTAGGTATCCTATAAGCACACAACCATTTAAAGATATTTAATACATTATTTCATTACCTTTCTACCAGTTGCAATTTACATTAATAAATTCTTTAAGAATTAATTAACCATGAACAATTCTATATTAAATTTCATTAGAGTCACACCCAAAGTCCACTGTCCCTCTAAAATTACAACCTCTTCATTATGTTCCAGAAAACTCCAACCCCAAGGTTTATCACCAATTATTCAATGGTTCATTATTGAATTACTTTCCCACATTCCCATGCATTCTAGAAAAAAATTCTTTGCTACTAAACAGAAGTGGGATCAACACGTTGAGTAGATGTACTACCCATCGAGTCTTTGCTGCCTATAGCAAGAGCGTAGACCCATCATCCTTTGAGAAGCTAAACACGGAAAGCACGTGGCATACCACATGTGTGTTCACCTCTTTCAGAAGAAGGTTAAGCAAGACAAGCTACCTTAGGAAATGGGGAAAGGTAAAACAGATAATCAACCAAAAAGAAACAGCAAGAATCCAAAAAACACATCCATCACATTCCATTATCCCTGGTGTTCTCCCTGACACCCACATGCATAAACTGATGCATCTCACCACCCTAGGCATCATATTCTGCCACAACCAAAAGTCTCCAGGCCCCCACATATCACAACAACTTTCCAGGATCACATCACATCACAATTAGTAGGAAAACAAACATCGCATCAATTGGGCTCTTGTCCCTTTAACAATCAAGAGGGTTACTCCGAACCCTTCAAGGAATTATAAAACAATCAGTTCTTTAATCCATCTTGAATCAACAAATTTATTATTCATAGGTTCCATAATTATAGAAACCTAATCAGTAAGCTATCACAAATAATTAAACATGCCTACTGCACCAATTTGATTAACATCAACATAAAACAAGAAGAACCATATTCATTTACATGCCTCTTTATCCATAGAAAGCAGTTATCAATTAATTAAATTTTACATTCATTACCAATTTTCATCAATAACAAATAACTAAATGATGCAATAATAGATATCACACTATCTAGAAAAATAAGGGGCAATAACATATGATCGATAAAAATTTATTTATCTGGTTCAAATATTTATTATATCAATTCCATTGTGATCCACTGGGATAAAACATGATAAATATACAGCTACACATAAAATAAATGAGAAGCAATGAATCCCCTACCTCAAAAAGTTCTTGATGTTCTTTATCCACAGAATGGGTCACGATCCTCCTCTCGTGAGAACTACATCCACCTGAGGATACCATGGTACAACCGCACCAATCAAAACCAAATAAAACGTTATTAAAAGAATTTATATTACATGATATAATATGGAAAGTAGAAACAGGACAAGATGAACCCCAAACGAATGATGATAAAACATAAATTATATTGAAGATTGACCGACACCGCATGGTTGCATCAAAACATAGTGGAATGGATCTGAGGAGGAAAGTTTGATAGAGAAACTCTTAAGGAAAGGATTGAAAGGTTATAGCATCTCATAGATGAGAAAAAAGATGAAGAATTAAGGATAGAGATATCCCGTCCTTTTAGAATATTTGACAGAGCCGCAGTTTAAGATACACTTGATTTCCCATTAAAAGAAAATCACATTAAACCACATAGTTTGACCATGTAAAAACATCCTGAGCCTTTGGAATAATTAAAATATGAGTTATGGACTTTGAATTGGACTTAAAGTCCTTAAAAAGGCTTTAAAGCATTTTACGTTAAAGGAGACATCAAAGGGGAGAAATTGTTGGATACAGGAAACACTGTTCACAAACTCCAAATTTGTCAAAGGAAATATAGGTACCCATTAGAACCTCACCATTCTGGAATAAATCTTCATGAACTCAAAATTATTCAAAGGAAAGAAAAGGAAATAGTTATAAGGTCACCATTCTGGAAACATTGTTCATGAACTCAAAATTTGGTAAAGGATTGAAACAGTCATAGTTAGAAGGTCACCATTCTGGAAACACTATTCATGAACTCAAATTTTGACAAAGGAATGAAAATATCATAGTTAGAAGGTCACCATTATGAATACACTAATTATGAACTCAAAATTTGGCTAATGAAAGAAAATTTCATAGTTAAAAGGTCACCATTCTAGAAACAGTATTCATGAACTGAAAATTTGGAAAAGGAAATAAAAGGTCTCAATTAGAAAGTCACCATTCTAGAAACGATGTTCATGAACTCAAAATTTTTAAAATGAAAGAAAAGGTCACAGTTAGAAGTTTACCATTCTGAAAACACTATTCATGAACTCAAAATTTGTAAAAGGAAAGAAATGGTCATAGTTCTGGAAACACAATTCATGAAATCAACATTTGGAAAAGGAAAGAAAAGTTCATAGTTAGAACCTCACCATTCTAGAAACGCTATTCATGAGCTCAAAATTTGGAAAAGAAAAGGAAAACAATGGAAATGTTCATAGAATTATAAATTTGGCAAATGAAAAAAGAGGTTACCGTTAGAGGTTACCAATAGAACTGTTCACCGATGGAATTGTTCATAGAATTTGAAATTTGGCAAAGGAAAGAGAGGTTACCATTAGAGGTTACCGATAGAACTATTCACTGATGGAACTGTTCATAAAAGGTTATAGATGACACTGTTCACCTAAGGTCACTGATGCACTATTCATATACGGTTACCATTGCAATGTTCACAACTGTCTACCGTTGGAACTGTTCACTGAACTGGAAAATTGGCACAGTGTTTGGGATAAGTCCCCTTGGCCTCCTGAACACCTCAAACACAATATTTTCAAAATGGAATGGTCCGGAGAGGACCAGGACATTACATAAGGCCCTTGCTGCTTGTCGGTAGACTCTAGCGTTATGGGAAATACACTTGAGGCCATGTGACCACCCGGGTATGGGGCGCCTCTGGGTGGCTTTTGGAACCAGGACGTTACAATATGGTTTTAAAATTTAAGTATTTTTATGTCATATTTTACCTTTTTTTTGTTATGACATCTTTCTATGGATTTTATGCTAATATTTTTTTACAAATAGTATGAAATGAGCATATATTTGTTGAATAATATTTAAAAAAAATTAAAAGTGAAAAGTATTACCTTATGTTAATTTATTCATGGTTTTAATGTTTTATAATGCCTAACTACATTACTTCCTTTTATATCCCTTACTAATTTTTTTATTCTCATCTATTTTTTTTGAGATGTTTTCATATGGTATAAGTATGAGTAAGATAAATGATGTAGAAAATAATATTTGTACTAACAAAAGAAACAATGTTTTATTTTTAAAAGGGTTTTCTTTAGTGGAAAAAATGGATGCAGTTTTGATAGTATCCTCCTATGTAATTATGGGATGATATATAATAATAAATATCTAATTCTCTAAATCAATATGTTTGAAAAGATATTTTTGTGAATGATAGTAAAATAATAGATTAATATATAGCCTTATAGAGACATTAAAATATAATCATAATATATTATTTAATATACATATAATAATAATTGTCAATAAGATAAATTATAATCCAAATAATGGAGATTGGGTTGGTAATACCTCTAACTAAAATAAAAAACATATAAATCCAAAGAATTTGGAAAATGAACATGAAAAAGAATTAAAATTCACATTAACAAAAAATTTCATATAATAAAATTTCTCAATGGCTAATTTTTTACCATACATCAAAGAAATAAATATGCACATAATTTCAATGAAATATCAAATAATGGGAATTGAAAAAAAACACCAACCATCGAGTCTCAGTTAGTGGAAGATGATGTTAATTATAGTAAAACCCAATAAGATTAATTAATAAATTTTTCATTACATTTTTCATTGGTTTTACATTTTTTCAATTCTAATTATTATCATATATACTTTATTTATTTTATAGTTTATTATATCATTAATCACTTCTCCTTGATTGGTTAATTTCTAAAAAAATCTACTATGTGTTAAATATGATCAAAGGCCTCATAAAATAGTTCAATAATATCTTCAATTATAGATTTAATAATTATGTATCATTATTATATAATTGGTGTTATGCTTCCCCATATTTATTCAAAAATTAATTTAAAATAATAAATATATACTGAAAGGCTTGTTTTAGGATTTTAAAATCAATATGAACATATATTGTTAATATCATTAATAAAATGTTAAATATATTTTTAGATTTCCACAATAATTTAAAAAAACATATTTATTCACTATACCATTTTTGAACCATCCATGTAATGTGTTTATGAAAAACAATTTAATTTTGTTGTTTATGTGGGCACTAAACTGATTATAAAACAAGTGACATTTTAATTTTCAAGATGGTTTGGAAAATGATTAATAATGTTTATAACATAATAATAATAAAATTTTAGTATATTAATGAAAAAAATTCACTATATTCTTATGGATTGAATATATTTAGAGTATGTATAGGAAAAAATAAATATGAATGTATTTAGTAAAAATAAATATCTAGTAATTGATAAACTCATGTAGACATAACATTAATTCCACATAGATTGGTATTTTGGTGAGACTAGAACTTATAAAATAAGGTAATGTGTGTTTTTGTGGGGTTTTGGTATAATTTGTTCAATATTTGGGACTAGAAGTGTGAGTTGAAGTGGGATTTTGAAGGGGTCCATTTGTATGTGAGAGGGGTGGAATTTTTGTATGTATTTATTTATTATTATGTAAATTGATATATTATTAATGGAAATTAGATACAATTTTTATATTTAGTAATTAATGAAAAATTTAAGGTCATGGTATCCCACATTAACTGATTTAGTAATTGTATTTAATATTTTTATAGACAATAGCTCTTTATTCAACACTCCTCATTTTAAATTTTTCCATGGATAATAATATTTACCATGGTAACATATTTTATTCCTTAAAATTAAATCATCTCTATTAAATAATATTTAATATTTTAAATTGAAATATAAATTATATTATCTGTATTTATTTTTTAAATATAATAAAAATGCCTTTACTAAAAGCATGCATAACACATTAAAAACAAATCCTAGATAACCATATTCAAATATATAATAACAAATATTTATTCCAAATATTTCTAATAGAATGAAGATAATAGATATTTTCTAGTTTTTTATTAAATAAATTTGGCATATTTGGATATAAATCTAAGTAAAAAACATTGTATTCATAAAAACTATATTTTGTGTCATTCACAAAAAAAATATATTATTTTATAGGAAAAAAGCAAAAAAAACTTAAGATGATATTAAAATTATGATTCTAGAAAGGTTTTCCTTATCAATTTCCAAATAAAAAATTTCATAATTTTACATTTAAATAAAATAACTATGAAAAATTAATACATATTTCTAATTTTTTCTATAATAATAGTTTTTATTAATCTAGTTTGATATCATTTATGAAATAAATAAGTATTTATTTTTTATTACATAGATGAATATTCATATAAAAATAAATTAAAAAAGATTAATTTTATTATTCAAATGAAAAAAATATAATTAAAAAATTGGAAATTTAATTTTTTAAAAATAAATTTCTTTTGATGTTAAATGATCATATTCCAAATTATTTTCCCCAAAAAATAAAATTTATTAGTTTTTTTCATTCTATAACACATTTCTTATGTAATTAAATCCATTCATTAAATGTATAATTTATGAACATTCTTAATTTATAAAAATATATACATGTTTGAATACATTAATAGCTACATGTTTATATCATCAAACCTCTTACTTATAGAATCCCTCAACACCTATATATAAGGTCTATAAGTATCATATTCTATAGAGGATGTTTCATGTGGTGATTTAGAAAACATGGATTTCATAATGATATCCATGATATTTAATTTTCCCCATTAATTATTTCATGAAGTTATAATTGTTGAATTTCAATTTGGGAATGGTTTAGGGTAAATAATATATATGTTTCATCCATTCAAAACATGGACATGATAAGATTCACAAGAATGTCATATACGTATTTTTTTAATTCATCTCATTTATAGATATATTTCAAAAAAATTTACAATTATTTATACTCAATAATACAATCGATATATTATAATAGTCATGTTTATTAATTTTAATTTAATATCAAAATAATATATCCATGTTTTTTTGGGTTTTTTGTTTCCATTGAGATAATCTATTCAATGGAATATTAATTTAAAATAAACACCATATTACAATCATGGAAAATTACAATTATACTAAATCATCATGGGAGAGAACACATCATGAATCGAATTAGATTATTTATGTGAGTAGTAGTTCTCAATTTCCTATTGATCTAATTCAAAAAATAGAAAAGAGTAAACATGAGTTACTTTTATATCATTTTAGTAAGGATCATAGTTATTAGGCCCCTCTAAAGAAAATGGGAATTAGTTTATTTTCATATAGAATTTTTATTCATTAGACACTTCTGTTTGTGACCCCTATAGATTGATTATGTAGACATGGTTGTCTACTTTAGAATTATATGATATGTTTATGGACACCCATATCATCCATACACTTCATTGCATGATTTATTAAATAATGATACTCTTAATAAAACCCAATAATATATTGAGGCATAGAGTGTCTGGTAAATTATGTACATAGTATAACAATATGAATTAAAAAATATGAATACATAACCTTAAACTCTATAGAATGCTAACAAATTTCCTTGATCTTCCAAAATGACATGAGATGGACATGGATATACAAAATATTTCATGAGCTATAAATACCAAAAATGTAATAATCAATAAATAAAATGATAAATATAATAAATGTGATTCAATATGAATAAGATGGTTATAAATAACACCCTGATATATTATACACAAATAATTTGAATATATTTAATTCTTTGATGACATTCATTACACTAACCACTGTGTTTTATCAAACCCTAAATTACTAATATTTTTATTAATTACATTTATAAACTAGATGTTAAATTTTGTGGTATGAATAGAAATATTAACATTCTAAAAATAGGTATAATAGTTTTATATAAAGAATATATATATATATATAGGTACATAAATTTTAAAATTTATATATATTATTTGAAAATAGAATTTTTCAAAAACTAATTCTATTTGTTTTTTTTGAATAAAGAATATAATAAAGTTTTGGAAAATTTATAAATTTGTTATAACAAATTAAGATAATCATTAGAATCTATATGCCAAAATTATCTTAGTAAGAAATTTTTTCAATTATATAAAAAATAAATTTTTGACTGAGTATTGAATAATACTAATCTCTTTTAAAAAAAATTAAATGAATTTAAAAAGATATATATGGATTAAAAATGAATAAAAAGTATAATTATTTTAATTATGAAATTATTAGACAAATTTATTTTATTTGATTCTATTTATTAGTTAATTTTTAGGTTAAAACATCCTATACATATAAATATTTTCTCTATAGAAAAATTTGTTTTCTTCATATATGCTGGTTTAATATAATCACGAAATTTTCGCTTATGTGAATAGAATATGGAAAATACTATTTCATATTTGGAATCTGGATAATTAGTATTGTATAATATTATTTAATTATTTAATTTTCAATATAAAATTAAAAAATAGTAAAAATTAAATACTTTTCATAAGGTTAAATGGTATTACCAGGGGTTTAACTAAAGAATAAGAAGTTAAATGACCAATAATATTTTAAAACACTTATTATAATTCATATTCTAATCTAATATCATCATTGGTTTGATAATCATCCATTTTAAATCATTTTCATGTGAAACATGTATTTATTGTTTATTATTTTAAACAAATCCATGTCTATCATCTCCCACACATATAAAAGATCACCAATTGTCCTCTCCTCCTCTTTAATAAAAATACCCTTGGATAAACACAAAACCAAAAAAAATATCCGTAACAAAATCATCAATTTATTTAGGCTATTTTATGATCATTAATCAATCCATTGAATATGTTTTTTGTAAACCAAATGATTTTTTATGAATAATAGAATAGTTCTCAATTGATCATTTCTAATTTATTTATTATTTTTCCTCCTCAAAGTTTTCTTCAATAAGAATGATATTATAAAAACAAGTATCTAAAATATACCTATATTTTATTAGCATTATTTCAAGCCTATATTAATATTCACTTCCTTCAAACGAGATACAAAATTTTCAATCATGTGTACAGTGGATTTCCACCACATGAAGTGAAGTGATTTGATCTTTACTAGCCCTTTATGTTGAAGTTAATATTAAAAGGTTAAAAAATATGTAATTTTTATGAAATAAATATTATTTTTTAATTTCAATATAATATTTACCTTTCCATTGATTTGTCTATCAATAAAATTTAAATATTTTTCATGTGTATATACTACCTACTATATCCATGAACATTGTAGTTAATTTTCTATCTCTGAATTTGATGGATTAACATAAAAAAATATATAACAAATATATATTATATGTATTTACTATTTACAATTCAGGTGATTATATAACTGTAATCAATGAAAACACATCAATAATATATAACCAAGTCAAACTAGAAAAACAATTTAGTTATTACCATGAATGTGATTTTATAAAGGAATAGTTAATAAGGAAGTACTAAAAAGAAATAGTTGAATCATATTATTCATGATAAAAATTATAATGAACCATTAATATATTTATAATTTACTAATATTTATTATATTGGATATGTTTAAGTGTATGAATGAATTAAATACATAATGTAAGGGATTTTTGTTTTGATTTTATTTCATTAGAAAACTTGCATTATACACCATTTGTTTGTTTTTATGGATTATTTACTTCCCATGAATGATATATATTGTTATAATCATTATATTATTTGATATAAATATCAAACTATTGATCTTTCATTTTTTGGAATCACGATTCTAAATATTTAATGTGGTAAAAGGTTTTATGTTTCAATATCAATGTTTAATTAGATAATTTTTATATTATAAATATGTTATTTCAATGAAAATAGATTTTTCCCAATGTTATTTATGTTACATTTTATAGATTTTATATTTAATAAAAATAAAAAACATTATTGTTTACTAAGTAATAATAGGGATATGATTTAATTATACCATACTAAATATTTTCTTTGATGTTTTTTGTTTATTATTGTGATGAAAATTTGTTTCTGAAACCCATTTATTTTCGTCGTATTATTCCGTGAAGAAAGGATAATGAAACACAATTTATTTTTCATGGGTTATGATATGATGAATGTTTTATGATCTTATATCACGTGAATATATCATTTATATTATGGGTGGTAATTATATCTTCCATAAATGCCTTAGGTTGTGATTAATATCTTATGATATATTTTTTTTGAAAATCGACGATGTGCCTGATCCACTATGGGAAACTTGTTGATATTTTTGAAACTCTATTGAAACAGGTGACGATACATGATCTATTATGAATTGGTAAATTGTTATTGATTTCTGATATATTATTATTTAATTTACTTGGTTGTAAAACACGAAGTATGAAGTAGTTTATATATATATATATATTTTAGAGCCACACTTAGCTGACATGAAAATATTTTGATTATATTTTTATGATCATTTTTCTTTCTTATGGTGCATGTATTTTTAGAAGTTAATGTTTTAAGATGAGGATCATGATAATGATCCTTGGTAGGCTAGGTGTAAAATTTGAAATTTATATATAACATCTTATAACCATACCTTTTCCATATGATTTCATATGATCATCGATTGATATATAATGTTTTTTAACCGTACTAAGAATATGAGATAAACCTTAATAATGTTTTCTCCCCTTTTCTTATTATGAATTGTTTTCGTATGGTATGTATATGAAGGGTAATAATGTGATTCATGATTGAAAATATGGATGAGCTACTAGGAAAGACTCATTGGATTATGTGTCACATAAATATTAATTTGTGGTTGATGAACTATACATGAGAAACACTATATTATCTAGGGTTTCATGTAATAAAGGTATTGTTTAAGGAGGATTTTATGTATCTATATTTTATATAATCCATCCTAAAACTCAAAAAAAAAAGTTTGTATATTATAGTATAATCTTTCTATATTGACATGACTAATTTATTTTTCAGGTTCTACAACAGGTATATTTTATGGATAGTACATTAAGAAAATTGGTCATGCAAGAAGTGGGACAGAAGAATGTGCCTCGAGGGAATAACAAAAGGACATCCCACACAAGTTGAATTTTGGAGATTGGATTATAGGTAATGATTAGTTACCTATGGATGATAACTTATTCATTAAATTAGGGGTGTTGGTCTCACAATGATTTCTATTTTCAAGGTTTAATCAATAAAAAAATAGAACATGTTTTTTCAATGTATGTATGAAAATGAGGTTTTGGATTTTACAGAATAAGGGATGAATATAAGATGTAGTAGGGAGATAGTGTAGCAGAAAATTAAGACTTGGTTCTGTGGATCAATACAATAAAGAACAAAGTTGAGGTTTAATGGTATGGTGGTTGTATATGTGTGTTGGATCATTTTTGAAGCTACAAAAAGTAAATAGATGGAAATTTTAATTTTCTGCTTCTCATTCATGTGAGGCTGAATGCATTAATTGTTTGTATGGGTGACCGTATCCATGTCATGATAATTTATCCTGTGATGAGAAGCTATCTTCTTTGGCCCATCATGAACATAGAATTTAGAAAATGAAATTAGGGATGGTGGGTCTGATGGAGGCCTCTCATCATAAGATTAAAATTAAATGTGTATGGTTTGTCTATTAATGGGGGAGATGAGATAGGGAAGTCATGTGAGGGACATCAAGGGTTTGGTGAAACTAGGCATTAGATTCTTTTATGGTTCTGTTAATTCCATTGTAGCAGAGGTTTTATTAATATTAACTGGTAATCTATTTTTTAGAAGTTATAACCATCATATGGAAGAAATAAAATCAAACTCAACTATGTTGGTCATTCATCTCCAAGTGATGGATAATTAAACATATGAGTAATCTAAGTTGTCCAGGTGTTGAATAATTTATATCAATCATGGTGTTCATATTATTCATTATAAGAGTGAAAACTATTTCGGATGATTTAATATTTATAAATGGGAGGCCAGTAGAGAGACTAGTCTTATAAACTTGGTCAGGTTCACTTCTGAATGATTGAAAGATTATTGATAGGGTTGATGTCATTGTACATTATCATTTTACCCTCATTTTTTTGAGGGGATTCATTTAATTATACAATTGGAAGCCCAATTTTTTAATAAAATTGTTAATTTTTAGTATGTTTATGAAGAGTAATAAATGAGAAGATCATTATAGGAGATATTGAAAATATTTCATGAAATATGAATATTGTGTTACTAGTCTCTAAATATTATAAAAAATTAATATTATTAGTCGTGTATTTCGGATATGTATTGAATCCTCATCTAAAATGATGTATTATTTATATCTGAAATGATAGGGATTTTATAGTTGTTATTACAGAAATAATTCACCTACCCATTAAAAAATAGGCTGAGAAAACACTAGTGGGATCAATATGTATATGGAAAAATAAAAAATATAATGATAAATATAAATGTAGTAAAAAATTTCAGGAATATTATGGATAGATATAGATATTATTTTTCTGAAAATTAAATCTCATCCAAGATATTTCAAGTGGATTTGGATCTAACATAGTTTTACATAAGAGTATTTACTTCAAAAGGGTCCATCTCTTTTCACTCGATCAATACCTAGTGCCTAAAAATATTACTTTACACACACCTAGTTGACACTCTCAAGTGATTTTCATTGTAATTTTATTAACACCTTACAAATCATTACGTAGAATTTGATAGATTAATATGCATGACTTAGTAAAAACTAATGAAATCATAGATTGATAATAAGTATTTTGGATTTAAAACCCAATAAAAATTTTTCCATGATTTTTTTCTTTCCCACTATGATAACTATTTATATCACAGTTCATTTAGGCTATATCCAATGTTAAGAACAATAAGAAACTATGTTAAAGATGAATGTGAGGGAAAATTCCTTGATAATTATCCTTTGAAAAAAAATTAATGTGAGATTGAATTCATAATAATTGTTATACTGATAGAAAAATTCTCATTATATGCATCATATTTAACATCCAAATGAGAAAAAAACTAAAAATATTTGGTTAATTAATTCATGAGGAAATTCTCGATTTTTTACTGGTTCTACAGATTTACTAGTTTTTGAGAAATGGATCAATACCACAAAAAAAATATATCATATTCCCTAATTTTTAGATAATGAATAAGTAATTTTTTCCAACTATCATTTGTATGGTGAAGAATATTAGTGGTAGACTCAATCCATGAATCCTTGGGAAAATAAATAAATTTATTCATTATAGTGTGATAATGTTATGACATTATTTTTAAATAATTAAATTAGTCTAAATCTTTGTAAAAATATGGATAAATAATTACATGAGATAAAGAATAAGGATGATAAATTAGATTTTTCCTATGGGGAAAATTTTACAATACAAGAAAGGTATAGATTTTTTAATATCATGAAACCTGAAATTAAAATTGGTCAATTTTTTGGTGGCCTATTGTAATGTCCTGACAAGAGTTCTACACACTAGTTTCCCAAGATGGTCTGCCAAATGACCTTAAGAAATCCACCCCATTCCCTAGAGGATATTGACTAGCAGCGAGTGTTAAATATTATTCATTTTGATAATCTACCCAAAATATAACAGAAGTTCAATAGTGATAATAAATAAGAAATTCCCAAATGGTTTAACCAATATCCAATCAAAACATCTATTACAATATGAGAAAAAAAAACAAAATACCACATCCATAACTTAATTAATAGATATTTCAGTCAAAATAAGTTTCAATTGTCAAAAAGAAAAATGGAATATTAATGAAGTTGGTGAAAACATCCAAGAGGGACCCCACACCAATTTAGGTTCCCACATATATACTCTATTACATATCGTTCATATATCATAGCACACTTTACCTTAACCATTCCACCATCAATAATGTCTCTCAAGTTACTAATCAGGTAGCCCATGTAGTGAGTGAGTATAATGCAAGAGGCCACCAAAATAGCTGTCTAAATCAATATCCAATCAAAATAGGGTATTCCATTGTATAAAGATTTAATACCATCAATAAATTAAAAGGTTTAAATTAATTTAATTACCCTTTATTTAACCTTATAACTCTCAGGTTACAGTGGAAAACAAAACTCTCAATATATGTTTTATCCCATGATGGAATCTGAACAATCCTCATGGTATATCATATATCTTAGTACTATTGCTTTATTTAATCACCTATATTGAAATATTAATTCCTTTGTTACCATTCATCATCGCAATTCATATTTGAATTCCATATTGACCAATCATCATCAAAATTCAAATCTGAATGTAATTGTTATCATTCAGCATCTCAATAGATATCAGAAAGCCTATGTTACCATTTATAATCTTAATTTATATATGAATTTCATTTTTACCATTCATAAATTTATCAATATTTATCAGTGGGAAATTTTGATATATCAAACCAAGTCCTATAAATTATAATCACATATATCACGATTTCACAATTTCACATGTAACACAATATCATAATGTACCAAAAATACCAATTAATTAATTAATCCAATTTAAGCACAAGAGCCTCAGCCCTGTTGGTGAGGACTCGCAAGGTGCATCCAAGAGACCCGAGATCAAATCTAGGTGGAGGCATATTTCCGGGGTACTGTAGCAGCACTGTAGCAGGAACTGTAGTAGGTATTGTTCGGTACTATAGCAGCCGGAACTATTCATCCATCGGGGCCTTCAGGCCAGTAGTATGGTCCTCGGGTCCTACAAAGCTTTTGGGCCACCTAAGGCCTTCGGACTAGTTGATTCTCAAGGCGTTCAGGCAACCTTAAGGCCTTAGTGCCACCCCAAGGCCTTCGGGCCACATGAATGCAGGCCCCAAACACACTACAACAAAGGAGCCGCCCCAGAAGATGATTCAGAGCAGGTGCACTTACCAGAGCAGAGCCAAATGGATTGTCAGAATGAGAGGGTATGGCTATGCCATCGGTACCAGCCAGTGCTTGCACGGGAAGCCTAGCCAGATGATTATGCAATGGTGGAGAGCTACTCTCAAGATACAGATGCTGGGGAGGGGCAGTTCTTTGTAGATAGTCTGGTTGAATTCCCTAAGACCTTCAGGTCATGTAATCTCCTAAGCCTACGGGCCATGTAATCGCTGAGCCTATGGGCCTTGTAAGGGTTCCCCCTCATCCCTTAAAAGGGGGGTTATCAAAAATCAATAAAAATGAAGGCCTTAGGCCATTCAGGCAGGAATTAATCCAATTTAACATTTGTGTATTCAGCTCATAGGAATAATTAATTCAAAAATTAATTAATAACCTCTTTCAAATAATTAATTCAATTATTAATAGATAATATAAATTCATTTAATTAATTAATAAATAAATTAATCACCTAAATTCCATAAATTAAGTTTACCAAAAATAATCATGTCAATTAACATAATTAATAAAAGAATTAATTAATCACATTACTTCCATTAATTAATTAATCACAATAATCCCACTAATTAATTAAGCATTCAATTAATTGAATTTAATCAATTACATAACCAAATCATTATCCATTAAATAAATCATAAATAATTAAATATATTTTAACTACCCCAATTTCAATATTATTAATTCAAAAATTAATTATTATAATTAAATCAGTTCATTATTCTAATTTCAAAGATATTTAATTAATCAATTTATCAAATTAATTAACTCAATGTAATATTTCTATATCGGTAAACATACAATATAAATTCTACAATTACATACATGAAATTCTAATCAAGACTTGGGGATTTTAATAATAAACCACCTACATCGATTCATTGAAAAAATATCAAAAATGGAAATATACAATTTGAAATAGAACAATCAATAACCCAATGAATAACATGCTAGAGATCTGAATCATGGATCCATGATCAAACATATCAACATCCAGAAAATCTAAATTTATATCTAGAATCAAAATAGAAAAACCCTCCCACATTCTTCTTGAAAGTAGAGTGGAATCAATATATATCTAAATGGGATGACACACATATCCGGGGAGGTGAATATCTTCAATCATCCCTTCAATTTTCAATGAACGGAATTCGGGAGGGCGTGGAATCCATCTAGGAACCGCAAAAACTAATTATAAATTATTGGCTGAATCTAGGGACGATTTGGGGTTAATATGGGTGGTTTAGGAATTTTAAAACAAAATTTCATGTTAATTATGAAATTGCTCATGGTTTCCTCGGTAGGGGCACATCTTTTAGAAACACTAGACCATAACTGTGAGGCTATTAATATGGCATGCACAGGTTTTTTTATGAGGTCGCATGATTGGAAAACTTGTGCCCCATCCCTACAGTCCATCAATATATGAAGTTTATTAGTATCTTTTTTTATAGTGCACAATTTGATAATACTATTCTCCAAACATATATTCCCCTACATACTTCTAAAATTTTAAAAATTGACCCAAAATACACCCCAAGATAATACCCAATCAATGATCACTCAATGATAGACATAAGAGTGCCTAAAACATGGCTAAGAAATATATAGAAATTGTAAGGATCATAAAATCATCCAACCATATAGCAGATCATCCATGAGATATACTCCCAAGTCACTCTATGATCCTGAGTCAAAGATATTGTGCCATCAGTCATGCATATCTACTTATCTCTCCCATGTATCCTCATGAACATTTAAATGTTTCCACAATACTCAAACTATCTGTATAGCCATTCACCATCACACTTGATCACTTTGGTCTAACACCTGTATCTGATTCTCCTCAAGGGACACATCAATATAAACCTCAAAATCATTGACATTAATCACATGATAAGGGCCAGGTTGATACTTTAAAATTTGTGACACTTGAAAAACATCATGGATAACACATTAGATTTATGTAGGTTCCAATCAATACGTCATTATCTTGATTCTCTCCACAACTGGAAATGGTTCAACAATCTTAGACACCAGATTTCCATGCTTCTATAACCTAGGGTTACGTAATCTAGGAGACACCAGAAAGAATGTGGAGTTACCCTTTGTACACTCTACGTGCCATTGATATTTATCATAATACAACATTTATCTTCTCTGAGCAGTAGCCATATGCTTCTGAATCAACTATTCCTGCCCCGACGTCTTTTGCGAAAGACTCGGTCCGAACAAATCAGACTCACCTACCACAATATATAATAGAGGGATCTTTATTTCCTTCAATAATGTTCCACATATGGTGTGATTTGAATAGATCATGATATCTATTTTTATAGGTACAATCCCCCAATGGTAGGTGATTTTTCAAAGTCCAACTAAAGTACAAGACACCAATATGAGGCATATCCTCAAGAACCAATATTGTATGCCCTATCTTATCAAATGCCTCTATGAGAAAATTTGTAATCAGTTAAAACATATATCATGTTCATTCTATATGACCTCTCAAAACCATGAAGTACGAAAATTATTTATAGTTTGGAATAATTGTCTTTGGCACCCCCAGAAAATAAACTATTTACAAGACATAAAAATCTCCAAATTTCTCCACAGAGAATGTCTATTGTGTAAGTAATAAATGTGATAACTTATTCAAACATTCCAAAATCACCCAAATAAGGTGATTCTTCATAGGTATCCTTAGGATACGTAACAAAAATTTCATGTAAGCGGACAGCAGGTGGTACAGTGTCAGGTGCACAGCTCGAGGGCCTGTTTCGTTGTTTTGGATTTTTGAATTTTGAAATTTGAATTTATGGGTTACTAGGTAGTGGTTACTGAAGGAAATTTTGTTCTATAATGGGTAACGACAACCCTGAAACCGGCCTTTTGAAAATTGAAAAAAAATGATTAGCAGGCAGGCAGAGAATTCATTACATATCTTATTAACACATGATATTATTTCTTCATATGATAAGAATATGTGGGAGACTATTTCTTTTCTAAATGTACCTTTAAGACCATGATATATATGATCCTTCTTACTCTTTGTATCATTCGTATGACTAGATTTCTCATTCCTTCTACTGGGTTCCATTTCTAAATGACAACATACATTAGTTTAGATCATATCATAATGTATAGTCTAAAAATTAGAAAAAATCTACACATTAATTGAATATTTTCACACATCTAGCCTCATAATCATAAAAATGGTTTATTTTCTGACATATTTAATCATAAATCCTTTATAATTGTTTTTAAATAAATTGTGAATTATTATAAGCATATTCCCCGAGAGTTTCAAACTATGGGTGTAGTAAGGCCTGTTGTCGTGTACCAGTATACCTCAGGTCAAGCTCGAAACTCCTTGTCAGAGTTTTTGCTCCTAGGTACATTTGTGCTAGAACTATGTGCACTTGTAGTATCCAGACAAGGATATATTACTTGGAAAACCCACATGATATTGAAATTAAATTTTTCTTTGGATATTTTTCTATACTAATCCACAAAATATATCTTAGGGTAATGATTCTTACTGAGAGTTTATCTAAATCTTGTTTCCATGATTATTGATGAACATTTACTAATACCAACTGTAACGCCCCAACCCTAGTTACCCAAATCCAATGCATTATTTTAATAAATTGGCATGATTACAAGGAATCATGTCTCGAAGGAACTATTAGTTTAGCGGTCTTGGAAAATGGATTTAATACATGAACATTACATTACACTTTCAAACAAAATAGACAGCATAGATAATCTTCCAGAACTCCATCATTCCCCTTGCATAACCCTACATAACAATTATAATACACTTCATGGAATCCTGGGAAAATAAAACATAATAAAGTGGTGAGATCAGATGCCCAGTATGGATAAACAATATAACGAAATCTATCATAAATAATCATAAACTTATTTGGAAAGGTATACAACTGAAACCCAGACCCTTTAAACATAAACTTCAGCATAATATGGCAATGATAAATAAAATAATTCCATTTACTTATTTATATGGATATTATAATTGTCGAATAATCAGATGAAACATTAATAACAAATCTCATAATGATAGAATACATAACGTCAGACATCTTTCCGACAAAGTGAAGGCCTCATGCCAAAACCCTAAATATAAATTTTTTATGCCCTTGTGCCAAGACACTTGTTTGTCACATGATACCTACCGATACATTAAGGGGCTATAGTGGATCCCACCTGTAACTTACTAAGTCTAATTCATTCCTCATAAGAAAATGCTGAAACATAACATAAACATTCGTATTAAAACTAGCATATGAAATGTCAAAAATTTAACTATAAATCATTAATGGTATAAAAATAACACATTTACAGTCAAACATATCATAAGTCATTCAATAAAATATAGAATGTTGTATTATAATAAATAAACATCATTCAATAATAATATCCAGTAATGGTTGTTGACATAGTTGAAAATTATCAGTAAAACTCTTTGGGAGAAATATCCTTTTTGGGAAATCATTTAATAGTCACACATCTATAAAGAAAGTAATTTGAAATATATTTTTTAATCAAAGTGTCCCATACCACTTTAAAACTTTTTAAAGGAATTATCATTTTAAAACAATCGTTTCTATATAAATAAATACTTAAAATCATTTTTAAAACATGGATATTAATTAAAATGATTTAGAAAAATAAATAATTAAAACATTAAAAATAATGATATTGCTAAAGAGTCCCATCCAAAAAACCTTAAAATATTCCTTTTTTGAAAAAAAAATTATGAAACATAGACATGGATGATAAATATTTCCTAGTAAATACTTACACATAAACAATCTCGGATAATAATGACATTGAGGAATTAACTCTTACCATGTACTTTCCATTAGTTAAGGGTACATTTAGCCTCCTGTATAATGACTATAGTATGATATTTAATTATAACAGAACAATATTAATATTAATGGTGTCATATATGATTTATTTATTACTTTATACGACCCATTTAATAATAATTTCCATGTTAAAGTAACATTTCATGTAATGATCGCTTTCTTTATCATATGTGTTTTAACTTGTTATTCTTGATTGTATCACTTAGATCATGATTTACATACTTATAGAATATAATAAATGATTTATATATCCTATATATTCAGAATATAAATATTTATAATAGATAGATATATGAAATGGAATCACCTTTCATGGAGATGGTAGTCTGTACGTACGCATGAACGTTGTTTCTGTTTTCTTATCGTATAGTATGGAAGTAAGTAAATGACATATATTTATCTACATAAATATATATTCATTATGTAGAAATATTATTTCATATAACTTATAATTAATAAATATCTACATTTTTATAAAAATTCTTGATGGGTGATCATTGAAGATGAATCTCATCACGTCATGGAGATAGTAAGTCCAACGTACGCACGAGCGATAATATCTTTCTATTGATGGTGAAATGGTGTTTAATTGGATTTCATATTATATAGAAATAATAATTAACATGTTTTATTTATTATTTTAATTAATTTTACTCATTATTATACTCATCCAAATAATTAAGTATCGAATAACAAATCACACCACGACGTGGAGACGCTAAGCCATACGTACACACGTACGGTGAATTTTTCATTCATAGGATAGAAAAACATTAATATGGTCATACCATATTTATATTAACATATAAGTATATTTAATTTAGTGTATTTATTATTTTATTATGTAAATAAAAACAAATAGTAAGTAGATGAATAAAATAACTTTGAAAGAGTTGATAAAGTAATTACCTCTTCTTCAGGTGTTTCCTTTTGATTTGAACAAAAGGGATCCATAGGTTGGTTTTTGGATAAAATTAAGTACTATATGATTATTTGATGGTAGTTTTGAGTAGATTTTAGTAGGCCTTGGCCGATCCAAATGTATTTTGAGGTGTGAAATTAAGAGAAGGTTAAGTACCATTTTACAAGAGAGGTGAGGGGCACTTTAGAAAAAGCTTGAAATATTATTTTATCATGAAATAATTTTCGGTTTCTAATAGCTCTAATTAGATTTATTTCAAGTATAAGGTGGTTATGGGTCTAAATCCTCTCAACCAATAGGTTCTACACAGATTTATGTCACCATATTAACCTTATATTTTAGATTTAACCCTTAGTTCAATAGTTTAACTCTTACTATATCTTTTTGTATTCTTTCACTATATTGTTAATAAACATAGAATAAAAATTTCAAAAGAACCTAAAGTGCTTCCTTAATGACATATATAACATTATATAAGTCCTTTGTATGAACCTAATATTTTTAGAACTGTTATATACTTTAATAAAATAGTATTTTTTTTAACTCATTTCTGTCAATTTTGACACTATTTAGTATTTGGTTTTTGTGACAGTCATAACAACTTGATTAATTTTCAAAAATACATTGAATCAACCCTAACATGACATATTCAACTATAAAATTCGTGGATGTCATCAAGAGTTTAAATTAACATTTATCTTAATATTTATAACATCAATTATTTTAATCTTTCATTAATAAGGTAATTATTGCATCATCATTTTATCATAAATAAATTTAATTATTTAAAATCTAAAAATTATTAATAAAATGAAAAGATTTAAGGAATAATTTTATCTTTATAATTAATATTTATAGTTTAATTTATCTTATGTGTAAATCTTTATTAAAAATGGTATAGTTATTAAACTTTGAATTTAACAATTTTAACTCTTCTTTAAAAAAATATAATAAATGTCCTAATCTATCCCAAGTGAATCAAAAAGATTCATATTTTTGTCCTAAGGTTTATTTGGTTCCAAAAACACTTATACAATAGATTTAGGACATGTTTTGGGGAAATGTTATATTATTATAATATTATTTTGACCTTTAATTATTGTGTTTACTTTTACCTGTGGTAAATAAAATTCAAAAGTTACTATTCATCAAAAAAATATTTTTATCCTATTGAACCAAATTTTATTTAATGACTTCTATCATGTCTCTCGGATTTTTAAAATTTAATTCATAGAAGTGGTGAAATTATGTTTTATGTAAATTTGTAAATGTGCCTATTAGATGGGTAAAAGGCGTTAAAAAGTTCAAAAAATATTTATATATCTAATATTATTATAAAATGACTCAAATTACTTAAATTGGAATAATATATGTATTATGTATATATTTTGACTTTAATATAAATTTATTTAAAAATAATTATTTACAAGAAAAATTCTGTTTTTATGAACTATGCAGTATTTTTCACTATTAATCAAAAAATGAATGTTTTCAGAAAAATACCGAAAATTCACCCTAAGATAATTTTGATATTCCGAATTAAAAAATGAAGTCTATATTATCAAATTAAATTTTTAGGAGTGTCTAAAATTAATTTTATTATTGTTCACAAAAGGACATAAAAGTAGTTCTTTTTAGAAAATAGTTTTTTAAATACATAACTATTTTAAAAAAAACATATAAATTTCATTATAAATATTTGTTATTTATGTTAATAAATTATCAAAAAAATTAATATTTATTTTTTACTATAAATATTATAATATTTAATTAAAAATAAATATATCGTTTAAATATTTATAATACTAATTTGTTATTTAGTAAAAGCTCAATCTTGCATTTAACGCATGCTAAGTCAGTGTTGCGTACAATATAAAGTATTAAATTACTTTAAAGAGATAACGTACTATGAAATATTAGGATGTTATATTCTCTCCTCCAATAAATTGCGTCCTCGTAATTTGAAATTGTTCTCCAATAATTAAAGGTTGAAAATAGAAAATACATTTGTGGAAAACCCACATCAGAAATAGGTTTCATAAAATTTATTATTAATAAGAGAGAAAGGGAAATGAAAAAGTAACCATAAAATTAGGATTTAGAAAAAGAGAAAATTGGTGGAAATTAGAGACACATAATTGGAGGAAAAACATAAATATTTATAGGGATTTATTGAGGTCATCAATCACAAACAAGTGAACAATAAATTGAAAATTAAATACCATAAATCCATATATCTATGATGATTTAAAATATCATCGATTAAAAAAACATAAGGTATTAGAATAACACATTCATGGTTTTAATATTATTTCCCTATATTTTAAGGGAATAAAAGAATACTTGACAAGTAGAGTTTTATCCTTTAATTAATTTCTACCACAAACTCATATTTCACCTCCAAAAGATAATAGAACTCAAAAATATTATATTTAACCTAATTTTATAGGGTTATAAAAAAATGAATTTATAATTAATCTTTCAGACCATTTAAAAAATATACATTATACATTCTAGGACATCACAAAGGCTAGTGGTAGGTGATGCACCCATGTCGCACTTCGATTGCGGGTTCAGGTCTCCCAGCCTTGCCAGATGCGATGGGTTGTCACCCAACCTCCGAGTTGTCCTTTTTATAAAAATCCAAAAATGATCTTAATTTTTTTTAACACTAAACAATATTATCCAATTTCTAATTTAATCCATTCCAACCTTTAGACTTATCCAAAATAATTGTGTCCAAACTCACAGTTCAAAATTTTAAAAGGATGGTCAAAATAACATAATGAATATCTCTTTAATCACATAATAATAAGTGAATTCCTTCATAATTTATTGTATTAAAACATGGTAACAAACTGAATTACCAAAAAACATCATTTAAATAGGTATGTACTTCCTTATTCCATCTGTAAAACATAAAATACTGGATATACTCTTTAAATCCAAAACTTCTGTAATCTCCAACAATGATGGAATAAAAAAACCATTAATTAGTTCCAAGGTAGTTAATAATATCCAATATATTGTATCCAACTCCATTATATCTTATTCCAAAATCACTACCTCATCCTCTAGACTATTTTAAGGTTTATCTTTATCTAAACCATATATTTTCCAAAAACATTAACGTGCTATTGAGTCACTTTTCTTGGTACCTCACAATCTCAAATCCATAATGAAATGTTACTACAATACAATCCTTATATACTCTATAATTCTTATAACTTTTACATCATTAATACAATACTCAAATGATGCGATTCATTAATAAAAATATTGGAACACTAATTATTGATCTTCATCTGTGGTAGTATCACAACTTCATTATTATCCAACAACATCATTTGGGGTATACTCTAATGATTGAGACATTGATTCGTGTATTGTACCAACTCCTTACAGATGAAGAATAATAAATTCGAAACCTTTTTCATACCCTTTAAATCGCATACATGATGTCCTTTTTCTCTACACTTATAACAAATTATCATTCCTTTCATGCATTTACCTAGGTGATTCTTTCCACAGTTATCACATGTCGTAAAAACCTTCTTTCCCTTCTTCCCTTTATCGATCTTTTTCTCTGCCATACTATTCTTCTCTTTCTTTCTTTCATAGCCATCAGACTTAAATAATTCATTACTTATCTTATAAACACATGATACTATTTCATCATATGATGAAAATTTGTGGGAGACTATTTCCCTTCCAAATGTTGGCTTAACACCATGAAAGATATGATCCTTCTTACTCTTTAGATCAAGCATATTGTTAGAGTTCTCTTTCCATCTACTGGGGTCCATTTCTAAATAATTACATACACTAGGTTAGATCATATCATAATGTATAATCCAAAAACTTGAAAAATTATCAACATTAATTGAATATTTTAAAACATCTAGTCTCATAATCATAAAAATGGTTTTTGTGCTGACATATTTACTCATAAATCCTTTATAATGGATTTTAAAAAAATGTGAATTTTCCTAATCATATCTCCTAATAGTGTCAAACCAGGTGCGTAGTAAGGCCCATTTTTTTATACTCGAATACCCCGGGTCATGCCTGAAACTTGTTTTTTGGAGTTTTTACTCCTAGGTACATATGTGCCAGAAGTACGTCCACTTTTACACTACCAAAAATGACCACTGTATAAGGGGTTATTTTTTACTTTAGAATGGGTTATAACCCCTTCTGAAGACATTAGCGGTGGTTATTAATAACTGACGCTAATGTGCCTGCCTACTGTTAGTAGAGGCGGTTTTAAAGACGCGATGGTACATGTGTGATGAATTTAGCGGTGGTTACATTAGAGGGGGTTTAAACCCCCTCTAATGTAGTCCAAACTTTACAAGATATGGTTGTTATTAAAGGCAGTTGGGGTTATAAATGCCTCTAATAGAAGGATTAGGGGCGGTTCAGACCACCCCTAATTGTTATTGCATTAGGGGCGGTTTTATAGAACTGCCCAAAATGTTGTCTTTTTTTATGAAAAATCTGGCGTGTTCCCCCAAACCCCTCGGGTCTCCACCCATGTTCGCTCCATGTTTGTCTGCCCCCCCCCCTAGTTGCCACTCTACGTGTCTGTCCCCCTAGCCCCGGTCATCTCCCGCATGTCTGTCTATCCCCCCCAGCCTCGGTCGTCGCTTCATGTCTGTCTGTCCCCCTGCCCCCCAGCCACGGTCGTCACTCCACATGTCTATCCCCAGGTCGTCTCCCATGTGTCTGTGTCTGTCCCCAAGTCGTCTCTCATGTGTCATCTATCTGTCCCCCCGTGTGTGTCTCCCGGTCCCCCGGTCATGTGTTTATCTCCCCGGTCCCCCCAGCGGGCCTATCTGTCCAGGTCGGTCCAGCCCCACCCTAAGTCCCCTTTCAGAGGTCTTCTAAAACTTATGTATTGTCAGGATTCAAACTCGGATTCTCCAATGTAGAGCGTCAGGAAATAAACCACTACACCAAGTGTCTTATTTTTGTTTTCGTACATATATCATTTTATTTATATATATCAAAAAGATTATTAAAATATAAATTATTTTCATAATATATTTAAATGCGTATAATAATTTTATTAAAATATGCATATATATATTAATAAACATATATATATTATCATATTTACACATAATTTATATATTATTGTATTTATATATATTCATAAGTTTATTAAAATTAAAATTATTAAATCAATATATTTAAATATATATAATAAGTTTATTA